>JAHKGY010000006.1:2400000-3064430 GCA_020736865.1 Ganoderma leucocontextum
AGAATGGTGTGCGTTGTCCCATTTCAATGCTACATGATGCCACAAAGGCGGCTCGGTCATGGCATTGCGACCTACACACTAGTCGAGGGTGTCGAGCTCGTGCGGCGTCGTCATGAACTTCATGTCGAAGATCACATTCTCATACTACGGCCTGAGCGGCAGTTACATACATTGCAGGCTCCGCGGTCCGCATACCATATTTTTCCTCCACTACGACGATTTTTATCGCACTGTGGTCTCGTACCCTGCGGCCGTCTGGGTATGAAACTACCGAGGTGGCCCGACGAGTTACCATTTTGAGCCGATGTCGGTTTCCCACGCATAGAGGGCGCGACGCTTTGTAATCGGCCGAGCGCTGACGCCGCGTTCGCGTTTCGCTGTGCTGACTGACCCGTCTGACCGCGGCCACCTGTCCTCCATCCACCTCCACCTCCACCTCCACCTCCTCCCCCCCTGCCCGTGCCAAAATGTTCCGGACCCTCGCCAGTGCTTCCTCTAGATCTCTGCATACTTTGTCGCGTCCCGCTGCATCGGCACATCCTACTCGTCTCCGCGCCGTGCTTGGGGTCTCTGCTGTGGCAACCTCGTACTTCGTCTGGAACTCTTGGTATGGGCAGAGGATAGCGTTGGACTCTCCTAGGTCTGGTATGTCCTCCTTCCACGTCTCAAAGTCGCCTCAATGCATCGAACACGTTTCAAGCTCCCAAGCAGGCTCCTCCCACACCAAAGCCCTCTCCCTCCCCCGAAGCCGTTTCCAACTCTCCTTCCTCGGCACCCAAGCACGAGCCATCAATAGCGCCTGCATCGCATCCCCCTAGCGAAACGGAGCACGAAGGAGAGGCCAAGGGTGACCAGCCAGCTGAAGGGGGACAAGAAGAGGGTGAAAGTTCCGGTCAGGGTGGCGCGTTCAACCCCGAGACCGGCGAGATCAACTGGGACTGCCCGTGTCTCGGCGGGATGGCGCACGGCCCGTGCGGCCTGCAGTTCCGCGAGGCCTTTTCGTGTTTCGTCTTCTCCGAGGCGGACCCGAAGGGCATCGACTGCGTGGAGAAGTTCAAGGCCATGCAGGAGTGCTTCCGGGAGCACCCTGATGTCTACGGAGACGGTCCGTGTCCTGTTTTGTCTTGCAAGGATTTTTATGCTCAAGCGTGCGCCTCTGTGCGGCAGACATCATGAGCGACGACGATGAGGACGAAGAAGGGCTCGCCCTAGACGCAGCATCTTCTTCCCGGGTCCCCGATGCTGTCGAGCCCGCAAACGTGCCAGTCGACGCGCCTTCCGAGCGTTCCGAGGCCGCGTCTCCGTCTCCGACGGAACAGAAGAGCAAGCCTCGGAAGCCTGCATCTTCTGCCTCACATTAGATCCCAAAAGTATTTGCCTGGCACTATTGTCGTTAATACCGTAGTTAGATTACATCGTATCCTACACCGCTCCCTACATCCCACTTCACTCCGCGTTATTGTGTCCGGGTCCCTGTCGTCAACGGAATAAACAAGGTGAGTGTAATCGTCGTACACACACGCTACGTTCATGCTATTCAGTAGGTATTCTATGGAGCGCCATGTACGACGTCACCGACATTGCCTCTCAGCCTCGCCAAGCCCACCATATCTCATCAACACGGACATCACCATCGTAACGTTCAGCGCTGGTTCCGCATCGCTCTACACGAGCAAGAATTGTGCGTCAGTTGTATACGGTGGCCACTCGAAAAACCCGCTTTCCAGACGTTCTGCCTGATGGTGATACTTTTTGTGCAAGCCTCCGGGACATCAGCCGCTGGCGACTTCGAGTCGCTGGCGTATAAGTACACTCCTCGCGCGACGCGCTCGGGTGCCATGGCCGGCTACCGTGGCGGGACGAGATTGACGCAGCGGTCTCACGCGACCCTGACCTCGGGCTGACGGCATCTGATGTGGAGTTCATCATGTACTGTAGACTAGAAAAAAGCACCTAGAAGCGCTGCGTGAACGCTGTTCTCCGTCGGATATGGATGGAGGCGTGGTGGTGGAACTGCTAGGCTTTGCCGCGTATGTGAGGGGGAAGACAGATCATCTGCGGTGGGAAAATATCTTTTGGGAGCTCGCGTAGCCTGTCGGAATGACTGCTGCTGTGCTCACCATGTGTAGTATGTAATGCTGGGGCTATAAGATAGGGCCCTGCGGGCAAACTTGACTGGCCACACGTCCAGACCGCAAGTACAAGTCTAGATATCCCCTTCGACTTCCGCCGTTGAGTCGGGGATGCAAAGAGTGCCAGTGGTGAAATATAATGCATTGATCAACTTGCGCTTGCGAGTGTGATGGGCATCGTCGACCGATTACAGCAAGACGTCTAGAGGTTCGCTGCGATGCTCAACCTCAACGGCAGCGGAGCGGCACAAAGTAGGCTCTCACCCTCGAACTCGATTGCAGATATCAAGTAAGTAGCTGTCGGTCGTACGCATACAGCGACAGGACTAAGTATGCGCATCAACATCGATATCTATATCTAATCCTGGTCAAAACCATTTGACCACAGTCACTCCTATGTGCGTCGGAATGCCGAGTTTCTAATACTGACGTTCCGCTCGGCCACTTGGATCGTGACGTCGGCAAGTGTATCTCGAAGCTCATCCCGCAGCTGCCTCATCACCGACTTCGGAATCCCAAACAGCGGCGGGTCCCATGGAAGAATCACGTCGTGCGTACCGGGCAGCCGGAACTCTGGATCACGCTGCGTATTTAATCCAAATGTTCCTGGCGAAAATGTAACGACAGACACTTACGGAGATTGTCCTCCAAGCGCGCGTTCAAGAGCTCGCCCAACCGGAAGCACAGCGCACAGCACCGCTGGCCCGGGGCGACACAAATGGTCACTTCCGGATTGACCTGGAGCACGTAACCGTCTCAGCCGTGTCCCAATTTCTAAAAAGCATGGGGTATCTGAAACTCACCATCTCGCACTCTCCATGCCCCTTGCGACAGGCACTGGTGTCACATGCGAGAGCCATAACCCCGGCTTCGGCATGAACATGGCAAGACGACTCATGGTCTGACTTCCTGGCTGCAAGATCCCGAACCCACTTCATGGCTTCCTCGCAGACCTCTGACCCCGAGGTCAAGCGACGCTGGATCACGTCGACAACAGATTGCGTGACTCGGTCGCAGGCGGAGTCTGGCGCGTGCGGGGGTTTCAAGAGAGAGATGACGGTCACCTTCGCAGCTGCGAGTAGGCGCAGGGTATTCGGCGAAGCGACGCTCAGGACAGCGGTCGCCGAACTTGTGAGCATGCGCAGGTAGCGCAAAGCGTAATCGCTGTCGTCCTCACAGTCCGCCGTAGTTGGTGGGTCCCAGCCTTCGGAAAGGAAACACGTAAGAGAGTGCCGGAATAGAATGGCCATTTGTTGCGTACCGTCCTCCAGAGCCTGAGCCACATTCTTCGTGTGATCTGGATGGTGATGAATATCAGGCTACATGAAGTAACGATGGAGGATGTACGCTCACATCTGAAATATTTGGGATCCAACACCCGCGTCAAGGTCGTATGGGTAAACACCCTCTGCACATCCTTGTGGTCTACGACGTAACATAGAAAGAGGAGAGAGTCGGCGATCGACTCAACGGCAGTTGCGAAGTCCACTGAGTCGTCCTCAATGGTCCGCCGAACGTCCTTGAAAGTCCTACCGAGGGTATTGATCAAGGTCGACGCGGTGTCTCTGCAGAGTGAGAACGTCGTCTCTCCATCCGCGCGGCATACATTCAATCCATACTTGAGGTAGACTTCGCTAACGGGGGGCAATGGGATCGCTCTCCTCGGAACATCGTCGTAGATTGCCGGCGCCCAATTCTCCATAAGATCGAAGACGTCTCCATACCGAAAGTTGTCCTTGCTCCTCTGCAACCGGGTCTGAAGCGTGTACCAACCGCGAGCCACGACCCATTCGACAATCTGAGCACATACAGGAACGATGAGCTGACGCCGGAACAGAACGATAGCTAGACGATAAGACCAGACCGACCATTCTTGATGTGAGACTGCATTCTTGTCTAGCGGCAAAGAGGGCTAGGCACTCGGCAACGCAACCCTCGACGTCCGTGGGTTCGCTGTCGCTGGCGTAAGCATCAGTGCGACAATGAGTGATGACGTAGACTACGTACTCAACCAATATGTCGTCCACGTCTCTCAGGCTCGGCGTTATAGAGTGGGCAATGACGGGCTGATGAGAGGGTTCTGGAGACTCCGAGGTGATGGACTGTACTACGATGGCGGTGATATTGTCCTTGGTCATAGATCCAACGAGAGCGACTGCCTCCTCGGTATCAATACTCAGTATGTTCGAAAAGTGCGACAGAGTCTTGGAGAGGCCGTCCTGGACTGGTCCTTGATTGGATTGCGGGGGCCGCCAATTTTCATTGTCCGCGCTGAAAATCAGAGAGAGCTCTCTGATGTCACTGGCGAGAGCCGCCAATTCTGGATCGGGCATAGTTGCCTAAAGATGGATGTGTGAAATGTCGAAAACCACGAGCTGTTAGATGATGCTTACTACATCCCCAGCAGCCTGAGGTAGATGGCTGGGTGGAGACTGTGCTTGGGGGAGAGGAGGCGGTGAGTCGGTAGGGCTGACTCGGACTAGGTCCAAGTCCGATCTACATCTGTCCGCTCCCGGGCGGGCCGGGAGGTGTTTAGCGGTCATCTACGGCGTGTAACTTAATTCTGTTGGAACGGCGAAGAACTGCAGCGTTGACCCATGCAGGGGCCTTATGTACTCGAGGGATACGATGACGTAGCTGGGGGAACCCAGCAACGAGCACAGCCAGAAGCCGACTCGGAACGAAAGGGTGGAGCGGAAGTGCGGGAGAAGCGCGCTCAAGTCTGGATATGGACGTTCCCGCCTTAGAAGCCAGCCCAGGTTCCAAAGTGCGTGTGGGTTCGGCCAAGTTAGTGGCAGGCTGCGATCGAACTTACTGACATATCGGCAGCCTCGAGAAGGAGTCTGGCTGGACAAGAGTACGCACTGCGGAACGAGACCCACTAGCTGACGAACTCAACCGAACATTGTAACACTATGGACGACACAGAAACATGTGACATACGGAATACTCGGTAAAAAGGAAGAGTGAACGGGGATAGATGGTGCAACGACCGATCCACGAGAGCGCGTGCCAAGTGAAGGATACAACTAGTCTAACGCTACAGGTCCGGAGAAACACAGATGCAGTACGCACGATATTGGTCTGACACCGTGACATCGAGAAGGCTGCCTGAGAACCCCATCGAGAGTTGCATTACGATAACCCGCCGACCGGCGACCCCAGAGACGAGGACGCAGTCGCCCCCGCTTCTAGCCGTCAGAAGAGCCAGCCGCCGCCCAGCTGGGGCTTCTGCCATCTCTGATTCCAGCCTATGTGGATCACCGCCCGACGCGAACTCCTCTCCTCTCGCAGCTGCAACCCGAGGATCGCCAGAAGGCAGACTGCCGCGCACGCCGAATACACGTATGCAGGGCGACGTCACCATGGAGGCTCGAAGAGCTCAGCGGGGGCTTTTGCGAATACGCGATGGGAACTGCGGCGCACTTCATTGGCCACAGCCTGACACCTGACGCCTGAGGAAGAGTGGCGGAAGAGAGGGCGCTAGGGTTTAGTGTCGAGTCCCTGAGGAGGGAGGCGAGAAGCAGTACTAGGGAGCACAGCCCCCGTCAGGGACGACGGACACGACGGAGATTATGGGCGTGATTAGAAAGCTCGGTCGCGCTAGTGGACCGATCACTTCCCGAGCGATATACAGTCGGAAGATGACCAAGGACCGGAGGGGGTGTGTGCGGTGCGAGATGCGGAAGTTCTAGGGCCGCCGTGTGGGTGTGCGATGTGCGGCGTGGGTTGTGCTTGTGACCGTTGTGAGGGAATGGTAATCATAGTGCATGGGCTATGGTGATGCGAAGTGGAATCGTCCCGGAGCGCGGCATGGAAGAGCCGGACAACCTTGCACATCGTAGGGAGGGGGTTGGATTAACCCATCTGCATGTCGATTGTTGGTTGTGAGTTGACGTTGAGGCAGCGCATGCTGCCGGCATGGAAAGGAATGGGGGACATGTGGACGTTCGTAGTCTAGAAAAAGACGGGGCCGTTTGTTGCGGCGCCGGTTCGGATGGCTGTCTGGGAGGCGGAGGAGCCAGAAGGCTTCGAGGTGGAGTTCGCAGACTGCGAGAAGGAGACAGGCAAAGTGGTGGAGACAAACATTGTGGCGAGCGTGGCAGTGAAGAGTGTTCCAAAGGACGCGAGGTTTGTCAAGTTGTCCAGAATCGTAAGCAACTGCGGTAGTGGTGCTGCGAGCTGCGAAGGACTGAGTATAGTGAAGGAGTAATGAGGACATATAGCGAATTGGACATACCCTTTATATACCGGAGCTCGACAAAAAGCTGCACCGGACATAACGATACGCTGTGCCACAAGGGCCCCGGGATTTACGATGACGTGGTGTGACTCGGCTACGTCCGCCTGTGTCGGCAGACAGTTACCTGAAAATCTGAGCAGAAATGACTTCTCCACAAGGTAACACAGCACGGGCGTTACTTTGGCATCTTGTCGTAATGTGATGAGCGATGGACGCGGAACGCCTGCGACGCTAGAGCAAGAAGAATCCACGTAAATTGCTAACACAGGACAAGAAAAGCACGTTCACACACCTTGTGAGCTCATCAAGAAAAATTCTTGATGATCTTCTTTAAGCCCGCGGCCGCAGGACCCGGCGGTAACGCAGTTTCATAACCTGCCGCACGAGGCAGGATGACTGAGTTTGGCTGACATACGGACAAGGCCGCGAATGCCCAGGGGGGCAACAGTTTCGGAAGCAAAAGTGAAAACGTGAGAGCGACATACGACGCACAGGATTGGACCATGGACCTGATAGAGGTGAGTTCCCGCTGCAACCCGTACGCCCACACTGACGAGTCAGAGGCCGAGACGGGTCTCAGGAACCGCAATCATGGGGGATTCCGGTGACTCGAGCCAACATCTCAACGCCTCACCCGGAGTCCGGACGCTGACTTGAATTGTTCATCGCTCCTCGAGGCACGGGCGGTGAAAGCGTTGGATGAGGGGGCAGTGTTCGAACGAACATGACGAACGGCGTCCTTTACTCGAAATTCGGGGTTGAAAAGATGTTGTCTACTCCGTGTGCACAGCCTATAGTATGTCGCATTGATGTTTGTGCATAGCCAGTACGATGTGAAAAACCAGACATCAGCGAAGAGGAAGAGAGCAATGTTTACTCCATAGCCGCGAGACCGGCTCAACTCAGACGCTGGCGCTTAGTCCCTGGAGCCGAACCAATCGGTTCGTTTCACGACTCAGAGCTGGATCACTCCCCGAGACGACTATCAACGAACCACGACATCTGGCCACTTCGTCCCCCCTCTTTTCCTCGTTGACATTACAACACACGGAAAACATGACGGTCTCGGAGCGAACATTCCTCATGCTTGATTTTGGCCTTTGCTCCTTATGTTTCCCACTGAAAGACTCATATGACGTCCTCGACATAAATCATCACATCTCATGGTGCAGCGTACGATTGGGATACCCCTTGCGTCCTCAATAGGTTGCAGATGGGCCTTGGGCGAATTGCGCCCTCCGTGCTAACAGTTGTGATGATACCGTGAGTGTTTACAAGAGATGCCAAGTCGTATTCTAATGATCTCCGCTCTGATATTGTTGGTGCAGGAGGCGGCCGTAGCGCGCCGTCTTCTGTACCTGCTAATATCCCTTTATTCTCAGTCGTGACGGCTCTGATGCAGCACTAGCCATTTTAACTGTCTCCACCACGATGGCAGACGATGGCAGAGTCCAGGCCACTCGAGAAGCATCGTCGGTGCAGTAGAGGCATGCTCGTGGATTTCGGAACCCTCGTCTCAGGGTGAGACTTAAATATCGAAATAACCCGTAATAACGTTGACGCTCATCTATTATGTTTATGGAGGTCTATAGCCTGTGTCAGCCAAATGACCTCCGCACAGCGTTCGCCCAGATCGCAATACTTTCGCGGAGATCATCAATGTCCCCTTCCAATCCAGATAACTTATTACCCCCCCCACCTCTCAACTGAGCACGAATTGGCATCCGCGCGCCCGCATCCCGCCGGATGGGCGGACTAAACATCGCCCATGCTGGGGAACCTTCCGGGAGTCGCTGGCGCAGCCTTATTCCCCCCTCCCCACACAACGACCCGCGCTAGATCCATCTGCCTGTGCCCACATACTCGCGCGCTCAGCGCAGAATGCCTTCGGCACGTCCACCTGTCGTCAGTTCGCTGACGGTGCGTCCTTCTCCCTTCCCACCTCCCGAACGCTTCCCCCACCCCCGCGCCCGGTTTGACCCTGAATTTGATTATCTAGATTCAGGACTCTCAGCCATCCGTCCAGAAGGATAGGAGTTTATCACGAGAAGCGTCCTCCATCCCCTGCCCAGCCCTGTCCGCCCACGATCCAACACTCTTGTTCCTGTTCCCGGGATGATTCGCAGGGTCGTCAAGAACGCACGCCTGTGGACCAGACCCCCGTGTCGACCGCTAGCGTTCGACTGTCGTTCCGCCCAACACCCGACAAGGTCACCGGACCTATCTCTGGGACATTCGTGCTGTGCTGCGCCGTGGTGTGCGTCCACAATTTTGTCCAATTCCATCGCGTCGCTTACGATTGGCCAGCCCACCGCAGCCCACAGAGGTGACGGGACCCAAATCGCACGGTGTGTATTGTGGTCTGCGTGGGGTTGCATAGGTGGTGGCTTACACGATGGCCGGCCAGTTTACACCGAGCGGAGGCCGCAGAGGACGATGTATTACTACTGGTTTGTCGCCTCGTGTGTGCGTTTGAGTGATTGCTAATGGGCGAACAGATAGTTGCGTCCGGTGTTCGCACTATCACGACCCACCGGCCTCCTCGCAGTTGCAGCATTGTGGATCTAAAGATGTCGACATCCCGCGAAGCCTCGATGGGTCGAAATCGTACCATGGACAACAAGGTTCAGTCAAGATGGATAGAGGCATTCTGGACACTCGGAAGGTTGATTGGAACAGTTACAGTTACAGGAGTGTATCAGCCTTCGCAGGCCCTAACTCGGCGGATCAGGAGCGTTACAGTGAGTAGTAACAGCATCAAGGTCCTTCGTATTACAGCTCTCTTCCCACTGTGGCCACAACTAAAGGGGTCTACTACTATAGGTCCGTCCTCGCATCTAATACCGACCAGCAGCACCTCCAACCCGAGGATACCGCTTGGGAAACACAACGAGTCCGAGTCCGAGTCCACCGTCCGAGAATAGTGCGCGTAAAGCGTGAAGCCTCGTGCCCCCCCCGGCGACTCCCACTGGCATCTCCAGTGCCACGCCCTCCCCCTGGACGCTCGCCCCCTCCGCCACCTTCTCCAAGGGCCCCCGTCATATACACATCATCTCGCGTTCTGGCTTCTGCGCTTCCTCCGACCCCGTCTGGGAGAAGCCCCATGCTCTGGCGCCGAGGAGGGGCTTCGCTGGCGCCGGTGGAACGCATCCAGGGAACAGAGGACGACGGCAGAACCGGCAGCTCGCGTCCGATCGGATCCTCTGCGCGGGTGTCCGGCGAATTTGTAATCCACCGACGAGATGGATGTGGATGATGCGTGCGGTGGTGCATGTGCACCACCATGCGGCGCGTGTTGTGCGGATACCGCGTCCCTTGGACTCGGAGACTCGGATACGCGCGCGGGTGTGGCGGGGCAGGGTGCGGGGTGAGTCAAGCGCAGCAGGAGAGGGATATCCGAGGATGGTGTCGATGTGGGGAGGGGTATCGATGGAATGGCATGTCATGCTAGCGATGCAGAGGGCCACAGAGAGGACGACGGAATGGTGGGCGTTGTGTCACGTTGACGTTGGTGGCGCGAACGCGCCTCGGTCGCGGTTGTGGCGTTTGTGAAGCACGTCGCTGGACGTTCAGAAAAACACTGGCATGTTCGTCGCCGCCGCCGTGCGGATGACAGTCTGCGGGTTGGGCCGTGGCGGAGGGGGCTTCGCGGTCTCTGAGGTGGGCCGGCCGTTGGCCAGCTGGGTCGTGAGCGCGGAGGCACCGCTGGTGAAGAGGTTGAATAGGAACTGCATGACGTTTGCGAAGGGAGGTAGTTGCGTATGCGTATGGTCGAACGGAGTTCAAATGGCGAGACAGTGACGTCTGTTGATAAAGCGGCGACTGGCTGAAGTAGCTTCGCTGAGGGATGGTGGGTGTTGGTTGTTGACGAGCTGTTTATATGTGCACGGGTCGATGGACAGGACCTGTCACGACTGGGGCGCGTCGGGGCAAACTTTAGCTCGAAAGAAGCAATCATTGGTGTTTGTTTCCGGTCAGTATGCGCACGTAGGCGCGGACGCAGTCCGGGGTTCCCAATCCCGAATGCGAGTCGCCCGGAGGAAGAGACCCATGATAGTCTACGGGACAGCCCCAGTTACATGAAAGGAAGCCGTGCCAGTCGCATAAGCGAGCAGTGCCTCTGAGGCACAATCATGCCGTAATCCGTTATGTGGGTGCTGTAGTTGCACCTTCACCTGGACTTCCAAATGCAACTTATTGTTGCGAACCATCACTGTACTTCAGTCTCCGTTCGCCGTTGGCGCGCAGAATATCGATATGAGACGCGCGTGTCGCGGCATGCCAAGCGGGGTTACGTGTACCGGGGATTGAATAGCTTATCCACGCAAGGCGGCGGGTGCCGTTAATGATTGTTACCAGCTCTGCGCGGAGCGACATGGCGGACGAGAGGCAGAACGCCGACCAGTGGCACTTGTGGTGAGAGTTCGCCGAGCCCAGCCTGACCCAAGGACCGCGTCGCCTTAGCTGGCGATCTACGTATCCGGATATGGCATCCACCCTCGGCCACACACGACGCTCGCGAGCCGCGACCGTCCTCCGGTTTCTTCACAACTGGACGCTCGGAATCGTCTCGGGGCTCCAGTAGACTGCGGAGCGCGCCGACGCAGTCGTAGCGATTATTCGGGTGCAGAGATTGATACCATCTGAGGAGCACGGTGATGATGAATCATCATGACATTAGCGAGATTCATGTCCGCCAGTGCGCGGATGGTGAACGTGATGAGATGCCAGCCTTTGGGAATATTACATTCAAATTCGCATAGCTGTGAGGAATGCACCTAGCTCGGTTTCTCCTCCGAGTCGCAGTGGCATCGATATCAGTAGCGGGAAGGTTCAAAAGAACTGCCAGCGAGTCGGGTCCGTACAATCTCATCCGATGTCGTACATCACGCTGCCCCGCAACGGCGCCCCGGTGGAAATGCCGGTAAGGATGCCCTCATATGGGCACCTGCCAAGTCGCAGGGGAAGGCTGTCGGACAGGTAAGCCTCCTACCAATCGGTCCATCGTTGAGGGGCGGCGACACCAGTACGTCGCCGCGAGAGAATGGAAGCCGCGACAAAGCCCACCATTCAACCAGGAATGGCTATTGAGTATAACGATTCGACACATCCCCCTCTCTACTTGCGGAGCCTCTAGGTGGCCGGAGAGTCCACAGCCAACGGTGTTTAGGCCCTGACTCTGCCGCCCGTGTTGCAAGGTGGTGGCTGCTGCGTATCCGACCACACTCCCGCGTCGAACGTGGAGCTCCTGGTAAGCCCTCCCGCGAGCCGGACGTTCTCGCCCTCCTGATCCCTGATCTACTGATGAGTCCCAGGAGAGAAGAGACAAGGGGGCCTCGCGGTGCGCCGAATTGAAGAAGCTATTTGTATCTGGCGCCCTGAGAAGGCCTTCGCGAGCTTCAATGGTGCGCCCGGGCGTTCCTGCACGTGTGCGCGATTCCTGGGCACACGGTGCAGATGGAGCTCTCCTGGTCCGGGCTGCTGGCGAATCGGAGATAAGCATCCACGCCGCAGCAGCTGACCCCCCCCCCAGGAGTCAGAGGGGTGTCTCAGGGAGTCTCCTGCTGCAGCGTGGACGCAGCGTGTACGTGTCCTTGTATTGCACGCAGCACTCACCTTGACTCAGTCTCGGTCTCGCTTCGAGGGCCTGAGGTGGTAGGGCGGCGATGAGGGGGTACTGTGGGCGTGCTCGCCGTGCGTTCTAGCGCGGAGCGCAATTGGACGCGACTGTCCACTGCGGCCTGGGCCGTTATCGGGAATCCGTGCCGCCACAATAACCTGCAGGAGGAGAATCATGACACAGTAGTATTAGATGTAGTCCGGCGGTCTCGCGTCCTGGAAGCCGGACATACCGGATCGGTCGACCTTCCCCCACAAGAGGCCCCTCATGATGCGGCGGCGGCGAAATCGCTCTAACTTCGCCGGGGCGGTGACGAGCGTGCAGGAGCCGAGTACATCTTCTCGTCGGACGCTAGCAGTTGCCCACTTGCTGCGCTTGTATGGCGACCACAAGGGCGACGACCAGATGTGTGGCATAATCACAAGCTTGCAACACCTGGGAAAGTATTAATGCTCCCCCCGAAGGCAGCTTGACTTTCCCCGATTTCGATCGGGTCAAATGGTAGAATCTACTGGCGCTCTTCGCGACAAGTTATCCTATTAGCTAACTTCAGCAGATGAGATGTGAGCTTGGATAGAAGTCAACATCATATTAAAAAGACTCGCCTTGGTGCATGGACGTGCATTGCGGCTTGATCTCCGACATAACCGGCGGATAATATGGGTGAGGTTAACTCCTCAGAGCAAGAACCACGTCCGAGCAGCCGCCGCCTCGTTCCTCCTGGTGCTTCTCCCGTGAGTTTACCACCCCAGTCTGTCAGCGAGTACGCTTCCATTCAATAATATAATTAATGGGAGAAGATTGGTAGTAAACGTTTACCACGGGTGGCGCTGCTGGAGAAAGAAGTCAAAATCAGAACAACGGAAGGTGGACAAGTAGCCGGGTGCTCAGCACGTCCAGACGTAAGGGTAGAGAGTATATCCAAGGCTCCTCGGGGCAGAGAGGAGTGCGATGCCACCGGAGACAACAGTCAGACGTTGGCCGACATGTACATCGAGAAGTGGACATCGACCTCTTCTAAGGCCGACGATGACCGGTTGTGCGGGTGCATTTCGATCATATGCCGAGGAAGGACGGGCGGGGCGGGGGCGCCATACGCTCTGGTGGAAAGCTCTGTGCACTCAGCATAATCCGGTTTCTTGAACCTGCTCCGATGGGAGGCGGAGTCAGTAGCAGACGATTTCTGATACGTACCTATGGGGCTTCTATCTGGGCGGCATATGCGGGTGAACGCCGAGGAGGTCCACGGCCTCCACTCTCGCTGGCAGATACGTGGCAGGACATACGGGGTTGTTCACAGTGCCATACAAATACACTCCTTGATACAATCTGCACGGTAGAGCACCTTCCCATCAAATAGGGTCTTCATGGCTCAGACAACTTCGACAACGATCTTTCCACTGCTTTCAGGGTGTCAGCACCGCTCGCAACGATCGGAAAATACGAACCTGTTCTTGTTCGCCTCCATCTCGCGATGTGCCTCCTGAATCTTGGTCCAAGGATAAATCTGAAACAGCATCATTAATCCCGTTGTCCTGATTATGTGCTCTGGAAAACAAAGACAGAGGCAAACCTCGTGGATGTAAGTTCGCACTTTGCCGTCCCCGTCGGCGCCAGTAATGTGGTCGAAAGCTTCGCGCTTAAACCTGAAACCATACTTGTGTCACAATAGGGTCGAGCACGGACAATCTTAATCAGGTGTCGCACCTCGCAACTAGCTCTGCCTGATATTCCTCTGAGCGAGCACGCAGTGTCGATCCCTGAATCCTCAGGCGCTTGTAAAGGATAGGGACAAGGCTGAAGTTGGAAACCTCGGCACCTGGGCGGCTCCGCTCAGCAATCCAGGCCGGTGGGTTACACGGTCGAGTTTACCTGAGAGAACTTACCGCTCAGAATGGCGAGCATCGTCATACGTCCGTCATAAGCAAGTGAGTCGATGTTTTTGTTCCAGTGAGACTGTCCGACGAAGTCGATGATCACATCGACCCCCTTGCCCCCCGTGGTCTTCTTCACTTCCTCGGCAAAGTCCTGTTCCTTGTAGTTTACAGCATGCGTCGCTCCATTCGGGAGCTGCAACAGCATATCGAGCTTCTCCTTGGTAGATGCCGTGGCCGTCACCGTCTTGCTGGGAAAGGGCAGGCGATGATCAGTGCCAAGAAGCGCGTGCGACCGCCAGACTGGTGGAAACTCACGCGCCATAGAGCCGAGCCAGTTGGATAGTTGCAATACCTACTCCGGATGCGCCGGCGTGGACGAGGACGTCGTCACCTTCCTTGACCTCTGCAAGTACCACCAGAGCTTGGAACGCTGCGGAAAATGTCAGCCACCATTTCCAAGACGATTTGTGGAATGAGACATTGCGGCCCGAACCGAGGAAGATGCGTCTCCCCGTTGCGGGACGCTCATGAGCAGCATCATATCGTGGTCATGTCATATGCTTGAGGTGAACGATCACGTACCTGTGAGCATAACTTCAGGTATGCTGGCGGCTTCAGCCCACGACAGGTGAGCTGGTTTCTTGATCAGGTTACCGCACGGCGCAGCGATATATTCCGCATACGCGCCCTGGGGTAAATGGAAGCATCGTCAGGACGTGTGTTCGTGCTGATACGCGCCGCCGAGGGAGAGAGAGCGAATGGCAGAATCGCGCCGGTAACGGTAACGGTCTACACATCATGCGTCAGGGTACTTACGCCTGCGGCAAGCCCCAAAACTTCGTCGCCTTCTTTCCACTCAGAGACGCCTTCCCCCACTTGTTCGATGTGCCCTGAGAACTCCACGCCAAGGATGGTAGATGCTCCAGGAGGCAAAGGGTACTTGCCCTCGCGCTGGATCATGTCCATGCGGTTCAAACCGAAGAACTTAACCTAAACGAAAAGAGTTAGCGATCGCGTTCCACCATAACCAATCAATCCAAACCTTGACGAGGACCTCTCCCGGTCCTGGAACAGGGTTTTCGGCCTCTCCAAGGTAGAGGTTCTCAACGGGACCCTTTCCGTCTTTCACGAGGATCGCGCGCATCGTTTGAGCGAGAAGGACGTGAATGGGTGTGTACAAGGAACCCTGTTAATCTATGCGAGCACCGATGACGAGGGTGACGCCGAATAGAATGACTAAGCTAAGTTCAACTTTTGAAATGAACCAAACCGCTCCCCGAACTGATCTGCCCGGTTCAACACTCTAGTCCCGTACAGTCCTCCCTCAATCATCCCTCTACCCTTACGATCGCTAGGCTTAGGACCATACTGCTTCAAAATCCTGTGCGTTGACGGCTTTGCAAGGGTCGAGTGCTGCATAACCGGAGGCGGACGGTATCTGTGAGTTCTCAGTCATCGTCTGCCTGTCCTGCTGGCGGCTTCTGGCCGCCTTGTGACATGTGCTCAATAAGCCAACTAAAGACCACCTATTCTCATGCAGTTACGCATTGTGCCACAATAGAGGAATTACGAGCACAATCCTCGCTCGCTATCCAGTAACATCATGCAATTCACCGAGATATGTTTGGTCTTGCCAATCCTTTGGCCAACCGGGGGTTGTCGCCCAACTATCACCGCTGGCATCATCATGATGCTCCGCGTCATAGCTCGCTTCAACTTCTCGTGCATGATGAAACAAAACAAATGAAACACGCTAATCCTGCGTCATCACCACAGAAGCCGCGCAATGCGCCTTCTTCCACGGCGTACGTCCATCTTTCCGTCACAGTCCTATATTCGCCATCCCTGTCCCGTCCTCTTGCTCGTATTATTGGGCGCTGTACATGTCATCAATCGCCGTGCCGAACATGGCAAGCCTGCCAGGCCCGTGGCACCAATATATGTCTATCTCGTGAGTTTCCTCTTCTCTTGCGTTCGACCCGCCAGTACATATGCGTCAGTACTGATCTCATGACAGTCTTCGGACGGCGACGCATACCAAGCCAGGCTTGTGCTTCTCAAAATCTTCGCCAGCGTCTTCCCCATTGGCAGCTGTCTCCCGCTGTACGCATCGCTTTGACGATGGGACAACTCGCTCTGTGGGCAGGGCCAATCCCCAGTGGATAGGAATACTTACCTAGGCGGCCCGGGGGTAGCGTCAATCTAAGCCCATGGCAGACATGTATTCCCAGTCGCCAGCTCCGTTTGATGCGGAAGTCAATGACCTTGTCCTCCTCTCGTGCACTACAGACCTTAATTATGCACTGCACAGCTCAATGCGCCATTTGGCTCGTCAAAATCCGATCGGAAGGCACACCTCCGGTGGCCCTGACATTCTCACGAGGGCTCTGGCAGCGCTAGCCACGACCACCGTTAGAGTCCAATTTGGAGGCCTCAAGGCGTACTGAGCGCCCCCAATGCAGATTGCCGCTGATGATTTTCGGTATGGCCAGGCGACTTTCCACGCTTGCGCGGCAGAGTGCACAGGAAAAGCACTGCCCGGAGGTATTGAAGGCGAGTACGGTTCCATTGATGTCTCATACGGCTAGCGTTTGACCCTGTGCGCTCGCTCAACTCATGGTCAGGCGTCTGAAGGCGGGGCTTCTCTTGACGTTGATCGCGCAGGTAGTTCTGTGACGGGACCACGGCGATGTGCGCTGCGAATTGTCCTGGCAGCTATAAAGATGCTGCAGGGTCATTCGGCAAACGTCACCCGCCGCGAGCAGTCGCTTTCCTCCCCGCTTCTTCGAGCCCCCAGACTCAATCCCTCTTGGGTGGTCCTCATCTAGAGTCGAGCCGACTAATCTCCTCTCGTGTTCTTCACCACCATCCTTATTCGCAACCAACCTAATCCGGAGGTCCACGCTCTGCACCACTCTTCTAAAGTCTACCTAATCTTCTTCGCACACCATGTCGGCCATCGCGTTCGTCGCTCCCGTCTCCTGCTCGCAGTCCGCGACGAAGCCGAAGCCGAGTCCATCCCCCCAAACCGTCATTCGCGCCAACGCCAGCGCCGTTGCACCCATCTTCTTCTGAGCTGCGAGCGCATCGCTCCATTCCGCGCCCATGCTCCGGCCATCCCCACAACCTTCTTCCACGCATCGCGTCGTCGCGCCGCCTCCTAACGTGTTGGCACCCACACATCGAAACCCAGATGGCGCCATGTCGCACGCGGCCGCCCTCGAGCCTCTTCGACCTCTTCCCTATCTTACAATCGCGCTCGGCGTCTCCGGCGCTATAACCAGCCCTTTGGCACGTCTACGCCATTCTCCCAGCGACGCTCGAGTGCGTCCCCGTCGCCGCGGGCCGCGCGCGCAGTCTGAGCGCGTCTTTCGAAGCCTCGGGCAGGAAGTCTCGGGCAGGGTCTCCCACCACTATCATCTATCATACTTATTACACTACTCCCGATCCAGTATCAGCTCGACGCCGATGTCGCCCGACCACATGTTGTATTTATTATCACCTCCACGGATATGCGACCGCGCATGGATTGTATTACTGTATCACTGCACTTTACTTACATACGCACTTTCTTAGTCCTGATTATTGCATCCATCACGCTCGCTTTGCTAGCCGTAGTACTTCTGGTCCCTGTAATTTGGCTCGGGTTGCTACCGAGTGTCCTCCAATTCAATCGAGCCCGTCACGGTCATGGCCGCGCTTGTCTTGCATTCATCCCTTCATTCCTCGAGTCTCTTGCGGTTGCCCGGAAGACCGCAAGAATCTGAGAAGAGATGTTGTACTGCAAAAGGATCCGCGTCCGGTGCAGGCGTCCTGGACGCATTGCATGCACGGAGCGCTCGAACCCCGCTATAGAATCACCCACGATCGAAAGAATGGAACCAACCAACTCTATTGCTTCAAGGATCCGGAGCTCCACGAACGAAAGATGCATAGATGATGGAGTCAAGCACGGAAACCACGTCTAAAGTTACTTGGTCCCAAAGCCTCGCTGCATAGTATCCATGAGCATGAGGCCGGGCCTACACCAAACCCACAGAACCGCCCCGCGAGCCCCCGCGGGACTCCGCGAAGAAGTCCCAGTCCGGCCAGCGCGCGTTGTCCGCCCACCCCCATTCCTCCCGCCACTCCGCCGGGAGCGCTGCGGCCGACTCGTGGTCCGAGCCCGCGGGCCCGCGCGGGACCGCAACGAAGTGGTCTACGTGCTCGCGGATCGCCGCGAAGCACGACGCCGTCCCTGCGCCGCCGCAGAGCACGTCGCACTCGAGGGCGAGCCGCCGGAGCCGGCGCGAGCCTCGCGCGCGGGACTCGACCATCTCCTGGAGGCGCTCTAGCTCGCTCTCGGGCCCCTGGTAGTCGTAGTCGCAGACGCAGAGCGTCTCGAGCGCGGGGCAGAACATGATTTTGCCGTCAGACGAGATTATGGCGAGCATATCCATGAGCCCTGCGAGCCTGCCTGCGTCGCTGCCGCCGAGGACGACGCCGAGGACGCGCAGCGCGGGCAGGTCGAGCAGGATCGGCCACAGCAGGGCGGACTGGCGGACGGCCCAGAGGACAGTGACGTGCGCGAAGAGCGGGGCGCTCCTCGAGATGATGTTCTGGACGGCGGCGCTATACACCTCGTGCGGCGTCGATGATGGCGCGGCGGTGTTGAGACACACCCCAGACCTGTGCGTGCTGTCCGCGAGCTCGATGCGGAGCTCTGCGACGATCCCGGCGTGGATGGGGCTGCCCTTGGGCGAGGAGACGCGCATGCGGGTTAAGGTGCTCTGGTTGGCATTGGTAGGGGACTCGGGCGGCGAGGGGAGGTTGGGCCATTCCGCCATCTGCTGGAGGGTGATGTCGTCCACGCGGACGAGCGCTGTTGTGGGGATCGCAAGATGTGCCAAGAGCCAGACGGAGTTCTGGATGAGGAGCGCGAGCTTCCAGACGTGTCGGAGCTCCACGACCTCGGGCTCCAGGCGCGCGTCGGGCGCGATCCGCGCCGGCTCGCGGTTCGAGTGCACGCACACCTCCTCGAGCGCGGGGCAGCGCCCGAGCAGCGCGAGGATGTGCGGGAGCGACGGGATGCCAAGGATGTGGTACAGCGCGAGCGCACGCAGGTTCGGCAGGCTGTCGAGCGGGACGAGCTTCGCGCTGTGCAGGGAGAGTGTGCGAAGGCGCGCGGCACCGCCCGAGAAGAGCGTGTAGCCGAGCTCGGGGAGGCTAGGCCCGCGCGGCCAGGAGTGCAGGTCGAGCGTGCAGGTGAGCAGGTCGGGCGCGACGTTGGTCAGTAGCTTCCGCGGATCGTAGCGGCGCGTCCAGGACGTGCTATCGACGAGGAGGAGGTGCTGGATGCGCGAGGGGTAGGTGTCGAGGACTTCCTCGACGGTCTCGAGGTCGCCTTTAATGATCGCGTGCAGTGGGAGGCTCTTGGAGCGGTGGAGGTAGCGTGTAGTCGGTGTTGCGTCGGTACCCCCACAGATTACCCCAGACCAGAGCGAGGGTGTGGTGAGGGATACATCGCGCCAGTGTTCGCAGACTTCTGTAAGGTGGAGCGCGGTGCGCGGCGAAGGGTAGTTGAAAGGCTCGTAGGCTTCGAACGTAGAGATGCTCGCGATCCGTACGGTTTCCGTTGCGTAAAGTGTGAATATATGCGCGAGGATTTCGGGCGGGAGTGTGTTGATGGTGGCCGCGGCATTGAGAAGGTTTCGCACATGGGATGAAGAATCAGTGAGAATCGTCGAGAGATGCCGCAACTGCAACACAAGGGAAAGAATATGTGTGTGAAGCCATGACTGTCGGTAGGAGAAGCTAGGAAGGACTTCTCACTGTTTCGATATAATCCGGTTGTGTCCTGGAGAGGTGGTTAACGGAGGGGTTACGCACACGATCAATTGTTTCCTACTTTGGATCGGGCCTAGTGAACCCCCGGATACGGGTGGAGGCACTCCGCACGTCCTTCAACACCTCGATCGCGTTCATGCCCAAAAGATCCAAGATTTACGAGACGTTAATACGTCGTCCAATAATAGCCCCAGCTCCTCGGAGTTCTGATCTCTAAATGTTTGTACAGAATCGCCAGCGTGAATCAGTATGCATATCTCATCGAAAACCGTGATACTCACACAGAGTCCCGACTGCACTTGATGAGATATCCTGGGAGAAGAGGACAACTTGCAACGAGTGCTTCAGTCACGGTACACACTCGGACATTCTCACGCCGTTGCGCTATCCGACGGTGACGAATCCAGGCTTATCTCACAACCAACGAACCATCCAGACACATGTACCAACCCCCAATAAACTCCTACACAAATCCATCCTTCATCTACCAGCGTGCCGTCTACCCATTCACGAGCACCGCGTGGCAACAGTGACCACCGCGACGCTCTCCAACAGCCCCTCCGGGTCGACCCGCACTTCCTCCGTCCAGTACCTCACCTTTACGACATAGCTCCCCAGCGCGTCCCCATCGTCGACCAGCCTCGTCCGGTTCGCGAACGCGGGCACCTCGACGCCGTCCTTGACCCATGTGATCGCGTAGCCCTCCTTGACGTCGACAGGCGTGTCGCGCAGGTGCGCGAGGGGGACGAGCGCGAGGTCCAGCACCCTCGTCGATTTTGCGTTGGAGAGAGCGGAAGGGGAGGAGTCGCTGCAGGAGGGGGCGAGACCATCGATGAGCGCGACGCGCCGGAGGAGGGCGTACCAGAGGCCCTCGACGCAGGCGCGGCAGAAGTTGGGCGTGGTGACGATGCGCATGAGACAGTCTTCGTTCGTCGGACGGTAGGTCGTCTCGTTCTTCTCGGAAAACCTGTGCGCGGGTAGGCAAGTGGGCCAGCATCAGTTAATACGTAAGGAAAGGATGGGTAAGACACGCAGAACGCGATATCTCGGAGGACGTACGCTATCTCCGACATTGCGGGATACCGCCATTGGTGAGCAAGAGAGGAAATCAGACCCACGTTGGGTAAAGACTGTAATGTCCGGGAGCGGTGACAAACCTGTTGTTCGCAGCACTCATGTCAGCAAAGAGAGGAACAGCAAATCCCCGACATGCGGCATTCGGGTCCGTGCATCACCTGACGGGGACCAAGGGTGAACAAGATGGGTACTTACTCGCTCTCATCCCCAAACTCCAGCACCTCGACACTGCACAGCTGCGCCTCGCCCTCCGTCTTCTTATTCTTCAATTGAAATGTAACTTCGTGTTCGCCCTCTGCAAGTGTGCGGTTCAACGTGATGTCGTAGTGCCATCGGTCGACCCCAATGTCCGCGCGCGGCGCCCAATGGAGGTCCGCGCCATTGAGGGAGACCACGAGATCAGACGCTTCGGGGATGCCGGAGAGCGAGAAGCGGATGAGGTGCCAGGCATATTGGCCTGAGGAGTTGAATTTCGTGGACCAGGCGGCGGAGGTGTTGAGGAGCGTCCACGCATAGTTTTGCAGGGGCATTACGGAGCGCTCGACACGGATTTTCTCCTCAGCAGGGGAGCTATGCTTATGATCTTCGTGAGGGTGGGAATGGGAGGGAGCGGAGGCGTGGGGGACAGGCGAGAGCCAATGCGTCCAGGGCACGCCGGCGGAGGTAGTGTTGTGCGCCGCGTTCACGCCGAAGTAGGCAAACCCGCCGTCGTACTCCTCACCGACGTCGATGATGGAATGCCCCAGCTCGTGCCTGCGGGGCGTTGAGCTCATGCATCATAACGCAATTCATCCACTTTGGGTACGTACCGAAGAACCAGTGGTCCGTTCGCGAGGGATGGAGTAATCACTCTGAGGTTGTTGCGAGCGGAGATATGATCCCTGACGATCACCTCGGAAGAAGACGAGCACTCACGTAAACTCTCCACCGAGCCCTGGATGCGCAGATCGCAGTGAGTGATAAAGATGGTGCTTAGAATACCGCCAGCCATGTACGCACCTCCGTAGAGGGGATCGTTCCCTGTTTAGAAGCACAATCAGCGCTCGGAGGGTATAACGAAGTCGAGTAGACGCACCCATGAGAATCGGGTAGTCGCACTGGGTGCCTAAGGAGTCGCATGCTTCGCGAGCCACCTCCGGTTTGCTGTAGTACACCCCACGGAGCTCCGTGCCATCGCGGTATAGCCCAAAGACGGTACTGCGATATTGTAAGAGGACGTCAGCCCTGAAACTCGGGGGATGGTGAGGCTTGACTTGCTCTTTGGGCTTACCACCAACCCCGACCCCACTCTGTGACCAGGGAAACGCTGAGAGTGCAGTTGCAGACGACGGTAGACATCATACCTCCTTGCTGGGCACAAATGCGGCCCAGAAGTTGAGAAGAGGCTTGACGGTGTAGAATGTCTGGTTGCTGGAGATATCCTCGGCCAGACGGAGGGCGTCATCGAGGAACTTGTCCTTCTCTTCTGACGTGTCTAGAGGCCGTTGAGCAGGTTCAAACTCTCACACAACACAAAATACTGCGAATATAGTCTTACAGCCGTCCGCAAAGAACACTAGGTCGACACGGTTGCTCGAGTCTCCGGATGTGATGAGGGGGAAGACCTCAAGTGGGGGAGCATTATCCTGGAGCGGACGGAGGACGACCTGGTCTGTCTCATGCGCATGCGGCTCGGCGCGAATAAGGGTATGGAAGTCCCAGGTATGTTTCTCGCCGCATAGAGACTCAGCACGCTCCCATACCGCCTGCTCCGCCTCAGCGACGAACTGGATCCTCTCCTCGCCCGACTCCAACAGCTTGCTCTTGAAATATCCCGAGTCGGTGAGACCTCTGAAGTGTTGAGTCTCACGAAGTGCGAGATGAGTGCATTTCAGGGTGTCTGGTTCCCGTTGGACGATAAGCTCATACGGCCGTTCCGTGATGTCCGCCGCGAGCGCAGATGTCAAGCAAAGGGCGAGCACGAGCCAGATGTCAAGGAGAACGCAGTTCATGCTGTCGGTGGTAGTAGCAGGTAGAGAGCGGGGGTATTAGGGTTGCATATGCGACAGCGAACCTTGCGGCCGCCGTGGTCGTCGTCGTGGCCGATGAGAACGAGCGAGGCCGGGGAGAGGGCGGGCCGGGGGGGCCGTGAATCACGGTGAGCGGAGACGGAGGTGACATCATGGTGGGGAGGAGTCGAGGGGCACAGTCCGCCCTTGGAACAAGTCCGCGACCATCGTCTTCATCGATCCCCATCACACCTTTCACACCCACCACCACCATGTCTACCAACATCATCCACGTACGTCAACTTCTATCCGCCCCATCGCCCGCATATAGTCGCGTCTGGTCGGTGCAGCGCGAAACGCTCATATATGCTGATTATATGCTGTTTTGGACACGCTCGAATAGGTTTCTGACATCTCGTCGACGACGACGAAGACCCATCTGAACGACTTCTTCACGTAAGTGCTGCTTCCCATGACATGTCACCCAACTGCCCACTTCCCTCGGATGCAAGGAAGCACGACCTCACGCTCTCATCCCCGTCCCTTACAGGTTCTGCGGCAAAATCAATGATATTGACTACAACGAGGAGAAGCGCACCGCCAAGCTCACCTTCGACAAGCCCTCCGCGGCCAAGACCGCGCTCATGCTCAACGGCGGCACCCTTGACGGCGCCCACCTCGTCATCGTCTCCGACCTCCCCGAAGCCATCGCCGCCGCCAAGGAGACCGAGCACGCCACACCCCCAGGCGAGCACATCGACCAGAGCGACAAGCCCCGCGCAGGAAGTGAGTCCGTTTCTCCCCCGTACTCGAGAGGCGGACACTTAAACCGCGCGCTCTGCCAAGTCGCCGCCGAGTACCTCGCAAAGGGGTACACCCTCTCCGACCAGATTCTCCAGCGCGCGATCGAACTCGACCAGCAACACGGCATCTCGGGCCGCTTCCTTTCATACATCCACAGCATCGACACCACACTCGGTGAGCCCGCTGAGCCCTTCTGCACATGACTTTGAGGCTGAAAGGATTGGTGCATCGTGTAGGGGCTAAGGTGCTTGGACCCGAGCAGACTATTTCTGCCAAGGCGCAGGAGACACTCCGCGGGGCGCAGCAGCAGGCGAGGGTCGTCGACGAGCAGCGCGGTATTTCCAAGACCGCAACCGACGTAAGTTTCCTACACCTTCCTGGCGCCTGAGCGTTGACGACTTTGGTGGTGTGTAGTACTACTCGAAGGCCCTGTCGTCGCCGTTCGGCCAGAAGGTGAAGGCGTTCTACACGACGACGTCCAAGCAGGTGCTCGACATCCACGAGGAGGCGCGCCGCATCCACGAGACGCACAAGTCATCGGTTCCCCAGCAGCAGAGCGCGACCCCGTCGTCGACTGATCCTAACGTTCAGACCGGGGACGCGCCGAAGACTGCGGAACCAGCCGCCGCGTAAAACGTTCGTGCAGAGGAAGAAGTACCGAACTGTTGTATGACTGATACGCTGCTGTACGCGCACGCACCGTAAGCTAAATCTCACTTATGCTCTCTACCATTGTGCGTCGCACGCTCGCGTTTGTTACAACGATGGGTGGTGCTGTAAGTAGCACTTGACGTCAGAATCGATCGTGTCGACGGCTGCGTCTTTGGCCTACCGAACCATGACATGGAGAGTATGTAGAATGAATTCGTGGCGACCGCGCGCGAGCCCGACGGCCTGCATTGCAGTAAGGCCCTGGCGTGCGGAGGCATGGTATTGGGTCAATAAGGGTTATACGCTTAGACTACCGGGTTATCAACGAGCGATGGGGGATCGGGTTGGGGACCATGGTGAAGAAGCGTGCGCGAGGACGTCACGGCGGGGTTTGCGGTACAAGTCGCCGAGTGGGGCGCGACCGCAGGTGCGATGGCAGATGTCCGCTAGACATCATAGCTAGACATCTGTCTTAGCTGGCAGGTCAGCGTACTGTGGCAGACTGTGGCCAGGAAGAGGAGATATGCAGCACTCCGGGGCTTACCTGCGCGTGCCAGTGGTGGATATTGATGGTGAGTCACAGACGTTCGAATTCGGTGACCCGCGCGGCTCCTGATCAAAGGCCAGTGACTCTGCGACCATTTCTCCTTCAGACCTCAAGGCCTCAGGCTCAACCAAGACCTCAAACCATGGCTGACCGAAAGTCCCTGATCTCTTCGATTCGATGTTTAACAACATTGCTGAGCGTTTCCGGAATGCCTCCAACGACACCTTCCCGGCTATCATTCGACGATCGTGCTTCCAAGGCTATCGAGCCTTATTCCCACCTCGCCACTGCAGTCAACCTCGGCTCACCTAAAGCCCTCGTCGTGGCAGTCACTGGTATTCTCGGACCTAGTGGGCCTGAAGCCACCTTTGTCGTATCTTCCGATTCCAATTCGTCCTCATCGTCGGGATCTGACCCGGATGCCCCGGGCATACTGCCTCACATCAGGTTTGAGTACAACATCGAATCAAGTAGTATTACCTCAGAACAAGTGACGGACATTCCCGATGACCTGTTGGTATTCCTATGAGATTTTTTTCGCTCCTTTACTAATCGCTTCTATGATCTAGAATCAACAATAAGTTGAGCTTGAAGGCGCATATTCAAGACCTGATCCGTGTTCTCCAACTCGTGTCCTCAGGGCCCACGCCGGAGCTAACGGGTGCAGACTTCTCTCGCTGGCTCCTTAGTCGATGCCTTCGCAAGCTACACCATCGCACCTTGACGGCCACACGCGAGTGGGACGTCTCGCCGGTCAAGCCCATGGCCGCCTGGAAGCCGTCTTCAGCCGACCGGATCCCTTCCCACCGCGTTCAGATCCCACCATCCCTCACCCAGGTTCTCCGCGAATTCTCTTTTCCGTTTGATGAAGCGGCATCTTCCTCAGAGTTTAATCACGCGACCGCCCCCGCTTGGATCAACTGCGTTGCTTCGCTTGTCTCACAGGTCGACAAGTTACTAGTACGCCGGAACGCCGAGGGCAACGTTCTACCCAGAACAATGAAGCAAGTCACCAAGAGTTCTCTGGAAGAGTTGCACGACGTCTTGCAAGCGCTAAGGTTTTTGTTGGACACTAAGCCTCTGGAAGATCTCTTCAAGACGACCTCCTTGGTCACCGATTTCCAACCCAAGCGTTCTTGGGGCGTTCGTGGTGCGTACGTTCAACATCAAGGGAGTTGTTTGGGGTATTTATTGACCATCTCACAATTATAGCGGAGCGATCTCTAGCATTACAGGGTTCCCAGCTTCCGAGCAACTTAGGTGCGTGCCTGCACAATGGTCCAAATTCAGTCCACGTCTGCCGAGATATGCATCTTTGACAGAGCGAGACAGATAACTCTGGCTCCACCGATACATTCGACGATGAAGATGGTACGTGACTTAGCAGGATCCTCAAGAGCGATCACTAAGCGGGACTGTATGTATGCGACGATGAAGGCGACGAGGAGGAAGTTGCCGGTGAGTCAAAATATCAGCCACCGTTTAACGTTTTTGTGCTGAGCATCACCATATCCCTAGAAATGTCTTTCCGGGGCGACGAGAATGCCGGGAACCACGTCTTTCGCTACCTCCGTGCCCTTGTCGCTTGGCACGACGCCGGGGACTCTCTGATCCACACGTTCAAGAAATTCCCGCAGGTGCCCAGCGTTTCCATCGTCGAGCTCACCGACCACTCCGACGCCGCCAAGTCGAGCATGGCGCACACCTACGATACCATTCATGACGAGTTGAAGGCCCGGTTGGGGAAATCGGATCTGACCTCAGCTGAAACTGACGCAGCTGTCAAATGGTTGGACGAGAGGAAGACCGACGCGATCGCGGCTAAGACCTCACTGCGCGTACATGCCGAAGCCGGACTCATGGCATTGGCCAAGCACGCGGCGGAGCCCAAAACCCACGATGAAATTCCATCCAACTTCATAAAACCTGTCTTCGCAGTGCGTCGAATTGTGTTTTCAGAGGTGGTTGTGGTATTGACGCAGGCCATTCTCCTAGAGCAGGCCGCTGCCGATTGGTGCAACCAAGAAGTGCTGTTACATGTGCTACCGTCTTCGGGATCTCCTCTTCGGCGGGGCAGGTCAGAATGGTAAGTATATATTCGCTGGGATCGTTTGGTACCCTGTTACTGATATTATATTTTTCCAGCCTCGGAACAGCTCTACCTGAAGGGAACGCATGGACATATGTTCCCATGGGATGTTCCGGATTTCGGTATCCCGGACGACGTCCTCGTTCAACTCGTCGATGAGCTGAAAGAGAAGATGTTCTTGCTTGCAAAGGAACACGGGGAGCTTATCAAGGACGAGAGCCGACAATCGTCCCCTCAATATGTTGCTTCAGACGTCGTGAAAGATTACGGCACCGTGGTAAGTGTTTTGATCTTTGCGATCTCGATTTCAGTGGCATTTCACATCCTGCAGCGAAGACTTTGAAGCCCCCGCTCGGGGTGCACTTGCCAGTCATTATCGGGTTTTCGTTCAGTTGAGGCAGATGGCACCATCATCATCGCGTTCTCTCGCGTTCACGGGGACGTACATGTATTGAAAGCGATCATCCCGCAATCGAGGAGGGTTGACATTCTCAGAGGAAGGGTTATACGCGCCCGCGTCACTAGTACCACTGCATCCAGTACTGTACGAGCCAGCCTTCTCGCACTGGTGAATTCTCATCCAATCGACCGGCGGAATCCTTCTGCGGGGACTACTGAACCTTGAATCGGTTCTCCATCCCATTCCACATATCACTGTACATGAATGTAACCCGGGGTATGAATGAAGCCTAGTTATTATTTCCGCAGTAACGAAGTACTAGGGACCTTACCGTTCACGAGCGATAGTGAGACGACGCCAACGGTGCTAGTGTTTTGTTCCTGAGGAGGGAGGGATCCATGCGAGGGTACCATTTCGAGGAACGCCTCGTAACGCACACCGCGGAGAAGGCGACGGCGATACGCAGATAGCTCGCAGTGGCGTTAACGTGGCTGCGCCGAATATTAATGTACTCAAGTATATATACAAGCACACGTTGGCTCAGCTGCAAGACCCGCCGCGCGCGTGCCTCTCGTCCAACATAGCTCTCCAGAACAAACATGTTCAATCCGCAGCGTTCTGATACGACATGGAGACTAGGAAATGAATTCGTGGCGACCGCGCGCGAGCCCGACGGCCTGCATTGCACTAAGAACGCGGCGCGGGCCCTGGCGTGCGGAGCATGGTATTGGGTCAATAAGAGTTGTACGCCTAGACTACTGGGGTATTAACGAGCGATGGGGGATCGGGTTGGAGACCATGGCGAGGAAGGGTGAACTACGTGGGAAACTCCAACGTCAATAGTCAACAGTTTAAAGGACCCAAGACCGGAGGGGAAAGGACCCGGATGAGGACGATAAGTGAATATGATGGCCGGGCCAATGCAGTCGTACAAGTACCAGAAGAAAATCAGAAAGTGGGGGGGATCAAGGGACCGTGCGACGGGTGGCGGAAGCAACCAGGGACAAGAGCCTGATTGTGGAGGTCGGCGTTCTAGAACTTTGAGAGGGAATGGAGACCACGCTAGCTTGACGATGGGTCATCTGTCGGGACCCGCAGCAGGGACAGTCTACTCTTGAGGCAGGTGAGACGGCCTCGTGGCCGCATAGAGGTGGGGTAAGAGAGGTGTAGGGAGGTCATGAAGGGTTGGGCGCGTAAAAGGGAAGGGGAAGTGGGAAAATCCTTGTACCTAGTAGTCACAGAATGCGGGTGAGAACGCAACAAGCATGGTACGTACTTGGAGATGATAATGGCGAAAGGGAGGCGGGGTGAGGCGAGGTGAGAGTGCAATGCAAAGCACGGAACACACAGGGATGGATGGATGCGCTAAGGAGACAGGCACAACGTCCGCGGAAACCCAGAGAGAGAGAGAGAGAGAGAGGGAATAAAGTGAGTAAGAAGTGCGACGAGGCCCAGGGCGTCCGGGACGACGGTGAAGACGAGAAGATGGAAGAGAAGACGGACGCAAACGAGCGGAAGGTGCACGCACGCGTGGCGAACGGGATATATCACATAATGAGGCATTTGCAGCATCCCGCGCCGCCGTCCTCGTCCACCTGCTGTTGCTCGAGGCGCTCCTCCTTGTTCGTTGGAGGCGGCATTGGGCGCAGTGCCTCCATCTGCGGCGACAGGTGCTGGCTCGTCTGATAATGCGCGAACGGAGGGGGGGATACGACGCGTGGTCGCTCGAACGAGCGTGGCGTCGAAGGGATGGGCGTCATCGGGAAGTCGCGAGATTCGTCCGGGGAGGGTCCGGGCACCTTGAGGGTTGGAGGGGGTTGGGGCTTCGGCTGGCCGAACTCTTTGGGTAGCCCGAATTCGTCCATGAGGATATGCTCGGGGTTCCCACTCCACCGTTTGCGGTGTTTCGCCTGGTCGAAGCCGAACGTCCCGGGTGCCTTGGACACGCACAGCGGGTGAGGAGCGGGGACGAATAAGGGTGGGATTCGACTCACCGGCTCGATGACCATAGGCCCGGGCTCCCTGGGCTTTGGTGTGCCGTCGGCCGTCTCGTACTGGTCTTGAAGACCTTTCTTTCTCGCAACCACAGGAAGCACGACCTGAGTAGCCGGAATATGAGTACTTGTGAACTCAGGAACAGACGGGTTGCCACTCACCTCGTCCCAATTACCGTTAGCTGGCCGGGGCTGTGTCCATGTCGGAATCGCGTCCTCATCTCCGTCGGGTAATGGATACTGCCCAACCGAGCGGCGATTCTCGTCCTTCGCCCCTGACCGTTTCTGCATGGACGATGGTGGTGCTTTTGCTTTCTGCTTCTTCGACGCGGAGGGTGTGGAGCTTGCAGGGCTCTTCGCACGCTTCTTTGTGGTGGGGGTCGATGGCGCTGACGGACTGGCCGACACAGTAGGTGATGGCAGACCCTGTGTCTTGAGTGGTTGGGTGGCCGAACGCTGCATCGAAGAAGTAGCCGGTGCCGACGGGCCAGACAGCGCATTCTCGGATACACTGCGGATTGGCTTGCCAGGAGTCGGCGTCGTCGTCCGTGATCGCGACGTGGGTTGAGGTATTCGACTCCGCGTCGTGGTCTGCGTGTGCCGGCTCGTCGGAGTCTCGCTGCGGTCGAGGGATGGGGACGACACTGAGCCGTTCAGGTGTGGCTGCACCGTCTGCGTGTAATAGTCATCAAGCTGATCATCGTACCCTTCATAGTCGTCGTCGTCGAGGTCCGTCAGCGGCCGCTCGTCCATCACCGCATCTCCCTCCTCCATCGCGTCTTCGTCAATGTAAATGCTCTCCCGCGCCCCAACACTGTCTGCTCTATGTCTCGTCCTCGCCCGTCCGTTAGGCATGTCCCTTCCCCTCGAGTTTGACCGTGAACGCGTCGAAAGACCACTTGGAGACTTGCCAGAAGCATTCTGTAGCGTATGACCGTAGTTCGCTATATCGAGCATCTCCTGGCGCCGGGCGACGCGCAGCTCGCCCACACCGCCGTTGCGCGCCACATCCCCACGATACCAGTGCTCGAACGGACGCTCATCCGACTCGGATGACATCCGTTCTGGCGCGTAGTCGAGTTGGCTGTGAGAGGATGAGAGAGAGGTTGGAGGGAACGGCGCTTGTTCTTGGAAGATATCGGACACCTTCCGCCGCGGGACTTGGATCGTGGAACGGGATGCGTGAGATTGCGACGGTGACTGGGCCTGTGCGTGCGTTTTCTCCTCGACCCGGTAGAGCTGCGACTCGGATGCCTCCCCTGCATGCAATTCAGAATGCTTCATCCCAGCGCCCGTAAAGGGTACCGTATAATGAGTTTGAGTATCCTCGCCGTACTCCGCCGCGACGACTGCGATGCCCCCTGTAGTGGAACCATCGTCCTTCCACGACGAGGGCTATTCGGTGAAGCTGGCCGACAAGGGCATCACGATCCCGCGGCGGGTTACGGTAAAAATACTCATCGTCATGTACAATAATCCCTCCCATAACGCATGACAGGTATTCTCATGGGTATGTGGACTCACCATTATGCCGCGAGTAGCCGTTCACCCGTCCGGTCGTGCTCGAGCCGTTGTACGTTGAATGCGCTTGGCTGGAGGTGCTTCCGGTTCGTACCCGCGAGACGGGGATGCGCGTGCCCTTTGGCGCGTTGATGGGAGAGATGGGGCGTGTCTCTGCAAAGGGGGGTGTATGATCTGCGAGGGGAGGTTCGAGCGGGAATGGTTGTGAAAGGGCGCGGGCACGCTGGAAGCTGGGTGGAGGGGCGCCTGCATACACGCTTGCGGACGACTCCGTGGTCCTTGTGGACTGGATGCTGGGGCGGGGGATCGCGCTCGGCTTGTTGTTCGTATGGGAGTGCGAGGAGGTGGACGTTCCCGGTCTTGGAGGAGCATGGTACTGGCCGTTTGCTTGGTCCTCGAGGGAACTGACTGAGGCGGCGGACATGCGCTTGGAGAGGACGGTGCTCTCATCCTTTAGACCTTCAGGCGATGTCAGAGGGTGGTTCAAACCCAGAAGGGAGTGACAGGGATTTACGTTTGCGGAGGGCAGGTACAATCACCTCGTCCCAGGTTGGTTCTCGAGGCAGGGCTGATTGCGCCGTCGCAGTCAAGGCCATGGGCCCAGTATTAAAGGAGCAGAATGGAGGAAGCCAATGCTGCCTTCAAGAACGGAGAAGTAAGGAGGGAAACGAAGGGCAGGGCAGGGGGAGGCGGGCGTTGGTCGTCGTCGCGGGGAAGGAAGCGTCAAGCCATCCAGTGCGCGACGAGCGGCTGGCACTAACCCGTTAACAAGCCTCTTTCCCACACCTTACCTTCCTTTACTCGGCTAAAACGCGTTCTTACCGTGGGTAAACCCCGCGCATTGATTGCGCTCTATCCCCCCAGCACAAGCAATAATGACAGCATACAGTTCAAGTTCGCAGACACAAGTACAATATTACGACTCTAAATAGCTGTAAGTGTAAGGACGGTACGTATTGGTGAGATAGATGCAGCGAGTGATGGATGTTAATGCGAGCGAGCGATGTGCGAGCGTGTTAAATGTCAGGGAAAGGACTAGTGAGACGGGTGTGGTGTGGAAGAAGGACAGTGATCGCATGATATCAGATGACTGTGACAGCGAAAGCAAACGAATGCACGAGCGAGAAATGGAAGCGTACCCAATGAACGTAGAATTACACCGAGGGGGCGTGCTAACGCCGATCCTGGCCCTGCCAGGCAATGTCGTGCAGCTGTTGCCGCGAAGACCTGCCGTTCAGCCCCATGCTGCCGCGCGTCGACGTGCGCAGGTGGCTGCTCCCGTTCGTGTGCGCCCCCATTGCGGCGCTGGCAGGCATCATCCCTGCCAGGGACTCCGAAGCATGGCGGCGCATCCGCTTCGGCGCGATCGCCTTTGCGGACTTAGGCGTGTCGAAGAGCTTCGACAGACGCGCCGAGGGCTTCAGCGCCGGAGCGAGAGTGGGAACGATCTCTCTCGCAAGCTCCCGAACAAGGACCGCGACGTCCTCCTTGCTGAGCTTCGCCACGATGTCGTAAATCCCGTAACGCTCGACGAGGACCACGCGGTTCGGGTGCACGTCGCACACCGTCCGCAAAATACGGAGGAGGTTGAGTCGCACGACCGCCTTGCTCGAACCGAGCTTGTCGATGAGCCGCTTGAAGAACTGCGACTTAGCAGTGCCGATGGCGATATTAGTGGAAATGCGGAACATCTTGAGGAAGGGTTCGAGGAGGTTTTCGAACGAGTTGGCCTTGGCCTGTACGAAGCAGCGGAGTAGTGCATCCAACGACTCCGGTTTCATGAGTTCATCTTCAATCCTAGCCGTCTCATCTTGCAGCCTGACGACTGGATTAGCTCCAACATCCTCGAGCGTAAACATGCTTACACACCAGGACAGGATAGACTCGAGCGCGCTGACTTGGAAGTAAGGATCCTCGAGAAGACCAAGGTACAGCGATAATCCGTTGTGCTGCCATAGCAATATCCTGCAGCTCTTCCCCGCACTGGCGAGGTCGCACAGGATGGGAAGCGCGAACTGCTTGAGGGGCGAGCTGGACTCGATGACGCGTTTGAGGCTCGGAAGGATGCCCGCCTGGGCGGCTTCTTCCTGTCTCGATTTGTTGAGACGGCAGAGGTTGTAGCATGTCTGGAAGATGTGGTTGGACATTTCCTGCGGTTCTCAGGATTCAGCGTGCCGTTATTATCGCAAGAGAGATGTGCCACTTACCGTGCCAAACGGACCCAAGCTCTGTTCGTCGAGTATCTTCACTAGGATCTCGATTGCGTTCGCATTCTGTAAGACTTCGAGGATAGTTGCATTCATGGAAAGGTGCTTGACCGCCTTGAGCATCTGAACCAGGTACTGGGGTTCAAGAAGCTCGCAGGCCCGCAGAAGCCCTACAAAGGTATGGTGTGATCCTTCTGGCTTCAATTTGCTGTGATGAAATAAACCTTACGTCGGACGATCTTGCGCGTCCCGAGCGCATTCCGGACGTGTATATCGGACTGGGAGACCTGGCAAAATACGAGGATGATCTGGAGGATCTTGCGGTTCATGTCGTCAGCAATCTCACCCCGACCCGCCATGACGTTCAGGAGCGCCGACGACAACGGATCGAGGAGACCATCCCGGATGAACATCCGACAGAAGTCGTTCTTCGTCGTCGGACTCTGCAGGTCGAACACGCTGCAGATGCCGTTGAGCGCGTGGATGACGAGCTCGGACTGCTCGGTGAAGTCTTCGTCCAGTAGATCGACAAGGACTTTCAAGCCACGACATCTGAAACATAACGGTGTCAACCTATGCCGGAACGAGGAAATGATGAAACCTACGAAATGAACATCTGGAGCGTCAGTACCGACGAGTGGCACAGAAGTCGAATGAAGTGAGACGCCTCAAGACGGCACTCTGATGGATACTTCTTGGAGGTAAAGCCCATGATGACCGGGATCCCGCTGTTGTAGGCTGTAAGTAAACGCTTAAGTCAAAGAAACCGAACCCATACCCAATGAGGCAGAAGCTCTCGAGGAAGCCCATATCCGTGGTAACAAGCTGTAGCGCAACGTAATTATGCCGATCCAAAGCATATAGCAATGCATCGCTGCTCACCCCGTTGACAATCTGCAACAACTTAAGCGCCACGTCTCGCGCTGTCCTCGACTCGAGTACCTCCAAGATCGCCAGCATACCATGCGCGGAGACCAGCTGCGACTGCATCTCGGGCGTGTCATGGATAATATTGAGCTACACCAACGCGCTGTCAGCCCAAACCTTCCATCAAGTCGACCACAAAAACGCACCAGCTGGTCGCACGCGTCCCTCAACTGGAAGTCCGGCGCGCTCGGCGTGAGCTCGTCAATGAGCTGCGTGACCTGGTTGGACAACCGCGCATACTTGTCGCGCTGCAGGTTCGCCTCGAGGTCCTCCTCCGCGTATCCCTCATCGATCTCCGCGAACGGGTCGTCCTCCGCGTCGTCCTCGTCCCCGAACCACGACTTGTTCGACAGCCGCGTGTTCAGCTGCAGCGTCTGCATCGCCTGCGCCGCCGTCCCGTTCGTCTTCCCGAACACGTCCTCGTAGTCCTCATCCTCGTCGTCCGCGTACTTGTCCAGGTCCTTCTGCAGCCGCCGGGCCTGGTCGCGTCCGAAGGAATCGTTCCCGACGAAGGACGACGAGCGCGAGTGCCCGCGAGCGGAGGATGGGCCGCTGGTGGACCCGACGGCGATGATGTTGAGCGAAGGACGGGACCGACGGTGCGCTATGCCGGGCAGGGGCGCGGTCATCGGCCCCGGTGAGGGCGGTTGGAGGCCAATCGTCTTGATGTCGTTGGGGTGGAACAGACCCCGTCTAACCGAATTCTTCAACTGTACGACAGCGATCATGGGTGTGCTTGTTCCATCCCAAGCCATGAAATGAGCATACCTTGAAGTCTGCAACCTTCTCTTCCAGTTTCCCTTCATCCTCCTCGAACAGCAGATCTGAGTAGTCTTCCGCAATGGGAGCAATCTGAGCCTCGGGTGCCTTCGCAACAGGTAAAGGCACTGTCCCAAGACCTGGACTACGCCCAGGACGGATCGTCCGGGCGTTGTCGTCCGCCTCAAGCTTCTCGTCCTCAGCAGGCGTCTTGTCGAGCGCTAAATCATATCCAATGAATGGAGCAACCAAAGTCAACGCTATTCCGCATATACCGATATGGCAGGTACACGCACCATGCAGCTTCGTGAGCGAGATGCCCTCCTCGAAGTCGTCGTCCCAGTTGTCGGTCTGCTCCTCAGGCGGCTGGAGGATGAACGGCATCGGCAGTGTTTCGCGGATGTGCCCTAGCGCGGTGGGCATCCCCGGCTTTGGTATTGAGCCGGGCTTCCGCCCTTGAGGCGCGAGCAACATCGACTGTTGATGTCCCTGGAGGGATGACGCCTGCTGCACAGAGGCGATCATATTCGTGGGTGACGGTAGAGGTGAGCCGGACCGTCCTGCGAGCGATGTCTTGCGATGGCGTTCGGGGTGCTTGGACGGTCGCGACGGCGCTGCATATAGCGACCTGATCAGCCGCTTTGCGAGGACAATGCAAGAGAACCACTCACACTTGAGAGCCTCGTTCCACTCCTGCACCTTGAGCACCGCCTCGTCGTAGTTGTAATTGCTCAGCGGCCGCCCCCCGGCCGCCCCAGCTCCGTTGGTGCTCCCCGCGTCTGACGACCTGTCCCTGCCGTGAGAGTTGGCCATCTGCTTTCGCGCGGCGACCATCCATGGGTGCTTCAGCAGCTTCTTGGCTGATATTCGCAGGTTGGAGTCCTTTTGGAAACAGTGGTAGAGGAAGTCCTTCACGATGGGCGACGCGCCCTCGGGTATCGGTGGGCTGTCATCCTGGACGATGCGGAAAAGGGCGGGCATAGGGTCTAGGAAGTGGTATGGGGGCTTGCCCTCCAGCAGCTCTATGACCGTACAACCGACGCTCCTGGATATAAGGAGACGGCGGAGACATATTAGCTTGCGTCCATGAAGTGTGATAGGAACATTGAACCGACCATATGTCCGAAGCGGTCGTCGCGCCAGATTGCTCAATTACCTCGGGTGCCACTGTGCGGAGATTAACGACGACTGCTACGGTGAAGGGAATGAATCATGCGACGTACTCCAGTATGGACTGCCAACTACGGCGTCGTCGCGGACCGCGCCTGCGGCGGCGCTGCTTGCAACGCCGAAATCGGCTAACTTGACGCATCCGTCCTTGTTGGTGAGGATATTCGCACCCTTGATATCCCGGTGTATCACACCCTGGTCATGGAGGTACACGAGCCCCTCTAGGACCTGTGCAATATAAACCCCAACGAGCGTCTCCGGGAACTTGCCAAACTTCTTGCAGATATTGTGGAGAGACCCGTTCTCGCAAAACCTTCTCGTATTAATACCAAAACCAAAGGAATGAGGACCGAGCAGACATACTCTAGGATAATGTACAGATATTCCGGTGTCTTCTCGAAACCCTTGTACTTGACGATATTGGCATGCTATATGACGTCAAGCAATTAGCATATATCGGACGGAGGTTGTTCCTAAGGCAATCGGTTTATCTCCTCATCACGGTGATGAGTTATGGGAAGATATTTTCAACAGTTCGCAGGGCACTTTGCACCGAAGCGCGGGGCGGTCCCAAAGCAGCTTGTTACTATGGGTACAGTCATGGGCCGAGGTGTATGCGGACCTTTGAAGGCGTACCGAACCTCAAATGGGTCCAGCGGCCGCGAGCAGGTACGTATGCACAAGCGCAACAACGGCGAGCAGCGGAGGACTCACATTCAGGTTCTTCAGCAAATCGATCTCGGACTGCGGAGAGCGTCCGTGGTCAGTCGCGCTCCACCGATCCGCAGAGGTACGCACCATGATCTGCCCAATCTCGCTCTTCGGTATATTGCCGAGCTGAATCTCCTTAATGGCTACGGTCTCGCCCGTAGCCCAATTGAGGGCACCTAGGAGGTTGGGGACATGGTCAAACGGTCCGCAAGAGTCGAGGCGGCGGAACACGCACGGTAGACCTGGCCAAACGCGCCCTTGCCCAACGAATCACCCAATTGCTACCCATGAACCGCAGTGAGAACAACTCCGATCGCGTCCATGGGTTCACAACACGCACGTATGCATTGAGAAGCTTGTTTGAACCGGAACTGCGGGTTGGTGAGGGCATTGAACTGGATGATGGACGTGCGCAAGATGGAGGGCGTAAAAGAGAGGATAAGCAAGGGATTGGACGTAAAGCAGGGTATTCCAAGTAGTCGTTGGGCCAGCAGCACCGCTCAGAGGACCGTGATTGACATTGACCGCAGGGCCGTTTGACTCTGAGCGGCGCGAGTAGTACGGCGTCGGAGGTGCGGCCGTTTAGCAACAGTCCCACAAGTACCGCGGCGCTACCAGTCATAATCGCGGTGATTGGGGGCCCCATCACGCATGCGTCTATACACGGACGCGTCGCGTTTTGCCTCTGCTTCTCGACTTCGAGCCACTCGTCTTCCGCAGAGTCCAAGCTCGCGCTACCCCACTTCCCCCTTGGATACCCCGAAATGTATATCTGCGAATACTGCCAAAAAGACGCGACCATGGCTTGCTCGGCGTGCAAGTACACGCGCTATTGCTCGTACGCAGCAAATATTCACATTAATCTGGGCCCAGCCCGGCCGTGCTGATCTTTCTTCCGGTCTTAGCGAGGAATGCCAGAGAACCGACTGGAAGACGCACAAGAAGGGGTGCAAAATCCAGCAAATGCTGAACACGATCAACGAGGAACACGCCGCCAAGCCCCGCGCTCGTCCACCCAAAAACCGCTGCACGGGCTGCAACGTTAGGTTCAGCGAAGACTACCCCTGCGATGGCGAGTGTGAGACGTGCGGTTATCTGGCGTGCGAGTCGTGCATCTGTGATTATAGCAATGGTGAGTCCTTTGTCGGCGAGACGGGGGCGATGGTGGACTTATCGTGGTCCGCACTCGCAGGCACTTGCTATTGCCCGAACTCGAATTTTGGGAACAGCTATTGCGAGATGGAGCCGAAGTGGTACCACACGGACGGCAATGGACGAGCGTACAAGGGCGACAGACATCCTGAAGGCTATGGCGAATACCCCGACGACGTGTACGACCCGGAAGCGAGGGCGTGCAACAACTGTGGTAAAGTGACGAAAATGTTCAAGAAGGAGTCCATCTGAGTCTAGTCTGGTGTTGTTTCTGTGCCATCTATAGCTCCTCGTTGTCCGTCTTGTCCGTCTCGGCACCGAATGGGAAATGGCCAGCCGTACGCTGTTTTAAACTTTAGGACTGTGTGGACTCATCCGTCGGCTGACTGTTGCAGCTCTCGAGGACTTTGAGATATGGTGCAGTCATTTGGCCTCCCTTGCGACCCAGGTTGATAGCGATAATTGAATTGAGACAAAGGCATACTACATGCATGCATGGCAATAACCACGAGTCTACAGTTCTATACTACTCGGCTATAGCGCTAGCCGCTTCACGATCCAACTTAATGGAGGTGTTGTACTCAGAAAGAGCGCTAAATTCTGCATTGAACGATTGCCATGACAACATTCGAACAGAATTGTGATCATTGCGGTGGCGGGTATTACGCCACTGACAACCGGGGTCCAGACCAGGCTGCGACGCGTCGACGCGTCTAGACACGATAGGTCACGCGGTGACGTCTGTGTGACGATACGCGACGGGGGAGGTGAAGGGGGCGGGGAGCGCCGGGAAGGGAAGTGGGAGGAGTTGCGGTGAACCACGACGACGAGAGCGGTCTCCCACTTTGGGTTTGTGCCATGTTCCTCCTCTCCGTCTCCCTCGCAGGCGCGATGGTCATCTTCACCCTTGCCGCGATATTCCTCCCCGACCCGCCCCCGCCCCTCGACGAGGACCGCTGTGGCTTCGCGTTTTGTGAAGTCTGCATGAAGGAGGCTCCCTACGCGTGCTCGGCATGCAAGACTACGCGGTACTGCTCGTCAGTCTCCTCACCGTCCTCTTCCCACGCAGAGCTTACCAGACATGCCCACCCGCAGGACGGCGTGCCAGAACTCCAATTGGAGGAACCACCAGCGCGAGTGCGGCATCCACCAGAAGCTCAACGAAATCAGCACCCGCATCGCGATGACCCCGCCCAAGCGGCCTCCCGTAGGCCAGTGCACCGGCTGCAACGCTAAGGTCGGCGAGGGCCGCCGCCTTGCCATGTGCAAGGAGTGCGGGTACCAGGCTTGTGGCTCCTGCGAGTCCCACCACTCGAGAGGTACGTTCCTGTCTGCTCCATCCTCGAGGCCCCACTGCTTCCCTGCCCCAATCCTAATCCGTCCTCCGATGAACTATACCCATCAAGGGAGGCGTAACCGGCCTCGAGGACAGCGCCAGTTATCCTCCCTGTTGCTGCCTGAGATGTCACACGACTTGCAATTGCGTTCCATCATGCTGACCATCTCTCTCTTCTGCCGTTGTTCCACCGCGCTCGACGTCCGCTTCTGCATACAGGGACGTGCTACTGTCCAAATGCCAACTTTGGCAAGAGCTACTGCCGCATGGAACCCCGTTGGTACCACACCAACGGCCGTGGCCGCGCCTACGCCGGCGACCGCCACCCCGACGCTTTCGGCCGGTCGTACCCAGACGAGCTGTACGACGCCACGGCGCGCGCATGCGACTGCTGCGGGACGGTCACGAAGGTGTTCAAGAAGGAGTACCGCGACCCCTGGGCGTGGCATTGAAGTGGCGTCTGCCCTTGGCCGTCTGCCGTATGCCGTCAATGTGTGCGCTTTCGCACCAGGCGGGATCCACGTGTTTCACGCGAACCGCCCGACCAGGCACGGTTTTGACCCGAGGCGCGACTGGTCGCTTGCAGACTCGCAGTCGCTCGAACTCGTGAAGGAGACGAGCTGTCCGAGGTTGATCGTTGTGCTTTGCTTTCCATCGCTCGCTCTGTACGCACGGACACATCCTGCATTCACGTCTTTGTACCACCAGGCACATCTCTCCCTGTAACACCTGTCTGACTGTTCACGCTCACGTACTTCGTCTCATGACATACCGTTCACGTTCTTCACGAACTGTGTACTCTGTACATATATGCCCCGCCTCGTGGTTCCCTTGCTCTCGCATCTGCACTCACGAACTCATTGTCTCATGCATCAATCATCTTTGGTTCTCATCTCATCAAGCATCTCATTCCCATCTACTCCACCTACTTACCCCGTTTACACTCGCTTCCTCCTGTAACTCATCCGCAGCATCTATACACGCTCACGACAATGCGATGACACTGCTTAACCACCAACTCGCGTGCGCATACAGTACATGCGCTGCATCAGCTCCAAACTACAACATGACTACCAAGAAGAATTCGTTTAAAAGCATGGCATGTTGGCAGAAACCTCGCCCCGCTCAGAGTCAGAGCTTTTTCGCCTTACCCACCACCGCGTCCTTCGCGCTCTTCCCCGCCGAGCCCTTGCCCGCCGCGAGCACCTTCTCCTTCCTCTTCTCCACGCCCGTCCCCGCCTTCTTCTGCTTCAGCTCCTCCGCGCTCAGCGACGACGTGGGGGCGGGCGCAGCCGTCTCCCCCTCCTCCTTGTGCTTGTGCTTCCGCTTCTTCTTCTTCTCTGCCGGAGCCCCCTCCCCCTCCCCCTCCGCAACCGCAACCGCAGCCACAGTCGGCGCAGGTTCGGGCGCAGGCGCGGGTGCAGGAGCGGCCGCCTCAGCACCAGCGAGCGCGGCCTTGCTCCTCTTCCGCCTCGGCTTCTTCCCGCTTGGGCTCCCCGGCGCGCCCCCGCCCTCTCCTCCCTCCGCTTCCGCTGCAACCTCAGCGGGCGTGGCGGGGGCAGAGAGCTTCGTGATCGCGTTCGACACTGGAGTCCCTGCGGCCTTGGAGCGCTTCTTGCGCTTCGCTGGGGTCTCCCCGGTCAGCCCGTCTGCGGGCGTGTTGGGCGGGTTCGCGGGTACCGCCGCCGCGGGTGTCGCAGCAGTGGCAGCGGGGGAGTCGAAGACCTCGACCGCAGACGCGCGCCGTTTCTTCTTTTGCGCGGTGGGGGTTACCGGTGTCGGCGCGGGGGGTTCAGTGGAACCAGGGGCGGGAGCGGGTGGTTTTGCGGGAGTGGGCGCAGCTTCGGGGGTTGGGGCGGCAGCTTCTGCGGCGAGGGACGCACGGGCTTTCTTGCGTTTCTCCTTCTTTGCGGGCGCGGCGGCGTCTGCTGTGGTCTCCGCGGAGGGTGTGGGTGCTGGTGCTGGTGCGGGAGCGGGTGCAGCAGGGGGTGCGGCAACGGGCGCGGGGGTGACGGGGGCGGCCGCAGGCTCGGACACTGCTGGGGTCTCTGAGGTGGCTTGAGACTTTCTCCGCTTCTTCTTCTCCTTCTCCTTCTGCGTGGGCGCGTCAGTCGCTGAGGGTTGTGGTGCGGGGACGGGAGCAGGGGCAGGCTCGGCCTCGGACTTGCGACGCTTCTTCTTTGCGGGCTCGGACACTGCGGGGGCGGGCTCAGCAGCGGGTACGGCGACGGCCTTTCCCTTTCCCTTGGAAGGTGCGGGGGCTGGCGTGGACGCAGGTGCCTCCTCAGATGCTTTTCCCTTCTTCGGCTTTTCCTTCTCAACCTCCGCCTCCCTCTCCTCCACCGTCCGCTTCTTCCCCTTGCCTTTGCCCTTCACCTCCGCCTCAGTGTCTGCTTTCGCTTTCGCCTTGGCCTTGGGCGTGGTCACCTCCACCTCCACCTCCATCTCCTCATCCCGCTCCTCGTCGCTATTTTCGTCGTCCATCTCGACATCCTTATCCTCCTCGTCGGTCAGAACGAGCCCGTCCCAGCGGCCACCTGCATCGGCGCCCAAGTTACACTGCCAGATGGGGAGCGCGGCTGAGGAGTTGGTCTTGAGAAGTAGGCTCTGGACGTTGTCCCAACCGCCCTTGACGTGCTTCACAACTTCGGGGAGAGCAGTCTGGAGGTTGGCGAGCACTTGCACAGGCTTTTGGGAGACGGTACCAATCTTGACGGAGCTATGCATATAACACACAATCGTTTAGTAAGAATGTGCTGCGCGGGAGGAGGAGAAGGGAGGGAGGACGAAAAGGGACGTACGTGCAGGTGCCCTGGTTTTGATGGAAGTAGGTGGAGGAGATGGCGCGCTCGAGCTCGCCCTTGAGGTCTTTGCGCGTGATGCACACCGGGATGGGTTGCCTACGTTATGTGAAAGCGCACGAGCTCGGTATGCAACGTATTCCGCAGAGAGGAAAAACACGTACTTTTTTGCCTCGAAAAATATTTTCCCCAGCAGGTTCGGGAGGAGGGGGACGACGCGATCGTCCGCCAAGAAGAGCCCGTTCTCCTTCAGGAGCATCCGCCTCGCCTCAAACGGCTTCCACTTGCCCTTCAGGTGCCGGACGTCGACGATGCGCGAGATGAACTTGATGCCCTGGCTCGCGATGAGGTCCTTGTACTCTCTCTGGGGGTCCTTGGTGATGAGGCACACCGGGCTCGTGCGCGGGTCGACGATCGGGTACTTCACAGGTCTACGGACATGCGTATGAGTGCTTGCTCGATCAAATACGAAGACAGAGATGATGGGTACGTACATCCGAGCGGGCTTGATCTTCTTCTCTGGCTGCATGACCTTGGTGTTCACGACGAGCCAGACGTTTGGCTCCTTGCCGGGCAGCAGCTGGGTCGCGGCCTTCTCCTCCTCGAACTTGGTCGCATGGGCCAGCAGCGCATCCACCGCGCGCTTGCACTGTTGTGCAGAGACGTGATCGTCGATTAATGTATCCCCAGGCATTTAGAAAGGGAAGAGGAGGAGGGGTGGAAGAGGGATAAGGACGGAGGAGCTGCTAGCTTCACACTGCTCCTCGCTCATCCAAATTTCTTACTGGGCACGTGACGTCAAGGAGTATGCGGGCGCCTAACGTCTAAGACGTCATACTTAAGTAACTTAACTTACGAGCCTGCAGCCAGTGGGCCGTACTAGTAAGCCATCTCGCCTGAGCATCGACTACGAGCAGAAGGTCACTGTGCACTGCGAGAGACGAATCGGTGGGTCTAATGCATGCTACATATCGTAGTCTCAAATCTCGATGAGCTTGACTCTGAGGCCCCTTTATCATTATGTATGATACCCTCCACGATCCCAAACGAACCTCTACCTGAAGAGCTTCCGAGCTGAGGAGGGAGTTGCGCGTATCGGAAAATGTGGTATTCAGGGCAACGCGTTAAGGTGTCTGTTTGTAACGGCCAGTTCGAAACGACCGCGGCGCTATGGCGTAGTCAGTTCCAGCTCATATCGTTTCCAGAAAAACTCGTCTTACAATCCTCAAAGGAGATATCCAGTATTTCGCGCTTTTGACACTGGGGAAGGGTGCACTGGATCAACTTCGTCCATTCTCCTTCGAAGCCATGGAAACCAAATAGGACAAGGATAATCCATATAACTTTGAGCTTGAGGAACGGCGGCGAGCATAGAATTGTATCGAGGGTTGCTAGGCTGCGCCATTGCTCTCGTGCGGTCTCCTTGGACTGAAGGGCCCAGTGTTCCACATGGATTTCTCATATATTTGCGGATGATACCTGAGATAGTATCCTCGGGAGATGCAGAAGACCGGTTTTAAGGAAGGTGACATATTTGAGTCGCTCCAGTCTTTCGTAATGAGCAACCGCTGCGGCTTCACATCACTACAGCCCTTCGAGCTTAAAGAAAGCCAAAGACAAGCCCCCCTCAATTCTCCATTTTATTTTTCTCTCCCCCGCGCTTGAGGCTTTGATGTGGCCGATTTCTGAGCGAGGGAACAGTCGCGACGTCGCATCAAAGCGTCAAGCGCCGAGAAGAGAGAAATAAAGTAGAGAATTGAGGGGGTCTCTCTCTCTCTCTATATTCATGCGCGTGATTTCCCGGTACCGGCGACAGGGAAAGGCGCTGGAGATTGAAGCCCATGAATGGCAGGACTGCCTCCCATCCAGGTACAGCAAGCCACTGTGAGAGTAAGAGAATGGGTCAGTCCTCAACCGGATCACAATACTGACACCAGGTTCACCTCTGTCGCGTTTAGGTCTCTGCACCGTCCAGGATACTCAGTGGCGTCCACAGATGCGCTGCTTGCCTTCCAGCCACCCATGAACATAGCGAACTCCGTGATATGGGGAAAGGACCAGAGGATATGGACCAGATCGCCCAGCGTAGAAAACAAAATGCAACGACAGAACAGGGTTCGCAGTGAACGGCACCCCGCAAACATCCTTGCAAACCTAAGGAACGGCCTCGGAATCACAGTCCCAACCTCGGAATAAAACTTGACCGACTCCAGATTTGAGAGCTGGGATAGCGCGTAAGGAGCGAATGGTATGTCGAGGGCGTCCGCAGCGGTGCTATTAGGGGCCTGGGCATATACTTTGGGCCAGCCATCATCCTGAGGGACCAGCCTGAAGGTCGCCTTTTTGACGAGACGTGCAAGGTCCGAGGAGTGTGTTAACGTCCGGGAAAAGAGTATGTACTGACTGCGGCGTCGGATATAAGGGTGACCGTAGAGCTGAAAGCGGATTCGGGGCAACCAATCCTGGCAAACGAGAGCGGAGGACAGCAACGTCACGTTCCTGTCCGTGTCCCACAGGCAGCCCAGGCAGTCGATAACCATCAAGCAAATATCCAGTGGTAGCGAGGGGCACATGGGCATCTCTAGACATCAGGGGACAAATGAGTCGAACGTGAAGTCGTTGGGCGAGCCGCAAGAAGAAATCTGTAGTATGTACCAACTTCGAACTTCAAAGCCTTCAACCACAGACCGTTAGTGTCAGCAATGCGATTCAGCAATGTTCAGATTTACCGTCAGGTCCTTTATCTCACGGAAGAGAAGAGATTGGTGGAGAGATTGAGGGCGGTCAGAGTACTCAGCAGTCGTGTCTCGAGCTCGGTCGATGTAAGTGTACTAGTAACTTAAGTAAGTAAAGGCTTCCCGATGTATCTTAGGCGCCTATGCAGTCATAAAGTATAAGCGCCGTGCCCTGCTCGCTCGTTCCTGCAGCAGTGCAACTATCATTGTGTCCTGATCATCGTGCTAGGCATCTCGACGATCTGCAGGCTAATCCACATCTTTCGTAGTCGGAACGTCCTTTCCTCTAAACCGTACAACATGACAGAACCAAGGACTCTTTCACGAGGCGGCCACGCCTCTCATGCAGGGAGATGCCTCATTGGCCTCCCGTCTAGCCAGGTGGAGGTGGATCCCTCGAGGTGCGACTTGTTCTTCCTTCCATTCACTTCCTTGCTACATGCGAACCATGCGCATGTTATGCCCTGAAGCTGAATTATTGTTGCATCCCAACTACACTTTCGCCAACCCCCCTACCGTCGTGTCGGGGCTACGCTGACAGATTCCGACAGGATAGCAGTGATATTCTATTGTATGGGGACATTGGACATTCTTAGTGTCTTAGACTCGCAGACAAAAGAACATGAACGGGAGACATGGAGAGATTGGCTGTGGGAACAACAAATATGTTCGTCGACCCTTCACTCTCTACGCCGTTGTGTCCGTCAAGCGACGATTCACCTTTAGCCGGTTCATACGGTGCAGGATTCAGGCCCAGTCCCTTCATGACACCCGAGGACTTCAAGGTAAGACAGCATTCCGTCTTGTTGAGTACGCCCCTGATAGCGACCCCCAGGGCGAGCCGTCAGAATACGAGACGGGGCACCTCGTCATGACGTACACCGCCTTACTCTGTCTTTCGATGCTCCGCGACGACTTCTCAAAACTAGATCGGTCCGGTATCCTGCGCCTTCTAAGGTCATGTCAACAGGAAGACGGAAGGTAGAGTCCTTTCCGTTCATCTCCATCTGCTGTGTGTTCAATTAGGCATGCGTCCGTTAGCTTCACCGCCTCACCCAACGGCGGAGAGTCCGATCTGAGGATGACGTACTGTGCATTCGTGATCAGCAGCCTTCTTGACGACTGGTCTGGCATGGACCTCGACCACGCTGTGGCATACATCTACAAGTGCTACGTAAGCCACCCCCAAATCTTCGCTGTCCTTAATCCTTACCACTGCGACAGAGCTACGAAGGTGGCTACGGGCAAGCACCTTTTGGCGAAGCCGTCGGTACGCGAAATCGTTGCTTCGTTTTCCTTTGGCTGACCGCCGTCCCAGGAGGAACGACGTACTGCGCAATTGCTTCCCTATATCTGTCCCCGGATACCCTGAAGTTTCCTCGCGCGTCCCGTCTGGCAGGCGCAGAACGTGCGCGCACGATCCGCTGGCTAGTACAGAATCAATCCGGCTCCGGTGGTTTCTCCGGCCGAACGAACAAGCTGGCCGATGCGTGCTACTGCTTCTGGTGCGGGGCTGCTCTGGCGGTACGACAGAAAATTCATTTGCCCTTGAAACTTCACTCATGCTCGTGGCGCAGATTCTTGGCCACGGCGATCTCGCGAACGAGCGCGCCATGACGGACTTCCTTGCGAACTGCCAATTCAAATTTGGTGGGCTGGCGAAGGCTCCCGGAGAACGTCCAGGTGAGTGGTGAATGCTCCGCGTCATGAGATGGAGTTCTTATGACCGCATATATAGACCCCTACCACACATACCTGTCCCTCGCGATCCTCGCGATCCTTCCTTCTGATCATGGCGATGATGAGACATGGAAGTTAACACGTCTAGACCCCCTGTGGAACGCGACGGAGTCCACCGCCCAGTGGGCTAGGGAGCACATCCCTGCAGGTCAAACTAGTCGTGTGGGCGCTGGGGGATCAGGATGACTGTTGAACGTTGAACGTTGAGCCTAGGTGAGAGTTCCAATGCGTACTATATTCATTGCGCACAGCTAATATGTCCGTAGTTTAAAGATTTATTACGTGGCAGTAATACAGATTGTACAACGGAGAAGGACGAGCGATGCCAAAATCCTACAAATTCCCAGAGGCAGAGGGCAAAGGAGAGTGGGTCACAAGCGCGGGACAAGCGCGCCGAAGCACAACCAAAGTTACGCAGGTGGGCGCTGCACCGGCATGTCATAGGCGAATACCGGTGTGCTGTAGGGTGCAGGTTGCCAGATGGCTGTCGGGACAAGGGTCGAATACGCTGGTGGTCTGGGAGTGTTGTCGCCGTTGACATCTGTTGAATGCAGCGCGTGGTTGTTCGCCGCCGCCGCAGCTCCCAATCTCTTGAACTCGGCCTCGACGGCCTATTGAAGATGAGTTAGTTCCAATCCGACAGCAGGAACTCGAAGAGCTGAAACTCACCGCGGACAGGGCCTTCTTGTCCGAGTCTTGATACACGCCGACGAAGCTTGTGTTCACGCGAACCACATTCGTGCGGAAAGCCCAAAGGATGGTCTCCAGCGCGGGGGACTCCGCGACGCGCAGGCGTGCGTCGCAGTGCTTCAGCATGGTGTCCACGGCGCGCATCTGTTCGGTCGCGACCATGTTCCCGACGAGCACCTGCAAACACTCGGTGATGCTGCCTGCGCTGAACATGTTGTTGGAGGAGAGGTCGCCGATGAAGGCTGCGATCCCTAGGCCAGCAGCCAGAGCTTGTCCCCGCCCTTGGCACGCACGCGAGGTTAACGCCGTCGGCTTTCCCTGTTCACGTTCGACCGTTAGTCGTCGACCCTTCGAAATCGCTCAAAAGATATGACGTACCGGCCGCCACCAAGCCTCGAACTCCTCCCAAACGCACTGCTTCAGCTGCTCCCCAAAGCCCATCGCGAGCATCTCGTGCCTCCGCCTGAAGACTTCGTGCAGCTCCCGCGCGAAAGGCGCGACAGACATGAACCCCTTCACGTACCCCTCCAGCGCGCGCTCGACGAACAGCCCCGCGAGCGCGCGCAGCTCGCCCGTCTCGTCCCTCCACTGCCCCATGTCCACGATCGTCTGCGCGTGCACGCGCCGCACCTGCGCGTCGTGTGTCACGGACGCGTTCCGGAACGCGCTCTCCCATCCGTGGTGCACGCGTACGCCCAAGCCCACGCCTGCCCAGGGTGATCGCGCGAGGGGGCCGGGCGACGGGGTTGCGTACGGATTGGGGCGCGCGGTCGCCGCTTCGACCCGCGCGATGTGCTCCGCGCGCCCTTGTTCTGCGCGCGCCTGTACCCACGATGTCGACGGGGAGGGGGTCGGGCGTTCGTCCGAGAGCGATGCGTCGCTGCTGGAGGACGTGAAGTCTGTGAGGGGCGTCGCCGACTTGGTGGCGCGGAACGGTGGCGTGGGGAGTCCGGGGGGTGGCGGGAGTGCTGGTACGGCTTTTGAGGTCTCCCCGAGCTGCAGCGGGTACTGGGGCTGTGGTGCGGCGAAGCTTGCGTACGAGTTCCCGGGATGCATGTCGATGAAGGCGGTCTAGTCAAGGTTGTTCTGTGGTGTCTCGAGTGTTCGAGTGGTAGTTCCAAGGTGAGTGTGTGTGTCGTGTGAAGGGGGTGCCACTGGGTTGGTACATTGTCAACCGCAACCATTGAGCTCCTTTTATACAGGGCTGGGCCCGAGTCGGGCTCGTACCAAAGCGGGCCGTCAATTAGAAACCCACGTGGCGAGAAGGAAGGACGCTTTGGCTTAGCCATGCGTTCTTGCGGACGCGTTGCTGAGAGGGCAAATGAACAAAAGGGCACCCGGTGAGCGTCTGTGCGAACAAGAGAATCCGGACGGCGGATAGCCATTGCACAGCATCTCTGGTTATTGGAATACCTCACAATACGGTCTATGTGCTATGTACACTTTGATGGTACGTCCATGTTATTGGCTGTCCAGTTCCCCACTGAACCACTCACTTATGCATCTGCCAGAATAACCTTTTCACCTCGTTTTACGGCCCGGGAGACAGAATGACTGTCTATACAGTGAGTCGTCGAGGTCAATAGTATTGTCTAAGTATTGTTGCGTTGCATAACATCGGCCAGCTGGCACACGCTTTTTATTTAGTGGCATGGGTGTTAGCCGATACCAGCAACTTCGGGTAAGTACGTGCTTATGTCTTTCCCATTGACGGTAGACGCGCGCTAACCGAACACGTTGCTAAAGCGTCCCAGTACGGGTCACTGCAGACACCCATCCTCATAAACCACTCAGACTGCTAGCCAGAAACCGAACCTTTCATGACCGCGTATTTTGGATACTGTTCCTCGCAAATACCACCGAAAACAGACTGAAAAGTTGTGTCGACCGTACGGCAACCTCGCGATGAGACCAGGTATTCAAGATTCCATTACGGTTTCCTGGAAAGCAGTCACGTTAGATATATGTCTTCGTTGATGGGTTTTGTGTGCGATGACTATGTTCCGCGGCGCTTGATATTGGGTATGTTGTCCCTCCTTCTACATTGCTTCTACATGAACGCGTTTTGATCATGCAACTAGACGCTTGTGATACGCCGAACCGAGCGTGCATGGTACAAGCTACGAGGCTGCTTACTTCCCTTGAGTGAGACCACGATATGACCCATGCATCATTCGCCTTGACTTCATTGGTACGCCTTACCTCTCCAACTCGGCGCACTTGACTCACGGCTGGGCAGGGGGAATCCGGGTGACCGCACCAGCTAGTTCGTTGGCGATTTTCTCCGAGAGCTGCGCTTCCCAATTGGCCCAATACGACGCAATGATAGCAAGGTTGGCTTCACCCTCATTGCAACTGAAACACGATGAGTATCTCTCCTCGGTGAACCGCATCAGCGGTTACCAGTTACTATTCATCCACCCCGTTCAGGTGATGACAAATTTGATACAGGACTTATCATACCCCGGATCTCGCCGCAACTCGCAAGCTTGATAAGGGCCTGTTCGGCAAAAATGTGAGATGTGGAGGCACCGATGCTTCGCCCCATATATAGAAAAGATGTAGTCGTAAATTGTCGTGCGGGAATTTGGATATTTTGCCAAGATATCAGGCGTTCGGATTGCAATAGCGCCGGTTCGACGGAAGTTAGCGCCACTCTGCTCCTCCTCCGTCCATAACAACCGTTATTTGGTGCACTGAAAGCGGCCTGTCAGGCGTACTTGAACAGAATTACAAAGACACATGAAAATGTACTGCGCGCATTGCCCGCGCACCTCGCGCACCTCGCGCGCTGCCCGCGCACCCTGTACGCTGCATGCGCACCTGCTGGCAACCCGTGTGCCGCCCACACCCACACCTATCACCCCCGACCCAGCTCCATTCACACAGCCTGCCGCGCGCGCGTTCTACCCATCCGCTATCTCTTCGAACTTGATAATCACTCACAAATTTTGCCTCAGCTATCATAGTAATAGCGAGGGTTTACATGGCATAATGCTGCCTACAAGCAAACGGAGGGGACGAGCATTCACGGGCGCTGATACCTCCGGAAATATCGGAATCTCCGTCCCGAAACCTCTACTTCCACCCGTCGTGCGGCACGTGATGAAGCACCGGTGCCTCCACATCTCACATTTTTGCCGAACAGGCCCTAAAGAACGTATCTATCGGGCGATAACGTCTTTACCTAATGCCGCAGGTTTGGTAGCGACATCGCTATCGGACATCCTCTAAACCCGATTCGCATCTCCAGCCCTGGCAGGGCTGACCCGCATGACTAATGCATTCGCGATGTTCCTCCCTGGAAGCCTCGCGGACGTCACTCTCTCCTCCACAGTCGTCGTGTTCGGCTTTCTGGTACGTAAATCCCCATCATATCGATCGATAATGCTGCTTATTAGACAGGGAAATAGGAGAGCGGAAGCTTTTCATGAACTTAGGCAACCGATCGCAAGCAGTCGATTTCGGAAAATGCCCCTGGACTTACTCCCTTTCGCCGACATCACGTTGTTCGACAGTCTCTGCGCTCATTGGCGGGAGAAGCCGTCGGCAGTCATGCGCCTTGGCTGCAGGCGTAGGCAGCGTCCCGGTTTACGACACCGACCAGCGGGTGGATCAAGTCGTGACCAATTTCCGCAATTCCGTTCATTCCAAACGCTACTTTCTGCGTGCCTTCGACGACACTTGCACTGCTAGTCTATGGTCCCGAGACCAGGTGGTGACTCTAGACCCATCTCGGAACTCCCCATGGGACTGGCTGGTAGCTCTGGTGGGACGCCGTCGGACAAAGTAACGCCTCGGTTCCCTTGATCAGTCTTCTTTCCACGCCGGCCGATTATGTGTTCAGGACGTATTGCAGACGCAGATCGGAGGCAGGAATTGGGCAGAGAAGTCCAACCATCGTCCCGACTCTCCGGCTATAAGCGATGACTCGGAGGTCGACTGACCACAGACGCCAACGTCTGGGCAGCGGGCCTAGCCAGGATGTTAAATCCCGGTGAGCAATCTTCAGGATTCTCATATTCCTCCCAGCAAACTCCGCACTCACTGCGCAATGGACGTCCAGGTCTCCGGCGAACCCATGGGCAGTTCATCATACGAGATGACTGCGATGCCTGTGCCTGGGATTAGCGAACCTGGGAGCCCCACGAAGACACTATCCGCCCAGTCGTCCATGGTGGCGCTTCGGGCCGCCGATCCGCAGGAGGGAACGACGGTGCAAGAGCTTCCCCCGGTGGACGGTGGCTCCGGGGCCTGGTTGTTCTGCGCGTCGGCCTTCGTGGTCGAGATGATGATCTGGGGATTCAGCTTCAGGTATGGCCTTCTTTCTCTCACTCACGCTGGAGTACCGACGTGGCTTGTAATTCTATAGTTACGGCATCTTCCAAGGTACAGTCCAGTTCGTCGGGGAAAGTTGATATATTCACGCGCATACAATAGAGTACTATACGTCGCATCCGCCGTTTAATACGGCGTCGCCGGTGTCTATCGCAGCCGTGGGTACGGTCTTGCTTGCATTCCTGTATGGAGAGGTAGGGAGTAGACGTCGTACCGCGAACAACAGAAGGCTAACTATCATCTCATTCCGATGTACAACAGGGCTTCTTCCTTTTCCCCCTCTTGGGCAGATATCCGGACTTTCTGCGCGTCTCAATGTGGACCGGGTTAGCAACCTACTTCGTCTCTCTCTTCGCTTCCAGCTTTGCGACACAGGTCTGCGAGAGCTCGTCTGTGCCCATTTCAGTCTCCTGACTTCGTATCGTCCAGGTGTGGCACCTCATTCTTCTTCAAGGTGCTGGCGTCGGTATAGGCGGCGGCATAGTATATCTTCCCATCATCAAGCTCCTCCCCGAATGGTTTTCGGAACGGCGAGGTCTTGCGAGTGGTATCATTTTCTCAGGAACCGCCCTCGGAGGCAAGTTGTCTGTCGGAAATGTCATGTCGTGATCTAAGGACTCATTTCAATCACAGGTTTCGTGTTCCCACTGCTTCTCAATGCACTATTGAACAACATCGGCCTGCGTTGGACGCTGAGAATCTGGGCTACAGGCACCACCGTCACCGCTGGCGTTGCCTTCCTTGGCATGCGGAGCCGCCTCCCTGTTCCCAAATACAATGCCGTCCACCGTCGACCCAAACTTTTACCTGGAAGGCTCGACTTTCTGGGAACTAGTCTCTTCTGGAGCGTCGTGAGTACTATTCCTTACTACGTACGGAACAGGAGTGACTGACACGCCAGCAAACAGGCTATCACTAACATGCTCCAGGGCCTTTCGTACTTCCCTGTCTCCCTGTACATTGCCACTTTCGCCAAGGGTATTTCCAACCAACTGACCGCGACTACCATCCTTTCCCTGTTCAATGTGTCGGCAGTCATCGGTCAAATCATCATCGGACACCTCAGCGACAGGATACCTTACCCCTCCATCATGCTATTCAGCGCTATTGGCAGCGGTCTCGGTGCGTTCGTGCTTTGGGGCTTTGCAGACAAGGCGATATATCTCTACTTCTTCGCCGTCATCTTCGGAAGTCTGGTGAGCATTCCTCCAGCGACCCAAAACATCCACTACTCATGGACGTACATCACTGGCAGAGCGGGGGGTTCTCGTCGACCTGGACGAACTCGGCCGTCGAGTGCGTCGGGAGCAAGCCTGAGCTTATCGGCTCAGCGTTCACCGGGATTTCCTTCATCAAAGGCATCTCCGCCGTCATTGGACCGATCATCTCCGGGTTTCTTCTGCAGGCCGGCCAAGGGACGACCATGGCTCACGGCTTCGGGAAGTTCGGGTATGGCGCCGTCGAAATTTTCGTCGGCTCCTGCGCGCTCGCGTGTGGTGTTGGCAGCGTCGTAATCGCACTCGCCAGGAAGCAGAGGGGGGAGATCCTCCCAGTTTTCTAACCTTGTGCGGCTGACTCGTCGAAAACGGGGCCGTTTATGTCCCGACTTTTCATAGCATCTTTTGGGGTCTCTTTGATTTCTTCTGGGTATCTGATAGGCATTTGCGGGATTTTCCATAGGGTTTTGGGTCGTGGGACATTGTTATAGAGGATAGGGTAGGCTAGAGTACTGTAGACAGGGTTACGTGCAGTGCTCGTAGAGCTGCGACGACTATTGAATGAGCCATTGGTCATGTTGTACTATCGCGTACCTTGTTGGGACTCGGACAAACTTGACCAACTGCACTGACGAATCCTTTACTTCAGACTAACGGCAAATCAGTACAAGCACCGTGCACGCGCTCTTCGAAGAAAAATCCTTTACGTTCACAAAGCCTGAGCCCGATGCGGCATGATCCGAGGACATGCTATCATCCCTAGTCGATATGACGGCAGAGAATATCTTTTGCGATGACTGGGAGATGACTCGGCCAAGACTTGACGCGGAACGTTACGAAACCTCTTTCTTCGTGCTCGCCCTTCGGCCGTAGTACACAACGCCGTCGCTCACACCGCTCACAAGCCACAAAGTATGGCCACCGAAGTATTGCAAGACACCGATCTAGGTCCAGCCATGGAGTCGACCTATGAGATGGAACCGGTGTCGGGACTCGAGGACAGCCAGCCCACAAGCCCCATGACTCTGTCCGTGAAGTCGTCCATGGCGGTATTGCGAGTCGCCGACTTGACAGAGGAGGGTGTTAATGTCCAAGAGCTCCCGCCTGTAGATCGCGGACTCAAAGCTTGGACCTTCTGTGCCGCAGCATTTGTGCTGGAGATGATGATATGGGGATTCGGCTTCAGGTTGGGGTCTTGCAGGCTCTATATCTTCCTTTCAGAGAAGAAGTGCGCTGACGAAAATGCGTTGTAGTTACGGTATCTTCCAAGGTATGGTTTTACTTCATTGCCTCCACCTGCCCATGGACGCTCAATATCTTTGCAGATTACTATACCTCGTACCCACCGTTTGATTCCGCATCCCGGATCGCGATAGCCGCTGTCGGGACCATCTCCCTCGCCATCCAGTATGGAGAGGTCAGCGATGTTTGATTATTTCTAGCGAGACGAACTACTGAACCTTGCGCACCACAGAGCTGTCTCCTCCTCCTCTTCATGAGAAAATACCCAGACTTCCTACGGACGTCCATGTGGTGTGGCCTGGCGGTCTACTTTGCCTCCCTCTTCGCGTCCAGCTTTGCCACCCAGGTTCGTCCCCGTTCAAGTTTCTCCTCACGATAATCAACTGACCCTCCATCACGACAGGTGTGGCAGCTCATCCTGCTACAAGGCGTCGGTGTCGGCATCGGCGGCGGGATCGTCTACATGCCCGTCGTCAAGCTCCTCCCCGAGTGGTTCTCCGAGCGGCGTGGCCTCGCGAGCGGGATCATCTTCTCCGGCACCGGCGTCGGCGGCTTCGTCTTCCCCCTCATCCTCAACGCCCTCCTCACCAGAGTCGGCCTGCGCTCGACGCTCCGCATATGGGCGATCAGCACCACGCTCTGCACCGCGGTCGCAATGCTCGGCATGCGCAGCCGCTTCCCCGTCCCCAAGTTCAGCGCTGGCCAGCGCCGGCCGAAGCTCATCCCGTCCCGGCTCGACTTCCTCCACACTCCGCTCTTCTGGAGCTTCGTAAGTGCCTTTCCTTCCTCGAGGCGGACGCGCGAGACTTACTTGACACATCCTCCCCCTCCCTAACCCGAAGGCATGTACGACCCTCGTCCAAGGCCTCGCGCAGTTCCCCGTCGCGCTCTACATCGCGACCTTCACGCGGGGGCTCTCCGACCAGCTCACCGCGACCGTCGTCCTCTCGCTCTTCAACGCGTCCTCCGTCGTCGGCCAGGTCATCATCGGCCACCTCACCGACCGCATCCCGTACCCCTCCATCATGGTCTTCAGCGCCCTGGGCAGTGCGCTTGGCGCGTTCTTCCTCTGGGGCTTCGCGGACGCCGCGATCTACCTGTACTTCTTCGCAGTCGTGTTTGGCAGTTTGGTGCGTCAAATCAAGCCCCAGCTGCGACCCGCATACTGACAAGGGCGTGCAGAGTGGAGGGTTCTCGTCGACGTGGACTATCGCCGCTGTGGAGTCCGCAGGGGGTGTGCCCGAGTTCGCAAGCATGGCGTTCTCCGGAGTATCCCTCGCCAAGGGCCTCTCTGCCGTAATTGGGCCCATCGTGTCCGGATTGCTCTTCCAGGCTGGGAGATCCTCGTCCATGGGGGGACGGTTCGGAAAGTTCGGGTATGGTGCTGTCGAGATCTTTGTTGGCTCTTGCGCCTTGGCGACCTGTGTTGGGAGCGTCGTGGTGGCCTTAGTGAGACAGCGTACTGTCCGATCGTGATTGCACCCTGTTGCAGCACGGCAGCAAAGATGTACTGTCCAAAATCGTGTCTGCCTATTGAAGGCGTCTACAATACAAACTAATGATACATGTACGCCGCGGGAGGGGGTGGGGGAACGTACCAATTGCCAGCACAGTCCGCGATGCCAGCGCAGGGATCACAACCCCTCATCATACAGCTTCTTACACAGCGCGACGTAGAATCGTTCTAGGTCCATCTTCGTCGCCAGGTCGTTCCGTTCCGCAAGCTTCGTGCTCTTCGCCCTCCTCCGCTCCTCCCGCTCCCTGTCCTCCTCTCCCATCCTGCTGCCTCCCTGCTCCTCGGTCTTAGAGCCTGTCGATAATGATGACAGGGGGTTGAGCGCAGCCTTCGCCGGCGTCGAGTCCACGATCCAGTCGAACACCACAGAAAGCTTGTCCGTAGAGCTCTTCACGACCTCGTCCGCGTTCATGCTCTCCCTTCCCGGCCTCTCCCTCGGGTCCCGGGTTTCCCCCTCCTCCTCCAACCCAACGCCAGCGGCGACGAGCGCAGCCCTCTGCCCGCTAAGCCCCACGCCGACCTCGTGCGCCTTCTTCTTCTCCTCCCTCTTCCACGCGCGCACGAACTTGCCCCAATCGCTAAGATTCCAGTCGTGCGGTCCAGGGATAGACACGGACGGGAGGTCGACATCGAGCCCCCGCGCGCCGCGCATCTCCCAGTGATCACAGCCCTCGAGCACTCCGAGGAACTCGCCCCACCGCGCGCTCTGGACGGTGACCAGTCCGTCGTTGCCCCACTCCGCGTCCACAGTAGCAAGGGTGTGGCCAAGTTCGCGTACGCGCTCGCGCTCACGCTCCTCGAAGCCGTCGAGGACCATCTTAGGTAGCCAGAGCGGGTGCCAGATACCCATGCCCGACGTGCGCCCGGCGACGCTGAAGTACTTGACGGAGGGGTCGTCGGGCGTGTTCGGGTTGAAGATCGTGTCCAGGTAGGCGGTGGTGAGGTTCGAGTAGGCAGGGGAGTCGAGGAGGGAGAGAAGGAGAGTGGTGAAAGAGGACGGGAGGGAGGCGATCGAGAGGATGGATTTTATAGAGGCAGCGGACTTCTGCTTTTCCCTCTCGGCGACTTGTTGCGCTTCTAGAGACTCTGGGTGTTGCTCTGCGGCCCCTAGTCGGAAGGATTCATCCATGCACCTACCCAGTCCGAGGTATTGCTGGGGAGAGGCATTAACACGGTGCCAGAAAGATGTAAAAAGGTAGAAGGTACCTTGCACCAGTCCATGAACGGACTTCCTCTATGCGGGGTTGCGATTGTCGTGAGCGAGAGTGGCACATAGTCCGAAGGCTTGATGTGGGTAATGAGATGCCTGCAATCGAGACCACCCATAGAATGGGCCAGGAAGTTGACACCACGTGCGGGAGCCTTGTCTCGGAGGAATCTATCCAGGTTCTCAGCGCGAGAGGTAACAGATCCAGTACTTGAGAAGAGTTAGGAGTTGTGAAGAAGACTGTAGTGCCAATCACTTACCTCGGCACCCCAGTCACCAAGACTTCCGCGCCCACCTTCCCTCGGAGGACGTTTAGGACATTAGACCAATAATGTTGCTGTAAGATGGGGAGCTTCGACGGTCCGCGAACGTCGAAGCCGTATAGTCCTGTCCCGCGTTGAAGTCAATGCCCCGACCTAACTCCGTCACAGCACACTCACCATGACAGAGCACAATAGGGTATCGGGGTTTGCGTAATGGCTCATACAATGCTGGATTATTAATGAGGAGGTGAATCTGATCAGGGGTCCACGACTTGTAGGAGTCGGCTGGCGATGGACTGTGACGGGAGGAATCTTTGGCCTCGGTTCGTTCTGAACGGTCCATATATGCGTCCGAAGAATTGACCGGAGACTTCCTCCGGACCTCTTGAGACTTGGCTCTCGACCATGCGGTCCATCGAAGAGAGTACGATCTCGGGTGAGGCTGGTCGGAGTCGGTGGGGGATTGGTGAAGGTAGTGATGGGAGATGGAGAACGCAGAGACTGCGTTCACGATTCGGCGAAAAAGAGCAGTAACTGGCACAGGAAACCAGACGGTCTGCATGTCACTGCTAGTAATGAGAAAGACATGTAGCACGACGTCGAACGGAGGGAGCTCGTCGTCTGGGGCGGCAGCCACTAGTCTCATCCTTTGGGGTGTCCGGCACTTTCCGTGCCGGATCCGCCGCAGCCGGAGCGCCGAACTTTGCCTTGGCCCTTGCAAGAATTCGAAAGCCTGCTGTAGGTTGGGGAACATGATCTTACTCGGTGACGTGGCCTCTGTGTCTTTTAGAACTCGGAATAAAGGAACCGGCTCTGAACGTTGCTGAACCAGATCGATGAACGGCTGAAGCTTTTCCAGTTGGAGGGTTACAGTAGTATGTATAGTACTTACGTTTTTTCCAGTTCTCATTGAATTTTGGACATAATTAACTCATGTTCACTGAATTTCTAGAGATGCCTATGTTTTCCTTGTTAGCGCTGGATGTTTACATGATGGTCATCGACTGCCTGGCAGACATCGAGGACAATCAGCCGACGATGTTCCCCTGCGCATGCGCTAGCGCTCTCGTCTGCCAGGACTAGTTGTCCCCAGCCCACGACCATCTCTGCAAGGATCCTTCCATTCAGCGACCCAGCCAGTACATATCGTTTTCCCGGACGTTAACTTCACAGTCCTCAGACCTTGCACGTGTCGTCAAGGCGGCGACCTTCATCTTCTACCCTGGGGACGTTGGGTGGCCCAAAGTATACACTCTGGCCCCCAACAGCCCCGCCGCCGACTCGCTCGACATACCCTTCGCTCCTTACGCGCTATCCCAACTCTCAAACCTGAAGTCTCTTCAGTTCAATTCCGATGGAGAAGTTCCGAGGCCGTTCCTCAGGTTTGCGAGGATGTTTGCAGTGTTCCCTTCACTGCGAAACCTGGACTTCTTCTGCGTCTTTTTTACTTCGCTGGGAGACCTCGTCCGCACCGTCTGGTCATTTCCCCACGTCACAAACTTCACCATGGGCATGGGCCTTTGGAGGGCAGATGGAACAGCCGTGGACGCCATAGAGTATCCTGGACATTGCAGAGATCTAGAGCGTGTAGGGGTGAGCCTAAACTGTATCGGTATTGTCGGGCAGTTGAAGGTTGACCTCCTCTCTTAACCCCCACAGTTGTATAGTGTACCTGGATGGGAAGCAGTCCTGCCCCTCATGGGCTTCAATCTGCTGTTCCTCACGGGCGTACTATCACCGGCGGCTGGGACAGCGCATGGATGCAACTACAAAGGTGTGCTGTTCGTTGGCTTGCCCTGGGCTCGAAATAGTATGACTTCGACACCGCAGCACTTTCTCGTTATGAGAGATTCGAGCGGTTCGATGTCGAGCTCTTTAATGCGGAAATCGTTCATCTCCCGAGGATATTATCCCACATATTGTGCACGACGCTGGAAACAATCCGGGTAACCCACTAACTCAACCAGTACGTTCTACAGCTCCCAAGCAGGCTCCTCCGGCACCAAAGTCTTCTCCCTCCCCCGAGGCCGTTTCCGACTCTCCTTCCTCGGCACCCAAACCCGAGCCGTCAATATCACCCGCGTCGCATCCCCATAGCGAAACGCAGCACGAAGGAGGGGCCAAGGCCAGCTGAGAGGGAGCAAGAAGAGGGCGAAGGTTCCGCCCAGGGTGGCGCATTCAACCCCGAGACCGGCGAGATCAACTGGGACTGTCCGTGTCTCGGCGGGATGGCGCACGGCCCGTGCGGCCTGCAGTTCCGCGAGGCCTTTTGGTGTTTTGTCTTCTCAGAGGCGGACTCCCGAAGGGCATCGACTGTGTGGAGAAGTTCAAGGCCATGCAGGAGTGTTTCCGGGAGCACCCTGATGTCTACGGAGACGGTACGTCTCCTGTTTCGTCTTGCAAGGATTTTTGTGCTCAACCATGCGCCTCTGTGCGACAGACATCATGAGCGACGACGATGAGGACGAAGAAGGGCTCGCTCTGGACGCAGTATCTTCTTCCCGGGCCCCCGATGCTGCCGAGCCCGCAAACTTGCCAGTCGACGCGCCTTCCGAGCGTTCCGAAGCCGCGTCTCCGTCGACGGAGACGGAACGGAAGAGCAAGCCTCGGAAGCCTGCATCCTCTGCTTCACATTAGATCCTAAAAGTATAAGTATTTGCCTGTCACTGTTGTCGTTCATACCGTACTTAGATTGCATTGTATTTTACACCACTCCCTACATCCCACCTCACTGTCCGGGTCCCTGTATTAAGTTTAAGTAGTTCAACGCGTGCGCCACAAAGTATCTCGAGACTCGAGGAGTCTTATACTTAGACGTTAGACCGTCCGCGTGCCGCGTGCCGCGTGGACCTCGAGCTCTTATGACCTCAACGTTTCTCAGTGCTCCGTACTGCAGCAAGTGCATGTTTTGTCATCCGACCAGCTGCAGTGGGGCGTCCACGTACCGTCAAGGAATGGATCAGGTGTCTCACGCGCGGTTCAGAGCGCATATGAGAACGTTAACGTCCGATGGAGAACGACTCAAGTTCTCAACGATCCAGGCCACTGCTTTCACTATATATTGCCGGCTGCCCGTGAGGCCGAGGCCCTGAGATAAAATAAAGACAAAGTTTGAAGTATGCGAGAGGTGCCCGAGCTGTGCATGCTAAAACGGTGAAACGGGGTGTTCGGGGACCGGAGTCAAAGCTCGAGACCACATCGCAAAATTTTGAGCATACTTACTGGGCGCAGTTCCGTTCCATGCATGCCCCTAAGTATGGCCTCATAGAGTTCTCATAAACTGCATAGAGGCAGAATCGCCGCTTGCAGAGGCTCACTCGAGCGTAGGGAAAGAAGGGCGAGCACCCCGGACAGTGGCCAAAAGAATGGCACCAGACTTGCACCAGACTTGCATACCCGTTAACTGCCCCCGACGTCATCCCCATAGACCCGGATCGGCGTACTTATATAAACCACAGCAAAGGCTGCACACCGTTCTTCCCGGTTTCCCCAATTTCCTCTCTCTCTTTCTTACAACCGTCATATTTATACCATGGTCCTCGCCTCCGCCAACTCCAGCCGTAGGCCCTCCCCACTGCGGCCGAATGTCTACGACCCAGTCGCGCCCATGGACGACGAGGTCCACCCGGTCATCCACGAAGGCCGCGTCGCCGTCATCACTGGGGCCGGCAGCGGTATCGGCCGTGCGGCCGCAATAGAGCTTGCAAAGTGAGTCTTCCTTCGCCGCCAATCGATCGTGCACCCAGAACCAGAACCGCGCCCGATGTGCTGATGCTCGTTCTGCGCAGGATCGGGCTGAAGATCGCAATAGCGGACGTGGACGAGCAGGGGCTGAGCGGGACCGCGAAGGAGGTCGGACGGATCGTCGGCGACGCGAACGTTATCGCGCTGGGGACCGACGTGACGAAGCTGGACGAGGTCGAGCGGCTGCGCGATAGAGTGTACGAGGCGTGGGGCGAGGTGAGCTAGCTCGCTTCTAGCTCTCTCTGACCATGCACCATCGTCGCTTCCATCCCATTCCTTGAATCCCCATCCATATTCCCCTTTCGTTCCTCTTCCCATCTACCGCTGTCTGTGTGACGCCGTGTCGTCTCCATCGGCGGGCGAGGCCGGCGGGGGTTGTATGCGGCGAGCGGCGATGACCTCACACGGCTCTCTTGTCTGCTCGTGCAGGTCGGTGTGCTCATGAACAACGCCGCCGTCGGGACCAAAGGCGCGTCCTGGGACGGCCTCGACAACTGGCGCAAGGTCTTCGACGTGAACGTGTTCGGGTGTGTGCCTGTTCCTTCTGTGATCGGGCCGACACTGACGGTTCCTCGCCCACGCGGGTTTAGCGTTCTCAACGTGCAGCACACGTTTGTCCCTCTTATGCTCCACCAGGAGAACCCGGCCGTGATCATCAACACGGGATCGAAGCAAGGTATCACAAACCCGCCGTAAGCCCTCTTTCTATCTCTCACCTCGTCTCGCGAATCGGCCCCGCTGATCATGGCGTGCTCCAAAGCGGAAACCCTTCGTACAACGCAACAAAGGCTGCCGTCAAGTCTCTCACAGAGAGCCTCTCCCATGAGCTCCGGGAAACCGCTCACGCCAACCTCACCGCCCATCTGCTTATGTACGTATCGGCGCCGTAACTTATCTTTCCCTGATCAATGCCGCAAATATGCAGTGTACTCACTGCTATCTTTGCAGCCCCGGCTGGACGTGGACTGGCATGACCGGTGCTAACTCCGGCAAGGAGAAGCCCCAGGGCGCGTGGACCGCACAGGAGACCGTGCTCTACATGGTCTGCATGCCCGTCCTTCAGTCCCGGTTTTAAGTCATACTTAATCGCCCGTCCCCATTCGCCACCCGCAGCTCGACAAGGTCCGACAGGGCAAGTTCTACATCGTCTGCCCGGACGGCGAGACGCGCCGCCAAGTCGACCAGTTGCGGATCATGTGGGGCGCGGGAGACGTTGCCGAGGGCCGTCCTGCGCTCTCGCGTTGGCACCGCGACTACAAGGCGCTCTTCGAGGAGTACGTCCGCGACGGTCTTGCGTCCCTCGACTAGATCGCCGCGGTGGTAGTGGTGGTGGGCGTTGATGCTCAAAAGTCTTGATGCGGGACGCGCTGTGCTCGGCATCTCTTCACGCGTAGGACAAGGAAGGGGATGGAATAGGGAGGATAAGATAGATGTAAAACGTGTCTCGATATGAGGGTGTATTGTGCTTTGCTAAAGTTTGTTTTGCTTTCCTCGCCGTAGTCGTTGTCTCAAACACTAGATGTCAAAAGGTTTTCAACGCCACAGTTGCACACACCAAAAATATCGCCAGGAAAGCCTGGGACGTCCAGGGAGTGACGGGGATATCCATGGCTGGCAGTGGATGTGTATGGATAAGTATGTAGGATCATGCAGACGTTAGCTTGCGCATTAGTCCCGTCTACAATCCACCCTGCGATCGAGTCGACTCCTGCCATGTGCCCACGTGGCTGTAACTCGAGGATGATGAAGTATCGATGAGAGGCAACGATTGACTATAGATACTCGCCAACTTTTGTCGCGCGGAGGCTCTGAACGGCAGCCTGTGCATCTTCAAGGTCTCTCCTTGAGTTACGCATACAATGGTGTACCTTTCCATTTGCATGTACACTTATGCCCATTGTATATTGTATGCGTAGCGACAAACACGGATACGAACACAAATATATTACCGGTGGCCCGCACGATTGCATGGTTCGACTAAGTACAACTGCCTCTGGTGGTCAGGATATCCATAGACGTTTCGGACGACTGGTGGAGTAGGTCCCTGTGGATATCTCTGCCAGTGGACATTCCCCCACGGATACCCCGGACTCTCATTACCATTCTGGTGTGTGGTGGGACAGTTTGGCAGGTGAAACCGGTGGAGTGGTGCCATGACTGGCCACTGACCCGCCGGATGAGATTTAGACAAAGATGCCCAAAAGCCTCCGCGAAGCATCACAATTTCAAAGTTATTTTTAAATATATAAACAATAGGAAGTCTCGCCTGACTGAATTAGACGGCGAAACCGGTTCGAACACCAGCCTCAGTAGGGAACCAATGCTCATTGTCACCAGCGAGATGGGGTACAGTATGGACCAGGCCATGAGCATGCATCACGGGGGAAAGGAGTCTCACAAGCGCGAAGGTTTGCAGCTGCGGACACGAATGCCAGTAGTCGGCTACCAAGCAAGCCCATGTGTGTTCGTCGGCAATTGCGCACGATGACGAGAATGTGCAGGCATATGACCATGGCAGCGGACATAGGCGTGGCTAACCCATAGTAGCTCCACCGGTACCTCCACCGATCCATATATTCAAGTTCACGCCATAATTTCGCAGAGCCTCGTCATTGGACCATCGTCTCAAGGGAAGAATGGGGTCCTTGCATACAGCTGCTAATGTGGACTGAGACGCGATCGTCTTCAGCACCAAAAATGCATGAATGCCAGTGATCGGCCTGGCGAAGCGGAGATATCGCGCATCCCACCTAGCCTGACGCTTCCTTTCCCCCGCTCGCGGGGCTTGGGGACAAATCGAGCTCGCCGTATAATTTTGGGGCGAAGCACAAGGTATCTTTAGCCTCCCTCGGCAGGGCGCACATATCCTTGGGAGAAGCCCTTTAGACTCTGTGCCCCCTGCCGGGCGCAGTGGCACCGTGGTGTCGTCTTGTACGTGATGCCTGGAGACGAAGGCCCGACAAGATGAATGGCCACGGCTCACGAGGGCTCGAGAGCACTGAATCGAGAAACGCTCCTTCTCCTTGGGTTCTTGCGCACGCACGAGTGAACGTCGGACACGCTGTGCGGTATTTCGGGCACACGTTCGAGACCGAGTGCACGACGGGGGAGGCGAACGTTTGATGTTTAACCGCAACGATTAAACTTGAAGTTGCAAGTGCCAACCCGCCGCAGGTGACCGTCGACCAGTCGCGTGTGGTCGGTACCGACAGCCGACGAGAGTGAAACATAACCTCCCCAGGCAGGTGACCGCGGCACTAAATGCAGACGCACCTTTCTTGACTTCCTCATAAACGGTCGCACAGTCGAGAGGACCCTGGGGTAGTAACCGGAACCTAAACTGCGACCGCGAGGGGAAGATTAATGTCGTGCGGCGACCATAAATTGCGAGCTTGAGCTTGGAGGAGCGGTTGAGCCGAGCTGGAAGCGAGTGCCGGGGTCCGGCTCGGTCATCCGGTGGCGCGTCCTTTCAAGTTTCCCGGAGCATGTCGTCCGACCTGCGTCCGACGGAAGTGTACACCGCACAGACAGCGAGAACAGAGGATGCACAGGCAGGAGCCCGGTTGGCACGGTGATAAGTATAACATAGGATCCGGAGACGACGTTGCGCGTACCGCACAGGGTGGCAGTCAAGGCGACGATGAGCAAAAGTTATGTCATGACAGAAGGGGCAAAGCCCGAAAGGCAGGGACGGGGATCGAGCGCGCGGGCGCGACTGGTTGGCGGTCACGCTGTCTTGGTCATGGACCGGCCGAAAGGACGAGACGGATGATGGTGGTCTGTGGGGGCGGGGGGCGTGCCGGATCTTCTGACCCCCACCGCGAGCGCGGCGGAGGGCTGTGAGTGCATGATCGTGTTCCGGTGTGGGGAAGGTGCAACGTATTCTTGGTCATTGGTCGGGGCTCGAGACTCGGACGTGCTCCGCGGTTGCAGCGGGCACATGTCAGACAGACTGCGAGAACAAGGAGATGGAGCGAGAGGAAACCCCGGAGGTGTGCGGTGGTTGCGAGTCACTGACGACGAGGTCGCCTTGGACGGCGTGGATGGGGCCTTCGGAGACGACGATCGCCAGTGGCGAGAGTCAAGGAGCGTTGTCGGCAATCTGCCGAGAGCGGATCGTCCGCGCGCTTCGGCATTGGCTTGCAGTTCGCGTGGGCGCCTGTGCCATCTGGACCCATCGGGGGATGGCAGAAGACCCCAAACGTACCGCGCACATCCTCTCGTCCTATATAAAATGCTGACACCCAATCTCCTCCTCTCCGCATTCCATTTCCCCATCTCCCCTTTCCCAGACTTACCCCCTTCAATACGTCGTGTGCGACCCTCTCGTACACCATCCCCAACCCCACCATGTCCACCCCACCGAGCAGAAACTCTGCCTATGCGGACGCCGACGCCACGGGCCACCTTCAGGTCCCGGGACAACATGCGGACGTCATCCAACGTCTGAAGAACGTCCCCGGCTACACCACGCCCGTCTTCAAGGGCAAGGAGGAGCAGCGCGCAAAGGTCCAAGCCACCGTTGCCGCAAAGGTGCGTTCCCGCCTTCCGGCGTTCTCCCTCTCCCGGATCTCTCCCCCGATGCCCCATCCGTAACGGCGGCGATGGCGGCGCGCCCTTTACACAGCCCTTGCAGCGTTTACGGTGAAAGTCCTCCGTGATTGACCCATCTCGAGGTCGTGCCGTGCTATGGTATGCTTCACGATGCTATGGGGGATAAGATGCAATTTGAGACAGTTTCCGCGCGAGTCGCACCCTCCTATCTTGAGATGATTGCGAAAAGCACATTCTCCGCGCGTCCGCGGTGGACTATGGCAGCGGATCTATTGTCAAACATAATCCATTGCATGAACTAATACATTCTCTACACGTTGCAGGGCTTCATTCCCCGCGAGCTCGTCGCGAACGAGGTCAACTGGTTCTACACGCAGCTAGGCATCGACGATACGTACTTCCAGGCCGAGTCTGTCGAGGTCATCTCCGACCACATCATCGCGCTCTTTGGTGCGAAGGTGCTCGCATACACCAAACACGACCCATCGAAGCTTGTGATCGACCTTGAGAAGATCGATGAGAACGGCAACGGTGCCACGTTCATCCACTCGAGTTCCCCGGGGATGACCACCACCGAGGGTCCAGGCTCGACTTGTGAGAACCGCATCGACGAACTTTTCCTTGACCCCTCGACGCCCGAAAACACGTACCGCCTCGAGACCTACCGTTCCCAAGGAAGCATTTCCGCGACCGCCTCCCAGCAGCTCAGGTGTTACTTTGTGACGAAGTGCAACTTCCCCGCGAACCCACCTGCGTCGACCCTCACCGATGGGTGCGTACGTTCTCACTAAATGCGCGCATATATGCTGATTCTTATACCACCCGCTCGACGCTCGCACGTGCGATAACAGCAAGACGGACATCCGCACAGTCTCGGACCCGATCTTCTTGGAGAAGGCGAGCGAGAACACGCTCGAGATCTACCAACGCGTTATGTGGAGCGTCCAGCAGCGATACGGGCCAGTGATCGAGGTGTTCGAAGTCGAGGGCTCGCGCGAGCGCCGCGTCGTGATTGGCTACAAGATGGGCGGCACGAAGAAGTTCTTCAGCGCGCTCTCCAATTTGTACCACTTCTACTCGCTCTACTCAGCGAGGAAGTATGTCGGTGCGTGTTTTCTCGTCTCGCCGGTCCCAACGCCTATGGTGACACTCCACGCGCGTAGAGCAATTCTCAAATGGCATCACGATCATCTCACTCTACCTCAACCCGCTTCCTGGTGCCAACGCGCCCCCGATCGAGCACTCGATCTTCCAGGTCGTGAAGGAGGCCTCTCTCCTGTTCTGTCTCCCGGACAACCCCTTCTTCTACGCCGGAAAGGGCCCAAGCGGCGATCACGCTGTGCAGGAGGCGACCTACGCCTGTAAGTCCTCTGTCGCGCCTGCGCTATATTCAACTCTGTCTGACGTCGGGACTTCTTGACAGACTGTGGGTGGGTCTTCGCCCAGCACTTCTGTAACAGGCTAGGGCAGGCGTACCTCGCGCTCAAGAACATCCTTGACGAGACGAACCCGACGCACGCGAGCGTCCTCAACGACATCAAACGCAGGTTCAGGGAGGAGACGTTCACGCGCGAGAGCATCGCGCAGGTCATCCACGGCCATGCGGAGTTGGTATGTTGATGGATTTCTCGCAATGCTGGTTGGTGTGGCCTGACCACTTTGGCTGAAGATCAACCTGCTCTACGTCAATTTCGCGATGACGCACTATCCCGAGACCGACGAGGCCGCCCAGCTCATGTGTGTATCTTCTATGGTTTTCCTCATATTGTATCTGACTCGAATCCTTCAGGCCTACGCTCTCGTACCAACGCCTGCGCACGCAGATGCCCCTCTCAGACGCGGAGCTGTACGACAAGATTCGCCGTACCGTTACCAACAAGCACGAGCTCCAGGTGCTCGAGAGCTTCCTCATCTTCAACAAGTACGCGTTTCCTCCGTGTTTTCTGTGCTGCTCGTAATTTCGACGCGCATATAGGAACGTCCTGAAGACGAACTTCTACCAGCCGACCAAGGTCGCGCTGTCGTTCCGTCTCGCACCCGAGTTCTTGCCGGAGGTCGAGTACCCCAAGAAGCCGTATGGCATGTTCTTCGTCATCGGTATGTTGTCTCGAAAGGTCCTTTGGGCGCAATGCTGAGGGTGTTGCGGCTGTGCAGGTGGTGAGTTCCGTGGGTTCCACATCCGGTTCAAGGACGTCGCCCGTGGTGGGATCCGTATCGTCATGTCGAGGAACAGGGAGTACGTGAGGCCTCTTGTCTTCAAGAGGTGCTTTGTGATTGACTGTTTGTCTTCTCAGGAACTACTCCATCAACCAGCGTATGCTGTAAGTGGCGCTGAGAAACGATGAATGTGCTTGTTTCTGACAACAATCATAGGTTCGACGAGAACTACGCCCTTGCTTCGACGCAGTCTCTGAAGAACAAGGATATCCCTGAAGGTGGTGCGAAGGGGACTATCCTGCCTTCGTACGTTCCACCCAATGTATGGTACAGCTGGGAGCATTTGACTAATGTCTTGGGTAGGCTTGGCGAGAACCCCAAGCTGTGCTTCGAGAAGTATGTCGATGTACGTGCCGGTCATATTGATGGGCTGGCGAATGTTGACTAACGTCGGTGTGTAGGCTGTCATCGACCTCCTCATCCCTGGCCAGACCCCTGGCATCAAAGAGAGGCTGGTGGACCTCTACGGCAAGCCTGAGCTCCTCTTCTTCGGTCCTGATGGTACGTTGCCCTCAACTATCTGCCTGCGCATACAATCTGACACGTCTACAGAGGGTACCGCTGACCTTATGGACTGGGCTGCCAGTGAGTATATTGCGATCGTTGACTCCATTTATCGTTGCTGACTTGGATAGTGCACGCGCGTTCCCGTGGCGCCGAGACGTGGTGGAAGTCGTTCACCACCGGCAAGAGTGCGGAGCTTCTCGGCGGTATCCCGCACGATATCTACGGCATGACCTCTCTGTCCGTCCGCCAGTACGTGCTTGGCATCTACAAGCAGCTCGGCCTGCGGGAGAAGGACATCACAAAGGTGCAGACCGGTGGTCCTGGTATGTCACGCGGTTCTGATACATAGCGAATGGTTTGCTGACGTGCACTGGGTTAGATGGTGATCTTGGTTCGAGTACGTATAATCGGTCCCAACTGCGTGTCCGCAATGTTGACAGAGCTTTTCAGACGAGATCCTGCTGAGCTCGGACAAGACGATCGCGATCATCGATGGCAGCGGTGTCCTCCACGACCCCACTGGTATCAACCGGGAGGAGCTCATCCGCCTCGCGAAGCTGCGCAAGCCTGTTGGCTTCTTTGATGTTTCGAAGCTCAGCAAGGACGGCTACCTCGTCAAGGTCGAGGACCAGGACGTGAAGCTTCCTTGTGAGTTAGGTTCAGTCTCAACGTACTTCGTTTACTGACGAGTCCTTAAATAGCTGGCGAGGTCGTGCTTGACGGTACGGACTTCCGGAATGGTGCGCACTTGCGTTACAAGGCGGATCTTCTTGTACCATGCGGTGGCCGGTGAGCATCTGCTGCTTCCATTGTTGCAGTGGCTTTGTCTGACGAGTCCTTGACTTTCCAGACCAGAAGCTGTCAACATCTCGAACGTCTCGGCGCTCGTCGATGCTGAGGGCAAGCCCCACTTCAAGTACATCGTCGAGGGCGCGAACCTCTTCCTCACGCAGCAAGCCCGTCTCATCCTCGAGAAGCGCAAGGTCGTGCTCTTCAAGGACTCGAGCGCAAACAAGGGCGGCGTCACGAGCTCTTCTCTCGAGGTTCTGGCTGGCCTCGGCCTCTCCTCGGACGAGTACACGGAACACATGATCTTCAAGGACGGCAAGCCGTCCGAGTTCTACCAGAGCTACGTGCGCGAAATCCAGCGGATCATCACTGAGAACGCGGCGAACGAGTTCGGGTGCATCTGGCGCGAGCACGCGCGGCTGCAGGGCGCGAAGCCGCGCACCATCATCTCGGACGAGCTCTCGAGCAAGCTGAACGAGCTGCAGGAGGAGCTCGAGGATTCGGACCTGTTCGACGACGAGCCGAGCAGGAGGGGCGTCATGCAGCGCGCGATCCCCAAGACGCTCGTGGACAAGGTCGGGCTGGACGCGCTGCTGCAGCGCCTGCCTGTGCCGTACCAGCGCGCGCTGTTCTCGAGCTGGGTTGCGTCGCACTATGTGAGTTGCTTTGCTTTCTCGTTTCGTTCTGCCCGCCGTCTGAGACCTGTCGCTAACGCTCACCCTGTGCAGATCTACAAGTACGGCGTGAACTCGTCATCGGTCGACTTCTTCCACTTTGCACGCGACCTCGCGACGGCCAAGTGAGGGTCCCGCGTGCGCTTTCAAGACAAGACGGATGTTCTTGCGCTTGCTCGCATAGAGCCAACAGGTATACCTATACACACACATACGTACACACACATCGCATCTCCTCCGCTCAAGTTGTCACTGGGAAATCGGCATCGGACAGACTCGTCGCATAGTGGTGAATAGCGGATGGCAAAAAAAGAAGGTTGCGTCTACATATAATATTCCGGGGCAGTAATGTTTTTTCTGGTGTACGTATTTACCCAAGTAGAAGGAATGTAAAATGACAGGCTCGGCTTCTCGCTTTCTCTCCATTCCATTCATGTCGAGGTGGTCGGCGGGGGCAATCTAGTACACGGCTACGAGTAAGTTAACTGCCCAGGCTTAGCCCCATTGGAGGCGAAGGACCCAGGCGGACCCTGCCTGGCGCCCGCGACTCGTGGAGGTTGTTGACGTCCCAGGACGGGTCCATCCCGATGTCATCACGAACGACGACTACCGTCTTACGAGGGTTTCCCTCCAGTCCCCGATGTAATTGCGAGCGTGACCGCCTCTCAGTTACTTTATACTCCATGACGCACCTTCCGAACGAATCGACCAAGTATTCCACCGTGCGCACATTTATGGTTTTCTCGTCATCATCTCTGTTTTCCGACCGCTCCCAGGCCGCTCCTTTGACATTCACCCCTTCCCTTCTTCTGTGCGCCGGGCACGTCTCTAGGTTGGATAGAGGACAGACGTGACTAGGGTGGTAATCTACATCCGATCACTGAGTCAGCATTCAAGTTATCTCTAGCAAATTCAGGGGATGTGGTCACACTGACCATTGGTCGTGGGGGCGACTGCATTAGAAGCATCATGGGCGACGTAATGAACCAACGCCGAGGCGTTGTTCATGCTGCCTCCTGGCCGCCTGCAAGGCCTCCAGTTCGTCGCAGACTTGTGTCCAGACTGGATGAGACTGGGCTGACATGCAAGGCTCGTTTCGGATGTCCTCCGTGAGGTCCAGGCGAGGGAAAAGACGATCGAAAAGCAAGGCGGTATACCGGTGGTCGGTAACATTGATGACCCTGAAAGACAGTTTCCGCAACGAGTGGTCCAGGATGGGGTAATCGGCCAAACGCAAGAACTCGCGCTCGGGGACGCCCAAGGAGGGCAGAAACACGGTCTCCAACTGGGGACATCGAGACGCTAGAGAGACGAGCACAGCCGGGGTGAGAGCGGCGACGAGTGGGTTGTCGTTGTCGATGTGTAGGGATGTGAGTAGTGGCCACGCTTCCACGAGAGCGTGAATGCCCCGATCCGTGCTAGCATCTGGGAGCCCCGACACAGCCAGTTTGAGAGACACCATGGCGTGCAGCTTCGACAGCGAGTGCGCGACGACCCCCGGAGAAAAGCCCTCTATTGGGAGACCTCGTCGGAATTCCAGTCGCAAGTAGAGCACCTGCAGGCATGGGAAACAGTGGGCGATTGTTGCGACAATGGCCCGACTCTCGTCGACGTTGCTGATGCCATGGAAGCTGTCGCGGAGTTCACGGAGGGTTGATGAAGAGAAGATGTGATAGAGGTTAACATCTATGGTCGGTCGCAGGTTCCGGATATGGAGCGTGTGTAGATTAGACAGTCCGAGGGTGGATCCCAGTGGCGTTTCAACTTGCGGTCTCAGATCGACAAAGCGACGCACGACGTAATCCATCGGAAGGTGAATGTACTCCAGGGTCTTCAGGCCAAAGAATACCGACCGCAAGGACTGGAAGTCGATTTCGGAGGACATGGACCCGCAATCTATAGTGCGTAGGCACTTCAGCTGCTGGATCGGTGAGAAGATGCTCAGGGGGAGAGGGCTACCACCGGCGGTTGAGAAGCGTAACTGGTCAAGGCCCGTCGCGATGGAACAGACCATGTGGAAGAGCGATCGAAGGGAGCATTCCCATTCTCGCACGTCGCTCATCACAATGCAGTGGATGGAAAGATCAGTGAGGTTGGGGGAGAGAAGCGGACAGATTGTTATGGTGGCTTGTGGTGACCTCAAGCTGCCTCTCAGCCGGCGCAGGTAAGGCAAGAGAGGACGGTCGTGGGTAAGATGGGCTAGATATGCCCAAGTCGCAGGTGCAATCCGCTTGTGGGAGTTGAAGGATTCAAAATCCAGTGTTTGCACGTACTCGGCGCGTCTACGCATATGCTCCCACTCCTGCCTATCGACGTTTCCGCTGAGCATCTGTTAAATGATGCCGACGTCAGCGAAGTGCATACGAGGTCGACGCTCGCGAAGGGACCAGCGGAGACTTCACGTACTCACATAGGTGTCATACAGTACCCCTCCTACATCCCTATCGGCTTCTCCTACTCTTGTGAAAGAGGAGGGCAAAAGGCTTAGAAGTGGGACCGGGCTGTCCAAATTCCTCCACAGTAGACGGATGGCCGGCTCGTGGAACGCAATGCAGACACGAGCCGCTCGGGCCAGCGCTGCTCCATATTTAGGCGTAGTGGGTGATGCAGAGCTAAAGCACTCGAAGATGAGACTGAGGATGTCCGAGTTCGTGAGCGCATCGGGAATGGACATGGTGGTGGTAAGGGGTGGGGAACGAACTCGGGACTCACAAGCGGGAAGCAGATATATCTCTATCCTGCGGAAGCACGACCACGGCACCGTGGATTCGTGAACACGCCGGCCGAGTGCTACATAGGCGCGATAAGCTTGAGGTGGTCAGCTGGCAACACTTTGGCGAACCTATATCTCAATAGGTTTGAGGAACCGGCCCGGTACGAAATTCCTCGAGAAATCGAGCAATATGGGGAAAGAAGCACGAGGGTCCGAGGCAAAATCAGTAAGCCACGTTCCGCCGCCCCATGACATTACGACCACTATCGCTCTAGATTTGTGCAGGACGACATAGCGACTGATCATAAACTGACTTAAAGAGCATTTGGATATACTGCAGACAGGACTCGCCAGGCATCATGAGTCCAAGTTGCACTTGCCCGCCCGCAGGGCACACCACATCGGCTGCAGCTGGATAGCCTTCACGCCCCGCTGCCTCATCCGGAACGCGACGTCGTGCAGGCGGGGGAGCGCCTCGGAGAGGTCGCCACCCGGCCCGGTCCAGAAGACCTCGGCGGATGCGGCAGCGCGCGGCCAGACGATCGGGTCGAGGTTCTCGGGGCCAGACTGCTCTGTCCAGAGGGCTTGCTCGCCTGAACATATTCCAAACCATAAGGCGCATGAGTGATGGAAGATTAACAATGGGACATACCACCGAGGACGAGGTGGGCTTGGGAGGCAGATATGTTGGCTTGCGGGTCGAAGGTATACGCCTATTGGGAACGCGAGGCGAGCATTAGCAGGGGGACTACAGCACGATCCGGAGGGTGTCAACCAACCTTCTGCCAGGTCTTGAACGGGTCACACCAGCTATTACTGCATACCAGGAGTTAGACATAAAACTCCTGCGGCACGTGTGTCAGAGCACCTACCCGACGGTACTTCCAATCCACTCTCCCCCGCCGCAATCCTGTAATGGCTCAGCGAGGGCGATCAACGGCGGAGTGTGCGAGCCTCACGCACCAGATAGAAGTAATCGGAGGGTGCGTGGACAAGGCGGAAGTTCTTCTCGACCACCTTTGCAGCGTTCGCAGACGATATCCACACCAAGACCACCGTCTCGTTGGACAACGTAACGTTGTGGTCCAACACCATCTCTACAGAATACCATCGCTGGGTTAGCTACCGACGATCGTCCGAACCGAATATCATGCTACGTGCCTTCCCACACGGCGGGAGTCTTTCCTACGGCCTCGATGGCCGCGTGCGTTTTCTGGGTAAACACGTCGAGCGCCTGCTCGAGTGTCTATCCGGCCGACTTCAAGTCCGCCTGCGTCTCGGCGTCCTGCGCGTAGCAGTTGGTGTTCAGTTCATCTCCCCCGGTGCTCATCAGCGTCGAGGGGAACATGCGGGCGACGGCTGCGAGCATCTCGGCGGTAAAGTTGGTGGCAGTCGGCGAGGCGAGGCGGAGCTGGCCAGCGGGTGGCTCTGAATATATGCGTGAGCAACATGGGAGAAGGAACGAAGAGAGGATGGACTCACCATTGGCAAAGGTCGACCACGGAGACGCATCTACACAGGCGACATATTCTGGGTGCGCGGCTGAGATAATCATGGTATGGCCAGGGGTGTCGATTTCCTACACAGGGTGACCTTAGTCATGTTTGCATGCACTCAGAAGGCTGTCTACGTACAACCATCACGTCGATACCTCGCTGCATAGTGGTTCGTGTGAGCAATAAGCCAGTGAAGAGAGTGGAGCAAACACTCACCGCACCGGCATAGTCGACAATGTCGTCGACGTCGCTCGGCGAATATACCATGGTGGGATCGTACGCCCCCGCACTTGCCAGCTCCGTGAAGCCCGAAATAACCAACGGGAAACTATGGCTATCGGTAACATGCCAGTGGAATTGGCTCATCTACGCAATATCAGTACAGTGGTGCAACTGAAACGCAAAGCTCTGCACCTTGACCAAGCTCATAGCGTCAAGGGTACGCTTGATATCCGTGGCAGGGAAGCTAACAAACATGTTCGTTCTTCAGGGTCGAGATGGTAGACGTTGTGTATGGACTCACAAGTTTCGCGAGGTATCGAGCATCAGGCCTCGCCATGGCTGGATACACATTGAATAGGTTTCTCCCGGCCATAATGACGAGACAACTCACATATGCGGGAGCATCGGTGATAGAAATCGGTGCCTCCACTGTGTAGATCTGGCCAGACCACTCGTAGAACAGTTGCGTGAAGGTCGTAAGCCCGCGGAACAGGCCAAGCGTCGAGTTCGCAGTGAGCGTCGCCGCAGAGCCGTCTGCGGGGATGCTGAGCACATACTCCTCGCTCCTCGTTCCAATCGTCCGTCTCGCCTCTTCGGTGATGCTCCGCACAGTCGCGCCCTCGGAGAGCGAGAGCTGGAGCGTTTTGAGCGCCTTCGCCTGCTTGAGGGCGCCGCTGTCCGAAGACCCGCGACCAACGACAAGCCGGCCGAGCTTGTCGTTCTCCAGGGAAGACTTGGTGCGCGAAACCGCGGCTGACAGGTCCGAAGGTGCATGTTGGATGTTGACATGGATGTCAAAGTTGTCGGCGAGCTTCAGGGCAGTCGAACCGGTTTCCAGGGAGCGGGGCTGGGGCCATAGACCGAAGACACCACCAGCGGGTGCAAGCGCGAGCAAGAGGGAAAGGAACCTCATCGTAGACGTGAAGGGGGCCCAGTCGAAGTTCGAAGGGGGCTCCGCATATATAAGTACGCTTCGAAACTCGTATCGCGGCCTGGCGTCGAAGCTCGTAGCCGGGTAGATGTCTCATCGTGCACATGGCCACTCGTCGGATGCGCCGCCGTCCCACCTGACCGGCGAGAAAGCCATGGCTTCCTCCCCAAAATATCATCAACCATCAAGCGCATGTTCGAGGACGAGGACGATAGAAGACATGGAACACACGGAATTACGGTCGTCCTGTTCCGAACATCCCACCCCTGCCACTGCATGCTCCTCAGCGCCGACGAGGTAACGTAAATAATGGGCAGCCGCTTGAAGGGCAAACCTTCTAGGGAGTCCCAGGCTGACGGCGAGAAGGAAAGATATGGTTTATGGCTGCGATAGGCATGAATTGAAGACCTGAGATGCAGAGTGGGAGAGAATGGGTGATGGTCGCCGGAAAGGTCGAGCTCGACGGCGTCTATGTCTAGAAACCTCTTATCCATTGGGCGCCAACAGATACCTCTGTCTTCACCTTGACGGACATACGTACATATATCGCGCATATACCCAAGTAACCCAACGATCTGGTCATCCATCATGCCTCCACATTTCCTGACCAGCAACTTCCGCGTCGCCTTTGAGGAGTATTTTCAGCCTGACCAGCAACGAGCCGCCGTGGACAATTTGAACGCGTACATCGCGGAGGTCCGCGACATGACCGAGGAGCGACGCCGCGAGCTGGACATCCTCCGACCCCAGGACACCACCCAGGAGCAGATCGACGCGCGTATCGCCGCGTACTTGGACAAATGCCACTGGCAGCTCGCACAGTTCTATAGGGTGAGTCCCGCCGATTTCGCTCGCGCTTCCGCGTCTCTCTTCACGTCGTGCTCGAACAGAGTGAGTAGAGAGCACAAGAAGTCTGACTTGAGTGACCGCACAGTTCTCCGTACCGTGCCGCATTGCAGAGGCAGAGCCGAGCCTGCGTGAGGTCATCCAGTACGCACAGCAGAAGCAGAGCGCGAGGAGGGACGTCGCTCCCGAGCTCTACCTCGCCGCCGCTATTCACAAGGTGCCAGGCAAGGAGGAAGAATCGACCGCGCTTTTCGCATCTGCCTTCTCCCATTTCGATGAGCACGGAGCACCTGGGCTGGGTCCTCGATCGGAGCTGTGGGCTCGAGCTGCATGGGCTCGGCTTCTGAGGAGGATGGACAAGGTCCCCGAGGCGGAGGCGCAGGAACGAGCGATAATGTGAGCTCTCTCTCAGCTCGCCATCCGCCATCCCTAATCCAATTTCTATCCACTCAGTGACTGGATTGTGTCGCATCCAACGGTCTTGACTCCCGCGAAACTGGGAACCTTGATCAGTGATGAAGAAGACGAGGGTGTCCTGAGTAACATCGGGGAGTATCCGGAGGTGAAGCTCGCGATTGAGAAGGCCCGCCAACGTGGTCGCGCTACTGAAAATTGAGTCCACGCACAGGCAAGCGCGGCTTAGGTACACCTCGCAAAGAATTCGCTTGAATACTCTTCATATATTCCGATATTGCGCCCTCCTTGTACGTCTTGCCTTGTGACGTTCTTACATCCACCTTACGTGCAATTCCTCTCAAGCCACCTTAAATCTAGCGACTTGTCCTGTTGATCTGCGGCGCAACATTTTCCATCCGACTTTGTTCCTCTATATACTCGCACTCTCTTTCCCAAGCCCTTGAGTGCGCTCGAGCTCAACGGACTCTTGAAGTCATCGAAACGCGCTTGAAGGATGCGATCGGCGGCGGCGGCTAGGATGCTTTGGGTTCCAGCATCTTCCCTGTAGTTTCTTTCGACGCCCAATGACCTCGCGGCAGGCCCGCAGCCAATCAACCTCCCTTCTATGTACAGTCCACATACCCAGCCACACAAGCACAGTCTTCGAACCCGCCCACTTCCAAGTTGCTCACATGAGCTCGTTTGCAAGGTCCGTGCGTTCCCCGGGAGTTGATGCTTTATCTGCTCACGTGTAGCAGCCTCATATACGGTAGCGTGTTATTGAGCCGAACATTCAAGCTTCGGAGCCAATATCGGGACAGAACCTCGCGATCTAGAGCTTCCCTCTGGGACCATCAGTCCTGTATTCCAATACGAAGACGAAGACGTGATGGAAGCGGAGTGTACCATTTCAGTCATCGAGCAATGCGCTCACATGGACGAGGTTCCAGATTAACGAAGGCGACATCCTGATACAAATGCCCCATTTGCAGGAGATCAAGAAAGAGATCCGCTACGCCTACTTTCAATGTGCAAAGTTTGAACCGTTTCCCAAGACAGTTAACGGCGAGCGCAAACATTGCAACAGTTTTGTCCAAAGGGGGGTCGAAGAGATAGCTGCTCTTTGGGTTATGTACGTGCGTGGTTTCGCGGATGACTGATCAGTCAGGCGGGCGAGCCTCTTCTCGGCGATCTTGATGGCGTTCAACAGCGAATACTTCAACGATCCCTTCCCAGCCCTACCGGCTTGCCGCCATCCAGCAGATATCTTGCTAGCTCGAAAGCTTCACCCGCGTTCCTCCCTCACTCAACTCTACGCACGGCCATCCCCCGGCCTGTCGGACAACCGTGCGTAGGAAGCCGAACCGTGGACCGTCGTCCTGAACTGCCGCTCAAATCATCACCATCCTGTCCTCCCGCTGTTCCTCATACTGCCATTCTTCGCGGCACTTCTCGACCTCTTCTGACACCTACTGTGGTCCCGGGTGTCCTCGTGATCTCGCAATGACCTTCTAACTGGATCAACCACTATGCCCTTGGTTTGGAATAGTCAACCTTACCTCTCGGCACCAACATTGTTCCAATTCGACGTAGACATGATCGTCATCGCTTACTCCACTATGCTGGATATCAACCACAGGCTCTACAGAGCCGCCTGGGCCGTACGTCCTTAGCGACCAAAGCGGGGAAGATACTGCTCCGAGTCGATGTTTTCAGCGCATCATCAAGCGACACTACCGTCATGCAGAGATTCACTTCCCTCTGACAGAGCCCAGCCTGAGTGTCCAGCTTCGCTTCAGGGTCGCGAACGGATGGACTGGATCGGCACCCGCCTCTAATACCACGACAGGCAACGCAGGTGTTTCCTGAGTCGGGAAACGGTGGGAAAATCGGTCAGGAAACTTCAAGTTTCAGAGCTGTTTTCGGGGTGTTCCGGGGGTCGGGAAACTTGACGTTTCTGGGATGTTTCCAGAGACCGAAAACGGCTTATGGTGTTTCTGTAAAGGGGAAATCGTGGGGAAACGGGTGAGAAACGTGGTGTTTCAAGACAATGTCAAGGGATACACCACGTTTCCTGCCTGTTTCCCCAAAGTTTTCCTTTTACGGATACACTTCGACCCGTTTCCGGTCTCTGGAAACACCCGGGAAACGCCAAATTTCCAGGACCCCGAAACATCCCGGAAATGGCTGAGAAACTTGAAGTTTCCCCACCAGTTTCCTCACTGTTTCCGTACTGCCGAAACCCCTGCTTTGCCCGTCGTGTACCAAGGAATAATTAATAAGTACTTACTTCAACGGACACACGCCAGTACCCTTGACTCCTTTTGGGCTTGGCGAGTGCCTTGGCGATGCGCCTTTACTACGCAATTGATACCCGGAGGGCACTTTGGCGAAAACTGCGAATGTACGGTGATGTTTCATCGTATACCAAAGCGAGTTGAAGTCCAGTAGGGAGGAGGGCCTTGACGTTCTGTACCTATGATTGCCCCCCCCCCAACACCAACACCTTGCCTAAGCTCGAGGTCTCGCGGTGGAAAGGGGGTGCGTTACGGTGCTATGATTGTGACACTGATTACGGCCCGTTGCTATCAACCGTCACTGCGTCAGGCTGCAGTAGCCATCACTGCGATGGTGCAGCCACTACACTGCGAGGGTGCCTTCCCCCGAACGGGTGGTCGGTCGAGAAAATGTGCTCAAGGCTTCCGATGCGCGGCGGCGCTAGTAAGTACACCGCTGTCTTGCTCCCGTTTCTTCATGGGACAAGATACTTATGTATCTGATGAAATGGAGTTGATCGCATGCATGCGCCAGGTGCTTCGAGCTGTTGGTATGGAGATGTTACCGTCTACTACTGCCACCTATGCCATTCCCTTGTATCTCTCACAGCATCCTGCCAGTTGCTCTTAGAGATCTCCCAGTTTGATAGGCTGGCCTCCTCATACATCATGATCACCACATGCTTCGTTGGGGCTATGTTGGAAATAAGTAATGTATGCCGAAATTCGAGCTCTAGTACTTGCCATTACAATAATGGTACATAGAGACCAAGCAGGTGGACAAGCTGAACTTGAATTTACGATGAACGTGTGCCAGGCCGCACGACTCAGAATCAGAGAGACAAGTAGGGGTGCTCAAATATTAGACCCACCGGCCACTGGACGCGTTCAGATCTGAGGCACTTGTCTGGACCCGCCTGCATATACTTGCGTCGACTCTGAAGTCAGATCTTGCCAGCTACTAACCGAGGCTGATACGTATCCGTCAGCGGACTAGGTCCGAATTCGCGAAGCCGAGGGCCAAGAAACCAAATCGCTCGGTTACCTCCCACCTTCCCCCCCCCCAACTGCATCCTGACGGTGGAGTACGTCTTGAGTACGTCCCAAGTCCATCCGCTGCGACATTAGGTTGCCGACTTCATATCAAGCTGGTTTGCGCTTGGCAACAGAACCTTCCCAGTCACGCTGTACGACATTTTCGTGGACAATTGAAGCCAATCTCGAACAGAACCGCGCCCACAACCTAGAGACTAGAGTACTACACCAAAGCAGAACTTAGACCGTACATATACGCGCATGTCCCTTTCCATCGAGCGAGGACAGGTGTGAAAGGGTCAATCGACTTGTAAGTAAGTCACTGACCTGTCTATCACAAGCGTCGGTTACTTCGGTGCATTTCGTGGGTGGGCTGTTCGCAATAACGATAAATATCCCATTACCATCGCATTATGGACAAGTTAAATACAACAACAACACGCCGAGTAAAGACAGGCAAGCTCAGCCGGGCTTTTCGGTGGTATACAGGCTTAAGCAGTAAGATCGCAAGCACCGGGGCGGAGCGCGCACCACTCGGGCTGGAGCGCGATCGCCTTCACGCCGCGGTGGCGGAAGCGGTACGAGACGTCGTGGAGGCGGGGGAGGGCTGCGCTGACGTTGCCGCCAGGGCCAGACCAGAAGAGCTCGGCGGACGACGCGGCACGGGGCCAGACGGTGTCGTCGAGGTTCTGGGGGCCGGACTGCTCAGCCCAGAGGAGATGCTGGCCACCAAGGACGAGCTTGGCCTCGGCAGCGGTCAGGTTCGCGACGGGGTTGAACGAGTACGAGTACTGCCAGCTCTTGAAGGGGTCGCACCACGAGTTACCGGAGGGGAAGTCACCGACCCACGCGCCGTGACCGCAGTCCTGAGACAAGGCAAATCCGTGTTAGACAGACAGTCATGATGACGTAGGACGGGCGAGAGAGGGACGTACGAGGTAGAAGTAGTCCGAAGCCGCGTGGATGACCTTGAAGCCCTTCTCGGCAACGGCCTTGACGTTGTCGGACGAGATCCAGACGAGGACGCGGGTGTCGTTGGTGTGCAGCGTGACGTTGTGGGAAAGAACCATCTCTGCGAGGGCATAAGCAATCTCAGACGGAACGCATATTATGCGACTGCTTACCCTCCCAGACGACGGGGGTCTTGCCCTTGGCCTTGAGCGCGTTGTGGGTGGTCTGAGTGAACTTGTCGAGAGCCTGCTCGAGCGTCTCGCCAGACTTCTTGAGCGAAGCCTGGGTGGGCGCATCGATGTCGTAGCACTTGGTGTTGAGCTCGTCACCACCGGTGCTGAACAGCGTCGAGGGGAAGAGCTGCGAGACCGCGGTAAAGAGGCTCGCGATGTACTTCGAGACATTGTCGTCGGCGAAGCGGAGCTGGCCAGCGGGAGGCTCTGAGTCCCCTTATTGTCAGCTTCGGCCCGTGATTGAGTGTGCGCCAGTAAAGCTTACCGTTTGCGTAAGTGGCCCAAGGAGTCGCGCCAGGGCAGGCGATGTACTCGGGGTGCGCGTTCGCAATGACCGAAGTGTGGCCAGGGGTGTCAATCTCGACCATCACGTCGATGCCCCGCTAAGATATGGAGAGGAGGGGATCAGTCATCAAGAAAACGAAATTAGGCTCTCGAACGTCAGACTTACAGCGCCGGCATACGCGACGATGTCCTGCACGTCCTTGGGGGAGTACTGCTGCGACGCAGAGTACGCGCCCTTGGCAGCGAGGTCGGTGAAGCCAGGGATCTGGAGAGGGAACGACTGGCTGTCGACGACGTGCCAGTGGAACTGGTTGAGCTGTAGTAGGACATGGTGAGCAAACGGAATCTTCTCGGACAATAGAGCCTAATCGACGTGTCCACTCACCTTCACCCAGCTCATTGCGTCAAGCGTGCGCTTGATGTCGGCGACGGGGAAGCTGTCGGTCACGTCGGTTAGAACTCAATCACAACGTTCGCGATCAGCTGACTGACAAGTTCCGGGCGGTGTCAAGCATGAAGCCGCGGTAGGGCTGAAAGCATGCAAGTCAGCCTTCCCGCTTGGAGCCAGAGAATGCTGGATACGTACGTAGGCAGGCGAGTCCTTGATCGTGAGGGGGGCCTGGAGGGCATAGGTCGTGCCGTTGTAGCCGTACCAGAGCTGGCCGAAGGTCGTCAGGCCACGGAGGAGCCCGAGCGACGTCTTCGCGGTGAGCGTCGCGCCGGAGCCGTCGGCGGGCACAGTGAGCGTGTATTCCTCGTCTCTGTTCTCGGGGGCCTTCTGGGCCTCAGTCGCGATGGGGTGGAAGGCGGCGCCGCTCTCGAGCGAGATGGTGAGCTTCGAGAGCGACTTGGCGGTAGCGAAGGACTTCGCGTCTCCGGAGCCGCGCCCGACAACGAGCCGGCCGAGCTTGTCGTTGGCGAGGAAGGTCTTGGTCCGGGTGACGGCGTCTTGGACATCAGACGGGGCGGAACCAGAGACGGTGATCTGGAAGTTCTTGGAGAGCGTGAGGGTGCTCTGGCCGGTTTGGATCGAGCGGGGTAGGGGCCAGAGGGCGGCGACGGGCGAGTAGAGGGCCGCGAAGAGGGAAACGAGGGCGAAGAGCTTCATGGTGGTTCAGACGTAAGACAGGACGCAAGGAAGGGGATGGATGGCCTGAGCGGCGTGAAAAAGATCCGACGGGTTTTTGGGGAGGTGGACTCGACTGGTATATATCTCTCCCTCTGGGAATGGGCCCCTCATGGCGCACGCTGTGCAGAATATGGACCGTTGATGTGGCCTTGACGAGTCGGGACTAATATTGATGTCGCCCAGATGTCGCCGCCAGGCGGACGCGCAGGGTCTCTCGATCGCATGATGCGTAAAAGGCGACCGCCATCAGTGGCTGCGATTCAACATCCGGCGGCTGCATGGAGCTGGACGTTTGTTTCGGATCTTCGTAGGCTAGAGAAGCCACCGCATGACAAGCCTGTCTTGGGGAAGGCGACAGACGCAGTGGACAGAGGCAAGCTTCAGGTCGCGCACGCGGCACGGCAACCCATTTCCACAACTACAACCTTTATGGTCACCTTGAGTTGAATACGTGACTAGGTTGGGGTGATGCTCAATACTTACTATTCTCTCCACGAGCGTGAGCCCGCTTCAGGGTGGGCATTGTGTTCCACGAACCTCGGTTCCACTGGATTGGACGAGTTCCGCGTCGAATAAGTTACAGGTATACATGTGGCCTGAGGTACCGATGGGGGGCGAAGTCGGGGAACTCATGACGCCATGACCATAAGGCAGTCTGGTACGAGACAATGGGTGCCTGAAGTTTGACTGTGTCCTCGATCCACCATAACATCCGGCCCATTGTCAGGCAACACGTGGACGTACCATTGCCGGGTGCTAACATATTCCGACGATTCGCGAGAATTCGAGACGGGTTGGCGCGTCGATTGATATCCATCTCGGAGTTCAAATGCTACCTAATATCATGATAGGACTTGGCAGAGCTGTGCTTTTTCATGTGCTTAAAAGCGTTTGAACCGGGTTTGAACAGTTTGCAGCATCGGGAGTGCTTCGGGCCACCGATCGCGAAGCATCCGACTCGAGAAGCTGTAAGAATTATTTAATATTGATGAGAGACCTCCGTTAAGTGGCGGCGTTAACCACGCGTCTCTGTTCCTGGTGTACCAGACTACGGCAGCCGACTGTATTGCAGCTCTGCACAACGCGGCAACGAACAGAGTTGACACTCGCCCAGCAGCTTGCCCAGCAGTCGCCTCGCCTCAGCTCGACATCTCTCGCCATTCACGTGCTGCACACTGCATGGCAGCCCAGATCCTGGAACGACTGAATCTGGACTGAATAAGTAGCATAAGTACGGAACTTGGACGGTGAACAGGAGCAGGCGATGGAAGTACTTGGCATTCCTGGCCCTGATCGCATTCCGCCTCGCGAACTAACCCCAAGTACTAAGTAACGGGACCTCTATCTCCAAACACAGTGACACACTGACAGAGTAAACACCCAAGTAGCCCTCCAGTGTGACCCATGTTACCACGCGGTATATCGAGAATCAGAACAGCAGGTCATCCAACCCATTCCCTGACGAAGACGCAGGCGGAGCCGCACTCGACGTCGACGTCGGCGCACCAAACCCGCCGAACCCAGCACCGGCCGGCCTGTTCTGGCCCGCGCCACCCCACATCTGCGCCTGCGCCTTTTCCTTCTCGAGGTCCTTCATGCTCTTCTGCTGTGCGGCCGGAGCTGCCGCGGCCTTGCCTGACGTCGAGCCGAGCGACATCGACCACAAGTCGTCGAAGCTCGCCGCGGGCTTCTGCTGCTGCTGCTGCTGCTGCTGCTGCTGCTGTGCACCGGCGAGCCCGGGAGACGTCGTCGTCGCGCGCTGCGGGGCCATCACCGGCTGGTTCGGGATGAGGGGAGCGCCGCCCATCATCGGGGGTGGGGACGCCATCATGGGTCGCATCATGTTCATATTCTGCGGTGCCCGTGCGGCGCTGGCGGGGGCAGTCGTGGAGAGCACGTTGAAGAAATTGTTGTTGGCCGCCTGCGAGGGGGGTGGCGAGAACGACTGCGCGGCCAGAGGGGGAGGGAGCGAGGTAGCGACGGCGGGGGCGGTGGGTGCAGCAGGGAAGAATGTACTGTTGGCTGGGACTGCGGATGGTGGTGCGGTCTGGAAGTCGTCGAAGTCGTCGTCGGCACCTGCCTGGAGAGGTTGTGAGCCAAGCACCGGAAGGGCCTTCTCGGCGGGTGCTGAGATGGAGCTTCCGAACGCGTCATCGTCCATGCCGAGCAGGTCGACCACAGGCTGAGCCTTCGGGGGCCCGGGGGCAGGTGCAGCAGGAAGGGTCGAGGAACGTTGAGGGGTAGATGCTTGAGCTGACGAAGTGGTGCCTGCGACAGAGCTCGAACGCCGAGGGACGATATCGTCGTCGCCGGCATCGTATTCTTGGAAACCCTTCCGGGTGCTCGAACTCGAGCCTCCATATCCGCCATTACCGCCGTTATCGTAGCCATCATAATCTGAAGGACATTCGGACCAACGCTTCGAGACAGCTCGACAACGACGAACTCACCACGACCGCTGTAGCTCCCACCACCGTTGTAGCTACCGCTGCTTCCAGCACCACCATCACCATAGCTCCCGCCGCTGTACGAGGCGAAGCTGTCGCTGCCGAAGCCGCCATATCGCCCGCCCCCCGAGCTGAAGCTCATTGCATCGTTGCCGGTACCGGTGTACTTGTGCTTGTTCGTCTTCGCCTTGCGGCGCTCCCCGCGAATTTTCTCGACGTCGCCCAACAGGTCCACCAGTTCCTTCGACCGGTTGCGCACTTCGGCCCGTCGTGAGATCGCAGCGGGACGGAGAGCAACAAACGCGTGGACGCACCATTGATACCCTGATCCTTGCCTTTCTCGTCAACATAGTAGAAATTTCGGAGCATCTTGATGGTGCCAATATGGGAACGCGCATCATCGACGACGCGCTCGCTCCCGTTCTTGACCAGGTATTCAAGCAACTGCAGAGCCTATCGGGTGGACAAGTTGGGCATGCGAATACATGCGTGGTAGACATTCGCGACGCACCTTGTAGATCTGCCGCCATTGACGAGCCTCCTTCTCCATGAACCGGGCATAGATGGCGGGCATAATTTCGTTGAAGTTTTGGCTGTGTGATGGCCAAGCATCAGCGCGGCGCGATGATGGGGAAATGGTCGCAGCCAGGACCGGGACCCAAGAGCTTCGCAAATCTTATCTATGCACGAAGGAGTGAACTCACAAGTTGAATGTTCTAAAACCGCGAGGAAGGGGTTTGTAAGATGCACGGAAGCTGCGGGGGATTCACATACCCTTGGGCGATCTCTTGCATGAGAGTCGAGCTCGCGCCCCTACGCGACCTCAGCCAGTGTGCTTGAGCGACGATGAGAATGCCACGCACCAAGGCTCGTCGTTCGTCGCATCCCGGACCTTACCCTCCATCTCGCTGACGTTGAAGACGACATTCTTGGCCTGCGAATTGTCAGTATCATGTCCGCAGTCGAAACACGGTTCTCGCGGCGTACCTGGTTATACGCCGACTTGATGTCGTACATCGTTATCTGGGAGAGGGCATTGCCGAGAGACTCGAGGCGGTCCATGGCGGGCAGCGAGCGGGACGACGTGGACGACGGTGGGGACGGTGGAGAGAGCGTGATGGGCGGTGCCTGCGGGTGTGACCCATGTGACCCGGTAGGTTCGGATCAAGCCGCCTTCTCCGAACAAAATTCCGTGCTCCGCTTATACCTTTGGCTTTGTTCTCCGTAACCACTCCGTACTAACCTGTGTGGCTCAAGTTGGGCCTATAACTCTCCCGATCAGACAGTATCCATATTCACCATGCTCGCATCTCTAGAGAACGGTCAATGGTGGCTCAAGTATTACTGCACACACTTTTTACTTCAAGTCCAGACCGGCGTCACAGGCGGCGACCATAACGTCATGCACGTCACAACAGGATGGCTCGTAATATAGGACGTATCGGATTCATGCAGATTTTGGTGTAGATACATGTTTTTGACCGTGAAATACATCCGGCCGCGGCCGGATCCTGCGGAGTTTTGGGCGGGTTTGAGTAAGTTCCACATGAGTCCAAGAGATAATGAATTTGAGAGCCGTGACACAACTTGTATACTCAAGATCGGCCCAAAAACTAGTCCATAAATTCAGAAGAAAACGCGAATATATAGCCATATACTACAAGTGGTCCACCAACATCATGGTCCCTGGAGGGACGGAGGGATAATAAGAAGGGGGACAAGAAGGTGCCAAGGAGCTTTAGGTTCCGGGCCGGAGGTGCCGCACCGCAGCGCCGAAGGCAGGAAATGAGCAAGTGGCGGATGGTTGTCTCTGAACCTCCTCCGCGACACCGCGGCCGCTGTAGGTTGTACGTTGATCCCGAGCTTGGATCATGCCTTCCTGTGCGAATCTCTGCATGGGCTCATCAGACAGAGCGAAGGTGAGCATATGCCCGAGTGTCGTTGCTATCCAGAACAGGCCGGACAAACGCCTTGCCAGGGAATTCGCCCATCCCGATATGGGATGCTCCTGCAGAGAGGGCGGAAACGCGGTGTGGCAGCACCCGATGACATGGCTTCTCTCGCCTCCTCGCCCGCGATATAAGTCGCCCTCCCAGGTTATCGTCGCCGTCTCGTCGACTTTCATGACCGTCACGATCCTGCTCACGACTTTGCCGGCGCGCAGACTCGGATCCTCGTTTCCCCCCAGGTGAGCTATCTCCCCCCAACGTTGTGGCTTGGGAACGCTTGATGTAGCCAGTTGTATGCTTTCTTGTCGCGCAAGGGCTCTCTGTTCAGAGGGATTTTGCTCGCCAGAGATCGCTGCGCTTCCTCGGCCAAAGGCTCGTAAACTTCCCCTTAGGGGTAAATCCCGGAAAATGCGATCTGCGGGACCTGAAAGAATCATCGCATAGAAGCTTTGCGGCCCACGTTCGCATCCATGTTCTCATGCAAAACACGCTCTCGTCATCAGATGGTTGTCAGAAAGCGATACACGGGGTGCATATAGGATTGCTGCATAAATAGTATGAATACCTTCATCATCCTTTGCCATAGCCATCGAGAAGCCAATTGTAGGCCTGTCGTAAAGCGCGGTGTTTACTGTGAAGGGTCTGTATCCCTCTACAAAGGGACATGACAGTCGTTGCGGCGAAAGATGGTAAAGATATTCATACTTATTTTACCGTAATCTCTACAGGACTCCGGGCGAAGTATCCTGATTTGCGTTGACTGACATACTCCCGCTGAGAACGTTCGTAGAAAGTCCAACCTAAGTATCGTGGACAGCCGCTGGTTTGTATATGCATTGTTTTTGAACCCATTTGCCGTATATTGGCAGCCCGTTCTGAATGCATTCAAAGGTTGTGCCGAGGTACGACGTTATCCTTTGATTTGGGCAAGCATATGGGGCTATATGTATGCGGTGTTTCTTCGCGCCTCGTGTCTATAGGATAGGTAGGAGAGATTGAGGCTTCTTCGTCTCTCGAGCGTACCTTGTCTACCTCGTTTCTACGCCGTTCGCCCCCGTGGTCGGGCTTCAGTCCAGGGTATCATATGTTTGAAGATGCATTGACTCATCTGTGTTCGTCGTTTTGCAGGCATGCCTTCCATTCTTGAACGTTTACGGAAGCGCACTTTGAGCTCCCAAAGCCATGCATCGACGCAGTCGGCTACGCTACCTGCCTCCCCGCCTCTCATTCCAGACGCGGTCCTGCCGACATTATCTCCGTCGCGTTCAGAGCCAATGCTCGTGGACCGCAGGATTGTCGAGGACCTTCCCGCATTGTTGGGATCTCTGCAGATAGACGATCCGCCAGATAGTGGCCTCAAGCCGCCACGCGCCCGGAAACGATCTGGACTGCGCGCACTTGCCATGGGTCTCATGAACGACATGCCCCCTTCTGAAGACGTCCACCGGTCTTCCCAGAAGGAGAACGAAGCTTTCTCGCCGGCTACCGCAGTAGCAACGCCAGGTCCGTCCGCATGGAAAGGCAAGCAACGTGCTTCACGACTCTCACAGCAGCTCACTTCCGGCTCTCCATGGCCAACATTTGGGCGACACCGTCAACGACCTACCCGCTCGCCTTACGGCACATCCCGTCCTCCGTCAGCTCGCAGTTCACGCATGGCGAGCTCTGATTCTGGTGCTCTTCACGGCGGGCCGCCCTTGGCAAACAGCGTCGAATGGACCACAGTGTCTAATCTGGCGTCCTCGGCGTCCGTTGACCGCAAGACAAACTCGCGTCCAACAGAGAGCAGTCATGACGTCTCGGCACTGTCTACACTCACTGGATCTCTGTCGAATGGCTCTTCGCGCTCAAACAGATCCGGGGCGATCACGTTCGGTCGTCAGAGCCCCGTATATGACATCGTTCAGCGATCGGTTCCTGGGTTGCCTGCAACCGCGTATACGTCCATGCCCGCACTACCGGTGACTTACTCGAACGAGAACGTGCTCTTCCGAGGGAATACCTTCCCCAGGAGAAGCAAGAGACGCAAACCCTGCTCACGGTCGCGTTCCCGGTCTCCACGCCGCGACCTTCCGCCTCAGTTCACGAGCCCTGCACGATTTCACGACTTCACGACTTCAGAGACGAAAGTACCTCACGGAGCCCCGGAGATGATGAGCGGAGAGCGCTTGACGGCATCCGCTCCGGCCGCGCCACAGAAGCCCGATGGGGCACGGTTGCCGTCGGGAATTGCCGAGCCTCATGCAGGGCATGCGTCTGGCGGGGGAAGAAGCGGCGGTCCTTGTTCTCCTTCCCGCCTTATACCCCCCTCCCTATCGTCGCCCACGTCGCCAACGCTGCTACACGGTGGGCACCGCGATCTCTCTCTGAAATTCACCCCTTAACTTTCCACAACTTCAACAGCGGAGAACCACAGCGGCGGCGTTCTCGATCACCTATCGCGTTCTTTTCCCAATACCACGCATTCATCGGAGCGAGAAGAGAGGAGCTGGATGGCCCACCAACAAAATGCCGCAGACACGCTGACTATACGATTCAGCGACACGCGAGACACCCTTCGACGAGGATCGAGCATCGCTTCCCACAAGGACACGCCGAGCAGGGCACGCAGCAAGCGCATTTCGCAGCTCACCGGACAAACTACTGCCCCCGCATCTTCCTCGTCGTCCTCGTCCACGTCCTCGAAGCAGAATGGTGGGGCTGGTCCGTCTACCGCTGCGTTCCCCTCTCTCACGACTCCCCCACCCCCACCGCCGCAGCGCATCCCGCGCACACCGCGCACCGCGAGCGAACCCATGCTCCGCTCCGTGTCCGAGAAGTCCTACGACCCGTCCGTGCTGGAGACCCCGCTGAACCACAAGGGCAAGCGTAAGGCCGAGCACGTCGACCTCACGCCCCCGGACCAGCGCACTGGCCATCACACGACCTTTGTCATTCCCACGGACGGTCGACGTGAGTCTTCCAGCTTACCTTCGTTTGTGCAATGCGCATGTCCGTCGTGCTCACCCGTCTGCAGGCTCGCACCACGTATCGGAGGTGAGCAAGCCCCCCTCGTCGTACCAGGGCCGCAAGCGCGCGCGACTGTCGACATCCGGCGCGTCGCCCTCCGCAAGCCCTGCGCATTCACGACCAGGCTCCATCCAACCGCAACTCATGGATTCCTGGCCGAGCCGGAGCGGCGCGCCCCTCCTGAGCCTGCACCGCGCGACGTCCAAGACTGCGTCGTCAACGCGCTCTGGGCGCCCCGAGTCCATGAGCACGAACGCGCAGCGGCGCACGCGGGCAGACATGCGGCGGAGCATGTCCGAGATCTCGTTCCCCATCAGCGCGCTCGTTGCGCCGCACGCGCCGTCGATGAGCATCCGCTCGGGCGGGTACCACATGCGTGACCCGCGCAAGCCGCCGCGCATTCGGCCGACGTCGTGGGGCTTGCATCTGCCATCGGTCGAGGAGCAGGGCTCGCCCGCCCACGCGTGGCTGTTCTTCGTCGGGTTCGTACTCTTCCCGCTCTGGTGGTTCGCGAGCTTCTGGCGCATCCCGCCCACGCGCCTCGTCGGCGGCACGGATACGGAGAAGGCGGTCACGCTAGACGACCCGCAGGTCGAACATGGTGAGTCCTTCCGCGTTCTCTTGCGGTGTGCGGCGCCCCTGAGGCAGTCTCCGTCCTCCCCCCCTCCCCTCCCTTCCCCCGTTTCTGCGTCAGATGCGAGGTCCTGGCGGCGCCGAAGCAGGATCATGTCGGTCGTCTCGCTCTTCACCTACATCCCGTTCATCGTCCTGGTCGCCGTCTTCGTCCCGCGCCACTGACACCATAGAGGCGAGTGCTGGGACGCGCCTTCGTCTTCCTCGCGCACCGGCCTTGCTCGCTGTCCAAGTGCGTGTGCGTTCTCTTCCCGATCCTCTCGCCATTCCCGCTCCCCGCAGTTGTCCTCTCCCAGGGTTCTGGAGCACCATCGTCATTCCTTTCTTGTCCATTCTTTTGAACAGTGAACATAGTTGGTTAGCACTCGTGCGGTCGCTGTCGTCGTCGGACATTGCGCGATGCGTGCGTTGCAAGTACTATACACCTCCGTCGTTGATATGTTGTGCAGTAGATACTAGTGCGTACATATCAGAACCCCAAATAATACCTGCTGTAAAATTATTAGGCTGCCTCACGAATGGCTCACACGCTTTGCATAGTGGCTCTAATAGGACTTGTGAGACTCGCACACTCCGCCGTTGACCGCCGTTGCTGAGCCATTACAGGATTGCGGCGGGGACTGGAAGTACTACGCGGGGTGGGGGCAGATTCAGGTGTGGCCAGAGCGCGATCGCTTTCGGCCCTGAAACGACAAGTCCTGTAACAAGCGTCGTATGAAGGGCGAAGGAAAAGTGGGAAGAAAAAGTCGAGAGAAGCATGAAGTGTGGTCGACGGTAGGAGATATATTTGTTGTAGTAGCGCGAGTGCGTGGGGAAGGGTGTGTTTGCGAAGGTAAGATTTTTGCGAATTGGACGCCACCGACCAACTGCCTGGACGTAGCGATGGGCCGATGGCAAGTGGCAAGGATAGTGCATGAAGGAAACGATGCAGTGGATAAAACAGGCGCGGAGGAAGATTGAGCCGTCTACGCGAGGCCAGGATTCAGAGGGGGTTGGGGGAAAGATCGTTTTTTACGAACCAGGATACAGATGCAGTAGGCATCGAACGAGTTGTCCGAAATGTGATTCAAGATGGCATACCATTAGTCCTCCTCGAGGTCTAGGTCCCCCTCAATCCCGGCACCCTCGCCCGTGTCGTCAAACACGACTTCGTTTGCCGCATAGTCCCATTGACCGTCTTGATAATCCTCTTGGTATTCGGAGTAGACGACAGCACTAGCTTGGATTTCTTGGGCGGACTGCGCGCCGTTGGAGGCTCCGTTGGCGGCGGCGGCGGCACGTTTATGCAGAGATTCCTTGACGGTGTTCAGAATGTTTTCCATCTGGTCACCGAAGCGGTCTTCCAGTTCCTCAACTATCTGTGTGACATATGAGAGGTGATCGCACGGTTGTGGGATATGTTGACGTACGACGTAGAGCTCGACGGGCTCGGTAGGGGCCAGGTTGACGACCTGGAGCTTCTCAGCTTTTGAGAGGTCCCATTGCGCGAGACTCCGAGTGACTTTGGCAATTCCCTCGGGGCTCTGCAACGTGGTAGGCTGGTAGTCTGCGGATAGATATTGGATGGCCTACAAACAATCATGTCTGTGATCAGTCGGCCTCCCGCCCTCGATATATGCTATTGTCGGGACAGAACTCACCTCGACCTCGACCGTTCGCAGGTTCTCACAAACATCGTCGGATAGTGCCTGGTGTTTTGGAGGAAGTCCTGCGGCCTCCTCCTCCTTCTTGATGCGAATGGCGGTCTTTGTGCGTGCGAGGTGGTCGCTTTCGAGCTCCCGGAGGAGCGTAAGGACCTCGTAGTTGGACAGCAGCGCCGAGCGTTGATTCAGGACCTGTTCGCGGGCGGTCAAACTGCAGGTCCGTCCTCCAGAAAATTGCACCGACCTCCATCGAACGTTCAGAATCAGGGGGAACGCAAACCGGGCAGCATACAGAGCAGACTAGAAATACAAAGAGCGGTTGTCGCCGAGTCCGGGGTGTCTCTGAGTCTGTCGAGGTCGAGGTCAGGGTGAAGCCATTGACAACGGGCGCTTCGCGTCCATTCCCGCTTTCTAGCCCGCCACCACCATCCGACACCGCGAGCAAATCCTCTTTTCTTGCCATCCACGTCGCCTCTCCCCCTTTCCCGACTACACAAGCCCCAGAAAACATGCACCGACCAGGTAATCGCCTGAGCTCCTGGCTGCCCGACGATGTGTTCACATTGCGTGCAGGTCAACCTCCCCAGCGTCCGCCAAGCCTCGGCCCCAACCCCGCCCTCGGTGGCCCATACCGTGGTCCATTTCCAGGCTACGGCATGCCCCAGCGGAACGTTATGCCAGGTTACCCGAGTCTCCCCAACCAGCGGACGGTCGTTCCCCAGCCGTCCCCCAACTTCCTTCAGCCGCGCGGCGGTCAGAACAACTTCCCCTACGGCGCGGGCACACTCCAGCAGCAGCAGGCCCAGTCGCAGTCGCAGCAGCAGCTCACATCTCAAGGCGCACTCCCTCACCCCATCTCGGCCCCGCCCCAGCAACAGCAGGCGCAGAATAATCAGAATCAGGGCTCGGGCGCCAGTTCGGCGACGCTACCGCCGCACCTTGCGCAGAATGCGGTACCGGGCAGCCTTGCGCCATCCGTATCGTCCCAGAGTGAAGTTGGGCTCGACCCGAACGACTTCCCCGCACTCGGGGCGACACATGCAAGCAGCACCCCCGCGGCGACGAACGCGAACGCGAACACAACAACCAGCTATGCGAGCCAAGCAGGGACGGGCGCAGGTGGCAGTGGAGGACAGGCAGGGAACGGATTGGGTGCGAACCAGCAGAGGGAGCTGACGGCGGAGGACTTCCCGGCACTAGGTGGGCAGAGCCAGACGACGCAGCAGCAGCAGGCACCAGCATCGCAACAGACCCCTACGGACGGCCATCCGCCAGGCTTGAACGGCTTCCAGCAGCATGCAGATCCGCAACATCGACAGAATCTCCTAGGATCGCTAACGACAGGAGCACAGCAGCAACAGCAACAGCAGCAGCCGGGGTTGTTGAGCTTGGGGCAGCAAGCGAGGAGTGTACATCCGGGGTTCCAGTCAGATGCGGACAAGCAGCGGGTGCGTACAACCTTTAGCATCGTCGTGTCTCCGGAGCCCTCATGGGGTGTAGAATTTCGGCATGAAGAACAACCATGTCGGCGCAGCAGCATGGAATTCACCGAACATCAATCCAAACGCACAACAGACAGCCTCGTTCCCGAATGGCCAGCAGAACCATACACAGGCGCAGGCGTCCTCGCAGCAGCAAACACAACAGCACCTAAATGCGCCTCCGGGCGTGCCACCCCCTTCGTCTTTCCCGCAGCAGCAAACACCCGCACAGCAAACACCTTACGTCGCAAACGGCACTGTGGCAGGAGACACCCCGCTTCACCCATCCCAAGGACCTGCGCACGCAACAAGTGCAGTACCACAAACACCAGCGCAGCAAGTCCTGATGTCTCCCGCAGACCGATGGGGTCTCCTTGGGTTGCTCGCGCTGATCAAGAGTGCGGACCCTGACCAGAGTCTACTAGCAATAGGCACGGATCTTGGGACGATGGGGTTGGACATGCAAAATCCTGGGTGAGCACCTTGCTGTTTCTCATGTTGTTTCCGCCCTCACATCGGTACGGCTTAGAAGCTTGTACTCCACGTTCATCACGCCATGGGCAGACTCTTCCGCAGCCCACACGGTTGAGCCGGACTTCCACCTACCCACATGCTACAACGTCCAGCCTCCGCCGCCAGGACCAAGCAAGGCGGCCGCCTTCAGCGACGAGACGCTGTTCTTCATGTTCTACTCATCTCCTCGAGACGCACTTCAGGAAATTGCCGCACAAGAACTGTGAGCCCGTCCCATCCTTTCCGTTTGGCGCATGTTGACATCCCTGTCATGTTAGGTTCAACCGTAATTGGCGGTACCACAAAGACTTGCGTCTCTGGATCACGAAGGAGAGCGGCACTCAGGTCTCGGCGAAGATCGCCGGCGGCGAGCAGGGCAGGTACTCGTACTGGGATCCGGAGATGTGGGAGAAGGCGCAGAAGGATTTGACGGTGCTGTACTCGGACCTCGAGGAGAAGCACCCGGTCTTTGGCCAGCCTCTCAACGCTGGCGTGGCACAGCCCCATCCGACTCCACAGGCTGCGCGAGTAGGGCAGGCGTTCCAGGGCATCAGCATGAGCGCGATGTGAAGCACAAGGACAAGCTAAGCTAGCAGGACGCGAGGTCCCATGTTGTTTGCCATTCGCCGTCGACGTTTAACTTCGGACAGAAACACTCCCCCATTCGATCTGTCACCTATCCGTACCATCCCCACCCATCGATCGTTGTTTGTGTCTTGTGTTTCAGTGTCAATCCTCCCCTCCCACTTTCCGTTGCTGCTGTTATTCCTCTTTCCTTGATCATCGAGCTACCATACGCTTGTATCTGTAAGCCATACTGTTTGAATCATATCACCCGCCTATTGGCCGTCGTCTGCTCTACATTCTTGATACTGCGAGGAGTTCCGCGGGAGGGTATCGACCAAGGTGCGCGGTTTCTACTTGAGTGTGAGAGTACACTTCAGGTCGGAAAGCCTCGCGACGAGATTCAGACAGACAGGCGCCCGGCTCCAACGACCAAAAATCTGTCCGCTTTTTCGTCGGGGATCGGGCGAGGTGGTGCCCAGGGTGGACAGCCACAGCTCTCGTCAATGGAGGAGGAGGAGGAGGAGGAGGAGGATCAAGAGGGCCCCCTTGCGTCGGTGAAGTTGAATCTCCACCGTCACTGCTACTCACTTGTTATCGCAAAGTTGGATCTCTTGGACCTTGTCTTCAAGCATGTCGCCCATTCCGCCAGTTCTAGCCTCTGGAATGCACTGACTTCGGGGACTTTCAAGGGTCGAAGATAGACGAACGGGAATTCCTCGAACGGTCAGTAGTCGCTATCACTCTTGCCTGATGTTCTGCTGAACGACTTCACTTTACCGTCATCCAGTCGAACTGCCAGCTGCCACGCAGTTAACGGACTCCGTGATGCAATTCGACTTTATATCATTGGACACAATGTCGATATTGCTGGTAGCGCCTTGCTGGTCCGGCTGCAAGTACTCGTCAAAGACAACACGGAAGCTGCTGGTCATGAAATGTGGAGGGACGATGGGACCAAAACCTTCGGTATATGCTGGCTATGTGCGTGGTACTATGTGCTCGGTAACATGTTATATACAGCAAGCCCCTCAGCAAGTTACTGTATATCATAGACGCCGTTGAGCTCAACTTTTCCGTCAACCATGACCCACTACTCCTACTAGCTGCATCCAACCATGACCCACTCTTCGTCTCATATCTTCAATCAATATCTCTCGCGGGCTTAGCCATGGTCAATCTCTTTCATCTTGGCATTGAACTGAGACTTTCCAAACGTCTTCGCCCGGTACGCTTACCTCCGGACCATGTGGATGGCACTGTATGGAATCCTGGCAGCTATAGCTCAGTAAGTAAGCTATCGTCCTCGACCATGCACTTGATGGTTGATGGTATTAGGAGAGGCAGTCGCAGCCGCATTCTTGCTGGTCGGGCCTCGAAGTGGGACGCGGTACATCTGAGGCGGCCATGTGCATGATGAGCCATCTACCCGGCTAGCCCACCAGCCCACCCATGTATCTGCGAAGGTCGGGAACCGCTCGCTTCGAGTCTCAACTCGGCTGCCTTGAAGTCTACGGTGAGGTTTCCCTCCCTCTTGCTCGCGCTCGCACCTGCGGGTGGTGTCTTCGGTCTGTGGCCTCAGCCCCGCACCCTGGAAACCGGCTCGACTGCCCTGAAGCTCGCCGACAACTTCGACATCCATGTCAACGTCCAACATGGGCCTTCGGGCCTGTCAGCCGCCGTTTCGCGCACCAAGTCTTCCCTGGAGAACGACAAGCTCGGCCGGCTCGTCGTTGGTCGCGGTTCTTCGGACAGCGGCGCCCTCAAGCAGGCGAAGGCCCTCGAAACGCTCCAGCTCTCGCTCTCAGAGGGCGCGACTGTGCGGAGCATCACCGAAGAGGCGAGACGGACGATTGGAACGAGGAGCGAGGAGTATGTGCTCAGCATCCCCGCGGACGGCTCTGCGGCGACGCTCACTGCGAACTCGATGCTAGGGCTATTCCGCGGGCTTATGACCTTCACGCAATTGTTCTACGAGTGGTCTGGCCAGATCTACACGGCGGAGGCCCCCATTTCCATCACCGACGCGCCCGCATACGTGAGTTATCCCATTGGCATGCCAGAGACACGTATTCAAGACATCTATAGTCCTGGCGAGGGCTGATGCTCGATATCTCGCGGAACTTGTGAGTGCATACACAACGTCTACCATCTCGACCCTGAAGAACGAACACGTCTGTTAGCTTCCCTATCACGGATATCAAGCGTACCCTTGACGCTATGAGCTTGGTCAAGGTGCAGAGCTTTGCGTTTCAGTTGCACCACTGTACTGATATTGCGTAGATGAGCCAATTCCACTGGCATGTTACCGATAGCCATAGTTTCCCGTTGGTTATTTCGGGCTTCACGGAGCTGGCAAGTGCGGGGGCGTACGATCCCACCATGGTATATTCGCCGAGCGACGTCGACGACATTGTCGACTATGCCGGTGCGGTGAGTGTTTGCTCCACTCTCTTCACTGGCTTATTGCTCACACGAACCACTATGCAGCGAGGTATCGACGTGATGGTTGTACGTAGACAGCCTTCTGAGTGCATGCAAACATGACTAAGGTCACCCTGTGTAGGAAATCGACACCCCTGGCCATACCATGATTATCTCAGCCGCGCATGCAGAATATGTCGCCTGTGCAGAAGCATCTCCGTGGTCGACCTTTGCCAATGGTGAGTCTATCCTCTATTCGTTCCTTCACCCATGTTGCTCACGCATATATTAAGAGCCACCCGCTGGCCAGCTCCCGCCTCGCCTCGCCTACTGCCACCAACTTCAACGCCGAGATGCTTGCCGCCGCTGCTCGCATGTTCCCCTCGACGCTGATGAGCACCGGAGGAGACGAGATAAACACCAAGTCGAACAGGACGCAGAGACGCAGGCGGACTTAAAGTCGTCCGGACGGACACTTGAGCAAGCGCTTGACGTCTTCACTCAAAAACACACGGATGCATCGAGGCCGTAGGAAAGACTCCCGCCGTGTGGGAAGGTACGTAGCATGATATTCGGTTCGGACGACCGTCGGTAGCTAACCCAGCGATGGTATTCTATAGAGGTGGTGTTGGATCACAACGTTACGTTGTCCAACGAGACGGTGGTCTTGGTGTGGATATCGTCTGCGAACGCTGCAAAGGTGGTCGAGAAGAACTTCCGCCTTGTCCACGCACCTTCCGACTATTTCTATTTGGTACGTGGGACTCGCACATTCCATCGTTGATCGCCCTCGCTGAGCCATTACAGGATTGCGGCGGGGGAGAGTGGATTGGAAGCACTGTCGGGTAAGTGCTCTTACAGACGTGCCGCGGGAGTTTTACGTCTAACTCCTGGCATGCAGTAACAGCTGGTGTGACCTGTTCAAGACCTGGCAGAAGGTTCGCTGGCATCCGTCGGATCGTGCTGTAGTCCCCCGTGCTCATGCTCGCGTCGCGCTCCCTATAGGCGTACACCTTCGATCCGCAAGCGAACATATCTGCCTCCCAAGACCACCTCGTCCTCGGTGGTATGTCCTTTGCCATTCTTCCATCATTTACCCTCATTCTAATGTGTTTAGGTGAGCAAGCACTCTGGACGGAGCAGTCTGGCCCCGAGAACCTCGACCCGATCGGCGTGCTGCTGCGTCCGCCGCGGTCTTCTGGACTGGGCCGGGTAGCGACCTCTCCGAGGCGCTCCCGCGCCTGCACGATGTCGCGTTCCGGATGCGGCGGCGGGGCGTGAAGGCGATCCAGCTGCAGCCGATGTGCGCGCTGCGGTCGGGCAAGTGCAACTTGAACTGGGACTCGTGATATTGGCCCTTGGGTCCGCTGGACTTTTCAATGAAGCGGTGCTGTCTGACAAGGTTTTGTTGGGGAGTCATATAGAGGTGCTCTTTGGGTCTCCCGTAATGAATCGCTGTCGCGTTTCACACCGGCAGGGGTCAAAAACTGTGAGCTTGTACATACCTTGCAAGGGCCGTACTAGCGCGTTTAACTTCTTGTGCGTGTGTGCCACTTACACCGCCAGAGGATCATTGGGTTTAAGGCGAGCTTGGGCGCTTGAACCCCGGGCTGATCCGGAATTTCAGCCCGCCGCGGAATGAAGTTCACCTGTGGCTGGCCCACCGGGTTTTCGCCCGACGTCGACACAGGTCGTCAACTTGTTGCCCACTCGTCCGCTGGTTAGCTCTGGGCTCGTCATTTCCTGTGCTCCATGCACCGAGTCATCGATAATCGATCCATCAAGCCTCATATAAATTTCGTCTCATCCTGGACTCTTCCTGTTTCCCCGCTCTTTCCGTTCCCCACTCTAGACACCTTGTGCATCTCACTCAAATTTTCCTTTACGGCCGGAGGCCCCTCCGAGCTCTCGCCTGTTCTCAGTGCCCACCTGCTGTATAGTTTCCGAAGGCACTAGCAAGAATGGTGTGGGGTGTGGTTCACCATGGGTACGTGCTCGTGGCCTTATCTTCACTTCGTCTCTCCCACCTGTGCCCTCTCGTTCGCTTTTAAGGTGAGTTTCCTCCGTAGCCACTACACTTGTGAGGTGAGTGTCTTCTGAGTTGCATCATTGCGTGGATGGTAAGTTTGTTTGCCGGGCAGTCCTGGAATCTGTAAAGCCGGCGAGTCTGTCAGTCAAGTCCGGGCAAAGGTGCGTCGGGCCAGCATCCACAACTAAGATGCTTCAGGTGAGTGTCCTGGCATGAATTATTGTATCATCCGCCCCTGTGATATCATGTCTTTCAGTAGTCCGAGTCCAGCTGGCACCTCCGTGGCCTTGGAGCTTGCCCTCTGCTTGCTTGCGAGCACGGATTGGGTAGGCGCAGTGGGTCGCGCTTGGTAGACACCATACTATTTGTACCACCCTTCTTGTACACACTGTAGTCAATGAATACGCAGTACACTGTTTGTCTTCACTGTATAGTATGTACTGAGAACCGACCGAATGACGACAAACACGACGAATAGCGACAAACGAAGCAAACTGTAGCGTGTCATGTGACGGCCGTGGCGGGTCAGTTTGAAACTTTGAGGCTGATTCTCGTTCAGCCCCAGCCCAATCGATGGGCAGTCAGCGCCAAGGCAGCTAGCACATTGCTCGCAAAAAATCCAACACAGTCAGCCCTGCGTCAGGTCCCATCAAAGCCAGCTTGGGACTGACGAGTCTCCCGGCGGTGTACATAAGCTAAAACGACGTCGTCCTGCGGCGGTTCTCCCACGACGTCTCCCTATACCAGAGTCTAGTGCCCTCGCAATACAACTCGACGACGATGATATCTCCCAACACGCGGCTCAATGAGGACGTCCTTCATCTCATCTTTGGTCATCTCGACGATCTGAAGCGGGGAAAGTCACTGGTAAATGCAGCGATGACTTGCAAGGACTTCTACCAGCCAGCTTTGCAAATTATATGGCGGAATCTGGACGATCTTTTCCCTCTCTTCAAGCTTTTCTCAACCTTCATGGTGGTCAGAGTTGTAACCGAAGGGAAACGGGAACACGAACTCTATGTGAGTAACTCTTTACGAGTTAGTTCTGCCGTTGTAACTATACGCGACCCATGCCAGATGATCGATGGTGCCATTCCCCCCCAAGAATGGGAACGGTTCCGCATGCATGCAGAGTTCGTTCAAACCATGGGCCACCCCTGGAACCCGTTACCTTTCTTCCCTTCGCATTCCCTTTCCAAACCACCCAAGTCTCGACGCATTGCCGCTTCAGCACTGTCCTATCTCGGCCGATTAGGTGCACCCCTGTTACCCAACCTCCGGAGACTCCGTTGGGCAATCGCGTCAACCCAATGCACGGCATTGTACCCGCTCATATCTCCATCCATCAAAGCTTTAACGATTGTGCCCCCTGATCAGATACTTTTCGGAACTGGTATCACCGATGACGAACGACGAGAGTGGCAGGCGTTCATCAGGTCGACCCTATTCCTCATCGTCTCTGTCGCGACCCATATCACCGAGTTGTATCTGAACTGGGATGAGGAACATTCAATTGCAGAACCCGTCGCCCAACTACAATCCTTGCGCTGTTTCAAGACAGCCAGAGCGGACGGGAACCTCCTTCGTGTTCTTGCGGCTTTACCTAGCCTCGAGAAGCTGACACTGGGCAGTATCGTGGTATCCGAAAAAGACACGTTCACGCAGGCCGATGCGGGGTTCCTCCATCTACAGCGTTTCTCTATGCAAAAGCATCCTAACAATACGCGCTTCTATCGACTCTTCGATTCCCCCGGCCTCCGATACCTCGATGCGAGCTTCTTCAAGGCGGACGACTACCGCGACATTCTTGGGTGCTGCACAGCTTGGGCGAGACGTTTCCCATTGCTGGAGAACGTTAAGCTATTCGTAACCCTGGACGGGTCTGCAGCTCACCACCCTCGACCCTATTCCAGCATAATCGAACCCCTTTTTCAGTTGCGCTCCCTCAGATACGTTGATTTAAAGGCCTCGTGTGAACAATTTGTGCCGAACGATGCAGACATCGAAGCTGTTGCCCACAATTGGTCGGAGTTGATCCACTTCTGTGCCACCGACCTCAACGATTATGATTCCCCCCAATCACGGACGGAGCAGGAGTCACAGACAGGCCCCTGCATTGGTCCTTCCGCATTGGTCTTGCTAGCCTCACGGTGTCCCCTGCTCCTCCTCCTCCAGATTCCACGGGTGAAGATAAATCTAGCAAATATAGATGCCCTTTCCAACTTCCCCGTGCTCAACCATCGCCTCCACACTCTTTTCGTCGGTAGCATGCACAGCGATGATTGCTCCTTGACGGCCCTCTTCGTTGATAGGCTCTTTCCACACCTTCAGAACCTAGGCACCACGTGGTCGGAGAGCACCTGGGGGAGGGTCAAACACCACGTCAAAGTCTGTCAGACAGCTAGGCGGCAACAAGCCCAGCGCACGGCGTCGAGCGTGCCGGTAACCACGGATGTATAGAATCCACGGCGGAAAGCATTCATTGTGAGTACGTATTACTTGTTATCCCAACACACCGCGCTTGCTTACGGCCCTCCTCTGGCTTGAATTTATGAACCTTTCAGTGGTATACCAGAGTCGCGATACTATTTATGTGAGTTTGGCCTCCACTCAGCATTTAACACCCCGTTGACGTGTTCATTCAAAGCTGTCTCCTATCCCAACTATCGAGACGTCACCACGGTCCCGCACTGTGTCCCATGACGATACCGCAAAAACAAGCTACACCTCTCGACTTTCCTTTGACAAAGTGATCTCGCCGAATGCACACACGTCGTCTTCAAGTTCCTGGACCCCTCAACGGAGGGCGATTTCTGACTCCCAAACTCGCCAATCCTGTCATTAAACATCCCTGAAAACCATTCGCAAATCTTTCCTTCCTCGCTTCCACTCTCCCGGACTACACTGGTATATTCCTTGATAGTGAATACGAGCTCATGCATGTACTCGGCTCCAGCTCCGGCTCCATCAGAGTCGTCTAGCGGGCCATCGACAGAAGCGTCCAGGCCGCTGACGATGACGCCGCCCTCTTCGTCGCCGTCGAAGTCGTCTCCAAGTCCAACGAAAGCTCTGCCCCTCCCACATCCACCTCGACTCCCGAGATCCCCCTGCACAAGCGCGCCTCGCTGCTCCCGCATGTCGTCACCCAGTGCGCGACGCTTGAGGAGGAGGACCTGTGTCGCGGTGGTAACCTCGGACAGCACATTCAAAAATGGACGTTTCGAGTACCTTCTTCGGGAGACCTTCCTCCGAGTCGGTATCTTCGACGCGGTGTGCGACGTGCACCGTGCTGGAACCTACCATCGTGATCTCCAGGGAATGGCATCCTGCTCAGCGAGGACGAGACGGAGGTGTTCCTGGGGGACTCCGGGGTCGCGGATCGGAGCGAGTGCTACAGCTAGTAGTAGTACCTCGCCGGTGCGCGGGCGTACATGCCACCAGGTCAATCGTTCCCGCTCATCCAGTCGCTAATTCCTTGCCGTTTGGCGCTCGCTCATCGGAGCGCGCCCACAGCGCTGCTCCACCCGAAATTCAACTCACCCCCCGAGCTCCGCCCCCGGGGACATCTGCGCCCTCGGCACCATCCTGCTTAGCGGCCCCGTCCCGTGGCCGAGCCCGTCCGCGTTTCGAGCCTATCCACGTCCCGACGCGGTGTTCGTGCAGGACCCGCGTTGCTTGCGCGACTCCCGGGACTGCTTTCCGGTCTCCCCGAACCTAACCAATATTGTTCGGCGGATGCTTCGCCCGAAACCGCTCAACCGCCGCCGCCGCATACGTCTGCCGGAGGTGCAGCGGCCGATTATCGAGCCCGACCCGTCCTTCTGTGACGTAGTGCCATGGGCCGCGGCGGTAGGGGAGGCTCCTGGGGAAGCCGTCTCGACGTCACTCTCTCGGACACATCTGCGCCGAAAGCGCCGGAGAACGGGATGGGTAGTAAACGGGGCTTGTCGGAGAAGGTCACCGTGGCAGATGCAGGAGGGTGACAGCGAAGTGATGTAGGGTCGGAATGGATGAGAGTGATTGTGTAGAGCCTGAGGGTGAAGTTCATGTTATGGCATCGACGGACGTCGACTCGAATGGGCACAACATTGCGGGCACTGTCATGTATAGTAGTATGGTGCAAGGAGGATCTGATTGCATGACCGTTTATGTTTGGTATTCTAGCCGGTGCCAACTAACCAAAGATCTAAGTTTCCTAATATTGGCAGGGAGATATCCTGCACTCGCCGTATCTGGGAGACCCTATGGCCGGGGCGAATCCTCCAGCGAAATCAAATCCTCCGCAAATTTCGGGACATTGTACCTCACAAGACACTGATGCAGAGCGGACGAACACAGTCGACAGTTTCAGCCAAGCCTAGGTACTCCGACCTATCTGTTGATGTCCGACTGGGATTGCACAACCTCAGCGTTCGAGGTCGGTCCTTAGGCAATATGTACTTACAGACATTTACCGACGACGATCGGACAATCATTAATCAGGGTCGAGCATACCTACATACATCTTCGTGCAAACGCGGGCCTCGACAGCGATGTCGACGTCAGTGAAGGCAAGCGCAAGCGCTGCCAGCAAGGATGAGGATGGCCAGTACGGGGCGATATGCTATGGGTGTATGTGCGACAGCTAGTGTCAAGAACCAAAAGTCCGAGCTTCAGATGTCAAGGTCGTTTCGTGAGGTACATGGATGCCGAACGTCCATTCTGACGCAACGGCTCGTAGACTGTAACGCGATGGGTCTCGAGGTTAGAGGGGAGTCTCCAACAACACCTTATTCAAGAGGTCCATGCCCTTGACGCGGTAGTCATCCTCCCCGATCACCACTGGGATGTTCCCATCGAGGAGCGTCAGCACCTTCCTCGAGTCCAGCGAGAACTTCGGCCAGGTGGGGACGCTCGCACCGTTCGGGTCGAGGTGGTTGACGAAGTTGATGAGGTAGTCCGTCAGATCTTTCTCGCCGTAAATGTCGATGACGTCCGTGCCGTGGAACGAGCCGAGGCCACCTAGGTACTTGTAACGTTTGAAAACTGTTTTTCATTTGAAGTCAGAAGCAGGCCGGCTGACAGGAGTGTGGTAGACGTACGGAACATCCACGTGTTCTGCTTGGATGCGGTGTACTGCTGGAAGAATCTGCGAGGCGCCTGGAAGACGAGGTCTCCGATGAGAGCGGCGTGCCGCTTGTACTCTGGGTTGAGCGCATTCTCAGCCCCCGTATCGAACGGTGAGCCCTGCGTGATGTTCGCCGGGTAGTACTCGAGGAGTGCCGCAAGGTCGCTGTCGGATATGTGAGGGAAGTAATATGCTTTGATGTACGCGGTGAACTCGGCATTAGTCCTATCGCAATGCATGTCTCAGCGATCTGCTTGTGGTTGGGGACTGACATGACTTACGTGAGATTCAGCGTAGGCAGGGCGAAGAGGGTCCCTTCATCGTCGCAGTCCTGAGGGCCAGCAGGTCAGATACGGAGCCGCGGCGTTCATAGGTTGTGAGATATCCTACTCACGCCAGTAACAAAGGGCACTTTAGCGATATTCCCTTGCTGGACGAGCTTCTGCGGGCGGTCCACCAAGAACTTTCCGTCTGCACGAGGGACCCAAGTCAACTGGAGTGAATGCCAACATGTCAGTCAGTCTCGAGTCCCCTCGTCCGTAGAAGGACGCATATACTCACAAGGGAGGAGGAATTGGCCGAGGCGCTGTCGAACGCGGACTTGAGTGCGGAGAACGGAGCCTCCCGCAAGCACTGCAGGGTGTCCGCTGCCCCAGAGCAGCCTGTCGTTGAAACGACGGCGTCATACACCTCCTGGCCTTGGACGATGTCGCCAGTAGGTACGGGGGAACCGGACTGCATGAACGCCCCGCGGAAGAGTCCCTCGGGGTCGCCGCCGTTCGTCACCATTTGCACAGAGACGGATTCCGCCCCTGCACTTTCACCCCAGCTGTGCGGCAGAACGGGGAACTTGTGAGGATCCACACGCGCCTACAAGTGACAGTCTCGATAGGGGGATGTGACGTACATGGTCACCTTCTCGGGATCGCCGCCGAATGCGGAGATGTACTTGCCCACCCAACGAAGTGCCTCGCGTTCTATGTCCAGAAACGTCGATATGTTGAGCTCGGCACCTGCACCACCAGAGGGTTGGTTTACTCACGGTCTTGTAAGCCGAGGTTTCCGAGGCCGGCATCCTTTACCTCCTTACTTGAGAGGAACCCAAACCCGTGCAGGCTACGAAGCTCCGTTAGGACGCAGACCACCGCAAAAGAAGCACCAGGATGAGCTTACCGGTAGTTCATGCTAACATAGATGATGGGTTCTCCAAGCTTGATGGACCTCTGCACGATGGGTGTCCCGTCATACCTTATCCGACAGTGGTGAGGATGTGGTACTACAGCCCAACAGGGAAGGTACATTACTTACGGACTGGAACCGCCACTCGAGAAACCACCTTCACGATAGAGAACCGGTCAGCAATTGACATGCCATTGCATCGTGGCGCTTACCTCCATGGATCCACTACGAGCATCGTCATCTAACACGTCCGCGAGAGTGCTGAAGGGTTTCAAAACTCACCACAGCAACAGGAAGCTTAGCACCCTGCTTTGTCCCAGCCGGCGCAATCACGTTGACGGTCAAACCTTCGAACGCGACATTCTCAGTACGCAGCAGGCAAACTGCCAGTGAACCCGAACGCGCATGGACTCACAGTCTTCGTTCTCCAAGCTGACAGGCCTGCTCCACTTGGTGAGAACGAACAGAATTGTCGTAAGCGGCAATGCGAGCACGTTCGTCGATAAAGACGATGACAGCTGCGGACAGGACGGTCCGTATGCGGTGACTTGGTGCGTCCCTGTGTATGCGTCGTTCGGGACCGGCAGGCGGAACCGCAGGTCGCTAGTGCTGTTGTCCACAGCGCCTCATGGGGTCAGCCACCGTGACCTAGGTATCAGCATGAGAGACGCGCGGCAGGGAGACGTACGGCGGCTTGACGTATGGGATGCCCAAAAACTTGCTGATGGTTCCGTCTGAAGTCCCGACAAACGTCCCATTCTCGAGCTGTACAGCGGGCGACACGTCGACGCGCTTCACGGGAGCGGTGCCGGAACTGAACGGTGGCTCGGCCGCGGCGACGACAGGGAGTAAGAGGAGATAGGGCAAGACAACCGTTGCGTAGCGTTTGGGGAGCATCTTCGACTTGGACCGAGGGTGTCAGTGGACAGTGGACACTTCCTGTCGAACAGAGTCAGATACTGATACTTATGTAGTGTCGTTTAGAACCATTACGTCCTCTCGGATGTCAGCCTCCCAAGCGGTGACATTCATCCGTACTTACGCACCTGGAATGACGAGAGGCCCAGCTTGACCACGGGTGTTCAAGTTCTGCGAACCGTCCTTGATTTAGGCGGAATTGAAGGGTGAGCTCATCATAAGCGTGAAGCAGCTGGAGGTTGGAAAATATCCATGTAAGTAGGACATAATAGAGAAGTTGAGAGAGAGAGGGACCGCAGAGGTTGCACGTTGCATGGTCGAGGGCCAAGCGTCTAACGCGGCGGCTCGGCGCGTTGACTGATGGCATTGATCCGTGAGTGCATGAGCCTCCGTCCCGTGTGTCGGTATACTACGCCCTACGTAGTACTTATGCCTGGTGTTACAGTGAACAAACGGGTGGACGGGCTGGAAATGAAAGTATATAATCAATGCACCGTAGTCAGTGATGGGGGCGGCGTTGGCTATATGGTAAGTACGCCAGTCCAAACAGGGGAGGAACGAGCGGAATGGGGGAGACCGTCACGCAGGACGTCGACGGACAGCAACAAGAGAAAACAAAGGAGGGATCGTATAGTAAGTCGGACGAACTGCCGAAAGCAAATGGAATACATAAGGAGAGCAACGGCACCTATATCGGGAACTGGAGAGAAAGGTCCGTGAGGACGTTGAACCCGTCGACGCGGTAGTCATCCTTCGTGATGGTGAGCGGGACGAGTCCGTCCTGGAACGTCAACAGCTCCCGCGAGTCGAGCGAGTACTTCGGCCAGTTGATGCCCGTCGCGCCGTTGGGGTCGAGGCTGTTCACGAAGTTGACGAGGTAGTCCGTCATGTCGCCTCCGCCATACACATTCAGGATGTCCGTCCCGTGGGCGGCCCCGAGCACTGGAAGGATCTTGAACCGCTTGCTAACTACGAGGTGTGTCGGAAACGAGTTAGATTGGGGCTGTACGAAATTGCAGAGGATAGTACGTACGGAACGACCATGTGGGTTGTTTTTCAGCGGTGTTCTCCAAGAAGAACCGCCGGGGTGCCTGGAAGACCAAATCACCCTGCACCGCGGCGATGCGCTTGAACTGGGGAGTGAGCGCATTGAGTACGCCCGTGTCGAAGGGGGATCCTTCAGCGAAGTTTGCCGGGTACGCCTGCAGAATTGCATCGATGTCACTGTCGGGAGCCGCTGGAGCATAGTTTTCTTTCAAATAGTCGCGCAGGGCGGATTCCGTCCTATCTCATCATGAGCATGGTTAGCATAACTGAGTAAACAAGGATTGGGAGATACCTACGTGACATTGAGGTTCGTGAGGGAGAAAAGAGTTCCCTCATCATCGCAATCCTGGAGAGGTGTTGTTGACGATTAGTTAGCAATGTCACATCAGTTCGCAGATCACTTACGCCAGTAACGAAGGGTACGTTAGCAATACTCCCCTGCTGGACAAGTTTCTGAGGGGCGTCTGTCAAGAAGACGCCGTCCGCACGGGGAAGCCAGGTCAAGCGAAGGGACTAGAGCAGAGTGTCAGGAAACATGATAAGTTCAAGAAGGTAATGTAGTTATGACCTGGAACGAAAAGATGTTGGGAGTATTGTCTACGGCTCCCTGGAGGGTGTCGAAGTCGACCTCCCGTAGGCACTGCAACGTATCCGAGGCGCCGGAGCAACCAGTCGCAGCAACGAGACCATCGTAATCGGCTTGACCATGGGTGATATCACCAGTCGGGATAGGAGAGCCGGATTGCATGAACGCGCCTCGGAAGAGACCTTCCGTGTCGCCACCGTTCGTAAGGAGGTGCAATGCAACCGAGATAGCTCCAGCGCTCTCGCCCCATCTACGGATAAGAGGAACAGGAAGAGTAAGTCCGTGGACACGTGGACCCACAGCTGCACACAAGAAATAGGGTATTAGACATACATAGTGACCTTCGTGGGGTCGCCTCCGAACGCCGAGATATACTTCTGCACCCAGCGAAGAGCGAGACGTTCTGTGGAACACGGAAGTCAGATGACCTCACCTAGAACGCAAACATTCAATAGCACTGACGGTCTTGTAAGCCGAGGTTGCCAACGCCGGCATCCTTGACTTCTTGGCTCGCGAGAAATCCGAAAGCTAATCTGCGGTCAGTACGCATTTATCCGCACTTGGATGTGTTTCCTTACCAGATACGCTGAAACGCGGATCAGCAAGATGTGGACTAATATGCTGTTAGAGAGGCTTACCGGTAGTTCATGCTCACGTAGACGACGGGTTCGTTAAGCTCGATTGACCGCCTCACAATGACCCCTCCATCATAGCTGGGAAAGATGTCAATTACACTTTAAAGGCCGATGAGAATGGAAACCCACGTGTCCGTCCCGCCGAGCTCAAACCCGCCTTCGCATAACGTCAATCGTCTAAGATTACTTCCTGAGTATCTGCGACGTACCTCCGAAAATCCACTACCCGGGCACAAGTCTATTCAATACAAGATCGATGGCATGTGATAATCAGTAGTACTCACGACCGCGACCGGCAACTTCGCGCCAGGCTTTGTTCCCGCGGGGGCGACGACGTTAATAGACAGGCCTTCGGGTTCAGTTGCGTCAGTGTCTGGGAATCATCCAGGCCTAGGCTGTGTCAAATAAAGCTCACAATCTTCGGAGGAGGGGGTGATTACTTGGTAAATCCCGTTCACGATCATATCGATATCGTCTTGCACCAATCCCGTCACAAGGGGGAGTTTAACGGCTTGCTGCGGACAAGCAGGGCCAAACGCCGTCACCGTATGCGTGCTATTATAAGGGTCCACCGCGACTGGGAGGTTGAAGCGGAGGTTCCCAGTCCTGCAAGACAGACAGAGAGGGTCAGCTGTGGGGGTCCAGAGACCAGACCAAAGGACGACGCACGGCGGTTTGGCGAATGGGATACCCAAGAACCTGTCGACTGTGCCGTCCGAAATGCCTATGAAGGTCCCATCATCGAGGGTGATGGAGGGAACGGCACGCTTTGCGGTCGGCACTGCGACTGCAGCCCCGATGACAACGGGCACGAAATAGAACCGCCGCAAGAACATGTCGAGGCAGGGAGCGTTGGAAGAGGTAGACCTGGACGCGGCTGGAGGGCCTCGACGGTCCCACCAGTGCACTATAGGCCTTTATACGGACGTGTGTCTCCATGTCAGCTCCCGAGATACTACACGCGTCCAGTGTTCAACGCAAGCAAAATGACTGTACGGTTCGCCCAGCCCGAAGAATGGGAGCCCTGCACGTTCCCATCGCGCCCAGAGAAGCCGTAAATCGGGCACCTAGTGAGGGATGGACGCCAGTTCGGACGTGTGAGACTGACATCATTTCGCTGGTGGTTCCTTGTTAGGTCCCGTAGGACGCCCGAGAAGGCTGAAAGCTCACAAGACAGCCAGAGAAATAGACAGAATCACACGGCTTAAGCCGCGGAATGGTGGCGGCGGCGGTGGGGGAACGGCATGTTGCACATGGATGCGAAGTCGCCCAAATTGAGCAACGCGGGGGTTTCACTGACGGTCATTGGCTGTCAGGTTTCGGGCCGGCCACGGCATTACGCGAGCTGGCAGCAAGGATAAGTGGCAGGAAAATGTGGGGGACGAAAGGCATGGAAGCTGGGTAAACCGGGTTGAGAAACACGTACACCTTGAGTTGTCAGGGCCGGGTAGCACTATGCTCGCTCGGGCGACGGGAAGGCAAAAAGGCCTGGTGGGTGATCGCACCTAATACTATTCCCAGGTCTGCGCCTTGCATCGGAAAAATCTACAGAAGGTCCTGTTTGTATTCTTGAGTGGTGTGTTCTCGGACTGCTGCGTATTTTGGCCATCTGATAAGGTTGTCGTTGGTTGGCTGGTTGGTCATCGGACTATGAATCAACTGCAGCCCTTTGTGATGACCTTGCCAGCTGAACCGGCGGTGCAGGCCCCGGATGTCATAGGACAGTTCTCGCTGCCGGCAATTCAGTCCCTGGAATGCAGTAGTAGTATGTGACCGTCTCTCCATGGAACGACTCGGAGCGACTCATATTGCTGAGACACTTACTACTGCAATTTATTCGTCCGAAAAGATACGGCATTTCGCTCCCATCCATGATGCTTGAATCTCCTTGGCGATTGTTTGGGGAACATCCAGGATCGATATCTTGGTCTAAATGGTCATGAAAAACCGATGTAGGAAACAGAAAGATACAGTGGGAACAGAGAACAGAGTGTATAGAACCGACTACGCTATGACAAATAGCTCAGGTACGGTAATACCTCGCCGGCCCAATGGGATCGTGAGAAACGGAACGGAACGGTACGGTAACGTCTGGGGTAATATCAAATGGAGTCCAGGAGATAGGAAAGATGGGGAGGTAGAGAGAGCTGGGCCTGGGGCTGATCTGGCGCCTAAAGGTTTTATATCAAATAATTTAACATTTGTGCGTTTCTATCGGGCGAGATGGCCGAGCGGTCTAAGGCGCCAGAATCAGGCTTACGTGAGCTATCTGGTCCGAAAGGGCGCGGGTTCGAATCCCGCTCTCGTCATAATTGTTTTTTTCACATTTGCTCGTTTATTCCACGTGATCCAAATTTCAGCCTAAGGCAAACTTGAGGCGAACGGTTAAGTACCAAGCACGGCTTTGCCTTGTCTTTGGTCGACGTTGACGAGCACAGCTAGCGGCAGTCCATGTCGGCTCTTTCCCTGTTCTGAATCCCTTTGTGGCGGCAGCTAGATGTTCATGTGGGTCCAGCATCATGGTCTGGTGGATGGCTACGTCTAGCTTGAATTTTTACCGTCTCCATCTTCTTGCGTTGTGAGTGCAATCGCAAGGCATCGCAATGCATCATGGACAATCCGCTGAACTTTATCTCCAGCATCATCATTCCGCTGCTCGGATCCGTCGTTCTTTGGGCAAGCAATGGGAAGTTCCCCGTTAGATTTGTCGACGCACTGTTCATATGTGTCAGCGCCGCGACTGGAACAGGCCTCGTCACAGTCGACCTGAGCTCTTTGACAGTCTGGCAGCAAGTCATTCTCGTCATCCTAGAGCTTGTAGGGAACCAGGTATGTTGGCAGACATAATCGATGCCAAATCAATGATCCATACGGCCTCCCATATGCAGGCTTTTGTCGCCTGGGCCGTAGTCATCGTCCGAAGGTGAAGCTTATGCCATAATGCACACGCATATGTTCGTTACTGACACCCTGATAGATGGTATTTCCTTCGCCATTTGAGGCACATCGTCGCGGCCGAGATGCAGCGCACGAATACCAGGCAGACCCCATATGACGTCCCGCCGTACATCCGCCACATCCGCGAGACACTGGCCCGCTTCAACCGCGAGCACGAGCACGACACGTCCGCGTTACCAACCCAGCCTAGCCCAGCCCGATTACGAAGCGTCCGCCCTGACATGGTCCGCAGGTTGGACATCCCGCCGCGACTCATCAACCCGATGGGCTCCCAGGCCCATTCCGAGGATGACATTGTGATCGAAGTCAGCGGAAGCGACGTACGGACCCGCGCCCCAAGTCGATGCTCGCAACGTTCCACTGCAGCATCCCACCAACACCCGATAACGGCGGCTGCGGCCGACGATGATTTCGGGGGCTTTCCTGGCATCCGAGAAATCCTCTGCCGCATTTCGGAAAGGCTCCCGCCCCAGTTCCAGCAAGGACTGCAGAGGACGTTGACAATGCCACGGACCGAGACACTCGTTCCTCAAGCACGACGCACCGTCATAGCGCCTGAAGGTCCAGTCAAGTCTGTCTCATACTTCAGTTTCCCCGTAACGGTCAAGCGCAACTCCATGTTCTACGGCCTCAGGGAAGAACAGATCGGGGAGCTCGGCGGAGTCGAGTACCGTGCCTTGAGTGCACTGGTGTGGATCATTCCAGCGGTAAGTTAACGCTGCTGTCGAGTGTGCTCGGATCGCCCTAAGCTTTGGTTGCGAAATGTGCAGTACTACATCGGCATCGTGACCATCTCGTTCATCGTGATTGCGCCTTACATGTCGCTGCCGAAGTGGCAGGTCAACTTCTTCCCTCCTCTCCAACATCGACCGATCAACACTGTCTGGTGAGTACGCTTGGCAACAGGTTACCCTTCCTCTTCCGAAGTTCGTTTCCCAGGTTTTCCGCGTTTCAAGTCTTCGGCGCATGGTCGAACACGGGTATGTTGACAGCCCCGTGAGCCTGTCGCGCGACGTATGATTCTTACGCAATTGCAGGCATGTCTCTCGTCGACCAGAATATGGTGCCGTTCCAGGATGCATATCCGCTTGTGATATTCGTGGTCATCTGCGCCCTCGCCGGGAACACGTGTCTGGTCAGTGTTCCCAGTTTCTCAGATGGCGTTCCGCCTCCGCTGACTCATGGATGTCATATTTTGTAGCCAATCTTGTGAGTCGAAGTCTTGCGCAGTGACGCTCCGTGGGACTGATATCGCGTGTACACAACAGACTCCGCATGTTCATGTATGTCTTCCATGCAACGATTCACCGTTGGAAATCGCTGGTAACGCTGACGTCTGTCGTAGTTGGCTTCTCACGAAGCTGCCTGGGCGTTCTCGGAGCAAGGAAGCTCTCCACTTCTTGCTCGATCACCCACGCAGATGCACGATCTACCTTCTCCCTTCACGGCAAACATGGCTTCTCTTCGGGATAGTCATGCTTCTGAAGTAAGTTCCAGGTTCGATTGTCCCTCAGCGTAAGAATTGACACTGTTTGGTCCGAAGCTGCACAAACCTGCTGCTCGATCTTCTGCTTAACATCGGTAATCCAGCGACCGACTCCCTGCCGGCTGGCATCAGAGTCGTCGACGCGATCCTCCTCGCTGCCTCCTGTCGGAACGCGGGATACCAGCCCATCCCAGTCTCCTCTCTCGTGCCTGCCACGCAGTACGTTTCTCTTCCATTTATTCCGGTGCAGCCAACTCACAGCGGGCTCAGGGTGCTCTTCGTGATCATGATGTACATCGGAATCTACCCGATCGCCATGAGGTGCTGTACAATCCCCTTCCCCTTCCTATCACATCTAACAGCTATCCAACTGGACACAATTTCTAGTGTCCGCGCGACGAACGTGTACGAAGAGAAGTCTCTCGGGGTGTACCGAGACACGGGCGAAGAGGAGGACGAGCTGAACGACGACGCGCACTGGAACCGCCCGTCGGAGTCGCGCGTCGCGATCTGGGGAAAATATCTCATGCGCCACGCGCGGAGGCAGCTGTCTTTCGGTATGGTCGATTTTCTCCGCGCGTCATAAGTATCAACCTCGCCCTGAACAGATATGTGGTGGCTCGCCTCGTCGCTGCTTTTGCTCTGCATCATCGAGCGTGGAAACCTGATGGACCCGAGCAAGATCGCGTACTTCAATATCTTCGCATTGAGTACGTGTTGACTTCATTCGTGATGGGAAAGACAGGTCGCTGATCTAAGCGCAAGTCTTCGAGGTCGTCTCGGCGTATGGAACTGTCGGTCTGTCTCTGGGCATCCCCGGGGTGCGTTCAGACGTTGGTCGAGTCTTCCATCACCTACTGATCCTCGTCACCGTGACTGCACCATAGATTAACTACTCGCTGTCGGGAGGGATGCACACGCTGTCGAAGCTCGTTATCTCCATAGTCATGCTCCGTGGCCGGCATCGCGGTTTGCCCGTCGCACTCGACAGAGCCGTCCTCATGCCGAGCGAGTTCCTTGCCACACGTTCCCTCGGTCGCCCTCTCGAAGATCAGCCTGAAGCAGCACAGGAGAAAGGTGTTCAGCACGATCCTGGGCTGGAAGACGCATCCCCGGGGCCTCTGCAGCGGGACAGGGACGAGCTGGCGGCGCGCATGCGCTTCCGCACGCGGACGGTCAGCTTGCAGATATCTGACGGTCGAAACGGAGGGCGTATCTGTGAGACGTCGAAAGAGGGGAACACGTCCGAGTCGTCGTCAGTTGCAGATGGCATCCCGGAGGATGATGGCAGCCATGCGTCGCACTTGGAGGCGGACAGTACAGCGGAAGACCATGCTACGCAAATATAGATAACGAAACGACCTCAAAGCTTCCACGTGGTTGGTACATACCGGCCGCTGTCACTCTTGTACTAGTAGCATTCCTTCGCCGGTTTCTTCGTTTCGCCTTGAAGTTGTGGTCTGTACTTGTGTCATTCACGTCCAATTTTGATAGACCTCACTAATGTATTCTACGCTGTTGTACTATCTACGTTGTTATACTGATCGAATAGAAGTCGGTGGAAATCATCCAAACACAACTTCGGCCGAGTCGCTTGTCTGACGCGTTGGATGCCGAATGCTCGACTGCTGATTGGTTGCCGGCTGTTGCCCGACAATCGGCATTGAGCGTTTACGTTGCCTGATTTAGATAAGTTGAATGTGCATGTGCACCTTCAAGTTCCCCTCTCCCCTGCCTCTCCCTACCCCAGTCTCCTGATTCCACCAGCAGAACTTGAGCTGCAACTAGTTAGAACAATTCCAGAGATGATCCCCATGACTCAGGCATGGTCTCCATTCCGGGCATCCAGCATGGCGATCCAGGACCCCAACAAATCCGGGCCCTGACTATGAAGTACACGGTACCTTCGCTGCCGACAATCACCTGCATTTGCGTTCTCATGCACACTCTAGAGTCTACCGGCGGTACTTGACATGACGAACGTATTCCAGGAAACAACCAAAGAAGCCCGATGACACTGAGAGAGGAACACGATGCATTGGAAGAAGCCCCCAGCCGACCGCCCAGGAACACGCTGCGGAGGAAGATCAATCACTGATCGCCATCACAGTTCTCCGAACTTTACCCCACACCTGCCCCACACTCAACTGACAACCCGCACTTCTCTTCCCTTCTCTTCCCCGTTTTGGCACCTCGACATTGTCGTCATCTCACCGCGCTCTTCCCTCGCGGAGGTCATGCTGCTCAGCGCACCCTCGTGGACACTCGTGGACGGGACATCATGTGGCATCCGGGCTCAAGTCCGATGCGATCCCCGGTGTTCCTGCCCCTCTCTCTCCCCGGTCCCGAGGGTCAAGCAAGCCGCTGCTGGGCCATAGAGAGAGCTGAGGATGGGCGATACCCAAACAATACCCGGTATCTTCTTCTCACCATATTCGCTGCGGCCCGCCAAGCTCGCACCCGCATCGCACCCCCTTGCGTCAGACATCCAACGTACGACATACCGAGCCGCCTCTGGTCGTGGATAAATAAAGGCGAGGGACGGGTAGGGCGCGCCTCGAGCTCGTCCCCGTCGACCTTGCCATCGATATCCTTTCCCGGTGTTGCGCCATCGTCAGCCTTTGGGTACTCTCGCTCGTAACGGGCATCCTCTTCGTGGCACGAGTACGAGATGTTCTCCCGGTTGCCGTCCCTCTCCCTCTTGTTGCTCTTCGCCGGGGCTGCCCTCGGACTCCCTTTGGAGGTCGAGAAACGCGCGTCGCCGACCGTGCAGCTCGATCAAGGGTCATTTGTGGGCTCATCGGACGGTACGACGAACAGGTTCCTCGGTATCCCGTATGGAAAGCCCCCGTATGTCGTTCCCCGCTCTTTCTGCATGCATCCCGACGCTAATATGTGAATGGGCTAGGACGGGAAACCTGCGGTTCAACTTGCCGGTGGCAGTCGACGCGTACAACGGGACCCAGACCGTGACGAGCTACGGGGCTGCGTGTCCCCAGCAGGCCTTCGACTTCCCGCTGATCCCTGGCCTGGTGGGGGACGTGGCCGATTGGTTCGTGAACACCGTCTACAACGTCATCACGCCGTCGGCTGAGGACTGTGAGCTCTCACCTGGTGTGGTCATATGCCCATCCTGTCCTGATATATTTGTCGTCCGAAGGTCTCTCGCTTAACGTTATTGTGCCCGCCGGCACCAAGGCTGGTGCGGACCTACCGGTCGCGGTGGTGAGTAGTGCCATCCATATTCACATGTTTCCGTATTGATATTCACTTCGCGCGCAGTGGATATTTGGGGGTGAGTCTCATGACATTTCGGCGGCTTTTGGTGAGGTACTGAGGCGTGGGCATGAAGGCGGTTTTGAGATCGGCGGCCCGGATATGTAAGTCTCCCTTTCCAAAGTCTCATAGAAGTTTATCTCAATATCTGGTAGTTACGACGGAAACGTGATCGTGAAGAAGTCGATCGAGCTTGGGGAGCCTGTCGTCTATGTCAGCATGAACTACCGGTATGTTCTCTTCGCGATGACATCTGACGCATACACTGATACATTCTTGCAGAGTTTCGGGTGGGCAGAATGTTCCACTTCTAATATGCTCTCGACGCTGACAGGGGTTCTAGCGTATGGCTTCCTCGCTAGCCAGGAAGTCAAGGATGCCGGTGTCGGCAACCTCGGCCTGCAAGACCGTGAGTCTCCCGTTTCCCCGCATACGTTACCGCTCATCTTGACATGGGTCGTGCTCAGAACGACTGGCTCTCCGCTGGGTACAGAAGTACATCTCTACTTTCGGAGGCGACCCCTCCAAGGTTACGATGTACGCTCCATTCCTCCCGTCAGCTGTGTGTAACTGTTGATCGTCTCCAACAGCTGGGGCGAGAGCGCCGGAGCCATCTCTGTTGCCCTGCACATGCTCACCAACGGCGGCAACACCGAAGGGCTGTTCCGCGGCGCGTTCATGCAGTCTGGGTCTCCGATCCCCGTTGGCGATATCACTAACGGCCAAAACGACTACAACGCACTCGTCAAGGCGGCTGGGTGTTCCGGCGCTGCTGATACCCTTCAGTGCTTGAGGGAGGTGCCGTATGCTACGCTCCAGCAGGCTGTGGATAGCTCGCCTGGTCTTTTTGCTCCGCAGGTGGGTGTATGCGCCGTTCTGTGTGGGAACGGCAATGATTGATCCATTGCATGCGTGTAGTCACTTAGGCTTGCTTGGCTACCCCGTGTGGATGGAACGTTCCTGGTTGACACTCCTCAGAAGCTCGTCCAACAAGGCAGTGTTGCAAATGTTCCATTTGTTACTGGCGTAAGTGTCCATAATTTTCCGCTTCTTCCACACTCGCTGACTTCCTTTGCTTACAGGACTGTGACGATGAAGGAACGCTGTTCTCCCTTGCGACGATCAACATAACGTAGGTACTCACCGTGCATATGACGATAGTATTGACTGACAGATACTACCCTAGAACTGAGGCGGAGGTTCGCAACTACCTCTCAAGCAACTACATATCGGGAATTTCCAGTAGCGAGCTTGATCAAATCCTCGAGCTATACCCTGCGGACATCACCCAGGGCTCTCCGTTCGACACGGGCATCCTGAACGCGGTGACACCGGAGTTCAAGAGGCTCGCTTCCATACAAGGCGACCTGGTCTTCCAGGCACCTCGCAGGCTCTTCCTCCAAAACAGGGCAGACCAGCAGCCGGCGTGGTCCTTTAGTGAGTGAGGCTCTTCGTTTTGGGGTGTTTCCCATTCAACTGACGTGCTCCGCAAGTCAACAAACGTCTCAAGGCAACTCCCATCCTAGGCGCGGTACGTCCCGTGCTCCTTGCGTCCCGAACCCCACCACATATTTACGCGTCTCCACCACAGGCACACGTAACGGACATCCTCAATGTGTACGGCGGGGGCGACATGGCAGACTACCTCGTCAACTTCGTCAACAAGCTCGACCCCAACGGCAACACGGGCATCGCGTGGCCCCAGTACACGACCGAGTCGCCTCAGATGCTCGAGTTCTACGATATCCTTGATATCCCAGGGATCAACGGTCTGACGATCTCCAACGACGACTATCGCGTCGACGCTATGAATTTCATGACCCAGCTTTCGCTTGAATACCCGCTATGATGTTTTTTCCCTGGGCTTTACAGATGCTTTGACGACCTTATGATTGGAATATACTCTGTACTATTAGACGGATCGTTCTTATCCCCTGTCAAGGTCACAATGACGGCTTCGGATGTTTCCTCGCGGGAAGCTTTCACGCATGGATGCTCGGATACTAAACGTTGTCTACACAACCACTTTGTCCATGACCTACACATATGACGGTGCACGCACCGTGTACGTTGACAGATTCTACATTACAAAAACGAGTTGTTATATACAATCGGATTGTCCATGACACACATATATACATGACGGTGCCCGCAACGTCGTATCCTTTCCAATCCAATCCAAGTCCGTTCCAATCCGAGTCCGCGATCACCGCTGGCGAAACTTAAGCCTCACCCTCAACACGATTTCTCTCATCCGCTCCCCGATATCCCTCTTCTCGATCGCAACGTCGCTGTCATCCGGCGTCACCGCCATCGTGCTGCTCTTCCCCGACGAGCTCCCCCTGCTCCCTGCGCTGCTCTTCCACGCCGCCTTCGCCGCCGTGTTCGGGCTGAAGTCGAGGCTGCTTGAGCACGCGAGCGCGGCAGCAGCTGCGCACGCCTGCGCGTGCTGCTGCCTAATCGCCTCCTGCCTGGCCTGTCGCGCCGCCACGATGTCCATCTCGGACTGCACCGTCGACCTCATCATCTCCTTGTTCTCGTCTGACCACTGGCCCGCGCCCTGTGTCGCTGGCTTGTTCCCGGCCAACGCATCCTCTGCCGCCCCGCTGGGCTTCCCGTCGGTTTGGCGACGGGCCTCGGGGACAACACCCGCACCGTGACACAACCCCACATCGCTGATATCCGCCTCCGCCTCCGCCTCTGGCACCTCGCGCAAGAGCGAGTCGAGCTCGGCAATCGCGCGCCGCACGTCGGGCAGACGCATGCGGATCGCGGGGTTCACGCGGAGCATGCGCCGGAGGATTCTGTTCAGGCCCGGGGAGATCGGGAAGTGGTCGAGCAGGTGGCGCGGGTCGCGGACGAAACTGGCGTACGCGGACTCGGACGGCGACGCGGTCGGCCACGGGACGCGCCCGCTGAGCATGCTGAGCAGGACGATGCCGAGGGCCCAGATGTCGCTCTGCGCGGAGCTCGGGCGCGTGTTGAATTTCGGGTGGAGCAGCTCTGTGTGGGTCGATGGCCGGAGCGTCGGGTGAGTGTCAACTGCCACGATGGGGGACTTGACGACCGAAACGCGATGGACTTGGGGGACTCACCTGGTGGCATGAACGCACGCGTACCGGCGAGGTAGTTGTAGCACTCGCTCCGACTTGCCAGCCCAAAGTCACCGAGGAACACCTCCGCCCCATCCTTGCTGAGCAGGATGTTCCCGGGCTTGAGGTCGCGGTGGTAGATCCCTGCCCCGTGCAAGTCGCACACCGCGTCGACGATGCCGAGGAAGGTCGTCCGGAGACGCTGCTCGTCGATGAAGGGTCCGTTTTTCTGAATGTGCTGCCCAAGACTGCCACCGCGACACAGGTCCATGACGAGGAACGAGAGTTGCTCATCCTCGAGGGCCGCGCGGAGGGTGACGACGTGCGGGAGCAGCGAGGCACGCTTGTGGAGGGCGATCTCGAGGCGGAGGTGAGAGGAGTCACGGAGCTTTTTGTTGGACTTGGAGACGACTTTGATGGCGACGGAGCGGGCGTCATCGTCGTCTGCTTGAATGCTCTCGTCGATGGCCTGGTAGACGACTCCGAAGGTGCCAGAGCCGATCATATGCATGAGCTTGTAGCGGCCGTTAAGGAGTCTACCAGTGCAGTCTGGGACGGTGGAAGTGGAAGAGGGAGGCATGCTAACGAATGGTACTGCACTGCGATGAATGGTGTTCAGGGATGTTGAATTAACGAGGGACGGCGAGTGGTAGGTGGGGGACTTACGTCGAATATCGCCCCCCTTTTATACCTCTGGGAGACCCTCGCTCCACGGGGTCTCTCCAGTGGTATCGACCGCGATCGAAATCCCGCTAAGAACACACCCGAGAGTGCATTCCGAATGCGACGCGCCCGGATTGTGATCGGGCCCAGAGAGAATGCACAGAGAGCGCGAACCAGTCCCACTGGCGAAGGTACACCTGTCGGTTAACGAAGGCCTCCACGGATAACGACCAACCGGACCCGCACAACTTCAGAACCGACCAGGGAGGACAGGGTTTGTGGTGCGTTGTCTTGGAGGCATCACTCTTGACTTTGAAACGGTTCCCCATCTGGCACTCCAGCCAAGCCCGAGACACGGCCGGCCCAGTCTCCCCGCCCCGTGTCAGGCCGAATTGCAACGTCGTCCGTGCGGAGGCCAGGTAGTATCATGAAGTTTCGAAGCTTGTAATCGAGTTCCGGAAGGCTGAGGTCGGAAAAACTTGAAGGAGGACCTCGCTCCGCGCGTCCACGGTGACCGACATCTCGAAGAGATGGATAAGTCGCCACTGACGATATACTTGCGACGCCCGAACGGTCCGACGACTCGGATGGGAGGGAGGTGCCACTTCAGACGCGCGCGGATGGAGTTCAACAAAGTGGCAGAGGCTCGCGAGTTTGGGTCATATGCCCCCGAATGCAGCCAGTGTCAGTGTCGATAACACAGCTATCCCAAAGGTCGGTTCAAGGAGACGGACCCCCTGCTTGAAGTTAAGCTTGATCAAAGAGTATCGAGAGTCGCTGAAGCGGACAGATAGTTTCGGCAAGACCGGGCCGCATAGGCCGGAGCCGTGAGAACAAGTGAACTATGGATCACCATCCGCCGGAATCCGTCGGATTCCGCCGGATTCCGCCGGATTTAGCGCCAAAATATGTCAGCAAATAGTTACCTCCAGAAGAGCAACTTAAGGACTCCGCAGGAAGCTTTCACGCAATTTCAGATAATCATTGACCTTGAAAAGCTTTAACACTGAATGGACGCTATCCTGACCCACAAGGAGGTTAGCATAGCAGTATTTCGAGTTCATGTTGCCTATATTTGCCTTAAGCCATCCAATGCTGACTGTGTTTTCGGTTGGATGAAAGGTGTTGACTATCCAAGACTATCGGGCACCTAGTCAGCGATGCATGAGTTCTACGTTAGGCTGACCGCTTTCCTTTATTTATGAGGTGTTTGCCGGATATCCGTGAACGCAATTGGTGCATCCGTTACCATATTACCGGTTACGCTACCGCCAAAGACGGCGTTGCTTCCGAGCAAGCCATGTTCACTCAAGCGTGGGGAATGACTTGAGTTGAAGGGGGGACTGACAGCAACGTGGATGTGTACTCATACCCAGAATGCGGGAAGGGTTTCGGTAAAAGAGGTTGGGCCGCCAAGGATTTGCTGGCCAAGAACCGGGATGTAGATACAGTGTATTGCGAAAGCTGTCTACCCTTGCGTGTCTCGCGCTTGCAGAGTTCCACGTTACGGTTGGAGTAACGGTAAACGCGGATACCCTTCAGGTATTTGCACGAAACGGTAGCTGCGTCCGGTGGAATCCGGCGGAATCCGGCGGACGGTGATCCATAGCTCAGGCTATCAGGGAGCCGTCCCAGCTGACTTGCCCAGAATCCCGGGCCCAAGGGTATCGAAACTTGCTTGTAGCGAGCTGCTCCCAGTGCAAGGACATGGAGGACTCGACGGCTAGGCTTCAAGTGTAGAGGAGGTTCTGATGCGAATAAGAAGGCCAGATACATCATAGAGCACGGGGAGATCAGATGACGGAATAACATTGCAGAGGCGGCGTACGGTGCGTGGCAAAAGCGGAGGTGCAAAGCTTGAGAGGTCGCCGAATCCTTAGCCAAACAAGCAAGACAGACCTCGTGTGTCAGACAAGCCTGTCATGGATGGTAAACCTTTACTGGATCGACCGTGAGTAAGCGGGTGGGCGGAAAGTCCGCCAAATCCACGGGAGGTCGGAAACCAGGAAAAGTGCGCTGAGTCGGGGGTGTTTTCGGCGATGCAGGAGACCTGAGCCATCGAGGAGTCCGAAAGACAGAAACACGAGGGGACCTGAAAATGAGGTCGCGTGGTGCGGATCCTGCGGTGAAGAGTGGATAGCCGGCGCAGTCCTTCCATTCCAGCTAGACTTGGTCCTGAGGCAGACCATATGTGTCGGTGTTGTGAGAAATGAGGGTCCGCAGCAAAGTCTCGAATAACGGAAAGCGTGAGCTGAGCGGAGGTGTTGGGCAGAGGCGAACTAAGAAGAACTCCCCAGAAAGCCTTGCCAGCTCCCGTAAGGCGTGCTCCTTTCGGAAGTCCACACGTACAAGGTATGCATATCCATGCGCTCTGTCACTAGGCCGTTAGCGTCCGCGTGCACCACAGATCATATCATGTGGAGGAATATTTTACTTACAAACGCATAAGCAGAGGAAGATCGTTGACTTCGTAACCCTTCTCGTGTTCCCCCCACCTTCACAAATGCAGAAAAGAGGGTAATGAAAGGGAAGAGGGTCTAGGTTGTGCCAGAGGATACGCACGACAAGGTAACTGGTGAGATACGGATGAGCCGGAAAAGCTCGTCACGGACTCTCGACAACTATCCAAGTCCATCTGTCAGAACGAGCCACCAGTATGATTGGAGCCTGAGTTCAGAGGCGACGAACCAGCTATCAATTCACGCCGTGCCAGTAATCCCGTGGACGGCTGGACGGGCATGACCGCCGAAGGTTGGGGCACTCTTTCCAGCGCTGAAATGGTCCGTTTAGATGGATGAGACGCGGGAACGAGTTCAAGCCTCTAAATTGGCCAGAGCCGACACCGCTCGTTGACGCCTAGTCCGGGCTGGTTGACTTTGAAACCTGCATGTGTTCAATCAGTCTCCACAGCCTGAGGTCTCCACTCCTCGTCCATATTAAGACACTCAAGATTGCATCGATACATACGTGTTGGAAGGAGCCGACAGAAAGGACCTTCATCCATTCGGGGGCTCTTGCCCGACGCGTTTGAGTCCTACTCCTACTGACGATCATGCCCGGCCAATGGTCGAGAACATCCGAGTCTTCAAGAACATACTGAGTTTGAAGCGGCCAAGTCGTAGAAGCGTCGACATTGGAAGGCGAGACACGAGTCAACAACGCAAGTCTTGAACGTTCTGAACGGGAAATGAGAGACAATCATTAGTAGATATCGGAGAGGCGATGGCGGTTGTCGACAAGTCCCTTGGCTGACTCGGAGGCCTGCCACGTTGCAGCCCTTGCGCGTCTAGGTTACCAGATTTGGGTAAGGATCCCGGTCAGCACCCCGGGCCGGCGGCGATCCTTGGTTCATGTTGCACCCGGCGACTCGTAGTTGCAAAGCTAGTTTGGGACATAGTCACCCGGACCGTTCACCCTGGTGTTTATTTTTCTGCCATGGCTCAAATCTTGAATGGATAGGATTGAAACGGTCAATACTGGTACCCTTCGCAGAAGTTAGTAGTACGTCGACGTCATACTAGGGTGGCGAAGCGAACTTGTGGCAAGTTAAGTAGGGATGGGGTGCTGTGCTGCGCTCGGCAGTTCTGATTCCGGTCGCGGACAGCGCTCCATTGTTGCTAGTGTAGAATAAAGTTCGGCACCCAAACTCGAAGCAAGCTTCATTCCCAACTTAATCGTACATGTCTACGCCAGTTAAACGTTAAACCCCAGTGTCCCAGAGAAGCCATTGAACCAAAGATAACTAACTATGTACACACGCACAGCGCTGCTGCTATTTACATCATACAGATCGGCGTTACTTCTAATGGTCCTCGTTCACGTCATAATATCGAGTTCATGTCATAGGTTGTCATGCCGAACGTTCAGGTCCAGCCGCGGAAATAGAAACTCCGCGACGGGCACCGTCTTGGTATCTTCTAGTCGTATCCTGTCCTCGGCCGCGATGGCCTCCTTCTCCCCGAGCACAACCCCAACCGTGGAGTTTTCTGGAGTAACGACCATGCTGCTCTCCTGTGTCGACGCGACGGACCCGGTGGAGCCAGCGGTGGACTGCGAGCCAGTGGAGCGCCCCTCGCCCCCCAGCGAAGGTAGGCACGAAAGGCCCGGAGGACGCTGCTCGGCTGTCGGGCGAACGGGTGGTCGGGACAAATCGCTACGCGACTGTGGCGAGACCGCGTTCGATGGGCGGCTGGCGCTGACGGGCCGGGAGGGCGCGGCGGGTGCTCGCTCCTCCCCGAATGTCGGTGCTGGCGCGCGGGCGTACGACTCGACGACAGAGAGCTCATCCTCCTGTCGGAAGAAGGTATCTAACCGGAGGATGGCAATGCGGAGCTGTTGGAGGGACAGCCGCGCGAGGGGGTTGAGGAGAAATATGTGCCGGAGGATGTCGTTGACGCCCTCGGAGATGGAGAGCGCGTTGTACAGGAAGTCGGGGTTCTCAACGTACTGGACGAAGCAGGGATCGGTGAGCGTCGCCTTCTCCCATGGGTTGCGTCCGCTAATCATGTTGACCAGGATGACGCCGAGGGACCAGATGTCGCTGAATGCGGTATAGTATGGTCGGAAACCCGACAAATGTCCGATGCATTCTGTGAAAAAACATGAGCTTCGTATCCAATGCGACGTTTCCTATGATAGAGTGCTCACCGGGACTCATGTAGGCCGCGGTGCCGCAATAGAACTCCTGGACGATAGGTTGGTTGGTCGCTAGACCAAAGTCCGCGAGATAGACCTGGGAGCGGTCGTCGCTGACCAGGATGTTTTCGGGCTTGAGATCGCGATGGTATATCCGGAGGCTGTGACACGCCTCGACAGCGTCGATGAGGGAAAGGAACGCGCTCCGGACCAGGGCATCGTTGCCGACGTACACCTGCCGGCAGATCGGCTCGAAGAGATCGCCTCCTTTGCAGAAGTCCATGACGAGGTAGAAGTAGTTGTCGTCTTCGTATGCATCGTGAACCGTGACGACGTTAGGGTGGTTGGAGACGAGGCCGTGGAGACCGATTTCCCGGCGGGCGGCCGCGAGTTCGTGCTTCTTCCGATCTGCTTTCCGGGTGATCTTGATGGCGCGGGAGGCGGGGGCTCCAGAAGCAGAGGCACGAGTGTCGATGGCTTCGTAAACGACGCCGTAGGTACCAGATCCCAACATGCGAGTGAGGCGAAAGCGCCCATCTACAGTGCACCCCGTAAGGTCGGGCATGGCAGCGGCGGCGGCGGTCGACATAGCGTGGAGCAGGATGACGAGAACGGGGTGGCGCAATAATTAAGGGGTATACTGGTGATGATACACTGCGTTCTCCAGGAACGTCCTGGGGGTCCGGGGTTTGCAACACCAAGACGCACTCGATATATGTATCCCAGCACGCTTCCGAGCTGTCCGCTTGTGCACCCGTCTCGCGAGTCCGAAGAACGCGTTACATCTCACGTTCGTGTGTACGGCTTCTCGGCGACCGAGGACTTGCGAGATCGTCTGTGTAGTCTCCAGCCGCCGGGCCACATCCTACCAAACTCCGCAGTAGGCCCCTTGACGTGGCCGTGGTCGACACAAACGTCGACGTCCTCCTTTAGCAGTGTCATGCCTGCGCGGTGAGTGGAACTCGTATTTAGCAAAATGAATGAATTTCCCACTCACCGCACGATATGTACGGGCATTTCCGGATGAGGGAAGGATCTGAGATCCCTCAGTTAGCCTCGAGATACCAACCTTCACGTTTGACTGTGGTATCGTCATAGAGGATGTGCGGGAGCGTAGATTGCCACGGCCATATGGTCGCCAAGAGCGGATAGGGCCGGAGAAACTCGGTGAGTTGCACCGAGGGGCTTGGAATGTTCTGAATGGCGGAGGTCTGTCAAGATCACACCAGGCCAAGGTTTGCAATGATCTTGACTGTAACGAGTGGCCTCAAGCGCAGTACCCCGCGGGCGAGCTATTATTGGCCAGTCAATTGGATATGTTCTCGACGCCTGGGAATGCCGAGACGTCCGCAGGGCGGAGATGATTTTTGGCCAAACATCGGCACGTACGCTTAAGGGCGGGTCAGAACGATGACGGACCGAAGCGTGAGGGCAGCAGGACGGACGCGTTAAGCGGTTCGACTCCTCAACGCTGTAGACAAGGAAACGCGTCTGCATCCGAGGCGCGCTCGCTGGCTGGCACAGTCTCCTTCCCCGTTCTTCCGGAACACGGCGCGTGAGATTTCTCGAGGACATAGGGCGGCTCTTGGTCCCTTCTCGGCGAGATCTGAGATGTGCGATTGAATGGCTGAGCATGTGGAGGTTGCGATTAACCATAACGGAACTACTCGCCTGGACCGCCTTGCGTACATGCTCCATGTTTCATCTCGACTTATGTTTCGCGCCCCGGAACGAGGCATGCCTCGCGTGTATTCGCCGCGCCCCTGGAAGACAACATTGAGCCTAACCAATGGGTCGTGCGCGGGATCCACGTTGAAGCCGCGATGGGCCCCTGGCCCACACGTCAGAACGCACGAGTACGATGGATGATGGGCAGGCCCGAGTTGTCATAGCATGTGTCCTACGCCTACGCCGCGCAACATCATCATGTACTGAAGGTCAAGGTACTGTCCTTGATCATGAGCTTTACGCTTCGTTCTCCTGCCCATTCGAATCGCACGTCCGTTAGAGTATCCTCCAAGCTCATGTGTGCTGTCATGGTCACAATCAGCCTAGAATCAACACCTTGCTTGACTTAGCACGCACCGGCGGCTCCTATGTTGAAGTTAAGCGTCTTGAACGGCTCGGACCCGCTGTGCCCTTGGCGAGGAGGAACACCGGGCATGAAAAAGCTGGTAAAGCTAGAACCGACTTTCCAGACCAGTACATCCGATTCATCCAACGACATCGTCACGAGGCGACGTCCGTCAGGCGAGAAACTGCACGCGGTCGTGCGTTTCTTGTGCCTTTCAAGAACGTAGAGGCGCGTGGCAGTCTTGAGGTCGTACATCACTACCGCCCCCTCGCTCGTCCCGACTGCTAACCGTTGGGTGCCCATGTGGAAGTCGACCGTGGGGAAGCTGTTCATAGGTAGAAAGTAAGTTTAATGCATCTCCTCGTTGTGTATAGAACGCACGTCTGGACTATGTGACTAAGGATTTCCGTCGCGGAGTCCAACACGGCTTCCCGGGTCGCATTCGAGTTGGGGTCCAACGACTTAACAATCGCCTCCACCAGGCGCGGGAGGTTGCTGTACAATACAAGCGGCTTTTTACGGATGATGAAGATGACGAGTTGCATGACGGACTTGCGATGCTGTACGCTGCGTGGGTGGAGGATGTCGATGGCCAGCGTCGTGATGAACAGCGGCGTGTTGCTCGCCGCGATCTGGAGAACCGCCGAGCGGGCCTGGACACCGATGTTGGGGACGGCAATCGCTTCCTTCTTGGTCGTTGTCGCAAGAGTGAAGAGCGCACGGAGCATCTCGACGGCGTCGACATACTGTTGCCACACTTGGAACCCGCGCGAGCAGAGATCAATAGCTAGGGACCGATGCGGGGACGTTTCCTCGTGCAGGTACCCCGCGATCGACTTCGCAATGTCGGTAAGAGTACTAGGCACTGGTCAGGATCCAGACACACAGGACGTCATCCTACGCGCCTACCTCGTGGGTAATAGACTGTACTTCTCGACCGCAATAAAGCCACATACACATAGCGCCAAGGCACTCTGGATAGAGTCTCTGTGCTTCTCAATTTGGAGAGCTGGAACTATTCTGAAGTGAGAAACGAGGAGAAATAGGCAACCAGGAACAATACGGACGTTGTTGCTGCCACCCTTCCACGATGGCCGTTGTCTCCGGGTCAGACAGGCGCGCCACGCCAGCATCGAACAGCAGTCGCGCGGCTTGTCGTTCCTCCGCGGCTGTGGTACACGTTTCAACGAGCTGTTAGCGTAAAAGTGTTTGGCAACTTACACGAGGCTTGCAGAAGGTGTCGGCCAAGGCGTGGTAGACTGGGCGCCCGATATGAGTCAGTGACCAGTTGCCCCACTGATGTTCCGTAGAACGTCATGACAGTACTGGCATCCTGAACGAGATCTAAGGAAACATGAGTGACCAGTGAAGGAGATGGAGATCAATAACAAACCTTCAAATTGCATGAAGAACTGCAATATCGAGATGATAGCCAATGCTCTATCAGCGGAAACCTCGGGGGTTATGGCCCAGCAGCTTGCAGGTGAGGGTTGAGGGAGTAAAGATAGACTGTTCGCACCCGCCAAGTTGATGGTCGCGGATTGTGGCGCAACTGAGAGTCCTAGACCTTCTCTGCAGATATTGTCGATGCCTTCGCTAACACCAAATGTCAGCAGCAGTGAAAGCAGGGCACGCGCATGTTCCAGCCGGGCTTTTGTAGTCAAGGGTCCGTTCGTGCTGGTCAGCGCAGCACTCGAAGAGAACTGGCGCAGCAGTGTAGAGACGTCGATGAAGAGAGTAGATGCTAAGGAAGCGCGTAAATGATCGTTTCTATCTCATTCGCAGACCAAGAGCTCACCCGCATCCGGAGAATCATACGATGAAGGCGTACCAAGGACGTCTCTGTTTTCCGAAGAGTTCAACAGAGCCCTAGACGACGTCAGTGGTTAGTCATTCAATCGAGTATGACACCCATACCAATGCAGCCATTCCCCTTCTTGCATCATTTCTTCCGCCTTCTCTGTACTCATCGACCTCCAGAACTCTCTCGAGCGCGTGTCCCATAATCTCGCGCGACCATCCCCATACACCAACATCAAGTTGTCTTCTCTAAGACATACCCGCTGTAGAGGCGCTGCAGAAGCGGGGACCAGATACACACTGCTCCGGACATCAGCGATGCTTGACAAGGCGAGATGAACGTTACATACAACTGATACCCGTCAAGCGCAATGACAGCGATCGTCCCGTCTTGCGAGATACAGAGCACGCAGCCGCACAATCTCCCAACCTTCTCGTCATGCAGCGAAACCACGTGGGCAAGCGGACTGATGAAAACCGTCCAGCGCGCGAACAGCTTGAGCGTGCTGTCGTACAAAGCAGGGGCAGATCCACGCCCGTCAGCGATCAGCATGGAACATAACATTTAGCGGGACCGCGCTCACGCAAGCGACCAGATCCCGAGTGTCCCGTCCTCCGCTCCGCCAACCAGGAGGCGTTCGCCAGTGCGCCGATTCTCCACGGAGTCCATGGCGATAATACGCGACGGAAGCGGCATGTCCGACATCAGCGCTGCGTCGCTTGTCGACGTGCCTCGCGCCAAATCGAGCAGCGACGAGCGGCAAACGCGTCCGTCGGCTGGGACGTGAGTTGTCGAGTGGTCATGAGTTAACTGTTCACAATGCACACGTATCGCAGCAATACTAAAGCAGAGACTTACAGAAACCTACTACCACGAGCTCGAGCTCGAGCGGCAGCATGGCGGTGATTCGGCGCTCCACGTCCACAGGCGCGCTGGACGACGGAGAACGCTCAGGTCGGCCCTTCCACAGCGTCCGCGTCTGCAGGTTCGGGTGCTCCGCGGAAGCGTCGTACGCCCTGAAGTGTACCCGCCGGGTCCCATGCTTGACGTGGGTAGAGACGGTGCCCCGGGGTGTGAGTGCAGCGGCGTCACCCGGCGTCAACGGCGTGGTTTGGATCTTCTGTGCTCTGTGGGAGGAAGGGCAATTCAGTAATTAGGTTGACCAGGGGACCGCGCGTGGATGACGCACGCGAGGCGATGACCTTGGTCGTTCGCAGGCGTGAAGATAGCGCGGTGGATCTCGGTTCGGTCCTGTAATGCGGATCCTCGGACCTAAACTTAACTTTCGGGGTTGGCCGTGTGGGGACGCACCAGGAAAAGCACGGAGAACGAGCCATGATCTGTCCATCGTATGTCTTGGACGTCGGCGACCGATGCTACTGGTGAACGCTCCAGTGCCGCCTTGGACCAGCTGAGGATCTGGAAAGGTTATCAGCGAACGGGAGAGGGTGGCGGGTGAAACGACGCACCCGCAGCTCGTTGGAGGACCAAGCGCAGAGCCGAACGTCGTCTCCGCCGGCACTGGCTCGCAAACCGAGCACAGGAGCGGACAGGCCGATCTCGCCATGGTCGATCTCATCTGCCAACTGTATGGGCTCGATTATATTATCCGTCTCGGTGTCTGGGATGTGGTCTGTGGAGAGGGACTTGAGGACCTTGAATGGGTTGGGAAGGGGTAAATGTGAAGAGGAGTGTGATTCCGGGAGTGTTGGGGGCGCGGGAAGAGCGTCGTTGATGCGAACGGAGCGCGAGACGAGATGGCCCGAGGAGTTAGCATGGAAGAGCGTCAACGAGTCTACATCTACTGTTGGTAAGTTGGTTCCAATGTCTGTCAAGCGGGAACTCACGATCGTCTTCTGCACGCAAGCCAATCGAGTTGACGGGACCGTCTACAGTCCAATCTCCGAGGTAATCGAGCTTGGTCTCCCCAGCTTGAGTCTCGCCACCTAGAGAGAGCTCATATGCGACTAGGAGCGAATAATTGTCCGAGTCTCCGGCACTGGGGTCGTTGAGTTGACCGGCAGGATAGAACTCATCGGGAGAAGCACAAGCAAAGAGGATGATTGACTGTATTTTATGTACATGGAAGTCCGGAAAATCAGCAGAATAATCATACCAGAGGCAAGCCGGCGCACCTCTGCGGATGCAGCTACAAGCAATGCCCTCCAAACCCAGAGCATCGCGTGCATGGGCTGAACCTTCCCACCAAGCGTCGTCGAGTTGAGTCGGGCTTCGATTGTCGTTGAAGCTATACATGCTCCGTCCAGCGTTGAGTGGACAGAAAGACCACTGACACAGCCATCAATAACCACGGCAAAGGGATGGGAGAAAGACGAAGGCTCACCCACTTGTATTGAGGCACGAGACGTATCGACCGCTTTCGTGTAGTTTCAGAGATGATACCGCACGTCCTGGCCCAGAATGCGGAGGGAAAATGTGACAGCGAAGGCTGAGAGAAGTAGGAGAAATGGGCTCCAGAGATGGAGCTGGTACTAGTGTTGGCGAAGGAGGACTAGAGAGTGACAAGGACAGCGTCGAAGCGGTAGGTGAGAGGGCGTTCGAGAGGTAACTCAGGGTATCATCTTTACGAAGACCACTCCCCACATTGGAAGTGTTTTGAACAGCCTTTTCGAGGACAGGATGATCCTTCTCCGGACGGGCTCTAGAAGTGGAGGGGTGCCTGTCGCCGTGGCTCTTGCCTTTGAGCAACCCTCTGAGCTTCTCTTGCTCCTCGTCAAAGTCGACGTAGTTTTTCGGAGCTTCGACTTGCTCGTTAGAGACGGCGGAGACAATGCGAGAGCGGGTGACATGGAAAGGAGATAGGGAAGACTTGGTGGACGAAGGGGAGGCGGAGCGCGAGGTGGGACGGCCCAGGCCGAGGTAGCGTCGTGTGCCAGTGGGCGACGACACAGGATCGGAGGGAATGGAGATAGAGGGCACGGCACCTGGCTGTCCAATCGACTGCAAGACGAAGACCGAGCCATCTCTACAACCCAAGGCAGCACCTTCAACTGGTATGGAGTCGGGTTTGCTTCCGGAGGGCGCAACGGGGTTGTGGGAATCCCAATATGTTATGCATGACGGAGAAGCGGATGTAAAACTTTCCTGAACCAAGTCAACAGGTGCCTTCCATGTCTTCTGGTTCGCAGGTGTTGAGATGTTCGAGAAAGTGATGGGAACAGTGAGAGAGGACTCCGGCTTCGAAGGCATTGATCAAGATACAGCACGAAATAATGATATGAAGCGAGGGAGACCGACATATGTTGCCTACAGCACAGAAGAGAGGAAAAGTCAGCAAGACTGAGCAAGTGGGCTGCACGATGGCGCCGAGGGCGAAGCCAACGTCGACGCGAAGCAGGACGGCGGGGGCGGCGACCTGCCCTAAACTTCCCACGCTGAGCGCATATAGGTGCGACTGCCACTGCTGTACAACTCTTCTTCGTGCGGCGACGCGGCTACACTTTTCCCCTTGTTGCTCATAACTGCAATGCTCTACGCGGTTGTTCGAGTGTCAAGCCGCGTCAAGATCAACTCGGACGTCTCAGTGCCCTTATGTCTTCTCCTCTCAACTTCCGACGTGGAGAAGACGGGCCGGGGGTTCAGGACATCTCCAGCAGGAAATTTTCTTGTTTTAGGTACATCTTCAATATATTTGTTGTCGTCACGTCGAAACGGAGGGTGTATAGATGCTAGTTTGTCTGTCGCGATAGGTGAGCGCATCCAGTGGGGATTTGTTCTGAATCGAAGGCATCTTTCGCACAGGATAATTGTTTGAAGACTCGGAGGGTATACTTATACGTACAAGTCCGACCTCATATGGTTTGTTCTACGCATTCTGCTTTGTAGGTGAGTTGTCCAGTAGCCCACAAAGTGATGGAATTGGACGGCTACTTATTCATGATCACTTCCGCCTAGGTGAAGGTTAGCTCATGAGTGTCCGTGGCCTTGATTCGTCCAAGCCCCTCACGGTCAACGCTCAATCTGCATAGTAGCCGGTCTTGACGTCTATCGTGTCACAAATGTAAATCACCTCCATTACTCGCCTTCCAGTATCACACCCTGGGATCGGCCCAGATATTATTCCCCGAAAGCATGTTTACCGGTCCCGGTGAAGGTAAGTCGCTGTCTAGAACGCTACCTTCCTTATGAAGAGCATCGGAGAATGTGAGTACGCGTACGTAACTTCCATGCAGCGATAGTCTTCTCATCTTTAGCAGCGCGCGAACCAATACCGGCGTCTCCTTTTCCAGTGAGTCGTGGTCGAACACTGCTCATATGGCATGGTTCACCTCCCGCGGGAGGTTAAGGTTGGGGGCTTATGCGACTCGAAACGACTGAATATCCATGACAACTTGCAACTTGTTCGCCCCCTTTCTCCAGCAAAATCTCGTGCCTCATCATCTCTGATATTCAACCTGTGAGCCCGTATTCCATATATCAAAGAATTGACATTGACCGATTGAATGAAGCTTGGACTGTCGTCAAGGCCAGCGAGTATGTTCGAGTGCATAGGATGGCGCCGTTCGCAACCGTGAGCGCACAGTAATATCCTTGTCCCCGCTCATCGCATGATGAATGTTCGCCCACGTTCACAGATCAAGGCGTCTGGGCCAGATCGCTCGCGGGATCGTAGCCTATCTGTCGCGCCGAGAGCATGGGCCATTGTCTCCCTGCGGCCTGAGATCTCGTCAGCGCTGGCCAGACCGGGGCCGAGATCGCCTGCCGGTTTGCAGTCCACTAAGTAAGTATGGGCAAGCTTCAGACCGCGGAGGGGACGGGCGTTACAGCTGCGCTCGGGAAGATCGTGAGACTAGGCAATCGCCGCGGTCGCCGTACCATAGGCTCTTGCGATGAGCCCGTATGTCTTCCGTGTTGTGGCTCGGAGCAATCCGGGGCAGCTGGGGGAGATCATGACGGTGAGTTTCCCCTACGAAGCTTATCTGGCCGGCTCGCATGTTGAGGTCATTCGTCGGGACCTGGCAGACCCTCGAGATCCTGCAGTCGAGACCAGATCTGGGCTTTGGAGCACGCGGCCAGACGCGGCCCCCACGGTGCCAGTGTGCTGGGACTGCCGTACTCGGAGGACGTCGGGGCAGATACTGCGTACAGGGATCGCCGCGGGAATTCGGTTACTTTCGCGGGGACTGTGAACTCGTCTACGGTCTAGGCCTCGTCGGCGATTGGTAGGCTCATTCTGACCCTTTGTTGGGTGGTGCAGGCCGAACCTGTCTATATTCAGCTGTACGTCCCTTCCAACAGGATATGCTGAGGTCGTGATAAACTGATGGATGCTGCCACGTAGTTTTGGACAACAGAATGAATTGTATACATCTCCCATGCAAGTTGACCTCGAAGCAGGGATCAAAACATTTGCCTGATGAGCTTCCATTCCAAGCTTGCGTCGCCCACTTCACTTCTCCACCTGCGTTGCACTAGGCTTCCTCTTCGTTTCAATTCCGACTTAACATAACCTTGTTGGTCCATGGATATCAATCGAATACCTTACTGTATTAGTCAACGTTCACGGCCCTTCCAATTTCGAGCTTTCGACCGGCGACCTGAGTAAGTACGCGACCCGACGATCAACTAATCGAGGGACCTGGTACTGTCATGGGTCTGCAACTTTTTCGTGGGAGTGTGTTGTTGGGAACAGTGTTGATACCGAACATGACGCTTCAACGGGTAACAACTTCACGCTTTCTGCTCAGGGGAACTTCACAGTAAGAATACATCCGACATAGTTATCAACTCACTAACCAACCCTTCCGCAGCCGAACGATGCACCGCAAGGGACCTAAATACTTGATGACTTCATCGGTGGGACGGGTAAGGCAGGCAACAATGTGAATCATTCAAACAGATTAATGCATCGGGGCAGATGTGGTGGTTGCTGTGTCTGGTTATACCCAAAGCACGGAGATCGAGTCTCTCATCGCCGCCTTCTGGCAGAGTCTCAACATCAGCGCCAGCCTCCCTGCTCTCAAGACCAATCTTATTCACTCTTCTTCGCTCACAGGTGAGCGTTTTTATTTAGGTATCTCGAGAGTGTTTGCTAACGATGCGGCGGCGCCGCATGCATCATAGTCCTCGAGACGACCTGGCACAAGAATAACACAGCCATGCCACCGTTTCGCTCCTGAACCCATTCACCGCAGACCTCGCGATAACGCATGTCAAATCAAACGTCAGCTTTCATAGCATACCCACCGGCACAATTGACACGCCGATCGCCTTCTCGTCGAAGGGGAACTCGACAACCGCCGCTCCTCCTTATTTCCTAATATCGCATGTTCTAGGCTTGAACTTCCCTCCCTTCGTGGCCAAAGTTAACGCGTACGTCGATATTGGCACCGCCTTGGCCACGAGCACGATATCGGTTGACTTCGATGTATGTCCATTCACTTCTTGCCTGAACATTCACTGATGTAGTACCTTTACGCGAAATGTAGATTTCGAACCCGCTGGACACGGAGATTGAGATCGAATTCGCTCAGGCCGACTCCGGCTTGGATGGCGAAACCTATGTTCATTTTGAACACGCGTTGAACAACTTCGCTGTACCCCCGCACTCCACCGCCAACAGTGGGGCTATCAATAACGTGCGCCTCACACAAGGCACACTGGGATTGATAGGGCTTCTCGGTGCGAAAACGGTCGATGTGTTCACGGTAGCTACAGTCAAGTGAGTAGCATTTTCTGCTTTGTTGGGTTGAGACGGCAAGTCGAGGTTGATCCTCGCCTCGAATAGGATCGGCGTGTACACGGTTCCTTGGTTGCACCTCACGGCACTCGACGTCCCCATCCACCGTAACCCATAGGTCCCACCTTCTAGCACGCCAGAGGCTCCGTAGTTTGTTCAGTAGGCGTATCCTCACCACTATACCCCGTTGGTTCCTTGGTTTCAAGTTTGCTGTCCGATTCATGTATCGCTATCTCTTCTCAAACTATCTTTATTGTCCGTCCCATTCTTCCTCCCGTCATACACACTATTGCTGTCCCTACCTCCCAATATAATTGCACCTTGCTAATGCTTGCTTGCCACTTGTTACGGGTCTGCGTTTGCAGTAGCAGTATGTAGCACTGGCAGCGACTCGGTCGGACACCGGGACAGCGCTCGACGGTCCTTGTTCTGATTGGCTGAGCTCGAGTGTGCCACGTGGCAAGGTCATAAAATCTCGGCGCTTGCCATGCAACTGCTTGACGATAACCATCACCAGCACAATCCCCAGCTTTCACGCACCTTCATCCAACACCACGCTCTCTCGTTCTCTACGTATCTTAAACAATGTCTCCATTTCGGGTCGGGGTTGCCTCTGAACGGCAGGAGTAGAGGCATGGGTCGGTTCGGTCTGCGTACGAACGGACAAGATCTCGAGAAGGCTCCACTACCTTGACCCTCCCACGCCTTGAGCTAAAAGCAAAGGCGTCGTATGAAAGAAGGTGTGTGTGTGGCCGACGATAGATAGCTTTTTAGACCATGCGTTGATTCTGGCTGTTAGAGAACATCCGGCCTCGCGGTGCTGCCCGTCGCATGCGGACCCTAGGTCCCAAAGCGAAATGGGCTTGCATGCTCCGCCGCATCCATGGCTTAAACATCAGCAGATACTCTGAATTCCCGGTTCATCTTCGTGATTTCTAGTCTTCTATCCAGTGTCCCACAATGTTGACACGCTGCCGACAGTCCTGAGTTGTCACTGCTTCACTCCTCCTGCCCCTATGTCGGTGCAATCGTTGATCTTAAGGGCTTACTTCGTGTGAGCAAGACACCGCAGAGTCAGAAAGCGAGCGTGTTTTATGTGGTCTACTGTTGCCAAAAACCATACACTAACGTTCTAGAAACGTAGTACGTGCGCCTCAGTTCGGGTTCGAATATTCGTGTGACGGTCACGCATGGCTGTACCAGGTCATCGCCTACAAAAGTCTCGAGGTTTTGTCCAGCCTAAATCCCCTTCCCCCGTCTTCAAGTCCCCCGGTTGACGCCCGCACCATGGCTCGCCCAAAGCCTGTCGCCTCTTTGATTGTTTCTCCCTTCCGATCGACTACGCCTACTATCGTTGGCGGCGTTCTCTTCGGAGGTAGGTGTGCACATTCCCCCTCCCTTCCCGACTTAATCAATTTGTACCGCGCAGGCATCTTCATATTGCTCATCGTGGGCTGTTTATATTACGCCAACTTATGTCGCGCCTCGGCAAATCCCTCTTCACTAAACCTCGACCATAGAGGCGATTTTTTCCGCAGGTTCCGCGACCTGCGCTCCACTTTCGTGGATGGGCCTGTTGCCTCTACCCTCCCCTTGCATGTGCGCACGGACAATATTCTGAGGTCGTTGAATTTCACCTCCCCGCCCGCGGACCTAAATTCACGCAACGCGCGTGCGCACCTGACCGTTCCTCCTCCATACGGTCATGCGTACGAGCATCCCCCTTCCTATGAAGCGTCCGTCAGCGACCACGGGAGTACAACACACTCTCCGATCTCGCCTCCTACCCCGGGCTCAGCTGCTGGAGAGAGATGGACAGCCAGCCGTAGTTTCTGAGATCTGAAGCCCTAGGAGCGCCGTTCTGCAACATTTTGGTTCACCCTTTCCAGCGATAGCGAGGGGAGCTTGGAAGGGAGGGGGAGGGGACTGCGACAGTGAGAGAGGTGACGTGGGTGTGGCGTGTCGGCAACGATGGCTTAGTTGCCCTGGCTTCCCTTTTCCTTATACCCCATGGTCCATCTCCAGCCATACGCCCGATGCGCCGACACAGCATGCGTCCAACAGTATAGCCTTGATTCTGACCGAGTATGCCAGTGTGGCATGCGATGCGCCTTCTTTCTTCTGTTTTACTTTCTAGACGTGTTCAACCCGTTCTCGTCTCGTGTCTCGAGGCCCGCTACGTAAGAGCTACGTCGAGGAGACATCGCCTTTTCGGGCCGGCATTCCATCAAGACCTTCGCCGCACTGGCTCACGGGTCACAGCAACACAGGTCGCGCACGAGACGCGGGTTGTTCAGATGACTAGTCGGTGCTAACGGGGCGAATCGCTCAAGTTGATCCTACAGAATAGGTAGCTTTCCCACCAGCCCTCTTCGCAAGCGGCGAATCTTTCCTCAAACACCTCAAACGCCGAAGCGATTCGAATTCTGTTGTGAGTTGTTCCGTTGTCCTCCGAAGGGATGCGGCCCGGGAGAGATCACCAAGACTGCATTCATCCAGCTCGAATGACGGGTCCATCAGGATCCATGACGTCTTTCATCTTCGTCCTGGGAGCCTCCCTCTTCGAAGACTTTCCTATACAAGAACATTCGATCCTGATCTCAGTGTCGGCAAGTTCATTCAAACAGATGCGGGGACATGTTGCGTTAATTTCAGTTACTTATATGCACGAACGCTCCACAGTGACAGCTTGACACCGAAGAATTGGCATCGCGCATATCATCAAATAGTACTAGTCTCCGGTCGAGCTGTACTTGGCGAACAGTCGTTCGAGCCTCAAATGCAACTACTCAAACAGTTGGTCATCATACTTCTGCGGCAACCTAAGCGGTTAGCGTAATCTGCGAACGTTGAGGGACTGCGCTCGCCAGCCGCTCTAAATCCGCATCCAACTCACTCCGTTTATAAGTTTCCCCCGCAGGCGCCTGGCTCTGTCGCCCCCTCCCCCGCATGACGGCGTAATCCTTGTCCCCTTCGCTACTACGACATGCCCGTCGTACCGCGGACGTCAGATGCTGGCAATGGTACCGAAATAACCTCCCCGAGCGTGGGCACGAAGACCGTCGTCGGGATGGTTCTTGGCATACGTAAGTTTTGGCCTGGTGTTCTCCTCGTTTGTCGTCCTGTCTGATTGACACGCCACTGTGGCCAGTATGCCTGTTCACCATAGTCCTCAGTTACCAGTTGATCGCCTGTCCGCACAGGAAGAAGCGCGCCGCCGCACGTCGGGTCCCGCGCAATGCCCCGCGCGCCGCGAAAAACACCCACACTCGTTCAAAATCAACACGCTCTTTTCGCACTTGCTCTAACTTATTTGGATTGTCCAAACCGGAGCCCGCTCTCGCCAACAGCACGCCGAGCTGCTCTGAAAAGAGGGTCCCGCCTCAGGATTCCAAAGACGGCCGGAGGACGTTCCGCGCTCTTCTTCTACCGTTCGCACCCCGGGACTCCTCCGGTGGACCGGAAACTCCACCCCCTTCCCAGTCGAAGCCCACCCTTCTCGAACGCAAAGGGCTTCGCGACCTGCGACTCAACACCGAGCTACTGAAGTCCGATGGCAAGCAGCGCTACCCCGCCACTCCCTCGCCCATGATGACCCCTACGCGCAAGCGTATGGGTCGCGTCTTCCAGTTTGGATCCAGTCCTTCTAGCACCCCTGGATCCTCCACCACCTTGTTCTCCGCCAGTACACCCACCAGCCGCCGTCAATATAAGAAGCTCGACGACACCCCACACTCAGACTGGTCGAACCAGGCCGTCTGCCCCACCGAACGCCCACCCGAAGCCATGGTCTCGCCGTGGTCTCCCAACGAGCCTGAGTATCCCTACGCACCGTACTCGCCCATCACCGTCAGGTGGCTCAGCGACACCCCCCGCACGCCACCGCCGCTCTACCCCCCTCCCCCCGCGTATCTCCCCGAGGTGCCTATGCGGTCCGACGGACTCGGAAGCAGCCCTGGAACCCCGACCCGCGCGGGTGCTAGTGCTCGCGCGGGCGCGCCGCTCGTCTCGCTCATCGTCTCGCGCCTGAGCGAGGAGATCGACGGGGAGATCGGGAGCTGGGACATGCCGGACATCCGGGCTGCGCTCGCGAGCGTAGTCACCCTGGTCGACCGTGACGATGATGATGATGATGTGTTCGTCATCGCCGACGAGTCGGACGGGGACGACGGCTCGTCGGAGCTGGATAGCGTCAGCCTGCACACCGTGACGGACGAGTACGAGTCCATGGAGCCGTTGAGCTTGTAGTCTGTCGGACGCCTGTAGCCTGCCAAGTCGTGGACTGTTGTTTTCGTATTCCGTTTGACCATTGTCAGCCTTGCGGTGTACGAGTACGAGTAAGTTGAATTTGTATGCTGGGTTAACTTGTACGCTTACGTGCCGTTACACGTCTGCGGAGACTCGGAGCTGTTCAAGTACCATGTAAATACTTATTATATGCATGTCTTGATCGTTGAAATCGACATCTTCGATGCTACTGTCTGCCGGCATTCATGGCCTGGGTTATTCCTAGGCAATCAACTTGAAACAAAACCCTCCTCATTGCTACGGCGTTGTCAGGAATTTGAAGCTCAACTGCCATCGGTTCCGTCGTTTACCTTAAGCCTGAACAAGCGTCCGCAGGGGGGCGACGCCTTGCCAATCCATAGCCAATCGCGCGTGTATATAATCCGGGTTTGTATTTTCCACTTCCAAAGATATCCCAAATCAACACACGCCCTACGAAAACTGAAAGTAGTAACATAAGCCTCCTACTCCTGGTAGCAGTGCCGTTGACACTGCGTTGACATCAAGAGTGTGAGTACCTGTAGCGAAATGCAGGGTCACAGTTCTATGGCGGAGCCGGGTATCGGTACGTCATAGTGTTAGTAGCATAAAAGTCGTCGCGTGGTGGGACCGCAGAACATGAATGCATGACCAGCCAAGAAGAGCAAATCACTGGCGGGCGCGGAGGGGGGGGGTGAGTATATGCGTATAGACAGGAAACTGGAACGGAGCTATGTTATTGTACTGCTGTCAGCGGACGGTTCACGGCGGTGAGATAAGGTATACACTGACCGGCGATGAGTCTTGTAAATTGTAACAGGTCATTATGATCTTCTTGATTCTGTCACCGGGGCGGGTAGGTTGCAATCGACCTGCAAGGAGGGAGGACCGCCGAGCAAGCAGGTCGTAGCAACTACGACGGCGTTCATGGTGTGCGTGGCCCAGCGGCCATTGGACATCGCGGTCTGCACCTTCTTCCACATCTTGCGAGCTTGCTTTTCCCGAGACGGCGGTGATGACGAATGACGGGTGCTAGACGGGTAGCGGGTGTCACTTCCAAGGTCGTAGTCCGACGGTTCCGCCGCCTGCGGCCGCGCCTCCCCGGTTGGACCGACCTCCAGAGCCCGTTCGCGAATTTCCAACTCGTCGATAAGACTTGTGGAGGGGCGCGCCTCTACGTCTTGTGGATGAGAGCGACAGACGCGACAGCGGTGTTCCCCTGCGACTTGTGCGAGCGACCTGATGGAACTCGCCAACGTCGCGAAGCCCGATATGAGGGCGCTGACCACCAAAAACACTGGGAAGATGAGGGATGTATCCTTCCCCAGAGATCGACGGCAGGAGGAACTCACAAAAAATCAATGCAACTTTGCAATATATTGTGTAGTCGGTCTCCGAAGAGGGACAACTGGTATTGATTGTCCCGTTCAAGTTGCTAATGACTGAGGCGTAGATGTGGGAGGAGGAGGAATCGTTCGCCATTTCAGAGAGAAGAGCCGTTGGAGATTGGACTAGCAAACGAGGCCCGAGTATAATAGACCGAATCCCCTGTTGTGCGTTTTATATGAGTCTTCGCATATTTGAGAACGGTACTCGCGTGATATCCAGAATCGAGCGTCGGTGACCAGTAAAGCCAGACAAGCGATCAAACCAAACAGCAGGACATCGTTGCCTCTCTCCAGAAAATGATATCGAAGACGAGAGCTGCGGCGGCTATTGGCGCGAGGCGGGATGGATATCCCATTGTGGGACATGGACGCCTAACGTGAGAACGCCGTCTCAGATATCCGGATAGTGGCACAACCATGAGGCTTCTGTAGTCGGATATCCAAAAGTTAAAACCGTCGAAAAGCAACCACTCGCCCATCGGCAACATCGAGCAGAGGGATATGCATGGAATATGACCAACAGAACGGAGGCGCACCGTATCAACCCCGTTGTGAAGGGCCTGTCCGCGGACGCATAGAGCCATTGTCTCTTCAAAATTCGATGAGTCTGTGAAATGGACAACCCCAACGTCGCGTTGTATCCGACAGGAAGTTATACCAGTTGACTTTATAAGCTTGACTGTCCAGGGCAACCTTGAGGATGGTGTACTAGCCAAAGCAACCGCCATGGGCCCAGTGCGCCTTCCAACGATCGCCGATGTTCTCCAGGAGTTTCTGCGAGACTTTGAAACGGCAGACTCCCACCTGCAGTCGACCTGCAGCCTACAGGGAGGCATGAAATGGGGGTGTCACGATGACGGGAGGAAGGGGAACGTCAAGGCCAGGTCAAGGCCTGGCAATGGCATGGCTTTATGGCCGCAGCGGACTAATAGCGCCGAGGAAATAGAAATGAGCGTCTAATTGGTTCCGGGCGCTTCTCACTGAATGAGTGCCACTTGGGCTCTCCGTCGACTCGACTTCGACTACCTAGTACCCTCTCCCATCCAGGCTACGGCAGCACTGGCCGCCCCATTTTTATACGCTCCGAACTCGCATAGAACGGTCTGGGCATGGCACTCACGGCGTCCACTAAGCGAGCCATATTCGATGGTGAGGACTTCGTCAGAACGTTATCGGAGAGAACCTCTCGAACTAATGCGTCCTCCGCCCACTAGTGGCCATCTTCGCTGCTTCTCAAGTACGTGATATACTGTCTCTGTATGAAAAAGGCTAAATATGCACGGAAGGTAGCATTGTACTACACGCTAAGAGTGCGTTTCTCCTCCGAAAGTATGTGCATACGGATACTCACCTTCGGAACGGAATAGTGGGTGATGGACTCCTTGTCACCTGTCGACCGCAAGGAGGTCAAGCAGAAGAGTTTGAAGGCTTTGGAGAATCTAGGACATAAGGACTTACAGCTGGATGAATATGAGAGTACGTCCCTCGTGCCCTTTCGTGTCGTCCCTATCCTAATGTCTGCTCAGGCCAAATTGCCTCCGAGATCATTCACCCAGACGATATCGACGTCCGCTTCTCCGGTATGCCCACCCCATCCTCCGTCTTTCCTACCTAGCCCCTTACCTATACCTACGCCTTCAAGACATCGGCGGCCTTGACCCCATCATCTCCTCCCTGCGAGAATCCGTCATCTACCCCCTCCTATACCCCAATCTTTTCTCGTCGTCGGCCCTCCTGGGCGCGCCGAAGGGCGTCCTGCTCTTTGGCCCTCCCGGATGTGGCAAAACCATGCTCGCGAAGGCGCTAGCCAAGGAGTCCAGCGCGACATTCATCAACATCGCTGCGTCTGTCCTCACGAACAAGTGGTATGGGGAGTCGAACAAGCTCGTTGCGGGCCTGTTCTCGCTCGCGCGCAAGGCGCAACCGAGCATCGTGTTCATTGATGAGATCGACTCGTTCCTGCGGGAGAGGACGAAGGGAGACCACGAAGTGACGGGAATGATGAAGGCGGAGTTCATGACGTGCGTCCTCATCCCCATTTAACTTATATGACTCGTCGTTGACTGAACGGGGTCCGGATATCCAGCTTGTGGGACGGTCTGACGTCGAGCACTGACCGGATATTGGTTCTGGGTGCGACGAACCGGCCCAACGACATCGACTCTGCGATCCTTCGACGCATGCCAAAGCGCTTTTCTATTGGCCTTCCCGACGTTGAGCAGAGGCAAAAGATCTTGACCCTTGTGCGTCCTCCCTTGTGTCCTCCCTTGCGTCCTTGTGCTCTATACGGCCGACGTCGCTGACGCGTATATCCAGATGCTCAAGGATACACTGCTGGAAGACGGTTTCTCTATCCGGATACTCGCGGAGCAATCCGAGGGCCTCTCAGGGTCCGACCTCAAGGAACTCTGTCGAAACGCCGCGATGCGGCCTATGCGGGAGTTCATGCGGCAAGCAGATGGCGACCACGAGAAGCTCGCCCAGTCCCAGAACGAGGTGCGTCTTCGTTGTCCCACAGCGTCACGTCATCGACCAACTTTATTGTTGCAGGGCTTCCAGCTGCGTCCACTGATGCTGGATGACTTCTTTGAGCTGGACGGGGCGAGCATGCTGCCCGTTGACTGATGACCGTAGTACAGGCCGACCTATGTCTCAGTCTGCCTTGGTGATGCTTGATCGGGCTCATGGATTTTCTACGACACACGACCTGCAAGGTGTACATGTATGCAAGTAACTTATGGACGTCCTAATGCCATTTAGATTTAGATCGACAGCTCCAGCTGCAGAGTGCTTCGAGCCGACAATGGCGCCAATGATCAAGTGTGCTCGGTGCTAAAGATGATCAGTCTTCGATATGACGAAGATGACAAGAATGTCCGGTGTGGATAATCTGGATATCCAAGACGGTTTGGGGGAGAAAGGTGGTGATCCCTGCGGTATGAGTATCTTCCGTCGGGCTTTTATAACATAGCAGGTGGTCTAACTCGTGTTCCACAGTCTATCGTTCGATGGTGGTGACCAACCTGTCTCCTTCCAGCCTGGTTATCAGAGATATTTCGACATTGGAAGGCTCGGCGGCAGAGCGGTCGCTTCGAAGGGCGGGGCAAGGCCAGGCAAGCCAATCGCTGCTAGACCAGCCATTCTAGTCCGTCCGGATACAGACATCACCCTAATAGTAACAATTCTCTTTCGGCGCACCTCGAGGGGCTTCTTGAGCGGCGAGTACGAACTTCGAGATATTGCTGCACGAGACTAGTAGAGCGGCGCGCCGTTACAGCATACGAATACTTACACTGGTCGACGAGACATCCCGAAGATATTCGGGGGCCTGCGTGATGCACGCCGTGGTTCTACCTATGTGGAGGAATAGATTTTCTTCGAGATGGTAGTAGAAAGTCCGACCCCCCAAGTCACAATTGAAGATTAATATTTGATTAGCTTTAGCTCGATCAGTAACTGTGAGATTAAGGGCCTTACAATCGGACAACTTCCCACGATTAGATCAAGTGTAATCACACTGCACAGTGGAGGTTCCCGTTTGCTGCCGCTGCTCGTCGTCGACCCACTCGATGACCATCCCCTGACTTATCTCTATCTATTCGTCTCTATATTCCTAGAACACTAATGGTGAGCATGACTCACTCTGGGAGTGAGGATGGGACCCTGACACTGCACAGACTGTGTGTACGGATTGCGGGGGGACGGTCATTGAGTACGATGCTGCCGCGGGAAACGGGTTCTGCGTGCAGTGCGGGACGGTGGTGGAGGAGAACACGATCGTGAATGAGGTGCGTAGCGATTCTTCTCTCAGTTTCCATGCGTTGACGACATGTATGCGGATAGGTGACCTTCGGGGAGACGAGCACGGGCGCGGCGATGGTGCAGGGGAGTTTCGTGGCTCAGGGAGCAAGTACGTCTCCATTCCGTCCCGCCGGAGCACACTGGATGTCGTGCTAACGTGCTGCAGCACGCGCACGGATGGGTGGGATGTTTGGGAACAGGGGCAACACGGAGAGCAGAGAGCAGACCATTGCGAACGGTGAGTCGAGGCTCTCTTATTGCTATATGCGCTCCCTGATAGTGTCTCGGATGCAGCAAGTCGCAAGATACAGCAGGTTGCAACCGCACTGAGGTTGTCGGAAATCGTCTGCCTCGCCGCGACGCGACTGTACACCCTCGCGGTCGAGCACAAGTTCACGAAGGGCAGGAAGAGCATGAACGTCGTGGCCGTGTGCCTATACGTTGCGTGCAGACAGAAGGAGACGAGGAACTACATGCTCATTGACTTCTCGGACCTACTCCAGGTATGACATGCCTTTCTACGCTACTTTTTCCTCCTCGACTGACACTCCCGCCCCAGGTGAATGTCTTTGAGCTCGGCCACACCTACCTCCAGTTTGTGCAGACGCTGAACCTCCGCCTGCCCCTCGTCGACCCCTCGCACTACATCTCCCGCTTCGCTGCGCTCCTCGAGTTCGGCGAGGAGACGCACCAAGTCGCCATGGACGCCGTCCGCCTCGTGCAGCGCTTCGACCGCGACTGGATGACGAAGGGACGGCGGCCGGCGGGCATCTGCGGGGCGTGCCTGCTGCTCGCCGCGCGCATGAACAACTTCCGGCGGAGCGTTGCGGAAATCGTACAGGTGGTAAAGATCGCGGACACGACCCTCAAGAAGCGGCTGGAGGAGTTCCGGAAGACGCCGAGCGGCGCGCTCACACTCGCGGACTTCCGGAACGTGTGGCTCGAGGACGAGATGGACCCGCCGGCGTACACGAAGGGGAAGGAGAGGGAGGAGCGCGAGCGGCTGATCGCGGAGAACGGGGGCGTGGACCCCGACGAGAACTTGAAGGCGAAAGGCAAAGGGAAGAGCAAAGGGAAGCGGAAGAAACGGAAGCGCGACGAGAGCGACGAGGAGGAGGAGGAGATGCCGGACGCTGCCCAGTACGCGCAGCTCGACGGCGCAGGCCCCTCCGCGCAGTATCCACCACCATTCCTTCCGCCGCTTGACCCGACTCTGCTGAACCAAGGTATCCTTGTCGGTACGAGCCATCCCCTGCCGCTGTTCCTCCCGGAGGAAGGTGAAGAGCTCCAGTTCAGCATGTCACATCCTCCGCCGATGGGACAATCTCAGCTTATGGGTCCCCCTCTGGTAGACCCTTCACTGCTCGAACCCGACCTCACGCTAGTTAATCCGCCAGAGCAGTCGCAGCCCCAATCGCTGCCTCCCCCTGCTCCTCAACCGCATGTGGAAGGTGATGTTCCCCCTGACAAAGCTCTGGCGATGCCCGTGCGCGAACCGTCTCCCATAGAGGAGACAATGGACGCGGCGGTGACCCAAGAAGTTACCGACTTCCTCGAGAACGCACAGAGCACGCTCCTCAACTCCGCGCTGGACGAGGCGGAACAGCGACGATTGGCGCATTACACGGGGGACGACGAGCTGCTTGGACTCGACGAAGACGAGCTCGACTGCTTCATCCTCACAGAGGAAGAGGTGCACATCAAGGAACGCGTATGGGTTGAGATGAACAAGGACTATCTAGAAGCCATTGCAGGTGAGTAAGATATTGGTGTCCATTTGCACTGTATAACTTTGCGTTCGCGGTCGCTGAACGGTATCGAACAGCGAAGGCGGAACAGCAGGAGGGTCAGGAAAAGGATAAAAAGACGCGCAAGGTTCGTATCCCGCTCTGGCCAGAAATCTTGGACCCTTTTCCGCCACATTCAAATCCGTGTTTGTACATGTTGGTTTCGGGTGGCGGATATGTTTCTCCATGTGCTCTACCTTCTTTACGTCTTCTTTGGACTCATATCTGCTCGTGGCAACAGCGACGGAAAACGAACAACAAGCCCCGCGACGCGTCGACACCGCATGGGAGCACAGCCGCGGAGTCCGTGCGCAATCTCATCAAGAAGAATCCGAAGTACAGCAAGCGGATCAACTACAACGCGCTCAAGGACCTCTTCACGGACGAAGGTCCGTCCTACCAGCTCCCGGGAACCGAAGAAGACAAGGACGACGATGGGGGCCTGTACACTATCGACGACAAGAGCGACGGGGAGGGCATGCTCATCGTCGAGGAGGGCGGCGGAGGCGTCGGCCAAGTGCCACACGCCAAGTCTAAGTCGCGTTCCGCGAGCCTTGTGCTGGGTACCACCGCGATGCCTCCATCTGGAAAGGGGCTCGCGGATGTGCACGAGGGCGACGATGAGGTGGACGCGGAGGGCGAGGATGATGTGGAGGAAGAGGCGGAGAAGGACGATGCCTATGGGGAGTGGGACGTGTACGAGCAGGAAGTCTGACCGCATTCAAAATGTATTCTCTGCGTTCCAAGAAGAATATATATTACTATTGTACACTCCCAGCGATGCCTAGCCAGCCGCGGCTGCTTCAATCGGCGAGGTCTGCGAACGCGATCGTGCTAGCGTTCAAATTGTGCTGCACGTACCGCCCCTGGAACCACGTCTGCCCGATCTGCCACACTGGTGCGTCGAGTGTCGACGTCCCGAGGACGTTCGCCGTGCACGTCTTCCCGTCCGCCGTCCGATTCAACACGTTCGCGCCCAGGTCAATGTAGTGCACGTCCGTGCTCGGGGGGAAGCTGAAGCCGAAGCGCGCGGGTTTGCGCGCGCAGTCATACGTTCCCTGTTGAAAGCTCCGGTGAGTGGTTGGTCCTCAGGCGCGATGCGAAACAAGAGAGAGACGCACGAAGATGGTGGTGATGTTGTTGGGGTCAGTGTTCTCGATGATCTTGTACCCGACTGACTGAAGAACGGAGCGTACGGTCTCGAGAGAGCCAATGACGTTCGGTGTGCCGCTATCGACTGTCGGACGCCGTTCAGTGTCCGCACAACGGCTCACAGAGGCGGAAGACGTACATATTGGTTCGATGTGCGTGATTTGCTTATCGTCGATGACCAGGATTGGGGAATCGGCCTCGGTCTTGTTCGTCACCCACCACGCGTCGTTCTGCCAAAGCCCAGGCCAGCCGATCTCAGCGTCGTTCGTTGTCGGTAGAAAGGGGAAGGGACAACTCACAGAGAGCGTCGGGAGTGTCGTGAGGTTGCCCTTGATCTTGCACCGTTCTACAGCAAACGTTCGTGAGATCATCACCGCCAATCTGTAGAGGCGTGATCAAGCTATACTAAGGGGCCCGAATGCAAGCGTGCCAGTCCCGTCCGCCTTGAGCCCGACGCCGAACTCGCACGGGGAGACTGCCGCACAATCCGGTCAGCAGACACGCCATGTTGGGTCCAACAGCCACGGCGGGGGTACGCACTCTGCTCCTGGTCACATATCGCCTGCACGAGCGACTGCCCCGCGAGGAACGTTGGGTCGTTGGGGTCGGTTATGTCGGACGCGGGCGGGCTAAAGCCAAGAACGCTGCAAGGGCGACGAACTTTTCAGCCCCTCTCAAACAAAAACACGTTTTCTATGTACATACCCATCTGCGGGGATTGGGTCGCCGTCTGTGATGTTCCCCACGAGAAAGCCCTCGAGGTTGACGCCGTCGTATGTTACGTCATCGTGGACGAAGGTGATGGATTCCTGTCAATGAAGGGGCATATTTCCCATGATTGCGCGTATTTCCCATGAGCACGCTCGAGAACCATGAGGTGGACTGGCTAGCCGCTACTCACCGACGCGGGCGCGGTGCCGTCCTCGCTTGCGCCGTTGAATTGGATGAACTCGCCCTGGTTGGTCGAGTTCGAGGCGGGCGTAGGTTTGTAGAGCCCCTCCGATATGAGGACGGCGAAGCTTCCGGTGTCAAGGGTTAGCTGTATGGCCCAGAGAGGCGTGTAAGCGTCGCTGTGGCGTGGGTTTAGATAGATATATGCGCACGCACGTTGAAGTTCTGTCGGCCAACGGCCAACTCAGTGAGCCAGAACCCCTAGAGACGAACTCAGGAATCAGTAGTCTTGGAAAGTAGGATTTGCAACATACGTGATCAAGGCGCAAAAGAACATTATTTGGCAGCCTTGCCGCAGCGACCGTCGTTGCGGCTTGAAAGAGGGCGGCACCGATCACGGGAATCATCGCTGCGAACTTGCTTCCAAGGATGGTCTGTGGAGGCGGGAGCAAGTAAGTGCTGGAGCACTCGTACATGTTGTGCGCCGCTGATTGAGTGGGGACGTTTAAATAGTTTGGTGGAAATGCGCTCGAGGCTGTGGAGGGCGGGCGTACTTGCCCGCGACCTATCCAGGCGGCAATCAGGGGGAACGCAGCCGCATTGAATCCTATTGAATCACTGACAGTGATGCACGCAGAATCCATGTTGTCATCGAGTAACTTTAGCTCATAGGGTGCAAAACGGTGCTGGCAGATCCAGAATGTCAAGCAAAAGTTGGGCTGCAGAGGAGAATGCGGATGGCGGCAGATGGACAAGGTTTTTGGATGACAACAAGCGAAGTTGTAGTTTGAGGTGCATATAGGTTCGAAACGCCAGAAAGAATACTGGTGGGTTGCAAAGGTATATCTTAGAGCTAGATAACACGTTCGGAACGTTAACTTGAAGATACGCACGAAATGCTAGTATATGTGCATGATGCTAGCACGTGTTGAAATTATACTTGGACGTCGAACGGTATGGTGTACAGTGGATATGTTAATGACGACACAACCAATGGTCGCAAGCGTTGGTACATAAAGGCTGAGAGGAGGAAACGAACATGAGGATCCAGGAGAGCCGTCGAGCGTCTGAATGACGAACAGTGTTACCGTGACCCTCGCCGCCTTGACAACCGTCACGGATAGCGTGACGCCCTTTCCGAGCCGATGCAAGGATCAACGCCCGGGCCGGCACATCCCCTGGCAGCACTGCAATTCGAATACCCCTCGTCACCGTTTATCATGAGTCTGGTTCTACATCGAATGACCCGCATACATTTTTTTGACACATCTTGTTCAGGAAGAGTCGGACGTTGGCCCAGCGCCGTACGCGCGCGGGTCGAACGGCCAGGGAGATGGCAGAATTAAATTAAAATGGTATGTTTGTAACTCAGAAGATGGCAACGCTCTTCCACTCGGAGCTCACCCCTTCGATTGGCCAGATATGTCTCAGGTTCCAAAACATAAGAAGTATGCGTTCACCGTGCAACACGAGTGCGTCATTCATCCTGGTGAAACAAGGAACCGACGGTTGCGTATCTAGGACGCCGCAGCACTGGCGCCGCAAGAACCTGACGGAATCTTCGAAGCTCAAACTCGCAGCCAGCTGCGAAGTCAAGGTGCCTAAACTGAATATGACCCATGATCATTATTGGTCGATCCGTGAGCCATCCGCTGGCTTGCTGCCGGTATAGCTTCGTCTCTGCCCCCGGGGTTCCGTGGTGCCCCGCAGACACAACAGATAATGTGAGTACCTCGCGACGGAGAAATGCATCTGGTCACCCGGGAATCGGCGCCCGTAAGATCAGCATGATCGCACTCACGCCTTTCACTGGGCTCCATTCGGTTCTGTCTAGATCCAGAGGACGAGGGCTCGAGCATTGCCTGGTTGTTCCTTAATACAAGTTCATAGATATGTGCGCTTCTCCCATCGCACTAAGTTCATGCGCAGAGCACGCTGACTACGCTGACCACTCGAGCAGCAACGCATGCATTGGTCACTCTCCCGTCGGCCTCCAAGTCTTCTGTAACCACGCGCGTGATGTTGCCCGTCACATCCCTTCCGGCAAATATTCGCGGTGTGATTGCAGTATATGTATATGCCCAGGCTTCCAGGACATGGTGCGGAGAACGTCATACGCGTGTCCAATAAGCTTCGCGGTGAGTGCCCCCCCGAAGGCGCGGCCCCCGCCTTGGCAGCCACCGAGGGTAGCAGAGGAGCTTTCTCCTAGCCCCCCACCTAGACCCATATATGGTTTGTCAGGATGCGGTCGTGTGGCCCTAACATATAAAGGATCGCAGCAGAAAGGAGCCAACCTTCATCCAACACACGCTTTTCATCTTCATCTCGCACTCCGACTTGCAACATGGGGTACGTCGATTTCTGATCTGGCTCGAGACTGATACTGACCAACGATCATGTACTAGTGCCCTACTCTCGAACCTGCTCAGTACGTCCGAATAGGGTTCAGTGGACGAAAGGCGAATGGACACGGCTGAGTATATCTTCCTACAGATGCGTTGGGCTACCTGTTGCAAGGAGTCGGCGCCTTGCTTTCCTTCCTCGGATCGCTCGTCTCGGTCCTATTCTGCGAATGCTGCTCGGATCCGTGTGGACCATGCGGGGCCTGTGGGTCCTGTTCCTGTGGATCCTGTGGGTCCTGCGGGTCCTGTCCCTCTTGTTCATGTCCCTCCTGTTCCGGCTGCGGGTCCTGCCCCTCTTGCAGCGACTGTTGCAAGTCCTGTCCCAGTTGCGGGTCCTGCCCCTCTTGCAGTGACTGTTGCGAGTCCTGTCCCAGTTGCGGGTCATGCGGGTCATGCAGCGACTGCTGGAAGGACTGCACGAACGCTTGCGGGTCTTGTAGCGACTGCTGCAAGTCCTGCCCCAGCTGTGGGTCGTGCACGGACTGTTGCAAGTCGTGTTCCAGCTGTGGGTCGTGCACGGACTGCTTGAAGAACTGCACGGACGCTTGCGGGTCTTGTAGCGACTGTTGCAAGTCCTGCCCCAGCTGTGGGTCGTGCACGGACTGCTGCGAGTCCTGCCCTAGCTGCGGGTCCTGCACGGACTGCTGCAAGGACTGCACCGACGTCTGCGGGTCTTGCGGCGACTGTTGCAAGTCGTGCCCCACCAGTTGCGGCTCCTGCGAGTCCTGCTGCAAGACCTGCACGGACAGTTGCGGATCCTGCTCCGACTGCTGCAAGAACTGCACCGACGCTTGCGGATCTTGCACGGACTGCTGCAAGAACTGCACCGACGTTTGCGGGTCCTGCGGCACCTGCTGCAAGTCCTGCCCGAGTTGCGGGTCCTGCACCGACTGCTGCAAGAGCTGCACCGACCTTTGCGGCTCCTGCCCTTGCAGCTGCGGGTCGTGCAAGGACTGCTGCGGGACCTGTGGGGACTGTTGCAGTAACTGCACAGACCTTTGCGGGGCCTGCAAGAACGGCTGTTCCGGTTGCGGGTCCTGCAACCCCTCCTGCTCGGGCTGCGGGTCCATCTGCCCATGCTGCTGGTGAGTGTCTCGTGGTGCCACAGTTGTTGATGACGAACGACGACTGACCGGCACTTCCAGAGTAGCGCCGAGGAGGACTCAGGGAAGAGCTGAGGGTTCCCGGAGCTCTTGAAGACAACGCCTTATCTTTCTTGGGATTGACTCGCGATATGGATGGTTCCAGTTGATTACGCTCCTTCTTGGCTATGTATTCATGCTATATACCCTTTGTGATGACCATGGACTTTTAACTGTACCAGAGAGATATCGCAGGCAACTACGGTTCGACGCGCGTGAATGGGCCAGGGCAAGTGGTGAATTCGACGTCGGAGCTGCGTTACCCATATGTACTTAGGGCGTACTGCGATCTGCAATGTCTCAAAAACAAACGTGTACAGAACTGTATCGCACTTCACAGCCAAACCGTCGAACATGAGGGCCGTGGCCGAGGGAGGGATCTGAAGCGGCGCTGATAGCCTTAGTCCCATTAGATCACCAAGAAAAGGTATGCAGGTATAAGTACTCAAGATGTCGTACTACCTTTTCTACACCTTCCTTCATCATCATCGTCGTCCAATCGCACAATTCGTGGTAAACATCGTCAGTTACAGCATCATGGACTCATGCGCCCGTACGTCAGAGCACCATCAATGCAGCGAACAGCGCGAGAGCGCCAGCGATGACAGGGGTGGCGCGCACGCTCGAAGCAGCGTTCTTGCCGCCGCCACTACCGCTCGTCGTCACTGCGGCGTTCGCAAGGAGGTCAGGGCACTGCGGCGCGACGAGCTTGTCGCCGTAGGTGCTCGCCACCCAGAGCACCGCGCCGTTCGTCCATCCGAACCCGGCCTGGACGGTGTACTCTCCACCGCGACCCGCAGAGTCGATATCGGAGATCGAGAACTTCTCGAACATCTACAGGACGCGAACGGGCATAGTCAGCCAGACGCGTTACACGGACGGGAGCAAGGCACGCTCACGTTTCCGGTGTTGTTCACGCTCTGCGTGACGTTCAGCTCCTTGTCCGACAGCCTGGGGAGGAGACCCTGGATTTCTCCGCCCGTCGCGTGCCAGCTGCACAGCGCACTCGCGAGGTAGCGGTTCGCAAGCTCACGCTGCAGCGTCGCCGCCCAGCCCTCGCCGTCCGTCTTGTTGCCTCCGTTGACGACAGTGCCATCGAGCTTGTTGATGTCGGCCGCAGACCCCGTCCTGCTCGCGTTCTTCCCGCCCGCGACTGCCTGGACGGGGAGCGCGTCCTCGGTGATGCCGATCTGGTTGGCGGGGATCAGGTTGTACGTCGATTGGTCGCCGTTGAGGGTCGGAAGCGCACCTCCAGAAACGTTGGAAGGAAGCGCACGGAGCGCCTCGAGCGCAACGTACTGGTGCGGGGGCCAAGCGTTGGGCGCATCCCTGAAAAGTCCAAAGATAAGTCAGAACACACGATCACATGACGTCTCAGCATGACGCGACGCGTACCATTGCAGACCCGTCTCGAGGAACGTGACGGGGAACGTGCCGTTGTAGCGGTTGAGCACCATGTTGAGCGAGGCGAAGAACCCGAACGCGTTCTGACTCGAGGCGGCAACTTCGTCGGGGACGATCCCGTTCCAGAGAGGGTAGAACGTCGCGGCGGAGAAGATCGTGCTGCGCGCGTTCGCGGTCAGGTTGAAGTCGTAGAATGCGAGCTTCTCCCCGTCCCACAGAAGGTCGAGGATGCCAGTGCGGATGCTACTGGCTGCATCTTCGTGCGTCTTGGCCGCGTTCGCGTTGTTTTGCGTGTCGTAGAGATCAGCAAGGAGGCCATGCGCCTTGTAGAGGATGCTGTTCAGGCAGACGGGGATAATGCTCCGGATGTTGAGCGAGCGCAGGATCGGGTTCTGGCTCGTCGCGGTCGCCGCGAAGGGCTCTTTGGCCCAGCGCGACGAGTAGTCCCAGCCGGACTCGGCACCAGATGCGAGCTCGGCGTAGAGATTCGAGCGCTCGTCCTCAGTGAGAAGGGACAATGTTGGGTCGTTCGCAGTGAGGTAGTCTTCAATGACAGTCAGCGAGATGCTCACACCCACAACGGACAGATGGACACGTACCAGTCAGGTAAGACTCCGGGCGCGGGGCAGTGTTATTGACTGCGTATCGTGCCATTGCATAAGTCGTGTTCGTGAAGGGGCTCGTGACGTTGACCGTGCGGTGCGTTGCCCACCACGCGAGCTCCTTCTCGGCAAGAGGCAGACCTCGATCCAGAACGGAGGTGTCATTTGTGGCCGCAACATAGTCAGAGAGCATCTGTCAAAACGGCGTTTCAGTCATCTCCATATCATGCAAGACGACCGGCGGCACATGGAATCCTTCTCGTCAAATGAGCGTCATGTTCCAGGAAAGTTCTGACTTGGCCCCACTCAACCGCCCTTCCACGCTCGTCGAGGGAAAGCTGAGACAATCCAGGAACATGATTGTCCTTTAACGAGAGGCAATGCTAGACGCTGGACGTCGTGCAACAGATGGGCGCCGCACTTACGTGAATGAACAGAGGAGGCTGGGAACGGTTGAGATCTGTGAAATGACGTGAGTAGGGGGTGCTGCGGGCGCCCATGACGCACATACAGTAGATGCGGCCGCCGTTGGGGATGAAGCCGAAGTTCTGGAGCTCGTCCATGAAGTTCTCGAGCGTCTCCTTCACGACATCGTAGAGCCCAGACTTGATAAGACCTTGCACAATCCAGTAGGAATCCCAATAGTCTTCATGTGATGGTATGAGTTCTGGGAAAATTCAAGGAAGAACGAGCGTACGTACACTGCTCACGGAATCGACCGCCAGGAACGACGAAGGTATGATTCAGAGGAATCAAGGTGCTCTCGCAGGACCCTGACTGTGTACCCTGTGGACAGAGCGCGCTCTGGTTGGTGTTTCGGGTGAGCTGCTTCCAATAGCCATGGACGGTCTGCGAGAACGCCTTGACAAGTGGATCGGAGACGTTGTTTAAGGAGGTGGGGTTGTCGTTGAAGTTCGTGAGCGCAACAGCCTCGAGCTCGAGACCCTCTCCACGGAAGTTGTTGTCGATAAAGTTCACGATGTCACCTTCCTTGCCAGTTGTGTTGCTGATCGCATCGAATGCAGACAAGACCTGTTGAGAAGGTTTAGAAGTGGGCTTGTCGACGAAAGTCTTGGGGTCGGCATATGCGGCAGCAAGGTTGACTGTTTGTAACACCTGGGCCGCATGCGATCAGCTTCCTGCATTTCGGCGCCACTGACGTCAGGGGACAAGGAACATACCTCTCCGGCACAAAATATTTCGCTCGGGCACCACGCCTGCTTGGGAGGCAAAGCGACCTGGGAGGGGAGGGCCGAGGAAAGCGGCGCACTGGGGCTTGCAACCGCGGTCGAGAACGTGACGGACGGCGCGGTCGCGCTACTAACCGAGGCTTGAGGCAGAGCGCGCACAGCGCCATGAAGAAGCCCAGAAGAAAGAGCAAGAGCCGACCAATGTACCATGCTGCCAGTCCGAACGGCGATCGAGTCGAGTGCAAAGTCGAGTCGGTCGACGCGGGGGAAGGGAGTGCAGGGTAGATGTTATATACTCGCGCGGAATTGATGGACGCGCACCGGCTATTTTCACTTCCATCACCTCATGATGCTCTTGGGAATCCGTGAGCCTCCTGGCGATCTCCTCCGTTTCGGAACCTTCGCTGCCGCTGGTCTGCTGACCATCGTATGCCGGCCAAGAGGGGCCATGTCGCGGATGGAACACAGCACTCTCCCGACGTCGTTCAGGAACCGACATTCACTCCATCCGGTGGGTGGGGTTGGACAACACATGCTCACTGAGCAATGTACGAGCAACCTTGACACCATGAACCAGCCATAAACCTCGCGGAACGGGTGAAGAGGTCAGCGATATTGGGAGGAGATCGCGCCGGTCCGCACCTTTCCCCACTTCCCCAGACTTCCCCATGGACCGGTTCCACCCACCTTGTATGGTGACTGTGATGTCGATCTTGAATTGGCGACCGAGGTGATAAGTAGTAGGTACCAATCAAGTATTAGAGTCGCAGCAACATTAGAGTTGCAGTGTCACTCCCTTAATCAGTGCTTGGAACGTGGTGAACTGATGCCGTCGAAAAATAACAATGGGATAGATATACCTAGTGGAAAGTTGGGCCTGCAGCACTGTGTCTTGGTTTGTGTGTGTGGGTTTCAGAAAGAGTCGGAGGCCCGGAGTTGACGATAAGTATATGCACTCAAATTTGAAGATAATGCTGTCGGAGTACCATTCTTGAAGCGGAGATTAATGCCCTACCCATCTTTCCTAATCTCCGACATAATTCACGACTTCCGCCAAGCAGCACCGTTCCCAGCATCTTGCCTCCTACCATAACCTCCCTGAGTCCTTGTACTCTCTCCCACATCGCGACGTCGAATATGCAGCAAAATCGGTTAGGACTTGGTCTCCGTCCTCCTATGCAATCGTATGGCCAGGGTCCCTCAATTTCGGCTCTCGCAGCGCAACAACAAATGCAGCATCCTCCGGCCTTCGTACCGCCACAACCGAAGCCGACAACACTCTTCATTGGCTCGATATCTGGTGGAATTACGGATTCATTCTTGAATGAGCTGCTCAAGGTGCGTACAGTCCGTTGCATTGACCGACATCGTGCGATATTGAAGCTGGGGCAGGCATGCGGTCCTATCACCTCCTTCAAGCGACTTATTACCCCCGCAAACAAGCCCCAAGGCTTCGGATTCGCAGAGTTCCAAGATCCTGACAGCGCTCTGCGGGCAATGGCCCTCCTGAACAACGTGGAGTTGCCGGCGTTGGAGGATGGATGCGTAAACAAGAAGCTGCTCGTGAGTCGCCCCCTTACATCCTGTCCAAGTGCCGCGTTGATCCCCATCATCTCAGGTCAAAGCAGACGAGCGGACGAAGATGTTCCTGGATGCATACTCGGCGCAAAAAATGCGGACGGACGTACGTGGTCCTACTCTATCTCGTAGACGCCTGCCTCCAGGTGACGATATGCCATATTCCCCTGAGGCATATACCACACCGAGTAGGACATGCGGGGCTTATCTTTGCAGTCCTGAAAAGGGTGGTATACGCCCTCAGCGGGGACACCGGAGGCGTCGACTTGTGAAACACCTTATCCCGTCGCTGTTACATGGTGATTATTGGCCATAACCGTCTCTTGGTAATCGTCTTCCAAGTGGGGCGTTGAAATGCGTTATACGCTGATTACATGCACATCATGGCATGTAATCAGCCTCTAACACAAGCGGTACCTTCGTCGTTGTTGGTCGTCACAATGTGCTCGGGATGGGACACAGTGTTTCACAAGTCCGTCTCCGGTGGCAGTTTGCATGGGTCGTGTCGCCATTCCGTAGCCCTTATTTATAGAACGGTGTCTAAACGCACTGACCCCCATCAGGCGGACGACGAGGCGCAGCGCCAGGCGCAGGTGAAGGTGGACCTGCTCGTCGGCGACATCAACAAGAAGTCGGCGGAAGCGGCCAGCAGCGGACTCTTGGACAGGGAGAAGTACGTTATCCCCCCGCATCTGCACGATCTGCAGGAAGCCGACCTGCCCGAGACCCAACGCGGTCTGGTGATGACCGAGATCGCGCAGTTCCGCGAGCGGGCGGCGAAGCGCGAACGGGAGAAGATGCGCGACGTGCGCGAGCAGATGCCGAACGTCCTCGCCGCGCCGTCGGGTCCCAAGGTGCGCGAGTGGGGCAAGCCCCAGGCGCAGGGCCAGCCGGAGTCTCCCAGCGGCGCGAAGGGATTCGGAATGGGTGTGCAGGGGTACAGCAAGCCTGTCGGCTTCGTCAAGGCGGATGAGGGGAGCCGGACGCCGAGCTCGGACAGGCAGACGACTGTGCGGCCAGGGAAGACGGATGAGGAGCTGGAGGAGGAGAGGAGGGAGGCTCGGAGACGAGATGAGGAGAACTCGTACAAAGACGTGAGTGTTTGCGTTGGAGAATGCGATGATTTCCAGGACTCACAATCTTTCAGCGAGAACGTCGATATGAACCTCGTGAGCGCACGCGCATACAGGCGCTTGAGCGCGCGATCGCCCGGGAGCGTGCAATGAAGGAGGCGGAGGAGCGAGACCGGGTAGAGATGCGCGCACGCCTGGACGTCTGGGACGACGACGAGAGTGACGAGCCGTTCTACACCGACCGTGCACGGTGGCGGAGCCTGCGAACGCGGCGGCTGGCAACCGAGAAAGCGGCAGACGAGGAGTCGCGGTTGTATGAGGAGCGGGAGGCGGACAACCTGCGGCGGGAGTCGGAGGCGTTCCTCGCACGGCAGATGGACGAGATGCAGGCCCTACAGGAGGAGCAGCGCAAAGCGGGCATGCTCCTCGACGATGGTGCGCCCGTCAAGCTCAGCGTGTCGCTCGCTCAGACAGGGCAGAAGGAGGGTGCCCCGAAGGAGAAGGCGGCTGTGTTCGGTCAGGAGGAGGAAGAAGAAGAAGCGATCAGGAAGCGGAAGGTGCCAATGCCGAAGCTCGATCTGGCCGAAGGTGGGGAGAAAGCGAAGGAGAGGCTCGACAAGATCCGGGGGGAGGTGCCACGCGACAAGGAGACGTTGTTCAAGAGCAAGGTTCGGTGGGACGGTGTTTCAGACGTGAGTGCATCGTGGTCCTGGCTCGTCCTTCCGTCACTTACTCGGAGCACAGAATATGATCGACCGCAAGCTCGAACCCCTCGTCAAACGTCAGATGACCAAGTACCTTGGCGAGCTAGAGGACGACGACCTCGTTATGTTTGTCCTAGAACACTTGAAAGATCACAAGGGACCTCACAAGCTCATCGAGGGTCTCGAGCCGGTGCGTGTCCTATTGCATCATCCATGTCTAACCCAAGCTTTCCTCCGTTTAAACTTTCTGCTAACTTTTTATTGCCCTCAGGTTCTCGAAGAGGAAGCCGCCGAGTTCGTCATCAGCATATGGCGACAGATCTTCTTCGAGAGTGTGTCGTACGGAGAAGGCCTTCACACGGAGAAGATGATGGTCGACTAAAGACGAAGCCAGTTCATTACTCACCCGCTTATGCGTTTCCGATGTCTTCTTGGACTCAGCCTCGTACTCGGAGTTCGGGAATACACAAGGGCGGAGGTGATGCCTCTCATGCTTGGGGCAGGTACGTTTGCGTAGTATCGATATGTTTTCCACTAAGATGTACACAAGTTCGTTCCGTGGCCATATGTCTACTTATACTGCTCTCGAGCTCTCAAACCTTCCCATTCCTACGTCCGGCGCGCATGGCGGAGGATTGCGGTCGATCCGAAGACAACCGGAACGCGGGTGGATGGAGTAGACGCTTTGCGTTGTGAGTTGCATGTTTATCGAGCGTTTTATCACCAAAGATCATGTTACCGCGCCTTGTGTGGCAAGGAAGCAACTTACAGGGATTCTGTTCTGCTCCAAAGGGGTTTGTGCGGCAACATCCGTGATCGTTAGCGTGCCTTCCGTTGAGTACCAATATTTCTATCCTCCGGATGATTGGCGCGTTGTGGTAACTTGGTCGTAGGGAGACGTAGCGCATGACTACCCAAGATTGTGTGCAACATTTGTTTTGGGGAGAGAACTTTCTAGGTGAGTAATATGCCGTCCCGTTTGCATCTTGGGCAGTGTGTATGTCCATTGCCACGTAGTAGATTGCTGCTGCATGTCGTCCAGACGGTTTGTAGCTCTTATGAAGTATTCCGACAATTCATAAATTCATAAATTTCTCGCCACACCCTACGTTGCTCCATGCCCACTATCGCATTTCACGAGACCGTTTCTGAGCTATTATCTCCGGGAGAACTGAAGTCCAGACGATGAAGGCGTATCCTGGCTCCTTTATTCAATAGCACACTTTGGTGAGCGCTACGGAATGTGAGGGTATAGGCTATAGCTCCTGGGCAGCAAGGTGCCCTAGCCCCTTGGCGTTCTTCCGCGCGTTATCCCTAAGGATCCTACCTCATACAAGAGCCCATAATGCCATTCCGATCATAAAGGGTATACAATCCAGTGTCATGACCATATATTGAAGCAGCGGAACTAACGTGAACCGTCCAGATCGCCACCTTGTACCCAGTGGGTGTTGTCTTCACCGGGGCTCTGCCAGGAACGCTGGAGCCCTCGCTCATAGTCCCCTAGGAAGGTCAGTCAGCTTCCGTCCTCGACACACATAGCACACTACAATATGCTCACCCGCAACATGGACACATTCCGCAGGTTAAGCAGGAGAGGAGCTGTCCTAAACCATATACAACCGCTGCGGAAACAACGTTAAACCTTCAGCGACGGCGCGATATGTAACGTTGGCTACGCACCTGCCAAGATGAATGTGAGGAGTCCCACAAGGCCGGAAAGCAAGCCGCCGACGGCCGACAACAGGCACGCTACTAGACCTGGACGAAGACGCATGTCAGCCGTGTCTGTTGGACTGGTTTTCATTGAAATCAACGACGTGCCTAATACGGTGGATAGCAGGATCCTAGATAATCGGCGATCAGCCTGATACTCGAACCCATGGAAGCTGAGCCGGAATCGACGTACCCCATATCGCAAGACGAGAACCGCCGGATGGTGAGTGAGGGCTAACCCTTACCCAATGCGATTTCTTATATGCTTTGACCACATGACTGCATCCTGAGGACGTCTAAGGGACGCACGACTAGCAAGATACTTCTCCTTGGTCGCCAGGAGTGATGGGCTCCGTGCCTTCGGCGGTGCGGTGCGCCGCTCAGTTTATTGGACACATAGCGTCACGCGACTCACGCCATCCACGCAGTCCGACATGTCCTCGAAGCCCGAGCACACACATTCTGCAATCACACCGCGCCTATGTGCCGGAAGGGAGGTGACTCCTAAGAATCGTGCGTATCGTTCCTGAAGGCCTGAAGGCGGCACTATCGATGTGGTCCGCACATGACTGGGAGAAGGGCGGTAGTATCGAGAACACGCTGCTGCACAATCAATGGAAGTTGAAGAATGACCATGCGATGTTAATCCTCTGGGCCGAGAGGCCTTGTCCTCTCAATTTGGACATGGTCAGACGCAGCATGGAAGACATGGGTACGTCCATGCATAGGGTACGTATGCCCGTCGCCGTTGATATACGTTGATATCTAGGTGTACCGGGGCTCCTCAGGCTCCAGCCACGGGTGAATCTCCGAATGCCTCGCCATCAACACCATCCACGACATATCTACCGTAAACACGTGCGCGACCACGCTGCTATACCCTGCAATGTTCAGACGCGAGAAGTCGCCCCAGTTGGAGTCCGGCACGATAATTCGCTGTTCTATCGGCGTGCCTTCGCACGGTTTTCTCCTTCACCTGGAAATACTGTTCATGGTTGCCTTCGATACCTCTCCGAGCCTGTCACATAATTCAAAAGTCCACGATGTTATTCCGATCACCAGGGGTATGTGACAGTCCAGTGTCATGAATACATATGCATATCCGAGAAGGAGCAGTATCAGCCTTGGGTCGTCCATATCGCGAGTCACTTCCAAGAAATACGGTCAGTTGTCGTCAAGAATCCAGAGACTCCTCAGTCCTGCTTCTTCCTGGAGGCCAAGCCCTTGCTGGAGCTCCTGTGGGAACGATGAGTTATCCTCCGAGCGTCGTCAACGGTCAGGCACCACAAGATACTCACCCGCAGCACGGGCAGCATCCACACAAGCCGCTACTGGGGCAGCAGTCCTTGCAAATCCCGCAATCCGAACAGCAGTCGCCGCAGGTGCCGCAACCCGGGCAGCAGGTCATGCACTTGGCGCAATCTTCACAGAAGTTGGAGCAGGACCCGCAGACTGCACAGCAGTTGGCGCACGCGTCGGCGCAGCAATTCACACAGCAGTCTGGGCAGGAGGACAGGGAAGGGGAAGTGGAGTTCCCGAAGGCCATGCCGGTACTGCTCCTTTGGAAATGGTAAGCTATCGTCCGTTGGCAACCACCGTGGCACCGAGAAACACTCACTTGCAGCATGGGCAGCCGGCACAGGTATCGCAAGTCGGGCAGCAGTCCTTGCAGATTCCGCAATCCGAACAGCAGTCGCCGCAGGTCCCGCACCCGGGGCAGCAGGTCATGCACTTGGCGCAGTCTATGCAGCACTTGGAGCAGGTCCCGCAAGCCGAACAACAGTTTTGGCAGATTTGGGACAGGCAGCCGGAGCAGCAGTCGTCGCAGGTCCCCGAGGTCGGCTCGGCGCCGAACGAGCTCGTGCTCCTTTGAGAATGGTGAGCGACCCTTCCGTTTCCAACAACCAGGACATCACGAGAGACGACTCACCCGCCACACGGGCAGCTTCCACAGGAGCCGCAACTCGAACAGCAGGACTTGCAGGCGCCGCAATCTGAGCAGCCGGCCGGGCAGGCGCCGCAACTGGAGCAGCAGTCCTTGCACGACGCGCAATCCGAACAGCTGCTCGGGCAAGAGCCGCAGCTGGAGCAGCAGTTCTTGCACCAGGACCCACAGCCGTTCGTACAGCTGTCCTCGCAGGACTTGCAACTGGTGCAGCAGCTCGAGCAAGACGAGCAGCTCGAGCAGCAGTCCTTGCAAGAGTCGCAACCCGAACAGTCACATTCCAAGCACGGGAGGATCACTCCCGCGCAGTTGACGACCGCTGCGAAGACGACATCAAAACTGTAGACATAGGCCCGAATGCGACGTTTGTTACATACCATCCAAGAGGCACTGGGGATATCCCGAAACTCCAGATATCACGGAACCACAGTTGGTCACCAACCACTGCAGGATAGCTATACGAAGACGTGTTTCAGCCACGTCCGTTCACCTTGAGTCCATCAAGACCAATGACGTACGTAGGAGAGCGGACAGTATATCCCTGCATAACCGTCCATCATTAGTATCGGTCTCGAACTTTGAGAGAGCTGGGTTGGAAACAACGTACGCGATGCTCCCCACGCTCCAAGTGACCGCCGTGGCGCCGACGGCTACAAATGAAACTAGGATCCTGCATAATCGCCGATCAGTGTCAGTCTCGAATGTCTGGAGAGCCGGGTAAAATCAACGTACCCCATGTTGCGAGTTGCAAGTTGTAAGTAAGTTGTAGTAGATGAGGCTTGGGTGTTGAGTGAGGATAGGCCGCTTCCCAGTACGATCCTTTATACGCCATGGCCGCCCGACTGTATCTTGAGAACACATATATGGGTCCGAGTGACGTACTGGTACGACACTCCTCTGCACTCTGCGCCTCTCCCTTGGTCGCCAGGACGGCGTTCGTGCGTTCAACGGTTCAACCCACGGACGCAACACGTCAGCCGCGCTGACCGACATTTGCATACCGTCCAAGCCAGACCGCACTGTTCAGTTCACACTGCAGTCACAGTGCGAATATTTTCCCGGAAGGGATGTGACTGGTAAGAACCACGCTGCGGCGTGTCGTTATCAATGACAAGTCGGGGAAGGGAAAAGTGTCCATATGCCGTACGTACCGCGAGTAGGAAGCGTAGTCGGTGTGCTCTGCCCACGAGCCGAGTGCGATGCAGAGAGAGCAATCGGACGTTATTGAAGTACACCGATCCGATGCTGTTGCTTGAAGGGTCATTTCGGGATGGGTGCACGCGCAGGTCACCGCAACCATGTGGCGCGACACGGGCCCGACCCCGCGTCGGCGAGATGCTGTGGCGTTGGTTCTGCAATGTGCATCTCGTTCGCGCGACGTCGGGACTGATGTGGTGACCGGTCGAGGTTGGTCACAAGTTGGTCATCGGGTTGGGAACGCCGCCCATCCTGCGGGCAATGTGGTGAACCGGTCAACGTCGATGAAGTGAAGTACGCCATTCTGCCCTTCCTTTTGAAGTTCTTTTGAAGTCGCGTATGTCGTGTTCCTAGAGTGGTCATTGTCAGGCGGACGCGTGCAGCAGGAGAACATACTAAATTACCTATCACCCGCAGGCCCGTCCCCTGGGATACCTCACACGCTCGAGATTAGGTCCTTCACGTAGTACGCTTTCTAGAGTACGTACGATACTAATCGGGACGTCTGCGTCATGGAGGATATCCTTCAGCTCGACGCGGTCGGTGATGGAACCTGCACGGATCTCGACCCCGGATGCACGCGGCTCCTCCGTCTCCAGCTTCTCCCCTACTAAGTAGGCTGAGGTCGACGGTGATGCGCTAAACTGGGACTTCCGATGTGCACGGTTGGTTGTCTGAAACCGACCCCAAATCAGTCCACACTCTCCCCTGTAATCCTAGCTTACCTTCGGTTAATTACGTACCAGTACACCAAGACGCAAAACTTCGAACCCACTCTGACCGCGCACGTCCGGCGGAGTCCGGCGGAGTCTTGGCGCACGTGAGGCCGCCATTATGTTCCAGGAACTTCGTCCTCCCGCCGTCCGCGCCGCGCGTCTTGCCAGAGCGTTAGACAACGTCTTCAATGCTTTCAGCGAACACGTAAGTAGTCCTGGGCGGGGGAATTCGAACAGGCTTACACCCTCCCCACCTGTCAACTGTATTTACTTATTAAAGGCGGATTTGAGGCGGATTATACGGTCGCGGTGTTCGAGTAGACTAGACTCAGTTGCGGCAGAGATACAGTACATCCCTCGGGAAATCGAAGATAAGTGCTATATGGATATTTACTCGATGACACTACTGTACGGTACACGGGTCTACTGAAACCTGGCAAAATCGGGAGGAAATTAGCGTACAAGCCCGCGAAAGGCTCAATGGGTGTGCACGCACCTTCCATACAAGCTCATTCCCCACGAAATCTTCCGCATAGATGAGAGAAGGAGGGAGACGCACCGTTGACAGGGTCACTGAACTCGCTGTCCACGCGCGCCGGCCGAGAATCTCCGTGACCGCGTTCCCGAAGCACACCTTTCAGAGGACGAAGACGACATGGTCGTCGCGAACAGGTTTGCCCGACCTCTTCGGGGTCGTGGACTCGAATCTCCTTCGCTGGGGGTAATCGGGACGCTGTCGCTGTTCGACGAAGCCTCGGGACGAGTGCGGGTGGGCGGAACGGTCAAATCCTACCGCGGCACCCAGATGTGGGCAGGTTAGGGTCGTGACATTGGAACTATCGCTGGCTTCATCACCGTCGTTGTCGCCGTCGAGGGAGGAATGACTCCGAATGAGGGACGGGGAATGGCGTAGGCGTGAGCGCCTGCAATAGGTCTGGCGCCCAGATCATCACGTGTTCCGGCGGACTCCGTCGGACTCCGGCGGAAGTGTGCGGTCCGACTAGGTTCGATGTTCTCCCAAGACGGAGTGTTTACGCTCTCTTTCGAGTTGCTATGTACATAATGTTCAACTTCAACGTTTCAACTTCAGACAAGGATACCTCCCGATCTCGATCCCGGTCGTTCCCGCGCCTCCATCCGAATGCTCCCGAGAGGCGCTTATCTCGTCTCCCGGCGACGTCCGAGTCAGCCCCCCCAGGCCCGAGTCACCAACGCTTTGAACAGTACATATTCATGGTATCGGATTGACTGAGGTATGTCACGATTCTTAAGACACTCGCATGTTACTTAACAATACTTGCATGGTTACTCAGCTCTAGGCATGTTCGGAATGAGTCACTTCCTCAAGGCCTCACGTCCCAGCGTTTCCAACACCTTTTCGTTGCGCCACCAAAGAGGCCAATGGACCCCAAGGGTTTGGTGTTACCCATGAAATAAGGCTAGCGTTCGCCATGGGCGAACGAGGCACAACCCCCAACTCCCGCTCAAGCACCTCGGCGAGGGCCCTCCACCCCACTACGACTTCTCGTAGGTCAAGGGGCATCTCATCCCGCACATCGCCGAAAAGCATGACGGGTAGCCAACGCTCATCCTGACCAGCCACGCGTGTATGATGAATTCGCTCAAGGATACCAAGGGAAGGGAGGCAGGGCAAGACAAGTGCCTGATGTCTTCGATCAGGTCGTACGGCCCAGCGTGGCCGAACGTTCCCGACGGTCCAGTGTCTGTGGAAGTGGTTCAGGGAAACAGGTGCGTGCGTCCCCCACTGCCGGAGGCAGGAGGTCGTATCTGACGGGCTAGTTGAACCTCGCAGTGCGGCGGGACCTGTTTAATCCTGCAAAATATTGCATCTTGCATATACTATACTTATAGCTTGTCCTTCAGTCTTCCCAACCAACCCAACCTCGCCTGTGACACACACGCCGCCACCTGTCTGATATGTCCGCCCATGTATGTCCTCCTCTCCCGTCGGTCCCGCGCTTCTGTTTCCTTACCACCATATCAGCACTCCCCGCGCTTCGTCTCTCCCCGTGGATCGCCCCTCACAGCCTGTAGTAGTATCTGACATAGGGCATTGCCCTGCAGCGGATAATAAACTCGGAGAAGAAAAAACCAACCCAAGCCAACCCAAGGTCCTCACGTCATGAGTTCGCTTCCGGGAATCTAGTGGCGGCCACATGGAATGCCTTTCGTTCTCCACGTTCTGCGCGTGTGTGCTATCACACTTTCGCATGCCTCGACGGAGTTCTGGCTCTCGTGCTTTGAGGTCCTTCGTGGGACGGATGCCAATGCTTACCGTTCGGCGGGATACAAAAGGACGTTACGCGCCTTCGAGACATCGTCACATCCACCCGCCCGAAGCGGTCTCCTCCTGCAGGCACGCAATTTGTGTGTTTATGTCATGTGTTCCCCTCGACGACCCATTTGAGGAACGTCTTTCCGCCGCAGTCTTCTCACGAGATTCATATTCACGCTGATGCGGAGACTTTTCACCCGTGAACGCTCTCTGAACCCTACTCAGTTGCTGACTCACCTTCTACATCCACGACCAGCGTAGCCTTCAAGTGGCAGTCGCCCAAATGCCTCGAGTGCCGTATGTCCCTCAAGACGTGCCCGGATCGATCGCGGACGAGATAAGGGCGCGAAGGGGTAGCGGCCTCCTTCCGCTGGACAGGACTCTCCTCCACGCACCTCCGATAGCCGCGGGGTGGTCGAAACTTCTCGGTGCGGTCAGGACGGGAAGTACACTGGAAGACGACCTTCGCGAGCTCATAGTAAGTGATCGAGCAGAGATCTGGTGACGGTACCGCTCATCGAGTACATCTCGTATAGATCTTACGGGTGGCTGCTCGCAACAAAGCCTCTTTCATATGGATCCATCATGAGGAACTCGCTCGGGCTGCCGGCGTAACGGCTGAGCAGATCACTCGAGTCGGGGACGTCCAGACGCCTCTCCCGCTCCCTGACATCCGAACCACATCTGTCGGGCCCAGTGGACTATCGGCAGCAGAGGTCGCTGTTCTTCACCTGGCCGACGAAATGACATCGAACGTACACATACAGGATAGCACCTACATACTCATGCGTACAGCCTTTTTCGTCGCGGGAATTGGGCAAGACGAAGCTTCTTTAGACCGCAAGGTAGTTGAAGCGGTGGCCACTTGCGCAACGTACAACATGACCAGCCGTTTCCTTGTCGCGCTCAACGTCGATGACCGCGCCGACATCCCATGTCCCGTACCGGGAATGGAGCCATCTTCACTACCGTTGACTTCGTTGCGCTTCTCGCCCAATCCTCCATCCCCTAGCGCCGACCTAGGTCGCATTCGACTTCCCGACGGCGCCATCATCGCGACGAAGGTTTACTTCCGCGACATGCAAGCACCGTGGATCGTCCTCGTCAACTCCCTCCTCACGAACCTCACCATGTGGGACGCCGTGCAGCTCGCGCTCTCCGCTCACTACAACGTGCTCGCGTACGACCAGCGCGGACACGGAAGGAGCAGCGTCCACTCCTCGCCATGCACAATCGAGAGCCTCGCGGACGACGTCGCCCACATCCTCGACCATTTCGGCATCGCGCGGGCGCACGCCGTCATCGGAGCGAGCCAAGGCGGCGCGACCGCCCTCGCGTTCGCGCTCAGGCATGGGGACCGCGCCGCCCGCATCGTCGCGTGCGATACGCAGCCCGCGTCGCCCGAGACCAACAAGGCGGCCTGGGACGAGCGCATCGCGCTCGCACGCGCCGAGGGAATGTCAAAGCTGGCAGAGGTCACCATCCCTCGTTGGTTCGGGCCCGGCTCTGCCATATCGGACGCGGTGCGCGCGCGTGTGCACCATATGGTGGCGTCGACGAACCTCAGTGGGTTCGTGAAGGGTGCGCGGGCGCTGCAGGATTACGACCTCGTCGCGCAGGGTCTGGTCGAGAAGCTGAGGTCGAAGCCGACGCTCCTCGTCGCTGGATCGGCGGATGGTGTGCTTCCAGACAGGCTTGCGGAGCTGGCGAGCGACGTGGGCAGCCCCGATGTAGTGTTCCGCGCTGTGGATAGGGCTGGACATCTGCCGATGTGCGACCAGCCCAAGGCTTGGGTTGAAGTCGTCTTGCCGTGGTTGACGAAGTGATGCAGGAATCGAAGCGGGTTCACAGGTCACGTATCTTGAATATACCTTGATGTTTTGTCTGTCCGACCGTCCGAACCGCAGATAAATAGTTCCTGGTGATCGAGATCCTTGGGACTCACCGCATTCGTCGTACTACGTACGGTACGAGTTACTACAGTACCACAACTTCTGCCAGTGGCCTAGTTCCGTTCGCTCACATTGCCAGCCATACCGCTGACGGTGCGACACAGGACGTACCAATTGATGCTACGATGGCATATCGAAGTCGAGGTAAGCATGTCCTGAGGCTGAAGAAAGTTGGACTTGTCCTCCCCAAGGACGTCGAAGTCGGCGAGTCTGGAGACTGGAGCGGCGCCTCCCGGTCCGCCGGATCCCGTCTTGGCCCGGGTTGCAGTGGTAAGTATTATAATTTACTTAAATAAATTTATCCCGGACTCCATCGCATGCGCACCTGGCAGTGCGCGCAGTGATGCACCGTGTATCCTCTCCCTCACACCCATGCTATGTGGGGGCCGGATCTATCCCACTATCATTCAACGAAACTCACCGAGATCACCCGTTCATCAAGCATGGAAGCTCTTATCGACATGCCAACGGCAGAGGAAGGGCGAGGAATACACGAAACGTCGTCCGCTCGACAGGCATGTCGGCATTAGGGTCGATCTTACCGCCCATCTCACGTCCCGATTACCTCACTGCTCGTAGCTTATCGTGTGCACTTCGACTCGCACTACAGATGCAGTATCGCGCACACCCTCTACAGCATCTCAGTCTATGGGTCTGCATCCGACTATTGTCCACTTCGGCGCCATGAATGGCTCGATGTATGCCGAGGCTCATCCCCTTCAAAACTAGTGCCGAAAGGCAATTGCTGTGCCAGTACTCGTAACTCCCGACTTCGAGAAGGCCCAAATCTGTCAAGGAGAACCCGATGGTGGAGTACGTACTCTCACATGCTTTGTGCTTCTCATAAATATATGCCCGTCCCACATCCCCAGAGGCGCGGCTAGCTCCCCACCAGTGACCTTTACACCCAGCTCATCTCAAGCCTCCGCGTTCTCTCATCCTTTCCCAACATGGCAAGAACTACCGTCGTCGGGGACTCCACGTGAGTGCGTCCGATTTGGGGACGACTCTGGTTAAAAAAACACACGCTGGGCAGACTGCACGCTGCTTTCCCCATGTGATTCGTGGGCAGTACAGCCTGTCCCAGCAAGGTGCCACCTCTCGCATGAGCCCCTTCTGAAACGATCATGGACGGTCCTGCCTCGGCTCCTTCAGGCTAACGCATCCTCCCAGTGCTCATATATGCAATATACCATCTGTCTTGCTGGACCCTCGTCCTCGTCGCTCTTCCCGCGCTGCCACCACCATGTCTGGCCTCCTCCTTGTCCCCTTCATTACCATGATGTTGCTCGTGTCCCGCATCCCAGGAGCTGCCGCACAGGGCACCAATGCCACCTGCAACAGCGGATTCGACTGGGTAAGCCTCTCTCCACATCACCGTTACGCGGTGCTAGGCTCACTAAATGTCTGCGAGTAGATGACCAACTCCAAGGGTCAGAGTCCGTGCCTGGTCTCGTCCTGGCTCTTCACCCCGTGCAGCTCCCCGTCTGGTATGTTCCAAGCCTGTGACCAAATTGTAAGACGCTCGGCATCCTCATCCTGCCTCACTTCGATACCTAGATTCCTTCGTCTACTCATTAACCCCTGGATTCCACTACAACACGCCGCTGAACACCACCGAAAGCGCGGTCCCTTGTCGATGCAACACCGTTCTGTTCTCGACCATCGCTGCATGCGCGACGTGCCAGGGCGGGGCGAACGACATCGTGCCGTGCGTATCTTATCCTCTTCCCACCGATGTTACTACTTGATCGTCAGGCTGACCCGGCGGGCGAGCAGATGGTTACTCTATTCCCAAAACTGCTCGACCCCTTACATACAGAAGTGAGGTGTAGGCAACGCATTCCCGCCTTGCCTTGTCTTACGTACCTTTCCAAGGTACCCTGAGAACATTCCTTCCGGCACCGCCATTCCGGCCTGGGCGTACCTCGACGTCAGAGTCAGTTGCTAGTCTACTGTGTGGCCATGTGGCTTCTCTGCTCACTCTCTTTCCGAAGATCAACAACACCTTCGATCCTGCAGCGGCGCAAGCTGTAGCTGCGCAGGGTAATGAGACATCTTTTGTCGGAATGCATTGTGTACTGATCTTTCTTCGTATCGTTAGACCTCCCCGAGTCAACCGCGCCAGCCGCCGCAAGCCAGACCTCACTCTCTACAGGGACGGACGGGAATATTGGTGCACCCACTGCGACTGGCGGCGATCCTAGTTCGAGCTCCAAGAAGACATCCAACGCTGGGGCGATCGTCGGTGGAGTCGTCGGCGGTATCGCTGGCCTCGCTCTGATCAGCCTCGCGGTGGCCTTCATCCTGCGGTACCGTCGCTCGGGCTCGGACTCTGCACCAGGCGGCAAGCACGGCCAGCAGCCGGAGTCGCCGTACACGAACTACAGCACCAGCGCGCCGGCCTGGGAGAAGTCGCCCGTGACGTCGGTGTCGACCCACAGGCTCTATGTATGTCATTCCTGCCACACGAACCATCGCCGAGTCTGTCTCGGAGCTGACCACGCTACTGTATGTCCGCACTCACTATTCAGGACCCCAATGACCCGAGGACGTTCCCCGCCCAGGATCCCTATGCCAGTGGGCCTGCAGTACCAGCTTACACCGGCTACCTGCCAGCGATGGACCACGACTCCATTGGAGCCGTCAATGGCACCTCCAATGATGGCTATCATGGTAGTGGGGTCACGAAACAGAGCTCGTATCGTGGCGCACCTGAAGTGTAAAAGGGAGGCTCGGCCGTGTTCTTGCCTCGATACGAACCCACAGACACCAACGGGAGTGGTGGACGGTAACCAACTTGCAAACTGTATCCCCATACAGGTAGTAACATTGTGAACGCTGATCCCTTTCTAGTACCCACGCTCTCTTGCCCCTGGTGCCCCGCAGCGCAGCGATTGGGATTTAGCCCTTTCATTTTCTTGCTGGCTACATAGTACGCGTCTCGGAACTTCCGATCTCCTTGTTCACTGTTATTCCGCGACCCTTTGCCGATTTTAACCAGCGCCGGGGGAGAGAAATTCGTCTTGCGAAATGTTGAATGATTACTGTACTATAGACAAGGAAGATAGTAGTGGGGATGTGGATGCAATACTTAGCGCTAGCGTAACTAACGTACGGTGACCGTTTTCGAATTCAACCAGATTGGCAACGGCCTACGGAGCGCGGCTTCTTGGCAGCTGTCAGCCCCTGCCCGCGGGTCGCTATATACCCGTCCTCCCTCCCCGCAACAGGTTCATATCAATCGACTGCGTAGGGGAGGTGACAACCGCGGGTCGCTGCGCTCGTTCTAGATCTCTTCTTCCTGTGGAGACCAAACCCTTGCCGTGGTAACCGTAAGCCATTGTCGGTTGTCAACGACCAGGAGATCATCAGACGCTCACCGGCAGCATAGGCAGCCTCCATAGGACCGGGGCAGTAGTGCTGGCAAGACCCCCGCAATCCAAACAGCGGTCCCCGCAGATCCCGCAACCGGGGCAGCAGGTCTTTCAGGACGTGCAACCATCCGTGCAGCAGTTGCCCGCACGACCCGCACTGCACCACAGGCAGCCTGCAGAGGAATCGCAACCGGGACAGCAGCCATATGTCTGAAGAATTTGCACCATGTAGCGTGACGTTGCTTCCTTAGAATGTATGTACTGGCGGCTGGAAGAACGTAGCAGTAATATATATCCATAGCATATGTGAGCGAGATAACAACTTATGTCTAATCAAATAATCTTCTCGTATGTCGCTCACCGTATTCGCTTCAGTCAACGGAAGGCATGAATGACTGTTAACCATCATTCACCTGTAACGTTGGTTAGAGGCGCGCAGTCGAAGCAGCAAAGGTGAGGCTCACTCAAAGATATCCGTGGCGTAACGATCCTTCATCATCTCGGTAAAGATCTTCACAGCGCCCTCCTCATCCACCCTTTCCTGCTCCTTGATGAATGCGACGAACGTCTGCTTCACGCCGGCAGCGATCCTTCCCGCGCCGCAGACGTAGATCTGAAACGGTGTCAGCACACACCGCACAGCCCGGCCGCTTAATGGACCATCCTCACCTTGGCGCCCTGTTTGAGTGCCTCGGAGACCTCTTCCCTGTCGTGCCAAATGCGACTATGCCGACAACGTCAGACACGCGCGACGCGGACCATTCAACGTGCGCACTCACTCTTGCACATAGCGGCAGCCCTTCGAGTCGCCAGTCGACCGGGAGAACGCAGGACGCACGTCGACGATGCCCAGCTCCGCCCACTCCTTCAGGTCCGAGTCCCCGTACAGGAAGTCTTCGCTCGGTTTGCGACATCCAAAGAACAGAAAGTTCTTCGCCACCTCCCGCCCCGCCAGCTTCTGCATCGCCCGCTCCTGCAGGAACCCCCGCATCGGCGCCAGTCCAGACCCGGCCGCGACCATGACGAGCGGGATCGTCGGGTCCGTCGGCGGGTGGAAGTGCACGTTGGACGAGCGCACCGACAGCTGCACCTTGTCGCCTGTCTGGAGGCCCGCGAGGTAGGTCGACGCGACGCCGAGGAAGGGCTCGGCGCGGCCGGAGAGCGCGGGTGCGTCGACAACGCCGATGGTGAGCGAGACGCGCTGGGGGTTCCAGAGCGGCGAGGACGAGATCGAGTACTGGCGGATACGCATGGACGGGAGCATCTGGAGGAAGGTGGAGAGCGGGAGGTTGATGTCCCTGTTCTCCTCGAGGAGGTCGAGGACGCTGAGGCGCGCCTTGTAGACCTTCTCAGCGTAGTGTGCGGAGAGATCCTTGAGGGCCTGCATGGATGGGTCCGAGTTCTTCGCCTTGAGGAGGATCTCGAGGTCGCGCCGAGTTGCAGGCTGCTGGAGCTCGACGTAGCCCTTGAGGAGATTGTAGATGCTGATCGGCTTTCCGACGGGAAGGGAAGTAGGTACGGAGGATTTAATCTCAATCTGTGACGTTTGATGAGTGCTGTCTATGTTTGACCGCCTCGCCGACACTTACTTCCTGCTCAACGGACAAGCCGAAGCGAGTAATGGCCCTGCGCACAACCCGCTCAGGGTTGATAGGGAGACTGTGAACTGGGTGAGTGCGCATCATTCATGAACTCGTCAAAGTACGCACATGGCCAAATAGTCGCCCGCTCTGTAAGTCATGCCCTCGGGCAGGTCGAACTCTGTTCGAGTTGAGTTAGAAATGTACTGTCCAGTGTCTGCCAGAGAACGTACCTATGTGACGCTTCGCAGGAGCGTTGGGACTCGTGATCACCCTGTTCTCCACCACTGCACCGAGCGCCGTATCCTTCTCGCGGAGGATCTCCGCACGCGTCGTACCCTCCGAGACAGTCTTGACCTCAATGCCCGCCGCATCTGCGCTCTTGGTCGTCCCATATTCCTGCGAACCGGACGTTGAACAGTCATGACCAGAGAGGAGAACGAATACAACTCACCGCACCGAGCTTCTCCCACAAGCCCTTCTCCCACGTATCGAACGCCTCAAAGAACTCCGACCCGGAAGCGTCGCCCTCCCCGCGCCCGACGAGCCGCGTCGCCCCGTGCCCGGTGAGGTACTCGTCGACGAGCCGCGGGACGCGCTGGTACGTGTTCACCCAGTCGCGGTTCCCGCACCCGAACACGGCGAACTTGAGGTCCGCGAACGCGTCCGCGTCCTTGACGTTCTCGAGCCAGCTGACGAAGTGCGCCGCGTTGTCCGCGGGCAGACCCTCGAACGACGCAGTGACGATCACGACGGGGCCGCCTTTGGGGATGTTAGAGGACACAGAGTCCAGCGTGCCGATCGACGCGCGGAAACCTAACGGAGCGGCATGTCAACGAGTGTTCGTGTTCAGGTTGAGCCGCTGAGGACTGGTGAGGCGCAACGTACCGTGTGTGGGGGCGTCGGAGGCAATCCGCTCTGCGAAGGACTTTGAGCTCCCGGTGTTCGACCCGTACAGGATGTACAGCTGCTGCAATGTCGACGGGTCCGTCGTTGTCGTGACGGCAGTGTTCGGACCCTGCGCAGCCGCCGGACCGGCGGGTGAGAGCGTCGACGACGGGACAGCGAGCAAGCGGGGCTTGTTCTCGCGGGGGATCGCGTGGATGTAGAAGTTGTCGGGTTTGATGGTGAGCGTCTGCTTGACCTGGAGCTCGTACGACGGGTCGTCCATAATGAGGTCGAAGCGCTGCAGGACGGTAACGAGCGCGATTTGCGCTTCTTGCCACGCGAAGGGGCGGCCCTAAGGTACGGGAGGCTGCCTAAGCATTGAAACAACGGCAGATACTTTGGGGTAACGTACGATGCAGCCGCGCATGCCGTACCCGAAAGGCTGCCAGGCGTTGGGCTGAAACGTGGTCTACGTGAGACTCATCCAGTCATTGGGCCTACGGACAGGTCGACTCACGGGCAGCGCCTCGAACTTGCCATCGAGCATGCGTTCCGGCCGGAACTGGTCGGACTGCATCGCGCGCACAGTCAGCAAAAGGATGCAATCGCATACCAAACGACCACTCACGTCCTCACCCCAAACCTTCAAATCTCGTAGAATACAGTATATGTTGACGATAATAGACTCTCCCTTCTTAACGGCGTACTTCCCGCCAATAACGCAGTCTTCGGCCGCTCCGACGGTACGCAGCGGTGCGGTAGGACCCAGTCGAAGGCTCTCTCGCAGGACAGCTACGTAAGGACAACGGATTTATCCGTTAGAATGCGACATGTGTCCTGTAGGAGCGCAGACTCATAAGCTCACCGAGGAGGTACGGAAGCTTGCCAACATCATGGCTCGTCATGGAGCGGTCACCGATCATGGTGTCGATCTCCTCGCGGAGCTTGCGGTACGCCTCGGGGTTCTTGAGTAAGAAGTAAGTGGCGAACGTGAGCATTCCTGGAATGCCATCAGATCAATGGCCATCTCTCTTGGGGAGAGCCAATGGCTACTGACCGGAAGTCGTCTCATGGCCTAGTCGAGCGGCGATATTAGCGTTTGCCCTGGCATCATGTACAGCATCCACGAGCACATACCAGCAATCAGGAACGTCAAAAGCTACGAGGTCATCAGATCAGCCGTGACCCGACTATACAACCGGCTTTTACACACATTATTCTTGATGTTCTGGTCGGAAAGACCAAGACCGGTCTCCTTGTCACGCCCCGTGAGCATGATCTGCACAAGGTCAGGCTTCGTCGGAGGGTTAGCCCTATGGTCCTGCAGGACTGTTTGGGTCGAATGTGGAGTCTTCATCAGCTTATGACAAGGGCATATATCCACCAAGACCCACTTTCTTCGACGAGCGCGCCAAGCGTGCTGATGTCCTCTTCGTACTTCGCATTGGTTCCAGTCATCATTGCCTGGACGATCGAGGGACGGACCGAGCGACGTCCGCTCTCAAGCAGGAAGTCTATCATCGCTGTTACAAACGGATGCGGCTCTTCCTGCGAGGGGTATCAGTACGCCTTGTGGCCCAGAGATGGTTGTTTGGTCGTGGACGTACTCGATAAAATGAGTTCAGCCTGCATTGTTACAAAGAATCATTAAGCCGTAAGTTGCGACACAGGCCACATCGATAGAATCGCAGGAGCACTCACCGGTACGACATGGTGCACAGCGAGATAGCATCGAGCGTAAGGCGCGTGTAGTCCTTGCTAGGATCGATCTTTTCGCGCGGGCCAAAACTGCAAAGGAAGATAAGAATTTAGTCTGACGCACAGGATGCGTGGCCAGGCTTTTACTTACCGCTCCCACTTGAGGACAAGCTGGTGGACGATGTCCAGCATGTCATCAAACATATTATGGATGTTAGCCGTACTGAAGCACGGCATTAGTAGGCGATCTGCAATCGTCGTCAGATGTTAGTCATTATGCACGTTTAGAACGTTCCAAGGGAGACGTACGCGCCATGCCCCAGTTCTTTTCCTCAGGTCCGTAAGCCTGTACATTGCCGCCGCATCATCAATATGGCACGAATTCGAAGAGCTCCTCGTGGAAGAACTCACGGTGAAGAGGCCATCGCCAACGCCGCGACGTAGTTCATCGAGGGCTCCATTGACCATCTTGGGAAAGTGTTTGTCGTCGCAGACCTCATTCGCCAACTCGTACGAGTTAAGGACGATTTTCTTTTCACCTGCATGTCCGATTGAGTGCATATATGCCACCATCGGAGTACTCTGGGCAACCTACCGAAGAAAGAAAGCTCGTAGACCTCACCGTACTGCTGAGCAAGAAGGTACAGGGACTTGGAGAACAACTCAGTGTCTATGGTCGTGATGTGGCCGAGGAAGGGCAGAGCCGGAGGACGAGGGATGGGTGTGGCCATGTTGAGGGAATCGTACGGAAACGAGAGCTGCAGGTCTCTCTGGTGTTGCGCGGGCAGCTCTTTATACGATTCGCTTCATATCGCATCGCAACTTGGGTGCATACATTGACGGCAAGGTGCCATCACTGTGTCGGCAAGGCGGTTGTCGTGGGGCATGCCGTCGATCTATAGCGGGCTCGGGAGTGTCGTCGATGATGCCACGGGATGAGTTTGTAAGTACCGACGGGATCCAGACTTAAGAAAGTACCAAGCGGCGGACGCTCGTGCTGCGGTCTCGGCCCCAGGGGTTTACGCGTTCACGGGAATAAATAAAGCCGAACTTGTCCCGTGGCTGAGGCTGCCAGTGAAGTCAATGAAGGGGTTCAGCACCGAATCACTTTAATAATACGGACAATTTCGTGCATGTTGCTCACCGCGCGCCGGATGCCCTGGATTAAGGGTGCATGTTCAAGTTAACGTTATAGCACCTTGAATTCGATCTCCGCTCAATGTCTGCCCATACTTAGACGCTGACAATGAGGTGCCTGCTCTCCGATCTCGTCGGACCCGACCCGGCGCTCGATATAGTATTTGTTTCCACAAAATCTCCCGGTCCCTACTTATGCCATTACGTTTGCATGATGCCTCAGCAGTCCCCGAGTACCCGCTGTTCACTTACTACTGTCTACCTCCGCTGGCACTGACGACCGCGATCATAACAGGTACTTAACGCTTGGCGACCAGGGAGCTCAGGTGCTGTGGACATAGAAGACCAGTTTTTACAGCGCGATCGGAATCCAAGGTTAAAACAGAAACTATCGCACCGTGATTGTGAGTCTGTGGCATGTGGATTGTCGGCAATGCGCAGCCATGCGCCCGAACTGACCCGATTCTGCGCCGTTTTGCCAGGGCCCAGACTTAGCGTGGTAGTACAACCGAAATGCGTCAACGGTCCCGACGACGTTCCCAATGCCCTCAGTGCTTACCCTCTTGTTATCCCTTCATCCAGCCCCATGGCGAGCTGGGGTCCCTCAAAGCCGCCCACCACTTCGAACCATCTCCCATCGCGGATGATCGCACTGGCTGTTCACGCGCTGCCGCGTCGGGCCACCGAGGCGTCCTGGATAAAGCTCGATGGGGGCTGCATGGTCACGTTGAGCTTCGTTGACGCCGCGAAGATATGCATACACGCTGAGGTATGCGCTGGTAAAGCTCCTTGTATGCGGCGCCACGACGACGAGGTCGGTTCGTCCTACTAGCTAGGATGTGGCACGGACGCGAAGACGCGCGGTCGACGCGACAGAGACGCAAAATGCGTCGAATATCCATGTGAGTGGTTGTTCTCACAATCATCAGTTGTCCCATGTGGTATCGCTTTGCAGCCGTTGTCCTTACACTGCAGGTAAGTACTCTTCATGGTCGCCTCCGATACCGTGATCTTCCGATTTAACAGTGCGTGATGTCATTCCGATCATAAAGGGTATGCGACAGTCCAGTGTCATGTATACACATCCAAGAAACAGCCGTATCAACTTGAACCGTCCATATCGCGAGTCATTACCAAGAAATCATGAGCAGTCACCATCAAGACTCCGGGAGCGCTCAGTCCCTCTTCTTCCTGGACGCCAAAGCCTTGACGCTGCTCCTATAGGGATGGTGAGCCATCGTTCATTGTCAACGATCAGGAACCATAAGACACTCACCCGCAGCACGGGCAGCATCCACACCAGCCGCTACCGGGGCAGCAGTCCTTGCAGATGCCGCAATCCGAACAACAGTCGCCGCAGGTGCCGCAACCAGGGCAGCAGGCCTTGCAGATCGCACAATCGTCGCAGCATTTGGCGCAGGACCCGCAAAGCGCACAGCAGTTGGCGCACGTCTCGGAGCCGCAACCGGAGCAGCAGTCACCGCAGGAGTCCGACGGGGCCTGAGGCGGCGTGGGGGTCCCGAAGCTGGTGCTGGTGCTCCTTTAGGAATGAATGGTCAGTCGCCATCCATCGCAAACGGGGATGACGACACGATTGATGAGAGACACTCACTTGCAGCACGGGCAGCCAGCAGAGGAATCGCAACCGGGGCAGCAGTCCATGCACTTTGCGCAGGCCGAGCAACAGTCACTGCAGACCCCGCAACCCGGGCAGCAGCTGGTGCACTTCGCGCAGTCGTTGCAGCTGTCTCCGCAGGACCCGCACGCCGAGCAACAGTTCTGGCAGATCTGGGACAAGCAGCCGGAGCAGCAGTCGCTGCAGCTGCCGCTCGAGGGCGAACTCGGCTCGGTCCCGCCCGAAGCCTTGACGGCGAGCCTGTGGGAACGGTGAGTGATCGCCGTTGTCAACAGCTCGGGGATCGCGATATACTCACGGGCAGCACCCGCAGGGCAAGCAACTCGAACACGGACAAGACGCGCATGGGCCGCAGAGCAGGCACGAGAGGAGCTGCACCAGGCCGGAAACCAAACAGCTCACCAAACCTGGACGACGATGCGTTTCAGCCGTGTCCATTCGCCTCGCGCGCACGAAACCAATGACGTACCGAGGACAGCGGAGAGGAGGGCGCTATATGATCGTTCGTCAGTATCAGTGTCGAAGTGATGAAGGGCCGGCCAGTTTGAGTTGAGATTGACGTACCCCATGGTTCAAGTTGAAGGATAAGATGAAGACCGAGTGTTGGGAATTGGCTGAGGTGCGGATGCAGTCTGGTCTCCTCTGAGTGCTGCCCTTTATATACCAATCCACACAGTCGCATCCCGAGACCGCATACATCGGCCAAAGTGGCACTGGCACACCGGTAGAACACACCTCTTTGACCGCCCAGACGGGGCCGAAACCTTGGGCGGCTCACCGCGTAGTCTGTTGGACGTTTGTCGTCACCGTCACGTTGCCCTCGATGCCCGCCCATATACAATGTCATAATCACCCTGCGAATATCTTCCGGAACGAACGTGAGTCCTAGCAATCATGCGTGTTAATTACCGAAGAGTTGGCGCACGGAGTGACTGAGAACCATAGGCACATGTATCCTGCCACTCCAGGGGTATGGCTCGCTGGGACAGAAGTAGGGAAGCCTGGCTGGAGGAAGTTTAAATGGCACACCAACCCCTCGGGAGGAGACGGTCGACACCCCTTCAAGTTCCTCCATGGCGAGGACACATTGTTCCTGTCGTATGAGCAGCCATGCGCCGACGGTGTCAATGAAGACCTTTCCGCCATGGTGAGGAATGACGAAAAGTGAAGGGTCGCTGCCAATCGTTCGGCGTCCCGAACTGAAGTTACAACGAGCTATCTCAGCAGGAGACAGATACAAACCCAGTCAAAGATATCCGTGGCGTAACGATCCTTCATCACCTCGTTGAAGACCTTGGTAGCCCCCTCGTCGTCGACGCCACGCTGCTCCTTGATGTTCGTGACGAAGGTCTGCTTCACGCCCGCGGCAATCCTCCCGGCACCGCAGACGTAGATCTGGAACGGCGAGGCGCGTCAGCACTGGCACACACACCGCACAAGCCGACCTCACGACTTCGCATGCTCACCTTGGCGCCGTTTTTGAATGCCGCGGAGACCTCCTCCCTGTCATGCCAAATACGACTGGCCCAGCACACGTTAGATGCCGGCGAAACGGACCCTCCCACCCTCAATGTGCGCACTCACTCTTGCACTTAGCGGCAACCCTTCGAGTCCCCGGTCGATCGAGAGAACGCAGGACGCACGTCCACCACGCCGAGCGCCGTCCACTCCTTTAGATCCGAGTCCCCGTACAGGAAGTCCTCACTCGGGCTCCGGCACCCAAAGAGCAGTAAGTTCTTCGCCACCTCTAGCTCCGCCAGCTTCTGCATCACCCGCTCCTGCAGGAATCCCCGCATCGGCGCCACCCAGACCCAGCCGCGACCATGACAAGCGGGATCGTCAGGTCTGTCGGCGGGTGGAAGTGAACATTCGACGCGCGCACCGACAGCTGCACCTTGTCGCCCGCCCGGCGGCCCGCGAGATACGTCGACGCGACACCGAGGAAGGGCTCGGCGCGGCCGGAGAGTGCGGGTGCGTTGACAACGCCGATGGTGAGCGAGACGCGCTGGGGGTTCCAGAGTGGCGAGGACAAGATCGAGTACTCCAATCGCCTTTGCGTTCCGGTCGACGCCGCGAGCGCGCCGCCCCTTGGGACTCTCCAGCGATAAGCCGGAGTTGCATATTCCTTCTCCCAGCCAGCACCTCGCAACGCCATCATCCAGTCTATTGTCATGCACGAGGCTCGGTAGTTTCCCTTGGACCATCATTGTGCAAGGGGTAAACGGAGCGCACCTTTGGTTGCGGGTCGACGGATTCCGCGCTCTCGCTCCGAGTCGCAGACTTCAAGCCTAGGCGGCCTGGTCAAACAGAGAGCTGGCGAGCGCCGCAAAAATGGCGGCTCGCAGTCCAAGTCTCCATATCGTTGAGTGCGTTGGCTGCATGTCGTTGTTTAGGACTTCCCATCGCCGCGGTTCTCTGTAACGCATAGGCATGTAAAACACAAATATGATCGGAGACCGCGATACATAAACAAGCGAACCGAAATCTTGTGAGACGTTAGGTGCCCTGCGTCTCATTAAGCGAGTCGTGCCCCAACATTCAGTCCTACGTGCCCGGCTACCTACTCGTGCGTTTCCCGAGCGTGGTTGAGGTGCGCCGCATTCGACTGTACGACATCATAACCGCCAGCCTGCCGAGTTGCCGTTGATGTGATTTCAAGAAGTAGCTTCCCCATCCTATGGAAGAAGTCGATGATGAGAACACATTGCATACATTCGAGAAGCGGGCTAAAAGTGTTTGCAAGACGAACCTTTCATACGCATGAATCCAAGAACCATGCTTGTACGGTTTCCTCGCCAGGCTCGTATATTCCGACCGTGATCTTCAACCTTATCAACTCTTGCTTCACCGACTGTGAACTTGCGTCCCACTGCAGGTCGTATGGGCGGCGCATGGCCTGAGTCGAAGTCTCTATACGCCCAATTGTCGACGCTACCTCCTTATGAAGACCTCTGGCAACGATGAGCTGCATGCCATACTCATAGTAGGCGAGGAATTCTAGAGTTTCTCGGAGGGAGGATAATGTGTTCGTAGCGTCCCTAGGATCCAATGGCAGTTCGAAGTCCAACAATTGTCGCAGTCCAATGGCCATTCGGAGGACCAATGCCAGGAATGCCTCGAGCTCAGTAGTGTCTCCCTGTCCATTCTTCGACCAACGCGGAGCGGAAAGGAAGAATCGGAACACAGCTGTCTCTTGGAGGGACGAGTTGGACGCGCTATCCATAGTGAATGGTCTGAGTCGTCGATTGGATAGGAGGTTGAGATATCGCTGCGACAGGGAATTCACCATTGCCGTAGCGACTGTAGCAAGACAAGTCAGCCTGTAACAAATCACATCGTGAGCCGTATGTCCACGCACCATGCCGTAGAGTACGCCATGGCATGTCGTAATGGATTTCGCGCCGGGAGCACAATATGTCGTGCAAAGCGTTAATGGCCCAGAGGGATTTGCGGCCATGGGCCATTACTACAGCCGACAAGCCAAACAGTACCGTCTGTTGCTGATCGGCACTTAAATCTTGAAACCTACCAAGGCTGCCAGTGAACGACCACCAGTCTAGGTCACTGCTGAATCGGATTCGGGATAGTTGTTCTTGTACGTGAACGGAGATGTCTGCCGAGACCTCTAAGGCAGGATGATGTCGGTGGATGATAGCGCGAATGCATGCGAAACACCGGTCGATTTGGTCAGGATCTTGCACAATAAGCATAGGCACCGCGTCAATGACACAGTTGGGATCCATGGTAGCAGCATAACTGCTCACGACCGTGTCGATAACAAGCTTGGAGGAAGACTCTTGGATGATGGTTTGCTCTTCGCCGCGCCATGTTGTGAAGACCGTGTTGTGAGATGTGCTATGCGCCCACTGGAACCACCGTGCAACCAGGATGAAGTAGCGGTGAGGTGTAAGGCGACCATGACCCATCAGGAGACCAGCAACCTGTACAAAAGGGAGGAATAGTAGGAGGCCAACTGTTTTGCTCCAGAATTTGAGCCCAGATTCGACATGTTGCTTGACATGGAGGAAGACAAATGCTTGCGGGGAGAGGTAAGAGCAGCCGCGGCAAATGACCGGCAGGATGGTCATCCCGACCACAGCCGACATCACGATGCCTACGAGGGCGCTCGCGACTGTAGCGACAGTGGGATCGAGTTGCCAGAGGAGGACAAGAAGCCCCCCAAAGAAGAGCCAGAGCGACAGTTGGAGCAGTACGGGGAGGATGGCCACGATCTCCGCGACGTGCCACTTCTCTAGGTTGTTCAACCGGAGCTGGCGAAGGAGCGCATACTCCTGAGCTACGCCTGAACAGCCGCTCTGGTACTCACGTAGCCATTGCTTGGTCATGATGCCGATGGAGGTGGACGCCAGACTGAGGATGAGTGCCGAGAACCAGAGGATATTGAGCGCCACCGCCCATGAGGGTGCCCGAGCCTGCGTCCCTGCCTGGTCATTGGCCGTGCTGGTGGATGCGCCATAGATCGAGTTGATGGGAGGAGTAATGGCGAGACTGTTGAGCTGGAGGGATAGTATTTGCTGTAAGACGGCGAGGGTAGGGTCTGGGGCGGCTGGCTGGAGATACTGGTAGGACTGGACATTGAAAGCAGTGAGGATGGCTGAGTAGAGGGCAGCCTGTACGACAAATCCGTCAGAAAATGCAACGTTGGACGTTATGGCATTGCGCACAAAGACGAGAAGCGTATCTATCTCTTTGTTCCACCCGTCGACTAAGTCATCGCTGTACTCTCGAACGATCTTGGCTGTCTTCAAATACGCGTTATCCTTCTCCTGTTGGGTGATGATTCCACTGGATGTCCATTTTGCACCATTCTGCGCGTGTACTATCAGCTTGACTATGGAACGTGATAAGATATTATTTTAGATATTCACCTTGGACGTGCCTGGTTTGGTGGATTCTGGGGGACTTCCATGTTGTTCAGCTGGATTCGACGATGCTTGATGGGAGGGGCTCGCTCTCGACTCCATATCAATACTCTCTGACATGACGCTCTAGAGTTCATGAAGCTTGGTTTTAAGTCCTTTATCAAAATAGAACAGAGACACTCACCAGCGAAGTAATTGCGACACGAAACGGAGCGGAGTTGGGTGGAGGAGCCGGTGTTGAGGATGAGGTGTGTCGTCCTCGAGGCGAGGGTCAAGAGTAAGTACGGGAAGCCTCCGCCTTAACACTATTTAACGCGAAGCTTCCCATTGATTCATCCCGCTGTTGTCAACCAGTATGCCTCCTTCAGTGGGTGAAGCATCCGCATGGTGGACGCAGCATGTCAGCGGGACGCGGTCATTGAGGGGTCTTGTGTTCCATGGTTCAGAACGAACGTTGATGTCCACCTCGTGTCGTATGAACACCCATGGGGAGCTCACACATGACCGTCGATGGACCGGTGATTGCGAGGATCCTATCGGCGAACAATGAAGCTAATTCTGGTACAGGCGCGTCGTTGGGACATTCTGAGCAGCTGTCGGACGCGGGTCTGACTCGGACGCGCCTCTAGTAAGTACACACATGCCACAACCTGCTGGCACACAGAGATCGGCATCGGACTGAAGGACTGGTTGCATATACAGGGACTGTGTCAGGGCGGTACTGGTGATTCATGAGTATGATGAACATTGACTAACATGGATGACAGGGCGTTTGCAATGCACCATCCAACCACGTTCACGACCACCCTACAACCACTTCCTCCATCCGCTCTCGTCCCACCCGCTCTCAAACTCCTCGGCCGAGAACTTTTGCACGGCCCACGTTCGCGCCCTCGTCCGCATCGCAATGTCAGCTTCGGGCGACAACGTGAGCACCGTGCGGAACGCCTCCGCGAACGTCTCGGGCGAGGTGGCGTGGTATCCCGTTGGCTCGCCGTTGAGCGGGACGACGATGTCGAGCAACGGCCCGCCCGACGCATGCGCGACGACGACTGCACCAGCGGCCTACCAAAGCAGCGTCAACGTCCACATCGCGAAGAGACACGAGATATGGGCATACCATGAACTCGACGATGTTGATGCCGAAGTGCTCGTCAACCATCGTGCCCAGCCCGATGCTCGCGCGCGACAGCCAGCGGAGCATGTCTGGGAATGACGCGTTCACGACGAACTGCACCTGGTCCTGGATGCCGAGCTCGCGCGCGAGCAGCCGGAGGTTCTCCACGCGCGTTGCGTCGCCGACGTTCCTGCTGCCGCCCACGAGGACGAGCGTGACAGCGCCGGGGCCGTCGCCCCTGTACTCCGGGTACTTCTCGAGCAGCGCGTGGAACGCGCGGAGCTGTGCGGAGTGGTCCTTCTCCGGCCTGCATCGGCGTCATGAATGGCATATGAGACACGAATGCAGCTTACAAAGACGGGATTTGTACTGACCTGAACTGGGCAATGCTGAGAATGACGCGCTCGCGGCCCTCGAGCGGCAGGGGGGCCATCTGGCGGGTGTCGCATGACGGGTAGACTATCTGCGCCTCCTTCGGGCACTCGGACCGGCGGCGGGAGAGGATTTCCAAGAGGACGAGGGGCGGAAGGAGGTGAATAGCATCGAGAAGCTTGTCAGAGTATTGGAGGATGGAGTCGACGTGGCCTTTCGTCCAGGAGGAGTTGACCATGATGAAGCGCGCTTGGCGCAGGGAGTACGCGTAGTAGTACATGAATATGCGGTAGTATCTGTCGTGTGATGTTGGTGAATTATTTCTCGGTTAAGCGGACAGTTGGCGAGGGTGCACCTACAGTAGCTTGCCGGTACTGAGGACATTGGACGAGGAGATCGCATCGGAGTTAGTGTGCCCCGCTGCACGACTCTTCACGCGGGACACCATTGTTGTGCTGATTGTAGGGTAGTGAACATATGCGCCGACGGGGATGTTTCCCAGCAGTGCAACCACCGGGAAGGTGAATGCATAGCCCATAGTATCTACGGCACAGATTACAATCAGCGTTGGCAATGTGGTAGAGCGGAATGCATCAGCAAGATAAGTCTTCCTGAGCCCTTTCTGAACGACCCTGAGTACCTGGGACCCCTCAGGAGCCCCAGGTTCTAAGGCATTAGATGCCTGAGAGTCTGACTTACCCAGGAAGTCAGGGAAGCCCAGGGTCCGGCCAGGAAAAATGGGTCTTTCGCTGATTGTACTCACCGATGAATAAGTCTGGAATGAGTATTGACATGGCTTCCCATACGAGGTACATGGAGCCAAGGCTCTGCCCTAGGAGGGTAAAGCGAGGCCATGTGGAGTCCTCGACGAGATGCCGAGACTCCAAGAAGACAAAGTGCAGGGACTTCGGAGACAATGCAATGTCGAACCTTGCCTGCGGATAATGAGGACGCAGGACCGGGCAAGGCAGGCAGGATGCATACCTTTACTTTGTCGATAATCTTCTCCTTCGTCGTGTCCGTGTCTCCGCTGTATACAACAGAGATAATGTTCGGTTCTTTCCTTTGAATGGCAGAGATTGCAGCCCAGAGGACGCGTTCGCCGCCACCTCCAGCATTACTTGATAAAGCTGCGTGAGATGAGAGGCACATTCACTACTGTCCATCCTGCGATGCTCACCAATAGGGATGGAAAAACCCTACGACCTTCTTCGTACTCGCATCCTCCACGTCAAGGTCCGAGAACAGCTTCTCCCTCTGATTGATATTCCTTCGGCGCAGTCCAAGTATTTGACCCACTGTCTGGGCGACCAGAAGGGCGAACAGGAAAACGACGAGAGCCAGGAACATAACGAACGAAAGCGATATCCCTGCAACGAGCCTCCCCTCTGGTGAATTCAACAGCCAGACAGTCGTACGTAAGAAGAGAACGCAGGGACGAGGAGAAGGAGAAGGAGAAGGATGTATGCACTAGCTACAAGCTCCAGCCAGCGGAATGGCTGCAGGCGCTTCCGAGAGGAGCATGTGGGATCGAGGTCGGTTCTCGCCGAACTTCGTTCTCATCCTCTCCTTCCCACTGCCCGTCTCGCTCGACGTTCGACCTCGTCCTTGCCCTCGTCGGCGCCCACATCCCCACTCTCCTTACCTTACTGACGACACTCCATGGACTACGACCGCAAATCCACCGTCTCCTCCTTCTATGGCGGCCGCCGGAGTGGCGACGCCCTCAACGCCGAATTCCCCGCTGGAGCCGCACCCCCCGCCCGCCCGCGCGTCGAATCCACATCCTCCTTCTACGGCGACAGGAACTCCCGCGCAGATGGATACGACCTTCCGGCCGGAGCCGGGTACAATCAGACCTCGTTCTTTGACGGTGGACGCAAAGAGCCGGTCAAAGGGGGCGGGGACGAAGAGGCGGCCGCGTGGGACATATATGCAGACTTCAACAACGCTGGCCCGAAGTATTCGTCGGCTTTTGGGATGGGCGACAATGGGTGCGTTGGTCAGGCTTGCTAGGGGTTTGGAGGTGTGATTGGCTTATACTCCAGAAGCTACCGTCAGGTGCCTTCGCCTACACCGTACAGTCCACAGACCGCCGGGTAAGTCGGCTTTGGCGTTGTGTGGTCATCTCCATCGATGCTCATACTGCTATAGTTTTGCCAAGCAATCCGCGACGTCTCTCACCGGCGAACAGCAGCCTGGAGGTGTCGAGATGGTAACAGTGCCGGCGCTGGGACCGGAGTGGAAGGCGGATGAGCTGCATGATATGTCCAAGAAGGCGAAGCGGGAAGAGAAGATGGAAAACATATCCTCAAAGTGGAAGGCGTGGAATCGTGGGCACACTGGTCTCTGTGGCAAGTACTTCACCCGGAGGTTTACAGCCTGCCTTATCTTCGGGCTCTGTGCCGCGTGCGTATCGTGCATATATCAACCTTCAACATTTCATATGTGGCTGACTTGTATCCAGAATTGGTCTCGTCCTGGCATTTACGATTCCCCGAGTGCCCCCGTTCAGCACGAACCAAATAGAGCCCATTTCCTCCGCTACAGCGCCCTTCAACACTACCGTTCCTGCCGAGTTCAGCCGATCACCAGCTAATTTCTCTTTCCCCGGTATGATGGCGCTCCAAGCTGACACCGGAGGAAACTTCCTGCCCCTCACCTTTAACAACATCCACGGCACCGTATTCGACCTGACCACAAATCGGCAAGTCGCGACAGGGGACACCGGCCATCTCACCGTGCCCGCCAAGCAGTTCCCGGTCATTAACCTAAACTTGAACTTCACGTACTCTGCCGTGAACGACTCGGATATTACATGTGCGTCCTGCTTTCTACATGCGCCCACACACATATATATCATGGCTACTGACAGGGAACAACTGGTACAATGCCTGCAAAAACAAGGCTGTCGTTTCGGGCGGCATACGTCCATGTGCGTACCCATATGTTTCGTCTCTCCTCCTTGCCCATTATCATTGCTGAACACGCTGAACACTCCCACAGCGGTTCAGTTCCGCCTTGTCCTCGACTTGGACATCGCCGGCCTCGTCGGGAAGCAGAGCGCATCGACGGAGGTCACGGACGGGGCGTGTCCCATCGAGCTTCCGACCAACTCCGTCTGATGGCTCCTTCGTCGGGAGCGTCTTGGATCCAGGCCTGCGTTTGTTCTTATGGATGTCTTGACCCCCTACCCTTTAGTCACCAATTGGACTTTTGACAGAGACGGACTTTGCTTGCCCCGGACCACAGACAGATTTGACCTGACGTTATCCGCATTACATGCATATCGACCGCGCTGTCTTCACCTAGTACCTTATGCCATCATATTCTCGGACGTAGTCCATTCTCGCTTTGACTATTTTCCTTTCCCAGGCTCGTTTCCTTGTGACGGTAAGCACCTGGCTTGCGGCTGACTGGATGATGGCCGCTCTGCAGACTCCTTCGAGATAGGACGGCTATGTAGCTTAACAAAAGCTGGAACATGAAACATCGGGGAACAGTCTCAGACTGCAAACATGGCGCCCCGGATCCCCTCAAATTCCTCAGCCCTCGAGCGCATAGAACGGTCGAAGATTCGTCACCGCTCAGGCGCACATAGCCCTAGAATCGGGTTGGACGCGGAAGATGGAGCGTCGGTGTCGAGCAGGCGACGCATCTCCCTTGGTGGGCGGCGCGCCGAACATGCAGACCCCACCCCCGCCATCCAAGTCGAAGACCCAGATGATGCAACACGCGACCAATCCACAGTGTTCCTCGTGCGACGCTCGCGCATGTCGACGCGCAGCGTGCCGTCGCGTTTCAAGACGCTCCCTGAGCTCCCTGCTGAAGCCTCAGTGAGCGATGATCCCACGCACGCGTACAGCAATTCTTCTCGTCCTCGCCTCCTACCGATGCCCGACAGCGAAGAGGTACCGATCGACCCACGTCTGCTCAGCCCTGTACCCCCAGAAGGCGATCGGAAGCATGGCACGAGCGGGAGCTTTATCCACGTCCCGCTCACCCCGCGCCCAGTGCAAGCCAGGCGCGGCCGCTCCGACTGGACGATGCACAGTGCTCAGTCTGAGATCTCGAGGCTGCCTACCCCGAACTACACCTCTGGGTCTGGGGCTGCGGTCAAGAGAGGCCTGACCTCGTACTTCCCCCGCCTCCCCGCCTTCAACTTCAACTTCTATCCTTTCCGCTCTCGCCAAGTCCCAGCAAGGACCCACTCGGAAGGCTCGACATACTCGCATACCTCCACTTCGAGCGCGAGCACTGTGGTCTCCCGCAGCTCAAGCCACTCGGCTCCCGCTTTCGAAAAGCCCGCCTCCGAAAAGCCTGCGCAGGCCGTCCCGACAGCCATCAAGGACAAACGGCCGCTCCTGCTCTCCAGCTGGAGCACCTCCGACAAGTTCACGCGCAAGTTCCCGCGGCCTCGCGCACTCAAGGGCGAGAGTTGGCTCGGGGACGGGTCCACCGCCGCGTCCACTTTGGAAGGAGGAGAGGATGGGCTGGGGTTGGGGATGGACCGCCTCGACCGCTGGACGCCGCACAAGTGGTGCCTCATTCTCTCCGTGTGCACTCTGCTCGTTTATGGGGGCGCCGGGCTCGTCTGCGCGATCCTCACCTGGTTCCGAGGTACGCCTCATCCCTCTATCTTCTCTCCTCCACACCTTGATGGATACTGACCCCCGCGTGTGGGACAGCATGGAAAGGCGCAGAAGTGATGTACGTCGTCGACTACGACCTGCTCGTCCTCCTCACGCTCGCGTCCTCGATCCTCCTCCTCGCCTTCCTCGTCGGCATCTCCGGCGCGCTCCTCAACTCGCGCCCCCTCCTCGCGTGCTACGCCCTCCTCCTCTGGCCCGCCTTCCTCGCTCTCCTCGCCGTCGCCTACCCCGCCTACAAGCGCCACGCCTACGCGCTCGACCGCAAGCTCTCCCTCGCCTGGTCCGAGTACTATACCCCCCGCGGCCGCCTCGCGATCCAGGACGCTCTCCGCTGCTGCGGCTTCCTCTCCGCGCTGCACGCCGCGTCCCCCTCCCCCACCTGCTACCCGCGCACGCCGCTCCCCGGGTGCAAGGGCGCGCTGTGGCGCTTCGAGCGCGCGCGCCTCGCGACGCTCTCCGGCACGCTCTTCGCGCTCGTCCCGCTCCACGTGCTCAACATCGCCGTCGCGCTCCTCTGCGCGAACCACGTCACGCGCGGGTTCGGCAAGGGCATCACGCCCAAGCGCTACAGGCTCAACGTCGACGACGTCCGCGCGGACGCGGCGGCGCTCCTCGGCGCGCTCAGGGAGGAGAACGTCCTCCGCGCGGCCGCGCACCCGGGGTTAGCGCGCGCGCCCTCGAGCCGCAAGTTCCGACGGGAGGACAAGGTCCGCCATGACGCGGTCGTCGAGTGACAGTCCACAGACCAGCTCGAGGCGGAGATGGCCGGTCTTGACTCTGAGCTTGGTGCGCTCGGTGATGGTTCTATGCAGACACCGGGGGGTGAGGAGTAGAAAACAGATGGTAGATGGTGTATAAAAGGCGGTATATAAAATGTAATAACACAAAGCACCCTATACTACGACGCTTCTATGCCGGACACGGGGAGCGAGCGACGTGTGATGATGCAGGGTTCAGATGTCCAGTGCGCTCAGTCCTCGAGGCCCTCCTCCTCCTCCGCGATCATCCGCTCCGCCTCGAGCGCAGCCATGCAGCCGCTGCCTGCGGACGTGATCGCCTGACGGTACCGTTTGTCCTGGACGTCGCCGGCCGCGAACACGCCCTTGACCGACGTCTGGGTCGTCCCGGGCACGGTGACGATGTACCCGTCGGGGTCGGTCTGGATTTGGTTGCGGACAAGCTGAGTCGCGGGCTCGTGGCCAATCGCGTAGAAGAGGCCGTTGACGGGGAGGTCCTTCTCCTCGCCGCTGAGGACGTTGCGGAGGCGGAGGTTGTTGAGGAGGTCGCCATCGCCCTGGCACTCGACCGCGACCGTGTTCCAGAGGATGGTGATCTTGGGGTTCGAGAGGAGACGCTTCGCCATGATCTTCGAAGCACGCAGCTCGCCGCGACGGACGAGGACGTACACGTGCGAGCCGTACTTTGTCAAGTCTATCAAAGGATGATGTTAGTCGGTGCATAGAAGGCCGGCACGCGCCGCACGGAATGCTCGCGGGAGAGAAGGTAAATGTAATCTGGTGCCATGCATTCATCTCCTTCCACGTCGAACGTCCGAGGGTGCATCGTGCCGAAAGGATAGCGTAAGAGAATACTCACAGGTCGCCTCCTCTGCCGCAGAATCGCCACCGCCGATGACCGCGAGAGGCTTATTCCTGAATATGGGCACGGCGCCATCGCACACCGCACACGCGGAGATGCCGCTCTGCCAGTAGATGTCCTCGCCCTTGAGATGTAACCGCTTCGCAGACGCGCCGGTCGCGATGATGAGTGTGTCCGCCGTCTCAGGCTCCTCGCCCTCCTGGAACTCGCGCCAGTAGCGGAACGGGCGGGCGGAGAGGTCGACCTTGGACACGGTCTCGGTGATGATTTTTGTGCCGAACCGGAGCGACTGTGCGCGGAATTTGTCCATGAGCTCAGGCCCGAGGATACCGGAGGGGAAGCCAGGGAAGTTCTCGACTGTCAGGCGAAGAATAATGATTAGTCACGCGCGACTGGGGAGGTACACCAGAGGAGGGCGAGGAGGGGAGGGGAGACGACTGGTGATTGCGCATATATTGGGTGCAAAACGAAAAAGACACGCACCATCGGTCGTGGTAGTGAGCTGACCGCCGGCCGCAAATCCGTTGGCCATGAAACCCTCGAAAAGCACAGGATCGAGATTGGCACGGGCCAGGTAGATGGCGGCTGTGTGTCCTGCAGGTCCGGAGCCAATGATCACCTACATCGTTGCCCATCTCAGCCCATCGCACGCTCTCTCTAAAGGAAAATGGACGTACAACTTTGGAGTGCATCTTGTTGCTCTTGGGGACATTGGTGGGGGGAATGCTAGTGGGTGCCATCTTGGTCAGAGGAGGAAGAGAGGAAGAGAATTTTGCGGTGACGACGAGGGGGATCGCCCTGAAAAGAGCGGGGAAGGGTCGATTGGATGGCCTCAGCGTGGCGGACGAGGAGCAACTTATACGACCTCCAAGATGCCAGTCACGGTCAACCAGTGCAACTTTAGATAATCTTCTCTGCCCAGGTCACGTGCCCCAAGTCACGGTGACCATGACCAAGAAGCGCCCCACCACTGTATGGACGTCCAACAGCCTCACTCGCATTCGCAGCCACTCAGAGCACGACAGATGCACAACTCGCTGACACATTCCTACAATCTGCCCTGATACCTATCACAAACCACAGCACATTCCATGCGTATCCGACGTTGGCCTGCCAACATCGCGCAATCGCACCTCTCCCAATGCCAATGATACTTACTATTTGGAAGATGTCAGGTGCGCCCCAGACGCTGAGGTTATGTACCCTCATGAATATCTCCTACACACCAGCCAATCGCGATGGGCAGGTAACCCCGCAATAGGTCCCTCGTCAGCGATCCGCCCTTCGACGACCATCCCGTGATAGCCACGTTCCTCTTTCGAAGCAACTCACTCCGCCCTAATCAGCACTTCGTCCGCCTTGCCTTGGATATCCGCAATCGTCTTGTGGCCCGCGAGGCCCAGCGTCAGCTCAAAGTCCGCCAAGATGGTCTTGACAGCAGCCTCGACGCCGGCCTGCCCCGCGATCGCAAGCCCGTACGCATACGGGCGGCCAACTGCAGCAAACGTCAGACACAATGACCGCCGTGAATAGGGAACGTTGTAAACCGTCCGCGCAGTTTGACGCAACGTATTACTCACGAAGTACGCCCTGGGCGCCGAGCGCGAGTGCTCGGAAGATATCCGAGCCGGTCCTGATGCCAGAGTCGAAGAGGATCGTCAACTTGCCGCTCGCCTGTGCCTCCCTCACTTTTTGCGACTTCATAATTCGTTCAAGAGCGACGAGGGCCGAGATGGATCCGTCAATTTGGCGCCCACCTGCAAAGGGGAATAATGGTTAGCGAATATCCCCCAAGACCCGGCTTTCAAACGATTGACCGGGTATACAGATTCCACCGCTCCCCAGAACACGGTTATAGATCCACCGTGCTGCGCAAACCCTTCGCCGGCTACACGGAGGCTCTCAGCCGTATAAGTTTCACATGGAGAGTTTGACATGTGGAGGGCCCCGGGATGAAGAAGCCTCTCAGCGCTGAGTGGTGTCTTCATCCCAGTAATGCGATAGGCGTATGCTTCACCGTTTGGGCCCTCGGTTCGAAACAGGTAGAACGAACTGGAGGAATAATCCGACAGAATGAAGGGCTCACCGTGGTTAGACACGATAACCCCATCGATCCCCTCGTCTATAGCGATCTCAATGTCCTGCCCAACTGATCAGTAGCTACACACCAACCCCTCCTCCAACACGCTCACCTGCACGGCCAAAAGCCCCTTCACAACCACCGGCCCCTCCCAGTTCTTCCGCAAAAACCGCACGTCCTCCCACGTCCGATACGTCCCATTCACCACCTCCTTCCCCCACGCCGCCGCGAGCTCGACCCGCTCCCTCGTCAGCCTGTCCCCCTGCGCATACAGCTCCCGCACCTTCGCGGCATCGTACGGGAACTGTGGCGCGTCCTCCTCCCCGTGCGGCGTCTTCCCCTGCGCCTTCATAAACTCCGGGTCCGACAGCCCGATCTGGATCCCGACCCCGTGCACGAACGGCAGGAACGCGCGGTCGATGTCCGTGGGGCGCCATCCGATCGACATCGTGTCGACGGTGACGACGAGCGTGCTATACCCGCTCGCCTTGGCGCGCTGCAGGAGCGAGAGCGCGTACACGTCGCTGCGCGGCCAGTAGATCTGGAACCAGCGCCCGCCGTTGTGACCGTTCGCGTCCGCGATGGCCTCGAGCGAGCGCGAGGATGCGCCAGAGACGACAAGCGGGACGTTGAGGGCGCCAGCGGCGCGTGCAGTGGCGAGTTCTGCGTCGGGATGGAAGCACGACTGGGCGCCGATGGGGGCGATGAGGAGGGGCGAGGGGTACGTGACGCCGAAGAGGGTCGTCTGTGCAGATAGTGATATGTAGTGGCAGTGAGCGTCTCGGTTTGAAGCAAACAACGCGCGCCTAGCGAACTGGGACTGCCGAGGAATGTACCAGCCACTCGAGTGCCCTCGAAGGCGGGGAAGCACAAAGTGAACGTACCTCGATGTTACGGTGGGTCACATCGCGTAGCATCCGGGGCACGATCTGCCATCGCGCGAACGCGTTCCGGTTGGCGCGATGTGTCTCGCCAGTGCCCGCGTTGCCGAACAGGAATCCCCACGCGCCTGCAAACGAGGGAACGTAATCAATGAGTTTTAAATTTGACCAGGATTGAGGATATTCAACAAAGTGAAGTCAGTGGCGACTCGCAGGGTTCAGGGCAAGGATCACACTGTCATCTCCGCCATCGCTTCCTGCCAGGAGCAGCGAGAGAAGAGACGTAATTGACGGGACATACCAGGGCAATCCTTCAGTTTCTCCTTTGCGGCTTCCTCGATCTTGTCTGGCTCCACAGAGCCGAGTGGGGGCCCGTTTGGGCTGCTGAACAGTTCCCGTACGTAACCAGTCCAACGTCCAACAGAAGCGCCGTACGACCTCTCCTGACCGGAGGTGGAGCCCCTCGCACTGGCACCGACTGCAATAGATGCGTCGTCTTGACCCATCGTCGTAAGGGTAAGGGTTATGGTCGTGGTCGCTGGCAGAGGTGGGGTGAGAGGAAAAGTGGGGGGCGCTTGGTGCCTGCAGGCTGGGCAGTGGGTGATACCCTACGATAGGATTTGGAACGTCAACGGCTTTCCAAAAGGGACGATCGTTCTAATAAAACGGTACTCACTGGCTCTCTCTCCGACCGTCGCGCACAGAAGGCACTGTCGGCCTCCCATGCCCACTCGGCCACGAGATAATGATTGCTCGATGGGCGGGGTGTCACGGGTGTTTAGCTTGTGAGGCCTGACACTCCATTTGGACGGTGACAGAGACGAGTCAGCGCTCCCATGATCCATGGCCGGGTGTAGTAGGACGTCTATCCTGATAATCATGCCATGCATGCCACGGCATCGGAGAACGGAGGAATTACGGAGTATGGACGAGTCGAAAGAGCGTCGGGGGGGGATAAAAAGGTGGAGGTCAACAACTGGTCGACGGCGTGTGCTAGTGGATGGGTTCACGACATGTTCGCGACCAAAGCGTTGAAAGGCAGGCAAGAGTCAGAGACGCTTTAAGGTGCTGGGACCGCCGGCCCGCCACCAAACCATACCCGGACCGACGTTTCTCCGGTAGTGTTTCCGCAGACTCGGAGGGGCCAGGTCAAGTCCTCATATATCATATGTAGGGAAGAGCGCATCGACGTTGCGCTCGTAACTTTCTGCGTCGATCCCCAACGATTACTAGGGGCCTTCTGGTGAGTCTAGCTCTGAAATCACCGGGACAATCCGTCTTCAAGTTTACAACATTGCATTGGCAGTGGCAGCACGCCTTTTAGTACACATATCCGCTAGATCCACACGGTCCCCTTCCTTCAGGCTCACCGAGGCACGGGGCACGGTACACTGGCCCGCTCATCCACGTCGAGCACGACGAGGAAGCGGCTGACCATATTGTACGTCGCGCACGTCGCGGCCGCCTCCACCATCTTGCGGTTCACGGCCGCCTCGTCGTCCCCCTGCTCGAGAAAAGCGCCGCGAAGCGCGTCGAACTCCTCGTCCCGCACCTGCACATTCACCGTCATGCTGTCTGCGAGCTGAACGGCCAAGGCTTGGACGCGCGAGAGCTGGCCAGGGCCGGGCGAGGCGAAGGAAGATCGAGGGACCAAGTTGACGTCGCCGATGCGGGCGAGCTGCTCCGTCGTCACGCCAGCCGCTCGCGCTACCGGCTCGTGCTGGACCCATTCGAACGACGCCTTGTTCCGAACGGCGATGCGAAGGATCTGGGCATGCCAGCATCAGAGCGGTATGGTCAACAAGCTATTACCGCACTTACCATGATCTCTCGGAGATCGTCTTCCAGGGTGCTGCCCGTGCGGATAGCACCCAGCAGCTTCGACCAGCCCTCTGCAATGGGCGGCGCGTTGAGCAGCATCGTGTCGAGAGGCGATAGACCCCGGCTGCCCCGTCGGGCACGGATCTCGTCCGCAATCGGGCCTGGGGTGTTTTCTGGTACGTATGGAACGCGCGGCATCGAGTGTCGTGTTCGCTTATGCGGCTGGTAGAGGATGCACGGTGAGGCAAAGAGCTTGAGTAAAGTGTTGTAAGCTGCAATGTTATGGCAGTCCGACCTCGTGAGAAAGTACAGTATGTATATAAGTAGTTCCTTGCGGGATCGGCTCGGCCAATTGCCGCGGAAGGAGGTACGCACGTCGCGCACATGCTGAGGATATTATGTACTGTACACACCTGCGGTTTCAATGACAGTGCTCGGAATACAACGCGTGTGACCCTTTGGTGTAATTTAAGCACCATAGTAAGGTGGGCACGTCGAAGTCCGAGTCATCCAGCTGGAATGCGCAGTAGATCCCTCTGAGAAGACGCCGCCAGATAGGCAACGGGTCAAAGAACCAGCTCCTGAGTATCAACCACATTGATGTCAGTGGTGGCGAATACGAAGGGAGCATCGCATTTTGGATATACTGTACAGCATGAGCTTATCAGTCTATTATATGGCCGTGAGAGGAGGGTAAATGATACCTGTGTATTCAAACGCACAGCGCACGCCTTAACAGCAGGACCGATGCTGCTCAGGACATAATGACATTGCCCAGAAAAGCTGTCCGCGTACAGAAAACAGCTCACGAAGACCAGCAGATGTAACCCAAGCACGAAGCCAAGGAGGAAGCCACCCCATCCCGATCCTCCACCTCATCTCCGCCTAACTGAGCCCCATTGATCATGATCATAACGAGCTATTCGTCGGCCGCACGAACGTCCGCTCGCGAAGCCCCGCCGAGTCCAGCGCCCCGCCATCCCCAACAGACTCGCACTCGGACCCGCTCACGTCCGTGTCCACCCACTCGCTCGTCTCCCCGCCCCCGGCAAGCGACATCGGCCGCAGCGGCGGCGACGCCAGGTCGATCGCATCCGCGTCCGCGTGGCGAAGGGGCGACGGCTGCCGCACCATCGGTGACGCAGCGAACATCCTCCCCTTGCCCTTCCCCGCCGTGTCCGACCGGTCCACGACAGGCGGCACGAGCAGGATCTGCGCGCCCGCCTCGTCGGCCACGGCGCTCGTCGAGGCGACGGGGACGGGTGTGGCCTCCCGGTCCTCGTCTACGTCCCTGTCCCTGTCCCCGTTCCTGTCCTCGTGCAGCCGTCGCGGGGACGCGACCCCAGTGCCATTGACATTCTTCACCTCATGCAGGTGCGCACTACGCGCCCAGCGTTTCGCCGAGCGCGGCACGGGCCCGACCCCCCCAAATCCACCCGAGTTCGAGCGCTGGATGACCGGGCGGAGCGCGTGGAGAGAGGCAGGGGAGAGGGATAGCGGCCCGCCCGCGCGGTGGTGAGCATGCACAAAGTGGCGGTTGGCGGGCGTCCGGAGCGTGATGGGCGTGTGTGGGCGCGCGACGCTCCTACGGCTGGACCCTGCCACGGCGTGGTGCGATCGCCGACTCCGGGCAGGCTCTTCGTTGAGTGTGGGGAATGCGATCTCGTTCTCTGCAGGAAACGAGGTGGTAAGCAAAATTATCATCGGTTACAGACCGCAAGGAGACACCGTACCTCCAAGTTTCTGGTTCGAGGCAGTCCGTGGAGGCGTCGAGCTCCGCGCACGGAACCGGTTCACCAGGTCGCCACTGAAGCTCAGCGTGCGGCGTCCCCAGTCCCGAACAGACGTGCGACCATTCGGTGGGGGCGCGTACTCGCCTCTGGAGCCGCGCGTGAGCGCCATGAAGACGAGAACGATGAGCAGAAGACACAGTTGGGCGATGCCGAGGCGTTTCTCGAGGATCACCTGTTTGTTGTGATTTGTATGTCAGCGTCTCCGCGCAAGGGACGTCCGGAACAAGGAAACGTACCTCGTCGGTGAGGTAATTGACTCTGTAGAGAAGCAAATGCTGTTCGGCCTCTAACCGCCGGGTCTGCTTCTCAAGTTCGATTACGGAACGTTGGTATAGCTGAGCTTGCGCTTTGCCCTGGCGTCATGTCAGCGACGTCGATGTTTAAGATCATATGGGACTACTCACGATGCCTTCGAGACGGCCGAGGTCCTCGGTGAGCCGCCGGAGGATTGCGCGCATGCCAGTCGTCTGCTCCTCGACATAACGTGCGTACAGCGTGGTGTTAGCCTCGAGCGCAGTGAGCCGGTTCATGATTGTCCGGTAAATAGACTCTCCGCCCGTAGAGACGGGCGGCGAGGGGGGCACATACGAAGCAGAAAGGGTAGAAAGGGACGAAGCGTCGGGCATGGCAGCAGAAACACGGGAAGACGGAGATGCCGAAGGCGAAGACGAAACCGATTGTGTGAGGTCAATAAATATGGATGATGAGTGATTGTCTGAGGCCGTGGAGTGAGCGTGCGACGAGGACGAAGACGATGATAATGTTACAGGCGTATGGTACACTGGGTCAGAACTGTGTCGTGATGAGTCGTAGGAGACATCTTGAGTCTCGGTTTTTGGTGGAAGCGAGTCCGGTGGGTGTGATGCAGAGTCAATAGCGGAAGACGAGGGGGTGAAGTCAAGCTGGGGGGAGTTGAGGGTATCCACGGCCGTGGGTATTGAGCCAGTCGTGATGCTCGGCGTACCAGTCGTCGCGGAGTCGTCACTACTAGTAGCTACCGTTGACGGTATGGTGCTGCCGTTGGCGGTAGAAACGGACTCCGAAGGAAGAGTCTGGGCAGGTTTGGGGGGCTCCGCAGCGACTTCAACGGGAGGACTCGCCTCTTCCACAGACCGCTTCGCTCGACTCTCAGCGTCCCATGTCTCCCACTGCCATTCTTCAAGCTGGGTGAGGCCATAGACACGGAGGAGAGAAAGCGGGCAGTAATACTCGTTCCCATAGTGCGAGAGGAAGTCGATCCTGATGATGCGGTAGAAGTCGCGCAAGGTCAGGGGAGGATGGAAAGACTTGCGCCATTTCATTTCAGCACCACGCAAAAACCTCGGAACCGGCCATCCCACTCACCTGCACACCCCGCACGTTCTTCGCGCGGTACGTCCCGGCGTGCACCCACTCCTTCGGGTCGTTCGTGTACTGCTTCGCGACGCTCACCGAAAAGTCCTTGAACACCCCGCTGAAGAACTCGTAGTCCGCGAGCTGCACCGTGTCGATCCGGATGTCCTCGCAGAGCTCGACGATGACGTACTGCCGCTCCTCCGCGCACGGGCTGAGCATGTACCGGTCCTTCTTCGACGACAGGATCGACGACGCGGACTTTGCGGACTTGTGCGAGGCATGCACGCGCGCGGAGCAGTCGAGCGAGGCGTAGTTGAACCGGTCCGTGGTCGGGATGCGCATCTGCGGCGCGAGCCGTTCTGGAGGTGCGCCATGCTCCTGCACGTCGACCTGGACAGGCTGCTGCGTCTGGGTCTGGGTGGAGGAGTGTGATGGGTCTGGGGAGACGGTGTCCGAGGACTCGGAGAGGTTCTCTGGTGGCTTGTATACCGTGTGCGGGATGTCGTGCTCTGAGAACCGCTTCGCCTTCCAGTCATCGAAAGACAGCAGGATGTCCTCTTCGGCGGGAGGCTCGAGGGGCGGCAAGGGCCTGAGACAGCAGACGGGTTCCTCTGGCGCCTTGGGTGCGACGAGGGCTAGGGCGCGAAAGGCATCGTTGGGAGTAGTCGGGGCGGCGAGAGCTAGGGAGGTGTAGAGGAGGGCTAGGAGGGATGGCGGAAGCAACGAGAGCATGGCCCTCCTCGCTGTCTTGGTCGACGGTCGCCACGTCGTAGTCGCAAGTCAGGGACAGATGAATGTGTCTGTGGGGTGACGACGAATTCGAATCCATTGCTCTCGCTAAAGTTATCTTATCACCCACCAGGCGCCCATAGCCACGTCAGTTCCACTGCCAGGAACATCGCTGTGGACCGTTTCACACGATTTCATTGCCCATGGGGCTCACAGGAGCTGACTGGAACGAAGCGTGGTATTATATGTACCGTACAGCACATGTATGTAGAAGAGAAAGCATTGACATTGCTGAGTGAGTGTGTGGGCAGCGCTGGTGATTGTCCATGACCAGGAAGCACATCGCATCGTGCACCCTTCCACGCTGTATCCTCGGGGGCGGAATCGTCGTGGCATTTATGAAGAGCACTGTGCGAAGGCATGAGAACATTTCCCTAGGGCAAAAGTGAAAGGACATACCACACCGGTGACGTCACTTGCGCGCGAGTTCATGATGAGGGCAACAATGAGACCGTACAGACCCAAGACTTCAGCGAAAATAAGAATAAGGATCTGTACAAGGCGTCAGACTTTGATCCTAAACGCGGAATTTCCCCAACGACAAGCAGGACGGAGGGAAGTTGGTGAACGAAAGGCGGCATTCTCGCATCTTCAGACGACCACGAATTCCAACTTCGGGCCTCCGCCTAACGCTCTTCATGGGTTGAACAAAGGGTACTCACCATGCCGACGAAGAGTCTGGGTTGCTGTGCCGTGCCACGGACACCAGCATCACCGACAACACCAATGGCGAAGCCCGCAGCGAGACCAGCGAGACCGACAGACAGACCGGCACCGAGCTGGACAAAGCCTTGGAAGAGCGTCATCTCCATTGAAACTGGCACACGCGAATAAGCATACGCTTCCCGAGATCTGCGCTGAGGCTACTCACGGTTTCCGGAGATGAGCACAGACACGACAAGACCGTAGATCTTTGCATTGAAGTATGAGCGTCACGCTGGACAAGGTTCCACAAAAGCGAGACACTCACAGCGATGATACCAGCCATGATAACCGGGATGACACACTTCATCATGAGGTCAGGTCGGAGGACTGACATGGCAGAAATGCCAACTCCTGATTTCGCGGTACCATAACTGACGTACACAGGTCAGTCCCAAACATGTCCTCGTCGCTCCGAAAAACCCAACTCACCTGGCACCAATGCCTAAAACAGGATCAGCGGGATCGCTCGGACAAACAATGACGCAAGATTACTCACAAGTGAAGACGATTGCGCTGGTGCAGCCCTAGAGGTGCGGTTCGTCATTAGCCCAACTGCGGCGAGCACGCGTCTAACGCGCAGGTAGAGTACGCACCATGGCACCGAAGAAGGGCGCGTAGACGGGGCACAGTTCGGACATGATGAGTGTAGACGAAGACGAGGGTCGGGCGTGCGGGACAGCAATGTCGAGGAGGTGAACAGTGGGTCGAACAGCGACAACAACCGCTAAGCTGGGGGACCCGAACCGGCGCATGCCGAGTCGGCGAATGAATACTTTTCAAGCTCCGAGCCCACCCGCACGGACCCCAACGCGACTACGGAGGTACAGTACTGTGAGACCGGTCGGTTGTAATCGACAACTTCTTCTCCTGCGTCTCCTCGGGCTTTGGCTTGACTCAGTGACCTTCATCTTGTGGCGGCTGGCGAAACTCAAGGAGGCATGTGGATACTTGGGATCGGCGCCTCAAAGGGCTCGAGTACCGATATTGTCACATATTTTGGCTATTTCTGAGTGGACATGTTCTTCTCCATCGATTGGCTGGCAACAACCCACTTGCGAGGCTGGCATCCTGGAACATCTGTTTTGGCGTAATGGCAAGGATGCACCGCAAGCAAGCACGCATACGCATGTTCGAATTCCACCAAAGGCACAGCCTCAAGGTGTTTCCAGTGGCGGACACGTACACCCGTCTTGGTACAAAGGTACATCTGCGCACTCTCTTTCTGGCCACTCAACCGCGTTTAGAGCGCGCGAGGGTCTCATAGTGTTCCCAGTGCTGATTCAGGTGCTCGACGACACAGCCTCGACCATTGCCCGCGAGAATAACAAACTCGTCCGACGCACCTCGGAGGTTCCACCGACTGGAAGACGGTCGTCTGCCGTTCGACACGATCGGGAATCTGGCACAGACCTCCAGGGTCATCTGCTTGGCCGAAGGACCCGGCCGCACCCGTCGTACTTGTGCACAAGAGGAGCACTAGTCATGCGGCGTTTCAACGGCCGGCCGCACCCCATCTCGATCTCCAGAGCTCAACCTCGTCTCCCCATCTCCGGCCTTTTGTATCCGATCCACATACAGTGACCTGACCTCTGCCCGTGCATGTCATGCTTCGCAAACGTGCCCTGGAATTCAGATCTCAGTCTCTCGGACGAGTATTGGAGCGCAAGCAGGGCTTGAAGCCGAGGTGCCGAGTTCTTGGTCTCCGGGACCGTGGACTCGAGAGCTCGGTCGCTTGGCTTCTTGAGATGGCTTGGCTGGGGCACTCTTGACTGTGACGGCATGCGTGTAGGTTTTCGGTGTATTGTGCTCGGTCTACGCCGGACATGTGCCAAGCGGTGGGCCTCTGGGTCGCTTGTGTGTTCTCAGCGTACGACCGCAGGTGCTCATTTGCCCGTCGTCACCTATCAGGTCGCTGTGGCTCTTCCAAGTTTGCATACCGACGTTGGGGCCGAGCGCTTGGCGCGTCTAACATGCTGCAGGAGGCTGTGTTTTCCTTGGATCGGTTCTCTCTTCCGTCCTCAGACCTCCTCCGCCCCCTCCGACTTCCTATATAACGGATGCACGAGCCTACCCCTTGCCACCATCCTTTCCCCCTCCGGCGCACTCCCGACGACTCCGAACCACCACTGGAGCCATCCCCAAACTCCTCGCTTGCTCTGACCCCCGTCCCTACTTCTCACCCACTCATCCACTGGTGAGTCAGTCAGTAGTACTTCCGACGCTGTGGTCGCTATGTCTGACGTCTTCGCCCCGCTCCATTCAGCGTCGATTCATGTCGTCGCCGATTGCGACTACAGGCGTTGCCTCGGGCGACAATGGCCACATCTCATCGAAGCTCATCATGACATTGGTCGGGTGTCTATGTACGTCCTGCTTCATCCCTTCCCACGCTCCTGGCCTCATATGAGCCCCCCTCCCCCCATCCCGGTCGGGTCTTCCGCGATGGCCAGTGGCCTTCGCCGCTATCATCATCGGCTTCCTCCTCGTTTCGCGCAAGTCCTGCTGTGTGCCCCGCCGCTCCCATCCCGACGCGTCCCTTCCCTCCTACCACGACCCCCACCACCGCCATGCCCATCCGCCTACCATGCGTCGGGGTTTCCCCATCGCCTCCCTCTGCGACTTCCGGTGCACGCACTGCTTGAAGCGGGGGGACAAGGGCTCGGACGACCACTCTCCCCGCGTGTCGCTCGAGTCCCTCTCCCTCCCACCGCCGCCGTACCCGCAGGCCGCGCATTCGCCGCCATCCGCGCGACCACGTGGCCCGACGTCATGGCTTCCTCGGTCCGACTCTGCGACTTCTTTTAACCGCGCATCTGTCACCTCACCTACGCCGGCCACCCCTGCCACCCCTGCCCGACCTCCTCCCCCGTCGTACTACTACGCGTCCCGCGGGCCCGTCGCGGGGCCCGCTCCCCGCTACCGCCAATCCTAGACGTTATCCATCCTCCCCGTTCACGTTCATGCTCACGTTCACCGCCATCGGGTCCGCAGTGCGGCACCCCGCAGAATCCAGATGATGTTCATTGCCCCCTTCGTCTTCGAGCGTCCTATCCGGATAGGAACGCGAATCCCGATCGTGCTTCTGCTTTGCCATAGTCGTCGTCCGCTATCTCCCTAGCTTCATGATGTTGTCTCGTACCTCATGTATCCTCGATGTTGATGTATTGTGTCCTTGCAATGTATTGGTGACTGCGGCGTTTCATTAAAGAACCTACTGCGCACGACCTCGAGTGGATACTGGACAGCGCGCCGGCGCGCAGTCGACAACAGATGGATGGGCGGACGCTCGAGTGTCATTTAGGGAAGATCTCACCGCCATGCACGGACCCCGACTAGGACGGGAACTTCATCCAGGTACAATACTAACACTTATCTGTGCGCCTTACAGGCGTTCGTCGCCACGAGGATCGTAGATTCGCTCTCGTGACGGCATTCGTCCTCCCAATTTGAGTGCCCCGGAGCGCCCTCTCACCTTCGGCTGCTTCCCCGCAAAGATTCGTCGGTATATATGGAGCCGCTGCTCCTCAGCACCTCGCCATAATCCTCACGTAAACCGTAAAGAGGCGCAGCATTATTGCAAAAGATCCGGAGCGCTTCAAGACTGGTAAAGCTTGGTATGTATGTGCTAATCGCCCTGCGCCGGCGGGCTGCTCGGTACCCGAGGTCGGTATCACTGAAGTCGGTCTTCGCGACGGTCGAGGCTCCAAGCACGACTCGCCCTTCGCCGGTCTCGGGCTGCTTACAACCGAGGTTTTCCCTCACCGGTCTCGAGCTGCTTTCAAGGCTTGCAAAGTGGTATCGCCGCGCGGGGGGAGGCCCTGCGACTCGCGCCAACTTCTTCTGCGCGCGCGCGCGTCAGTCGGATCCGCGGTGACCCCCCTTTCCTCATCTCCAGAACTTTGGCGGTACGCCGAGCCAGCAATCCTAGCCGCCACGACGACTGACCGAGGCTGGCAGTGTGAGCGGTTCTTCGATTGAGACAGGTGCGAACTTGAATACGGTTATACTACTACGAGAAGCCAACTTGGCCCAGTCGATTACTTAATATTCGAGGGCCTCGGCATTGTGTACATCGCCCTCCCCGGTCGCTTGGATGGCGCGGCGACGATCGCTTGCTCGAGTGCGAACTTGGAGCGTCTGTGTGGTTTGTGCCAGTGACACACCACGTACGCGAGCATCGTTATCGGGTCGGAAGCGACCAAGCCTACCAAGCGCGTGGGCCGCGTATACTTTCTGACGGGTCGCTCGTATGGCCTGGCCGTGGTCATCAGTCTGAGTAATACTAGTCTCAGATAACCGCAAGAGGGCCAGTGGCTGTTCGTGCGGCAGGCGAGGATCGTAATCGACACGGTCCAGCCCACTAAGCGCGTGGATGGCTATCGGGAATGCCAAACCACTTGAAGGAGGTGCAGCGATCCCCCCCTCCCGTGTACGCGTGTGACGACGAAGACGCCAGCGATATTGGGGGATGAACGGGTACGGCCAGGAGGAAAAGGAAGGACACACGGGCGAGGCGTCCATCCTTCCCTTCGGCGGTCGCACACGCGCAGGGTGGCAACTGGATATGGGGACCATCCTCTCGCACTGGCAGGCGAAACCAGAGGAGCCCAGGATGCCATCATGATGAGCATGAGAGCAGGACGCCGTGCAGCGCTAAAAATGAGGCAGATAACAGGCTATTGCAAGGGTCTTCTCTGCGCCTAATGCACACGAAGAGGTGCGAGCGCGCCGTTCGACGCTTGGAAGAGAGAATCCACCATCGACGTGACAGCATCTCGCATGATTTACCCCGCGAACCTCCTTCATGTAGGCGCGCTCGCGCGCCACCAGCCCGCTTCTCCCATCGCCGAGGCGCCTGGGAAGGAAGCAAGGTCCTTGGGTGTGCCTAGGATAATTGTTTTAGTCTGGCTCCCGGACACAAGTATAAGTGGGGAAGATATCGAAGTGCAGCGCGCCGTCGTAGTTGGTGGTGGTACGATGATGGTGGCCGGATAACAAAGTCTGCCCCGAAGGGGGAAAAGGAAGGACCGGAGTGTGGATTGCCTTCTGAGGCATCTGGTGAGAACGGGTCTGCAGATCGAGGAGGCGTGGAGGTGCGGGGTGAGAAAGGCGTGTCCTGCGCGTCTGTGTGCCACGGATGCAATCAGCGTATGCCGCTGACGAAGCGCACGATTTTGAGAAAACGACCGTACGTGTGTACGGGTACTATGTACACATCGCCTCCATCGGGTGCGCCTCGTCAATGGATGTGGGCATGCCGCTGGTAATCGGATGTCATCCGAGTCGGCATTGTGCCTGCAGGGCCCGGGTCTGTTGAAACGGGGTGCCACCCCTGCAGTATCGAGAAAGGCGTAACACCTAAAGCGCAACCAGATTGTTAGCACGAGAGTCATAGAAGGCTTAGGAGCCAAAGTCACCGCCGCCAGGGACAGTATTCTACAACGCCTCCACGGCGCTTTCAGTAACTTCGCCAGAGCGCCAGGAGGAGACGGTGTCTTCTGCGAGTCCGACCATAACGAACCCCAGCACTGCCCAATCCCCTATGACCACATGGAGGTGGAAAAAGCGCATTCTGCCGGCCTTAGAAGCATCAATTGCTGAGCGTCGTCGAGTAGATAGCCGGCGATGTGCCAGTGCTATTGCATCTCGCGGGTGTCTGGAACCGAACGTCAGTTGACAGTTGAGGCAGCACTGCACCCATTCTTATCGTACGACATTCGGACTGTGCCTTGGTTGACGTGGAACCAAAATATGCGTACCTCATAATGCGAAAGGGGCCCATGCCTTGTCACTGACGAACTCGAAATCGTGGCGGACGCGTGTAGTCCGTCGAGGAATCTACAGTCGTATGACCTCAAAAAAAATCTCGTTGTTGAACTTGGTGGATGTCAGCGTTGGCCGGCCCAGATAGCTAGATAGAAAGCAGAGGTGCGGATCGACTGCATCGCGAGGTCGCGACAGTCGTTGAGGAAGAGGCTCATGAGTCATTTGGCAACGACGTGTCAGTCTACGGGGGTCATTAACTTTTAATACGGTCGTCCCGAAATAGTATCGTAGACGCTCATAGTATTGTGGCGCAGATCGATAGCTGGTCGAGGCACATCATACGGCGCTACGTCCCCGCTCTTCCTTTATCTGTCATGCTTACCACTGCCCGACGTACCTCACCACCAGAACCTCCCCGGATTCCTACAATTTACGCCGAGAGAGACATATACTAGAAACGCATGAGAACTCCTCAAATTCTGCAGCTTGATGTGAGTGGGCAACTCAACTGGAAGGTCATCACGAACATTCGATGCGCATCCATTGTATGAGCGAGGAATGCGAATGCCGGGGGTTCAAGACGTCCTTGGTTTCATGGTGGCGGAAAACGCTGGTGATTTCCGGACGCGCTGCGCGCCGGAAAGGCCACGGCGTAATCATTATACCCTCTCGAGCCAGATTACCTTGCTGGACAAGCGGCGGCGTCCAAGTTGTCAGTTCGATCTGAGGTCGATCTTGGCGCCACCAGCACGCGGTGAGCCACTCCCGCCAACCTCGTTCCACCGGGGATGTAGCCCGGGCTTTCCGGGATGGGATTTGAGTGATCCAGACAGCTCTTGTTGCCGCAATATGGCAGTGCAGTGAGCGGTGAGCGCTTGTGGGTAAATTTGCTTCCGAGTCCCCGCTCGCCGACACGTCGCCCGCCGCGACACCGCAGCTTCTAACCATGATGTGCTGCTCTCCGTCCACAGTCATCGCCGACACGTTGGCCACGCGCCCCATTCAGACTTAGCATATCAACAGCACTTCTGTCATTTACGGTCTCTCGGACAGCACTGCAAGCACGCCGCTTCCTGTTGAGTGGCTGTTTGGAGCCATCCGTCTTACGGACGGAAGTCAGGGTGTACGTCCTCGGTGTGTAAGTAATGGTACATCCCATTGCAGCCACTACTGATTCTCACTTCATCAAGACACCTACTTATTCGGATACGTGTCCGAGTCAAGCCCCAATGTCAGCGTCGCATTTGACAGGTACGTCAACCCACATAACCCTCGTCGAACCTTGCTGGCCGAAGAAAGCCACTACATGACCTTGACGCCCTCTCCCTATGTTTTTATTCCATGTGTGTGTTTGGGGTGGTTCTCATCAGTACCATCACGACAGTGCTTTCAAACCCACGTCATGACGTTGGTGTAAACGCCCGCCGGGCGCAAGGAAGGCGAAAACAAGAAGCGTCTCCGCCGACGGCGAATACACGGTTCAACCCTCGGAACGGAACATGGCCTCGCGCTCCGACAGCGTCTGCCAGGAGCTCTAATGTCTGACCGAGCGCTTTGCTTGTCGACGGCGTTACTCAGCACGATTCTTTTGGCACTAGGATGATGAGGGGGGCCGATTGACTTCTATCGCCCGCCATATTGTCGTGTACGTGCCACTACTGGGTCCTCATATCACCAGGCTCACAGAATGCCTTGGTTCCAGATAGACCTGACCAGCCATCGATGTGCATCAATGCCGCCTTGTGCTATCATATCCGTGCACCCATCGTCATCGTTGTCAACCCTAACGACGACGACGACGACGAAGCGTTTGGGTTCTGTTCTGAATCACCCGGCCCCTTCCTTCTGACGTCGGACGCCAGGCTGTATTCATCAGTTCCACCAGAACTTCCGAGAAGCCGCAGCTCGGTCAGTTTTGTTCCCACCACTGCGCCACAACTACCGATCCCTACTACCGATCCCTGCTTCTCTCCACCATCTTTCATTACTCTTCCGCCAGGCGCCGCTGCAAGCCACCTTATGCGCCTCGTCCTGCGATGCTGACCCAATATTCCTATGCACCCCCTCAAGTCCGCAAGTGAGGCGGTAGCAAGTCGCATTTCGTGCGTTTCAGCGGACGACATGGCAGTGCGTGCTACGACCTCCCATGGAGCAAATGAATACTCTTCTCGAGCTCTCCTCGTGCCCAAATGCCACGGGTCCACAACCCGATCACCTTCCAACGCCTGACGATCGACTCTCAACGCACGTTGCAACACCAATCATCCCGAACGCTTTATTCATCCGTGGCACGAGGCCGAAGACCCACGCTTGGCCGGCCGGTGTTTACTTACACTCCACTCTTCGCGCCTCACCCCACGCATCTGGCGCCTCTAGACCGATCGCCCATTGCTGCCTGCCGCGCAACCCTTGTCCCCCTTGGCGTTCCGAGTGGATGCCGCTTCTTCCGCGTCCCGCGCTCGCCTGGGGCTGTCTACCACGTTTGTGGGCTTCCCTGCTTAACGACTACAAGATGCGGTCCTACGTCACGGTGATCTGTTGGGGGAACAGGACACTCGATCACCACTCCGTCTCTCCGATTTCCCCACCCCCTCTGCGCGCCTGACTATGGTTCCTTGATCCGCAAGTCCTACCAGGGGGGCCTTATTGGGGTCTTCTTCGACCGGACTGCTGGGGGGGGATATGGATAGATCTGCCGGCCGAACCGCCGAGGGGGTCTATCACGTTCTTAGCTTTGAATATTGGCTACCGTGCTTTATATGGGACTCTGACGTCTGCGCATGCCTTTCTGCTCCAATGTACCAGCTTGTAGCTCGCGTTCTAAGTCTCTCTATCTGTGTCTTGTTCAGCATATGGTACAGGACTGTGTCGCATCTAGAAACGAGGTCTATGGCTCGAAGACGCGCTCGCATGTGTAGCCGCTGACAACACACAAATGATCGCCGTGGTGCCTGTCCCATCGGTGCACGGTGTGCGGAAAACATGCTATCGGAAGGGCAGCTTGAACTTTGAACTCTATAAAGGCTCCGGAACAGACTTCTGGAAAGACCACACTGAGGCGCCTGATTGAGGCAGGACCGTGACATCTCTGAAGGCCGGTGTGCTCGTCTTGCACAGATGTTGCCCCGACTCCTCGACCATCCGCGGCGGCTACTGCTGCTGCGTGGCCATGCATAAAAACCCTCGTCTCTCACTACCCCTCCTTTGACTCATCCACGACAACACGGATAACTACGCTCACTGAACACATCCATTTCCATCCCGCCAGACCTCACACTGTGAGTCACCCTTCCTCCTCCACCGGCCACTGTTGTTCACTACTCATTGTCATTCTCCTTCCTTCGCAAGAACATGCCGCCATTCACTTCCGGAACCCCTGGACAGGTGGGCCCGGGCATCTCGCCCAAGCTCATGATCACCATCGTCGGCTGCCTGGGTACGTACTCTATTAGCTTACCCACACCATCTTCGACGTCAATCCTCACACAATTGCCTTCCTTCATCTCCGCCAGTCCTCTTCCTCGCCATTCTGATCGGCTTCTGCCTCGTCGCTCGCAAGACACTGTGCTGCGCTCCCCGCTCCTCCGCTTCTGATCGTCAGTCTCACCACCACCACCCGCCGACACGCGGTGGCGTCGCGCAGCCCGTCGCGTCCTGCACCAAGTGTCTCGCATGCCAGAAGTCCGGGGGCAAGGCCGACAAAGCCTCCCGGGTCTCACAAGATTCCCTGCCCTCCCCACCTCCCCCGCCGTACTACGCCAGGCGCGGTCCGACAGGCGTCTCGCGTGTGCCGTCTTCGCGTTCCGCCTCTTCATCCACCACTCCTACCACGCCGCCGTCCCCGCCGCCCGTGTACGTGGCTCGCGGGCCTACCGCCATCCTCCGTCCAGTGGTATTCTAGGCGCACATTCCGTTCCGGGCGCGGAGCCGTTGGGGACGACCGTGACGTCACGATGCAGGCCATTAGTACGGGTGTGGCGGGCCTATCAGATAGGCCGCAATGACGCCCGATCCATATTATTTTTCACTCTTCCCCCCGTGTCTATGTCGTGTTTTTGGATGCCGTTGTGTTTGTTTTCGATGTTGTATCTCTGGTCAAAGGTCCTCGCCATAACATGTACAAATATACAGTCCTGATCGGGTGTATTGAATTCCAAGTTGTAAGTTACTGTATGTGCTGACTAGTAGGGACGTGCGTAGGGAAATGTAATACTCCTGTTATGTAACAAGTGCATCCGGGATTTCACGGCCCACTCCAGCGGGCTTGGGGTTTGTCTGCCAGTCCCTGACCAGGGACAAGGTATGCACGGCCTCAAGGCTTCTCTGAGTCACACATCCCACGGGCGGACTGTGCTCACGAAGGTGTCCGCGTTCATGTCCCCGCCCGTATTCTAGAAGGCCAACTACAGCCTGCCTGTTCGGGTCCAATCTTCAGGTCCAGGAAGCAATGGCAAAGTACTTAGACGTCTGCGTTGCATCTGAGTATAGACTAGTGAGTTGCACCGCACCGTCTCACTGTCAGGGTTCGCCTGCGCGATCGCGATGTGCATTATGCACCATGTATGCTGCCAGCGGCGTTCGGCAGTGATGTGGATCTTCAAAGACGAGGCTAGATCCCAGTCGCTGAGACCCGCCGCCCCCCTGCCCGAGTCCGCGCGCAGCCGAACTTCTGACTGGAAGTCGAGGTTCCGACTCGTCCGTCCTGCCCCACATGTGTGGTGGACGAACGTCTCCTCGGCGGGTTCGTGTCTCGAGGGCACACGCTGCGGGCAGCATACTGCTCCCGAGGGTGAGACGGCGCCGTCTGCTGCCTGCAATCTCAGCGCTCAGACTCCACACAGGCCGCGGCCGCGGCGCGCCGACTCTGACGTGACGCAAACCTCACGCGGATGATCGGTGGCATACGCCCTTATTTTTGTAGTTCCCCGCAAGGGACCAGTTCTCCGCTGCGTCGGGTGAAGTCCCGCCACTGGCACGCCTGGCGAACAGTACTAACCTCCGAAGGGCGTGGTGTCGTAACAGCGCGACGCTCAGCCTCGAGGCCAGCGTATTGCACCGGTACAGCAACTTACAGCCCCGCCAATGAACGAGTTGGCACACGGACGTATGCATTGAGACCCACCGATGTCCGACGAGGGGACCGTCGGTGGCGATGGTAGAAGACAGCTGGACGGGGATTGTGTGGAGGGGAGCACCTTGTTCCCGCATGTGGGCCAGTGGCTCGGATCCTTTAGCCAGAAAACACCAACACGGAAGCCGACCTCCTAGCAGACGTGGGTGTCTTGCTGGCATCGCACGAGGGACAGTGCGAATGACGTTCCAATATTGAGTTGCGGGATGGAACCTGCCATCGAGCAGCACCTAGGAGTGCCAGCATGAGGAGATGGAGAATGAAGGATACTCCGACAAGGCGGGCGTGGGACGGGGCCGGGGATGAGCACCGGGATGCCGCATGGCTGGCCGCACCGCTGATAAACAAGGTTCGATGCGCAAATGCGAAAGCGAGTGGGAGTTTGTCTCGCACCACCGCCCGGCTTTACTCACACACCATTTCTGCGGTAAATGGGGCGCGAGTAAAGACGGGTTGGTAGGAAACCAGTCCGAGGGCCCGTTTCAGGCGGATGACCGATACCCGAGTCCGCCGACACAAACGCGCTCCATCTGTGCGATCTTGATTATAGGCGCACGTTCCTCGATTAAACGGAGGTTTTACCCTGTGCCAGTAGTCTTGGAACATTCGTTCGGTGTTTCAGGATTACCAATACCATAAGCAGATTGTGCTCACCAAATGCGGGTGCGCATGATGAGGCAGTGCGTTCCTAGGAGTAGCGGGGCATGCACTTGACATTGAAACGTAAGTACCTAGTCGCGCTGAGTACCCACGAGTACCGCCCATTCACAAAACAGCATTACGCGATTGCGCGAGGTCTGCGTACCGTCTTCGTCATGCGCCCCAAAAGTGCCTTGCCATATACGGATGCTCACGTCCATATAGGACGGGTTCACCGCTGATAGATCATACGAAGTACGTACGGCACCTACTTTCACTCCAGAAGTTCGTCGTGACAATCCCGAAGTGTCCGACGTCAGAAGACTCCCGCCACGTCTTAACTAGGGTTTGAGGGTTGCAGGCCACTGAATGGACACGGAGCGAGCCCAGTCGCCAGGGCAGTTGAGGGTCGTGGGGCGTATCGTGATATTGATTCATTGTCGGAGTCGAGAGGGTCCGACGTCAGTTGTCAACGAGGTCCTGCGTCTCTCCAGTCGCCAGGTGCTCTAGCCATGGGAAGCAGCATACGGGCTTTGTGGAGGGAAGCTCGAGCTTTGGGCCGCGGACCTGAAAATTTACTGTGTTGTACCGCTTGGCCGGGATTGTGGAGGACCGCAGAGCTCAAACTAGAAGTATTCTTAATGCATAATCACAGTGAGCATAAGCGACAAGCCTGCGGGTGCAAGAACATGGTGTTGGCAGCAAGGTGCAGAAAACCGTCATCTGCAGCAGCTTATCTGAGGCTATGCAGGCTAGATTAGGAAATCTTAGTGCCGTACGCATCCGATGCGGGGTTGCCAGGGGTTGCACCTTTTCTGACCTTGTTTCCATCACGGTTCACTCATCTCTCCTGACGCATTGGACCTAGCTATGGGAAATTTTGGATCTACAAATGAGAACTCCAGCCTAGCCCTCCCTTGCCCTTTCGGGCCAACAGAGCTCTCTCATTGCCACGAACTTCCGACAGTCAGAGTGGGACATGCCAACTCCGAGTCCGAGTGACTGGCATTGCAGCAGTCTCCTGGACCGCAATTCTTTCGCGCTCCGACAAGGTCTACACCATCACATCGGAGTCTTGTTCCTTCACAGTGGGCGCGATCTCAGTAAGTACGATCCTTCCAATGATGTTCAGGTCCAGCGGCTCCCCCCGGGGCTCCTCCATGGAACTTGAAGGAGCGGAGGCAGGCGGCGGAGACCAACTGTGGCGGAGGCCTTATGACTAGGCACAATAAGCGGTACTAGGTTTCATCATAGACATGCCGACATCGCTACACTCAAGTGCGGAAGTCCGGAGTTCGCCTTGTCCGCTTTCGGATAGCACTCGTGCGCAACTCGTCACCGTGCAGCCTCACATCTGCTGCCAAAACGAGACCCATGACCGCCATGTACAAACCCCTCCTTGTCTCTGCCTGCGATCGTGCCACTCCTCTGGCATGGGGACCGAATGTCACATCTACCGAATGTAGACTGGCCACCGAAAGATTGCTGCTGATGAGACGGATTTGGATCCCATTACGATCATTCGGCGGCGATTCATGCGTCCGAACCATTAAACCCGCAAACACCGGCCCTTGGGTGACGTTCTCACAGTACGCAGAGACAGCAGCATCATGACATCAGTAGATGCCCGATTCTATTACTGTCTTACAGATATTATTCAAACCCCTAATACGAATAATATGAGCAAGTGCAATAAGACTGACAAGATCACATAGGACCAGGGCACGATATGGGGAAAGCGACAGGAAGCAAATCTATTCATGTTTGGCAATATGTATGATACAAAGTACCTGACTAGACAGTACCCGAATAAACATATCATTGATATACAGTGCTGAGCGAACTCAAGAGTGCGGGATGCACAACTCGCAGGGCGGCTCCTGGTGAACAGCGGTGACAGCGTGCGGAGAGTGGCTGCTGCTGGGGCGCCAAATGTGAACATGCTGAGGGTTGAAGTCAACCAGCTCGATTGCCATGCTCAAACAGTGAGAGAAGAAAGGGAGTGTACGTACCTCTGCTGACGCAACAACGGCGGTGAGATGGACCGAGTGCAGGTGCTGACAAAAACACAGAGCTGCCCACGAAGCACGGCCAGTCCTCAGTCACGGTATCGATTGCGAATGACGAGTCGGGTCCTCTTACACAAGCTACTAGCTTCGCGCCCTGGATGCATGATGACGCGCCGCTCCAAATCGGAGCAGCGTGGGGACGACGTGTTGAGAGGTGACCAGAGTACGATTCACATGGGGAAGAGGTATGTACTCACCTTCATACCCGAGGCATTGAAGTCAGTGGGACCTCACCAAGCTTCATCTTCTGGCTTCCCGCCGGTCAGCATGGTCATCGGAAGGACGGCGAGTTGCCTGCTCGTGTTGCTTGTTCTCGGTGAACTGGAAACCTTCAGAATTGAATCCCCTGTCCCTCCCATGCTGCCCTCGTGCATGTACATAAGTGAAAAAAAGCTGCTTACCATATGAAACCTCTTCGAAGCCATCCACTCCTTCCACAATGCGCCCGCCGACCTGCCCATAAGCCCGCCCTGCCGCCTCGTCCTCACAAAATACATCATCCCGAGGCCAGTATGCGATGCGGATGCTCATTGAAGTGGATGGGCGAGTAGTGATCCCACTCGTGGAACGTTGGGCTGTCGACAGTGGCTGAGCAGCGGATAGTGCACGTTAGACAGGTTAGGACTCGGGAGGACCACATTGAAGTTGAATTCTATAACAATCCAATCCTCAGGCCAAGCGATTAGTAGAGACTGTGGGTGGCCGAGGGTGAAGCTGAGGTCCAAGATGTAAACATCGCGGGAGACGAGGACCAGTGAGTAACGCAAAGTAAAGACGTCAAGTCATGAGTTTAGCCGCCCAATTCTGGTTGCGTGGCGAACGACGATGGGCGGCTAAATTTGCAGCTTCTCTTTCTGCCTCCACGGTTGCTTTGCACCCGTTCGGCTTCCACCTCTCTTCTCTCCAGCTTGACCTATTACTGTCCAACACACAAGACCACTTACCTGGGCTGCAAAGATGAACGATTCCAGCAAGGTATCCAGAGGTGGGTGACAAGGACAGGAGGGGAGGAAGAGCAGCAGCGATGAGGTTCGATACACAGGTACGTGATTTGTTTCGTGGGAGACCGCACCCCCGAAGTATCCAGCCCTCTCTCCCTCGTCTGTTTTCTCTGTTCCGTAGCCACCAACATGACACCACATTGTATGTGTCATGTCACACGGCGCCCAACATGGAGGTGTGTTTGGACCCCAGTTCCATTCAACGGCCCGCCGTCCTTATCACGTTCTTGTTCCATCAGGGTCTCTATGTACATGTTGAGCCTCCGAGGGGCATAATCGGCCAGGTAGGTCATCAGAGAAAGGCCCGATGTCTGTCGTGCATAAGTGGAGGTAGTTCGCAACGCAGGCAGTATTAAGTTGTAGATAACAGTTCTCCCGTCTCTACTATGGGATGTACATGTACCCCCAGTGTGTCCTCTGTTCTCCAATATATTTGTAGAGCACGTCCTGAGCATGCTCAAAATTATGTATATTAGCCGTATTATCTGCCAACCAGCCGGACGTCTTAATGCTCCAAATCGTCCATATTGCCACTTGGGTCTTAGTGGCTCTTATTCCGTATTATCAGTCTTACAGGCCGAAATAAGAGCCGATAAGACGTGATAATAGATTTGGCCATCTACTGATGCCGACAAGGCCGAGACGCGGTCAGACTCGGTGGAAACTAGGCAAAGTTAAGGTTATACTACAGGTAACAGCTGTATGGAGGGACTTATCACCTCCTCCGCTCATACAGACGTTTTTTGGAAAGCCTCCACACTTGACATTAACCAACAACGAGTAAAGGTGACTATCCGACTCTACGAGGAACATTGTGGCCTATCTGTAGTGGCCGAGCGGTCGCCGTTGCGCCAAAGGCGGTGTCCTTGCGTTCTGTCAAGCAACGATGGCCTGTTAGTCTAGAACTTGGCTGTGGACGTTACACTCCTACGATTTTACGCAGACAGTAAGTATAGTTCCAGCCACAGCCGGCTGGACTGCAGCTATAAGTTATCGGTATGTCGGGAAAAGGAGGGAACTCATGGTGGCACTGGAAACACAGCATTTTGTCGGCGATCAAAACAATGAGGAAGGTACCGGCGGTTGCCGCCAAATTTGCTCCTGCGCTGGCGGAGGCACGGTGGACTGTGACAGACGACATCGTCTCCGCCGCCCTCCACTGTCTGCTGGCTTGCTAGGTCCAATCTTACTCATCCTGCCTCACGGTTCTCTAATGGGACTTTCGACTGAGGCCATGCACTGGAACATATCACGCACCGCCTCGCTCTCCGACCGCCCGTTTTAGGACTGGCACGGTTGCTTGAAGTGTCCTGGAGAGCGCGACCACACCGGCAGCGCGGCGTCCGGATATCCCCCTAGGCATGTTCTCCAGACGCCTTCTAGGCAGGTATGGAGGGTTTCCCATGACCAGGGGTCATGAGTGATCCGCCAACGCCGGCGCCTCTCCGACAACACATGTACTAGGTTCGTCATAATCAGAGCCGTCCTCGTTGTCCAATGCACCACGTCCTGAGTTAGCATGGATAGGTGTACAGCCTACTACCGAAAATCTGCGCTGCGGTAAGGTCCACTATCCACACCTGGGCGCCTCGCGATGTCGCCCGTCTTCAAAGTTCAATCAGGTTGGTCGACTTGTACGTATTGCTTACGGTCCTGCTGAATCATCTCAGTCCAAACTTTACCTGTCCTCCAGGCCATACTTGCCCGTTATAACCAGCACTCTCCCGCTGTCCTGTCCTCCCCCGCTTAGCGATCCTACGAGGCGCGGTCCCGGGACGTCCCCGGTCCTGGGACTCTGATCGCCAAATATTGCGATAGGCTCTCCTGAACGTGCTTTTCCCTCGATCGTGGCAACCGCCAGTGCGATTCTCTAAGCTTACCATCCTTCAGAACCCTCCGGCCCCCAGGTCTATCGGATCAAAGCAGATGGCCGCTCCTTCCCCATCGAAGGCTTCGTGTCGGCTGCCGTGTCTGCCCGTTCGAGCGGTCCGTAACAATGTGGCCCCCAATCAACGTTTGTACCGTCGCCTGCGGAGTGGTATATCCCCCAGCCGCGGATGACGCTCAGCGCTCAGATGCCTTCATGGCCCGATGACGAGCGTCGATTTTGTTGTCCCTGCTCTCCGCGCCGCCGCCGAAGATTCTGTCAGTTATCTCGAACCCCGGCGGTTCGCTCGTTCATTCCCATTCACGCGCTCGAGGTCTAGATCGGCCGGCAATCGAGTCTACTTAATTGCTTCCCTGCTTCCCGCACGGCGTGCAGGAAGGGCGACCTCGCTAAACCTGCGGCCTCTATGGTCCCGTGGAAATCGGATGGGGTGCGAACCGCTGTTTTGCGCAGCACGAGTTCTGAGCTTATCGTCACGGTCTGGAATCCAGATTTCAGGAGGCGCTGGCGTGCGGAAGCAAAGGACGCCGCTGATGGCGGTCATTGGAGAGTCAAGTTCTTGTTGTGGCATGTCCCGACTGGAATTTCTACGCACCAGTCCCGCAAGCGGGAGTTCTCACCCGCTTGATACACAATAAGCGCTTTAGCACGGCCTTCCAGTTCACAGAGACAACACTTGTGCTTCGCTCCACCCCGAGAATCTCCACACCCCGACTTGACGAAATCGCCGCTGGCAAAGGTTCTCGTCCCGAGAGGCTGGCGCCGTGTGCGGCTTCACGCCATCTGCGCTTTTTTCCTTGACATTCGGTGCGAGCTGCATGTTTCGCCGTGGTGGTAATAGCCCTCTAGTACGCCACGCGCGCATCGGCGAGGTTCGTCGCATGGCTAGCGTCAACTTCTTATCCACACAACAGCTCCGCGCGCACCCGAAATTGGTGCACAACCTGTGCAGTATTGCGAGGCGCGCGCTATGTCCCATGGGAATTCTATGGGAATGTCATATTCGAGCTGGACCCCGGGGCCTCCCACGGCGGACAAGGAAGCCACGAGGCAGGAATATTGCTTGTGCAGGCTCGCACGCGCAATGAGTACTTAAGTCTCCTCGCGAGTCATGGACGGAGCCCTTGTCCCTCTACCGAGCACCCAGTCATCGCGGCCGTCTTGCCATCGTCGATTGGGCTAGCTGGCAAGCTCTTCACCCCGTCCTCCACGCAACATCCTCTACAGCCTCTTTCACGCTCTCGCTAACGGTGCGTCGGCTCACACATCCCGCGCCGTCTGTTCCGTTCTGACCACACAGTCCCTTCGGATCCGCCCTGCCAGAATCTACGATGGCACCTCTTACCGCGAGAACCTCTTCGGACGATGGAGCCGCAGACGACGTGCCTCCTATGGGGATTGCTCACATCGTCATTGGCATTCGTGAGTCCTTGCTATTCCTTCCGCGTGAATGTCGCAGCTGCTTAGTGTGGCTGTGCTCTTCTGTCGTCCACCCCCGCTTCCTCGTCTGTCCTCCAGTCTTGGGTGCGATGGGCCTTGCCGCGTTCTTGATCTTCGGGCGCAGGAGCTATCACGCTCTCGTCGAGTGGTGGAAGAGGTCAAGGACGGCCGCCCCGTCTTCCCCCGCACCGTCCAGCGCCACATTGCCCGCGCAGCCATCCCGTGGTGGCGCAACGCACCCGACCGCTTCCCTCCCCCGCTTCGCTCGCAACCTCGGCGCTGCGATGCACCTGCCCCTGCCCAAAACCTCCTCGGGGGCCAGTCGACCCATGTCCTCTCTCCGCGCGTATCCCATCGGCATGGGATCCTCCCACACCCGCCGCGGCTCCGACTCGTCGACCAACAGCACCGCTGGGCTGCTGCGCGTGCCCGCCCCCGGGCCAGCTCCGACGTCGCCCAAGCCCGCGTTCCTCGGCGGCCGCGTCGCGACGGGCCAGCGCTTGACGCTCTGATGCGCCCAAGCTCGCGCGGCATGACACTCACGACGGTTGTACGATCCCGGCCCCGGACACTCTGTTTCGTTCGTTCTTCTCTGTCTCTGTCAATGTCATCTCTGCCATTCCCACTTTCCCCCCTCCCCCCGTCCATCCATATCCCCTAGCCCATAGCCCATGACCCATATCCCTTGCCATGTTTGATACCTCCCCCACATTGGTTCTCCGCCACACCTGTGCATCCGCCGCGGTCGGTCTAATCCCCCTTACTTATCCTTAATTTACAGTTCCGGCGGATGTCGAGGTGCAGGCTGTATGATACGCGTGTTGTATACCTAGTGCTCAGTAGTAGCGCGGCCAGTTCGCCGCGAGCAAGACATCATCGTTAAAGTTACTTACAGTTGACTCCATGGCGATTCCCCCGGTCGCGTCTCGGGGTTTATGTGATCAGCAATGCGGGCCCCCCCAGTCACAATGCGTAAGGCCACGGCCAGTGACTAGTGAGGACCGTGCGGTGGTAACCCGGGTCTGGACTCTGGATCCCGGTGCCCATCGTTTGTGGGTGCCATGATTGCGTGCAGGCAGGCGCGTTCCCTCCGCGAAGCACGGATATTTACTCCGGGCCGGTTGAACCTATTCCGCTTTTGGATGAGCAAACAAACGCCCAATCGAATCGCACCCGCTCCCGCTGGCATTTCCACTTCCTTCGCCAGCTGCATCGTTCCTCGCAATCGAGGACTTCAGTACATCAACCTCACAATATGGCTAGGTAAATCTCCTCGATAACTGCTGCAGTGAAATCGGCCCGAGCTGACCACCGGAATTTGTAGGACATCCTCGGAACCGCCTGCGGTAGGCATTTGAGGAAACATGATATCCAGGGCGATAGTAGACGCACCAGCCTGTACTTCCGCGACGAGTACGAGTGAGTGCCTTGGCGATTGGTATGGCGCCCACCTGCAGTAAATGGATAATTGATATTCGCTTGGAATAGAACTGAGCGGCAGTGCCCGCCGCAGCAGCTTCAGTACTCAGGCTGATTATCCGCCTCCCACAGGACACGCCGGGGCCGCAGGTTGCTTCATGTTAGTACTGGGCGTGTGGCTCTCATTTCCGATATTGATTATGAGATGCACGATAATCTAGAGATCAACTCCGCAAAATCTCCACCTGCACGGATCCGCATGGCTTCGGCCTGCCGATGATTTCCGTCTCAGGAAGGCTCATCGACATCCACGTTATTAATGTAGTCTCAGGTACGCCCATTCTCAGGGCAAGCGTTTGGATATCGTGGTGGACTCTTGAGACACAGGGAAATAGCTTAATGACCACAATAGCGCTGCCAACTGCACGGTGCCGCTAAAAATATTGTTCTGTCTACCGCAGGCTGCTTCGCCAGAATATCTCGATAACAGTGTGGTTTCTGTTGGGGAAGGGTACCAAAGAATATTCATACATGGCCAGAATCCGTGACTCAACGGTGAGTTTCACATGAGACTATTTTGAAGCGTACGTATACGCGTCGCTCACTACCCGTCATCCTCATATCCCGATCAGAATAAATCCTCTCCTCACTTCGCCGGATACTGTACTTGCAAACGTCCAGGACCCCGACCCTCGCATTCGAAAAAATGGAAGACACAGCACCATGGACTTCGATCTTCGTAGCCGAACGATTATTTCAGCGCCAACGGTGCTGGTGCTCATCGTTCTCCCACATGTGGGCGACCGCGGGAGTAGTACGAACGCTGGCTGCCGCCCTTCCGCATATCCATCACATCTGGGGACCCCATGTTCTGTCAGGCGATACGGTCCTGATTATCACAACCTCCCATGAAAAGCTCTGTGAGGGTCGTCTAGCTAGCATATTAAATATTAATTGTCCTCACACAGCTGTGGTCGTAAATTCAATGATATCGAGAGCGCCAGGATCTCGCATGGCAGTCGTGCATATTACCCACGAAGGCAAGGCAGTGGTGAGTTAGTACAGCTAGTCGATTTTGACCATGACCTTATCTGCTCTCCCCCAGATCTCCGCGATGCTATTGTGCCCGCACAGGCCCAGCGTGATCTCAAATTCGGCAAGAATGCTCTTCACCACCGTCTCGACTCCCTCCTTCCCGCCCACGGCGAGGCCGTAGATATACGAGCGGCCGACTGTCGGACGCACGCGTCAGCCCATTCCAACATCCGAACAGTTCACGAATACCACCATTGTACGCACGCAGGACGCCCTGTGCCCCGATCGCGATGGCGCGGAAGATATCGGTCCCGGTCCTTATCCCGGAGTCGGCGAGGACCGTGAATCGCCCGCTAAACTGCGCGGCCTTGACCTTGGGCGACCGACAGATCTGCTCGAGGGCCCAGATTGCCGGGATTGCGCCGTCGATCTGGCGGCCCCCGTGGTTCGAGACGACGATTCCATCCATGCCGGCGTCGAGCGCCAGCTCAGCGTCCTACGCACGCGCACGTCCAGGAACGTCAGATGCGATGCCCGCTCGGTTCATATCCGTCGCTCAGAGGTGCGTGGCACAGTGCTCACCTCCACGCTGAGAATACCCTTGACCACGAGGGGCCCCTCCCAGTGTTTCCGGATGAACGCGAGCTCGTCCCATGTGCGGTACACGCCCTCCGCGAGGTGGCCCATCCATGCATCGCCCAGCCGGAGCAGCTCCAGCGCCTTCGCGTCGCCGCGCCGCACGCGTTCGTCGAACGCGGCGGGGTCGTACGGGAACGCCGGGACGTCGTCGTGCGCGTACGGCTCGAGCCCGTAGAGCTGCATGAAGGCCGGGTCCGTGAGCGCGATCTGCGCGCCGACGGCGTGGTGGAAGGGGAGGTAGGCGGTGTCGATGTCGTGCGGCCGCCAGCCGAGCGACATGGTGTCCACCGTGACGACGAGCGCGCTGTATCCGGCCTCCTTGGCGCGCTCCATGAAGGATAAGGTTATCTCCGGGACGAGCGGCCTGTTCGGTCGTGGTGGTTCATCAGGATAGGCCGCAGGCGCATATACGCTGGAGAGCATGCCAATGGTCTCGTGATGGCTCACCAGTACAGTTGGAACCAGCGGTGTCCGGACCCGTTTGCCTGTGCGACTGCCTCCAGGGACCGCGACGACACGGTGCTCAGGATCATGGGCACGCCGATTTCTTGCGCGGCTGCGGCTGTCGCGAGCTCACCATCTGCGTGCACTATCCCGTGGACGCCGATGGGAGCGAGGAAGAGCGGTGACGGATATGTGACGCCGAAGATGGTAGTCTGCTCGCCCCCCATCGACGTTAATAAGATTGACGTTCATTTGCGAAGACATCCGGATGCAAAAGCACATCGTGAATGGCGAAGGGCCTACCTCGATGCTCCTGTGCGTGACGTCGCGTAGCTGCCGAGGAATGACCTTCCATTTGTTAAGCTCCTTGCGGTTCGCGTGGAACGTCTCGTGCGTGCCGGCGTTCCCGAAGACGTACATGAACGCATCTGGATACCAAGTGCGTTAGCGTGGCCTCGGGGGATGCGGCTCACGTGGGCGCATGTGGTGTGCACCGTGGTCCGGGACGCGGAAGCGGAAGCCAGACGCACCCTGTCGATCCTTGAGCTTCTCACGCGCCGCCTCCTCGACCTTCTTGACATCGACAGTGCCGATGGTAGGCGGGCGGCGGCTGTGGTAGCACTCGCTCATGTAGTCCGACCACATCTTGCGCTGAGTCTGTGCCTGAGTCTGCGTCTTCGCCTGTGGGGCATGGTCCTCGGGAACGTATTCGCCCATGTTGGGCTCTGGTGAGATGAGGAGGGAGGGGGTTACACGTTGAGCAGCGGTGGGCTGGTGGAGTCTGTCCGTGTGGTGATGTTCAAGTTGAAGTTCTCACCTTGCACGCGGTTGCCGCGTATATATACATGTTTTCCTGCCTTTGTCTTCTTGATCGGAGGCTCCGGAACACGGTCGGTGTGGGCGATCCCCGCGACCTCGGACTCGGAGTTCCCATGAGCCGTGAACGCAGCGCCAACCCTTGGCTTCTCGCCGCCCATATGTACGGTATGACTGGAGGGTTTGTCATGGGGAAGATCAAGTTGCAGAAGGGTCAGTTGGCCGAACTTCCCGTTCAGCCATAAGTTCTACAGGGTCACAAGGAGACCGTCATGGTCTCTAACGACGGGAGAAGGGGAAGGGGAGAAGACAGAGGAGAACTCTGCGCTCAGGCAAACATCAGACTTCGACTAGTCACTCACCATCAGACCGACCGAACGCTGACGACGCTTCCTTCCCCATCTCCTTTTATCATGACCAGTAGGCGAGTCGCTAGTATCTAATGCCAGCGCTCGGCTTAGACGTTTACGACACCAGAGCGTCGTGGGCGGGCGAGAGGGCCAGAAGTTGGTGAGCACTGGGAGGGTAACGGTTTGCGTCTGGCCAGCAAGCCGGCTTTTCGAAGTGGTCGCGTCTGCGGTCAGAGAACTTTAATACCGTCCCGCGGGTGCGAAATGTCGGAGTCAGAACAGACGACTCACCTCCGTTCATCGGGTCACGGACTTCGAGTGGGGTGCCGATCACGGCCAACTTCTTCCAGACCTGGAAATCACGAATGCGCCGCATGAGTGTTCGGTGGAGCGTGGGCAATCATAACAGTCGCGGGATGTGTCCGGAGATGCCTTGAGACAACTGGATGAAGATCTTTGCACTGCTTGGGGAACTAACTTACGAGGGAAGTTTAGGGCCGGCAATCACGAAGCCCAAGACTACCTCCGAGAGGAAGATGGTGTCTATCTGTGTCTATGCCGGGGGAGGGTTAGGCGAGCAGGATCCATCTCCCGTTCAAGTAGGTGGCTCCAGAGCTGAGAGGAGGGGTTCAAACTTCAAGGGATGCCACAGGTATCCTTGTGGTTCTGCAGCAACTGTTAACGGTCGCTGGACTCCCCACCTTGTCCTCAGAGCTTGTTCAGGCTGGTAGCGCTTTCGAGTCAACGACCTACCCAGCGCCGATGGCCCCGCAGCGCAGTGCTCGGAGTCATTTTCGGCGTGCATGACCATGGGCAATTCAAAGTGACTTGAACACCAGCGTCTGAGCGAGTTCGACCGAACCTTCTTTCCCGTACGAGAGGGCCATCGGAGATGAAAGTTTCTGCAAAGCTGCGCACCGCGACGGTGGCTGCATTGCACGGCGCAGCTGTCATAACATACTACGCACCACAAGCCCGAGGGCTCCGCAGCTGGCGCTAGCCATGGTGCGTAGCCGCGGCTTCAAATTCGCAAACGAACGATGCGCGAGTTGACGTACAGTATGCGCAGCAAGCATTTTCGTAGTGGTCACTACAACGTTGGGCACAATGCAGTTTAGGTCGCCGCAGTAGTCATATTATCTGTCGAAGGTCCGGAACGATCTGTTTGGAGTGGGTTGTATGAGTGCACTGGCTGCGCAGGACCGGTCTAACTCCCAGGTCGCTGACGCAAGTTTCATCGCAAGTCTTTGACAGACAAGCTCCGGAGGATTGGGTATAAGAGAGGCGGGGGACGAAGTGGGTCTAAAGCAGATTACCCTAGTCCGAGTGCAACATATTCCCGCCGTCCAAGTGTTCGGCTCCGTGATGAGCGACAGCGCTAACACCGCCTCCCAAACGACCCCTCAGCCCGCTCCCAAAAAACAAGACTCACCGAGTCGCGACGATGGTCCGTTGCACCACTTCGTACTCGCGTGTGTCCCCCGTTACTAACCCAAGATGCGACGACGCACGACAGCTCGGTCGGTCCTGTCGGATACCAGCACACTATGTAGCGACTCAGCGGTGGGAAAAAAGGACCAGTCCTCATCGGCGAAGAAGACGGTAAAACTGAGCGACTCGTCGAAGGCGTTCGCGAAGAAGGCCAAAGAAGAAGGCTGGGGCGCACCCACCGCCACGCGGCCCTCACTCGGCGCATGAGTAGCCGTCAACCATCCATATTCTCTCTACCCCGTGAGTTTCTTTTTCTTATCTGTCGCAGATGACAAACTAGCGGCTGAGCGGGTTTCGGATCCACCAGTTCTCGATGTAGAGGGATATCTTTCCCGACGCCGTCGCTCAGACTTGTATGATACACACTGTATTCGAGTCGGTCATGAGCATATTCCACAGATGTACCATGTGTTCCCTACCAAAGTCAACACTGCAGTCCTATTCGTGTTTTCCTACATGAAGTCGTCCATCATCTCTTGTACAGACTGCTGCGGCTCGTCGTCGTCTTCCTCGACGAGGACACTATCGTACGATCTTGCTGCCTTCTCCGCCTCTCGAGCCTTTGCCAGCTCCGCATCGGCCTTCTTCTGCACGACATTGATGCGAACATGGGGCATTAGAATAGTGGGAGATAGGGCATGACGGTAGGACACACGAACCTTCTGCGCGGCAGCCGCACGCTTCTCAGCGTTTTCTTTCTTGACGCGATCTACGCGCTCCTGCTCGTGATCAACCTCCCGTTCGACCTTGGTCTTGTTGAGTCGGTTGACGATCACGTTCTCGCGCTTCGCAACGTGTGCTACGAACGACGTCACGCCTCGATTTCACTCAGGTGCTGTGGGGGTAACGTACTACGCTTGACCTGATCGTGATGGGAAGTTATCAGCTAGCGCCCCCGCGATTCATCGAAAAGCATACATACACGCTTGTCATTGTGGAACGAGACTTGGCCGACGGCCATGTCGCCTGTTTTCTACAAGAGCAAAAACGATCAATACACATCCCGGGGGACCGAATCCTAGCCACGCAGTGACCTTGAGGTTGTCGGCTGGTGTCCAAATGATCGTTAGGTTATCCTTCTTGTTCCCTGATGGGCTGTCCGCATCAACCTAAGGCGAGGTATAACTGTAGGGGATGACCGCCTACCTTCAATGGAATTCGCTTTAACCAGTTGCGCGCAGTCAATGAGCACGGGCTCGGGGATCGCATCCCATGTCATGCTCTCGGGCATTCGGATGTATACGTGCGCCGACGAGAGCTTGTCGACGTGGAACCATACATCCTGTGGCCAAGCATACTTGATTAAGTCCTCATCTGTGGAATATACTTGTCAGTCAAGTATACAACAGAGGGATCAAGTGAGGTTGCCGACTCTCGAACTTGTCCTTGCCCATGTAGATCGTAACAGGTGGATCGTGCGCTGCCATGCAAAAAATCAGTCGGCGTGCTATGTATGTTTTACTGGAATTCTAGAACCTGTGGAGGTGAAAAATAGGACCATATTTCTGGACTATAACAGTCAAGATACTTGGACGAGATGGACAACGATCTTGGTTCCAACCTGGATGCGTGCGGGGCGGAGAAAGGCAAGGCTGATCAAGCGCCGATTCCGCCCAGCAACCGGGACTGCGGGCCGAGAAGCTTATCCCTTATTTGGGCATCCGTACCTCGGCATGTATTGGGCGTCTAAGGACCACATTCATTGTCTACCCTCCTTCTAGCTCATGTCTATGCCATCCATCGACCATGTCTGGTGCTCTGTAGAAGTCTAGGTGCGACCAGATGTCCACCGAGCCTTATATATGTGCGCCCATCAAGTGTGTTGTTTGTCAACTTAAGCTTGGTCCTATTGTTTGCGCAGACAATAAGACACCCATGAATTGTCACATTTCGGTATTTATCTCTTTTCTTCCCCCCACTGCACACATACCGAACGATGGAGTCCTTACCTGCACTCTTCTTCACAGCTCTGACTGCCGTGGTGGCAGCATGTGTCTCATATCTCTTCTACCTCGCCGTCCTCGAGCCGCAATGGAACCCACTACGGAGACTCCCTGGACCACCAGTTCGGGGTCTCTTTGGCAATCACATGGGGATGGTCCTAGAGTAAGTCCTCTCTTTAACCCTCCGGCCTCCCCCTCCATTTTCTTTCCATTCGGCTTGTACTCGGCGATATCATTCCTCTTCCGGACGCGCTATTGCTGGTCTTACGGGCGCCTAACATACGACATGGTTGCTTCAGAATAGCGTGGCTAACTCGTTGACAGTCCATCTCGATCGCCCAGAATACACGAAGCGTTTGTGAAGCATTATGGGCGTAACCTGCGGATACGAGGTTTCCTACCTGTGAGCGATGAGGCCCCTTCCTCTGGCTTTGTCCTCCTGACTGACATGCGTGCACAGTGGGACCAACGTCTGTTCACGCTCGACCCCGTCTCCCTAGCCCACATCCTCAAGCACTCGACAATATACGAGAAGCCATGGCAGTCGCGTACCCTCATCTCCAGCCTCTTAGGGGTCGGTATGCTCGCTGCCGAGGGGCAGATGCACAAACGCCAGCGCCGGGTCTCGACACCTGCGTTCTCGATACAGAACATGCGCGCTCTTGTCCCCGTCACGTTCCAGAAAGGTGTGGAGTTGAGGGATAGATGGCTCGCCCTCATCGCCGAGGCGCAGAGCGGCGCCGATGCTGGGAAACAGGGTGGGGGCGCGAGGCTGGACGTTTGCCATTGGGTATCTCGTGCGACCTTCGACGTTATAGGCCTCGCGGGTACGTCTCCTCTTCATTCACCTCCTAGAGACAGGAATGCTCAGACCAGCATAGGTTTCGACTATCACTTCAATGCCATCCAAAACGAGTCCAACGAGCTGTTTACCGCATACAAGGAGATGTTTGAGATCGCCGTCTCACAGCAAGGAGGCGGTTTGTGGGAGCTGCTCATCGTGTATGCACCCATTTTTGACCGAATCGCCGTGAGTCGTTTCTACTATCACTCAAAACTCCATCTAACTCGCCACTCGCAGCCTGGTCCGCGGTACGGCGTTATCAAGAATTCTCAGGAGGTTATCCAGCGAGTCGCCGGTCGTCTCATCCAAGAGAAGAAGCGCAAGATCGAGGAAGCCGAAAAGGCCGGAAGCGTCTACGGGGGCAAGGACCTCCTCAGCGCCCTTCGTGCGTGTTCCTCGAGTTCGGCAGCTGTGGTTCTCCGGCTAATATCGGCACCCATGCAGTGCGGTCGAATGTCGCCGTCGATCTCCCGCCCGACCAGCGGATCTTCGACGAGGACATCCTCAACAACATCAACACGTTTATGTTCGCCGGCTCCGACACGAGCTCGCTCTCCGTCACTTGGATCCTCTACCTCCTCTCCGTGTATCCCGACGTCCAAACCCGCCTCCGCGCCGAGCTCCTCGCCATCGCTCCCCAAGCACCCCTCGAGTCCCTCACGCAGGACGAGATCGCGTCACTCTACGCTAAGGTTGCCGAGCTGCCCTATCTGGAGAACGTGATCCGCGAGACGCTGCGGCTCATCCCGCCCGTGCACTCGTCGATCCGGGTCGCGACGCAGGACGACGTCGTGCCGACGGCGACGCCCGTAAAGCTGAGCACGCCCGACGGCGGCGTAGTGGAGGAGGACAGCTTCTTAATGCCGAAGGGGTGCTGCGTGCACGTCCCGATCGAGGCGTTCAACCTCGATCGCGCGGTGTGGGGGCCCGACGGATGGCAGTTCAAGTGCGTTGACCCGTTTTTTCTTTAACTCTATCTGTTTGCGCATCTCGCATCTCGCATCTCGTGGTGTCGAAGGGGGACCCTGGGATCGCGATTGCGTACATGCGTGTTGTAGGACCGTCGCTGACTTAGGCTTGTCTCTGGGTGCGGTGTTAGGCCCGACCGGTGGGACAACCTGCCCGAGGCGGTGAAGGCGCAGCCAGGGTTGTACAACAACATCCTCACGTTCTCCGCCGGTCCCAGGGTGAGTGTGTGCCTGTGCTTGATGCTGTGCGGCGCGACGTGCGGTAGCTGAAGGCGGTGCGGTTTGCGTTGTGTTTTTTTGTGTGTTGCAGTCCTGCATCGGGATGAAGTTCTCGATCATCGAGATCAAGATGTTCGTGTTCATCCTCGTGACGAGCTTCAAGTTCGCGGAGAGCGACAAGGTCGGGAAGGCGAACGTGTGCGTCCCTCCACTCTCCTCGCTCGCTCGCTCGTGCGGTGGACTGAATTTTTTGTTGCAGCGTGCTGACGCGTCCGTACGTTATGGGCAAGCACCGGGAGGGCAGCCAGTGCCCTCTGCTCGTCACGCCCTACATCGTGGAGTCGTCTGTCTGAGATGAACCGTGAGGCGGTGTCCGTTGGCTCTCTTGTGCTCCGTATGTTTTCGGTGCACGCAAGCGCTGCTGCACCATGTATATAATTTGAGCTTGGGGGGTCGCATACTGTACATCCTGTATTGTATCCATCCGTTTATCCTACATGTTGAACCTCTCGGTCGGTGCAGGCGGTCTTCATAGACTCTAGTACTGGCCGTATGTCGCATTGAACCGGCTCTTGACGTACTCTCCCGCGGTGACGACCTCGTACTTCAGAGGTCGGTCGGGCGAGATGCAGCTCGGGATGGGCTATGTAGTACGAGGATGTGAGTATGGCAAGATAATAATGCGAAGATGGGTGGTGAGGAGGGGGGGGTGAACCAACCTCGAGTCGCACGTGATAGTCTGTGCCGAAGAACAGCGGGATGGAATAGCGGCGGACGCCGCTTCTGTTGATAGCTCGATGGACCGTGGACTTGAAAACGTCATCTGAGAAGTGGTCGTTCGAGTCATTTACGGAAGGGTGGGGGGGAGAGAGGGGAGGAAGACTGAACTCGTCCAACGGGCGAACTGATCGCCGAGGCTGCACATGCGTCAATTGCGAGGGAGTGACAATCCGTCCGGGCAACCTTACTTGATCACGAGGGTTCCGGGGATGGGTGGGGCGTCGATCCATTGGTTCTGCTTGTTCAGGACTTGGAGCGCCTGGATTCCGGGCTCTTGCCACAGGATGGTGAAGCACTGCGTATCGATATGGTTATCGAGTCATGCATGACACCCCGCCCCCACAGCGCGGACAGAGGCTACGTACCTCCCAGCTGCGCGACATTCGAAGTCAGAAATGTTCGAAAGGATATGCACAACCGCATGGCTTGGCTTACTCGGTGTGCGCCCCGATCCCGATGACTCTGTCGTCCACCGGCCCTGTCTGCGGAGGGTAATGCAGGACCCTCATGATCGCCGCTGCATTCTTCGTCTAATGGTGCACGAGTTCAAGGTCAGCACTACGCCGCAGATCGGGCGAATATTCCATCCGATCAAAATGGCGGACCTGACCTTGTCGTTGAAAAACTGTTCCGGCAAGTTCAGCGCGAGGGCGAACAGGGGGAACAGTTTGCGCCCGAGGTCCACTGCTGCGTGGCTGCGGAAGTGGCAAGTGCCTTCAGTTACCTTCATGTCCGCATGGACATGGATGATCGCCGCTCGCTGCCAAATATGTATGTATGTACTCACTAGTAGCCGAGAACGGACTCCCTGAAGCCCGGGCAGTCCGAGCTCGCCGGCCAGACGTTCGCCCCAGCCATGACGCCGTCCTTGGCGCGCTTCTCATCTGCGGCGTCAGGGCGGGCGTCCAGCTCCTCCCAGCCGAACTCGAAGCCCTCGTGCATGTCTCCACCGTTCCCGGGGTCGTTGTTGCTGCTCAGAACGGGGTTGTACCCCTTGAAGTTGGTCTTCGTCAGGTCGAGCTGTCTCGGCAGATTCAGAGGTCGGTAGGGGCATCGTACAGTATGTGCGCTGCGACGGACGCAGGCGTGGCGGACGCACCTCCATCTTCTTCTCGAGCGGGAGGGAGAAGAACGACTTCGCGGCGGACAGGGCGCCGCCGACGGTCGCGTCCGGGATGCCATGGTTCGATACTGAATTCGAGAACTCGGCAGATAAGCGATAGTGCTAACGCGAAGTGCGACGATGGCGTTCACGGTTCAACCGCTGCAACATACCGTAGAGGAACCCCACGTTCATGCACGCGTCGCGGACCTGGTTCACCAGGGCTGCGCGGGCTGCGGGGTCGGTGCTGCCGATGTCCTTGAGGTCGCTAGATGATAGAACATGACGCAATGCACGATGGTGAGCGTCGGTGTCTGCGGATGAGGGGACAGGTGGGGGTGAGGTACATGATAGGTATGTTTCTGAATGCTTCCGCAGAGTCTGCGGCCCGCGCAGCGTTCACCAGAGACATCGCGGCGGAGGTGTTGTGGAATCTGGATGCTCGCAGGAACGACGTTGGTGGTAGCAGAAGCGCCTCGACTGGAGGCGGGCGCTCGGTGGTCCGGTCCGAGTCTGTCACGTCACACCATCTCTTTTTTATCAGAACCGAAGCTGCAAACCTCGAACCAGCCTCGAACTCATCCCGGATCAACTCAAACACAGGCTCTTGTCAGTCCGTTCATTTTCATTTCTAGTTCAAAATAAACAACTGATGTGGGGATGGGGTTCCCGCAGCCTCTTGTCTCACGAGCAATCGTGAGGCTCATAAACGTCACGAATCCAACGGGCGCCGCAGTGCAGTGCTTTCACCATGCAGCCTCCAGCGCGCAAGGTGAAAGATCTGCGGGCATGTTATGAGAAGCCAAACAGAGTCATTATGTTGTAAGTACGCTCTACTCGAACGAACTGTCTTGGAACTGGTACTACGCCGCACGGACTTGTCGTCAGCCCAGGTTGACTCATCCTACAGAAACGACACATGATTACTTCGGAATGCGCCACTTATCCTCCGCGTCGCGCAGTGCCGGTAAGTGCGACTACAGCACTGTGGTTCGAAATCGCACCGTTCCTTTAACTTGTCACCCCTGACACGTCTCGTGGCGCTGCTTACAGTGCGTTCTTAACGATAACTGTTATCCACCATGGAAGACCTCCCAGCCCCCAAATTCTCATCCACTTTGCGTCGGCACTGCCCATATTCGCCCCAGTGTCTTGTTTCGTAATGCCACACTTCGAGAGAGACGCCTCATGGAGCTCTCAAGTTGCTTCCACCCGCGCCAAGGCTGCACCCACACCAAGCACTTCGACAACAAAACTCCTTTCTCCAGTACGTCTGGCCGGTCTTTTATTTCTGTCCTTACTTACATCCATTTGCAGCGAGGAAGCCCATCGAGTACGAAAACCTATATCTCGCCTATCCCCCGGCGACCGACTACCTCCCGTACATATCCGACCCCGGCGACTGCCCCCTAGCCCCAAACGTATCCCTCCGGTGCATGGTCGGTATGTTTCTGGAATCTGGATGCTTCCGCAGAGTATGCGACCTGCGCAGCGTTCACCAAAGGCATCGTGGTGAGTGCATTTGAATGTGGTTGGATGGAGGAACAACAAGTTAAGCCTTAGCGCAGCAGGACGCCCGGGAAGACTGAAGCGCGTGTCACAGCGCACGTCGCCACGCGGTGGGGTGCTCCTGACTCCGAATGCACCGGGGCCGAGAGCGCGAACCTCAAACGCGAGCGATCCGCAGTTCGAACCACTTCCGACAGTCGAAATCATCTAAACTCCACAGCATATCGGCGCGTGGGCTGCCCACAGCGTTTCTTTCTCACTGTTAGAGCGACGCCAGTCTCACAAATGTCGTAATTACTCTACTGCGAATCCAACCCGCCCAGTCACACTTTCGCCATGCGCTCCATCCAAAATATCAGACAACGGGTTTTAGAATCTAACCAGACTTGTTACAGCACACTCGAACCGGTTCCGCAGAATTTACCCATGCGATCGGGGATCTACCCCTTCCGTATGGCCCGGTCGCTAGTCTTACTTACGTATCGAGGGGTGACGAAAATGATAAGAGTAAGACTCGGCTAGCTAGCACGAGTCTTACTATTCAGACAGCCGAGGGCGGGAGGGCGGGAGGTGGGAGTGCGAGTCTCACCAAAGTGGCGACGTCGGAGGCGCACGGCGCGTGATGCGCGTGACTCACGCGTTCCTGTCACGCGTCTGCCAATGCATCAGCGAAACCGGTTTCGGAATGATTGTACATACATACAGGCCGTCATCTGGCCCTGCAACATTCGTAGAGGTCCATAGGAGAGTAACCATATCCTACAGGACAGCATCTGGATTTACAGTATCCTACATCTTCGTAGGGGGATCCTCGAAGGCCCTGTGGGACTGGCACGCGGGGCAACCGGCAGACGTCTGCGATGTTTTGGTGGGACTGAGGAAATACGGCAAGTGTCTGAAATAATGGCACTGATGTTCGGGAGTGCACTGCAGGATCAGCAGGAATGTATTGTAGGGTACGGTATGCGCGGTCGCAGTGCATGTAGGTTTACAACAATACACTACCGGAAGGATATGGTAATCTGGGCAGGCAGTCCAACCTGCACTCATCCTGGTATGATGCAGCTCGACGTGCCATTCAGTATGGGTGGCAGAATAACAAATAACAAATGCAATTGTTCATCGAGCAAATTACACATCTATTGATACAACATCGGGACTCGGGATGTTCAACTTGCGACCGAAACATGGCAGACACAACAAGCGAGACCAGCAGGGGACCAGACAAAAGACCTGTGCACAGAAAGAAACCCTTGCGAACTGATACCCAGAGCGACAGCGTGAGATGAGCTGATTGAGAGCGCGAGCGAAGCAAAGCAGTGTTGACCAAAACCCCAGGGGGGATGCAGTGTGATTGTTGGATAAAGTCTAGGGAAAAGGTGAATCAGCGACGTGAGCCACAAAGTTGTGCGCACTTACCACTCTAGGTGGCATACATATCTTCGTCGTCCGAGCCCTCGCGTGCGGTGGTCTGAGAGGGCCCCACTCCACCGCTACGGTGGGCACGCCCGAGTCGTCCGTAGCAGGTTGGAGCTGCGACCTGTTCTTGGGAGGTAGGCTTGACGCGCTTGGTCGACGGCCCAGCCTCGGCGATCGCCCTGACTCTGTCCGGCTGCCAGTCTGTGATCTTGCACTTCAAACGCTGCTGCTGGCCAGGCATGTTCCCGTCGTCAAAAGCTTGACCGTGCTGCAGGTTTTGAGTGTCACGGCTGTTCGCGCTGTTGTGCTCGTTCATGCTGTCACCATCGTCCGAACCATTCGCGCCCCCGTGGTTGTTCGCGCTGTTCGCACCATTCGCGCCACCAGCATCGCCGGCCCTGTTGGCGTCGCCTGCGTCGCCATCGCTGTTCTCACCGTCGTCGTCATTGTTCCTGCCGTCATGTCATCCACGTCGTGCGCGCCGTCTTCATTTTCTTCGCCGGAGATGCCGTCCCACTGATCCTGCCCATCCTGTGAGAACGTTTAGCCTTGACGATGATAACCACTGAAAACAAACCTCTGGCGTCAGGGCCCGGTTGAGTACTGTACGACGACGCGTCGCAGACACGTCCAAGGCGCATCCGACACTGGCAGACGCGTGCGATATTGTGACAGGAACGCGTGAGTCACGCGCATCACGCGCCGTCCACGAGGCGCGCCTCCGACGTCTCCTCGCCCGCCACTTTGGTACATAAGACTCGCACTCCCACCTCCCGCCCTCCCGCCCTCGGCTGTCTGAATAGTAAGACTCGTGCTAGCTAGCCGAGTCTTACTCTTATCATTTTCGTATATACTCTTACGTATCCTACAGAGACGACCTGTGGTTGCTGAATGCGCCACACATCCGCTCCATCCCTCGGGCCCGGTAAGCGCGAACCATGTCACGGTCGCCCCAGCAAGCTCGTGACGCTGCTTTCCCATTCATAACCAGAACCCTTTGTCCACCATGACCTCCCAACCACCCATCCATTCCACGCCACCCACATACTGCCTCAGCCCTTTAGTTTCCGTCGAGACATATCGTTCCATAGCGCAGCGTCATGACGCGCTTCGATCCCTCCGCTTCAGTGAGCTCCCTCGCTCCCACCACCACCGAAGCTACTGCCACGCCGGCTGCATCGACCGCAAACCTCCTTCCTTCGGTACGTCCGGCACGACTCTCATTTCAACTCTTGTTTACCTTCCCCTACGACAGGAAAGCCGATCGGACACGGACAGTCGTACCTCTGCTTCCTCCGAACCGGCCACCTCTCGCACTGCACCTCCCACACCTACGCCCCGATCTCAAACGTATCCCTCCAACTCCAGCAAGCCTCCCAAGGACTACGAGCAGGCCTTTGCGACGCTGTCGAGCGCATGGGGCTTCGGCGCGCACGTCCCAGCGAAGAATCCGAAGAGCGACAAGGACAGGAAGGATAAGAAGAAGGAGAAAAAGGAGAAGCAACGGAAGAAAGACAAGCAGAAGGCGTCCCAGAGCGTTAGCTCACCTCCATCTTCGAGTAGCAGCGGCCAGAGCAGCGGCAGTCCTCCATCCTCCTCGACGCAGAGACAGCCTGAATAGCCGGATAGCAGGGTGAGCCTGTACGTCTTGAAACTGTTGTCTCTTCGTTGCTGATCCGCCGCACTACGTCCACCACCTCCAGATGTTCGACCCTCCGAGCATCGAGAGCAGTCCGGCCGTCGTGGCGCGTAAGTACCTGCATGTCCGAGTCATGGATTGCTGGTGAGAGATGCTAACCTTAATTTCGAATAAAGGGAATGGTATCATCCGCGAGTCGTTCTCGCCCTCCGCATCGCCGCCTGCTCCACTTGCAGCGGCACCGAGATGACTCGATTGTATCCCGCGCACTGGCACCCTTGAATTGATTCGCTTGCGGGCAAACGTGATCAAATCACCTGGAGCGCATGTCTTCAAGCACGCTCGCAACCGACTAGCTCAGTCAAGAGGCAGACGACGGGTGCCCCTGAAACGTCGGCTGTGGTCATCGGCATTCAGCAACCCCAGATAGCCATCCGAACCCTGGGTTGAGGGCAGTGGCGGAACGGCGGCAAGTTGGTGCTTCTGCCGCCCGCCTGTCGCCGGTTCTTGACGAACCCTCCCACGACAGGACATAGCGGTTGCTGACGGCGACCCCAAGCATATGTTTTGCACCCTTTTGTATGTTACTTCTTGTGGGCCACAACAATTCAGGCACCCCCAGACGATGAATGGGGAGGCTTTCTGGCCCGGGAGCCCCCCCCGGCGGGGGTTGTTACCATCGATGCTGTGGTTCACCATCGTAATCCAAAATTACCGACTGGATTGGACTCGGATGACGCGGACTGACGGGGGGTCGAAAAAGGCTTGAAAAGCAGTGAATGCAGGATAAAAAGACAGGAGTGGCTTCACAGACGAACACGCAGTCTAGCTACAATCCACCCGAGTTCAAATCTCGAGGGTACATATTACGTATGTGTGGAATATGCCCGTAGGCGGCAAGGACGAGCAACGGGTCGGCAGCGAGCAACATCCTTTCGCAGCACTGAAATATGGAGGAAGAAGGGCGCGACGAGGGAGGTGCGGTGCAAGCGTCCTTGGGCTCCGTATCGAGTGAGAGGAAGGGAGTGAGAAGTGATGAAGCTCGCTGCGAAGAGGTGTGAGCGAGTTGACGGTCGCGTCGATAGTGCCTGGCATCCTCCCTATGGTGCACTGCACGGTCCGCGAACGGCCCTGTTGCTATCTATCGGAATGGAGAGCTAACAGTAGGCCGTCTGATGATCAGGCTTCAGGCAAGAAATGGGTAACCGGTGCAGACGGGAATAGAACTCACATAAACAAATAGGGTCTTCAGATACCACCAAGAGACGGCCGCGTCGCCGTCGGCGACCCCCAGCCCTCCTGCTTTGCTGCCTTCGCGAAAGAGGCCGACGAGGCGCCAAGGTTCACCCAGGATTTCTGGCCAGCTGGAGGTGACTGAGCATCCTTGCTGTTGCTCGCATCGAAAAGCGTATCGCTCTTTGACAGGACGGATTGACCTGTCGCCGCGAAGAGTCAGCTAGGCGGTATGCTTGCGAGCGCGAGGAGGCAACGGCACGACACTAACCATCGTCGTCAGCCTGCGGTGCTTCTGCTTTCCCAGCAACGAGCCGCTGCCACGCGGTGGCGATAAAGGAGAGGGGGTTCATGGTGCTGAACGAATAAGGGGGAGATGGGAAGGCGTCCGGGTATGCCTGGGTGGCAGTGGTATGCCTGGATGGAAAGAAAAACCTCACAATGACCCACACAGCCTCTCTTATATTCTGCGGGCACGATGGGCCAAAACCTTCTCCGTGTCCTTCCTTCCATCCAGTCGGCCTCGGATTACGTGGTGTCTTGGATACGCAATGTCCGACGCGATGGGGCCGTTAGCCACGGGAATACTCCAGGTGGTCAACGGGCATAGTGTGGCCCCTTCGGTTTGGAAGGACGCAATGAAAGCGGTCTGGGTCAGGGACCTGTCATGCATTAGATTGATCCCTCTACCAGCCTTCCCCGCCGAGGGTGGGTTTTGCGGTCGCAGTGGCAACTTGATTAGCGACGGAGTACGCTGCGCCTGCTCACGACGACGTGCACTGAAGGGCTGATTAGTAACCGGCTCCGTGATACTCTGCAGGCGCCAAAGTCAGGGGACGCGAACCCTGGGTTGAGGGCAGGAGGCGAGGGACGTACTAGTGTGAATCAATCAATCTTGGGTCTTTCTATCGCGCCACGCTCACGGCCCCGTTCGTCGGCCGAGGATAGCGGGTGAAATTGTAGGAAGATGGTTCCGGATGAAGACAAGCCGAGTTTCGTAATGGAATGTCCTACATACGGCCTTCTGCGCATGATGAAGGTGAGCATGACACTGACCTCGGAGTCTGGGCGAAGGGCTTTCCGGAGGCGAGCGTATGGCAGCGAATGCTATAGAACTAGCCGTTGTCATAACCGTGCCTGGAATACAACTGCAAGAAGATATCCTTCGCTATATCATCACACACCACCTTTATTCTTCTTTCGTCTCCTCTCCCCCAAAATGGTTTAACGAGTCGACCACGGCGCCCAGTGAGACCAAAGGGCATCAATTTGCCGTACACCGCTACCGCACCTTGTACATCTGGACGATGACCTCTCCAGGCGCGGCCTCCGCCTCCGGTTCCCGGACGGAGAAGTGGATCTCGACGTCCAGCTCGCGCGTGTTGTCTTCGCTCTTCTTGCACTTGAACGTACCCTCCACGATCGTACCTGCAACCAACCAACCGCATCAGTGCTCCATCCATAGTTCTGAAACCGCCTGCCGGAACGCCCACCGTCCGCCACAGTAATGGGCTCGCGCAAGAAGAAGACGGTCTGCTTCCAGTGCGTCGGCACCGACGCCGGGCCCGTGCTGAAGCTCGTCACCTTCGGGCGGCCCGTCAGCGGGCCCGCGGAGCTCATCCGCCGCGCCTGGGACGGGCGCCCCCCGAGGGGCCAGATCTCGGCAAGGACCGGGTCGCCCTCCTGGATGATGTAGACGTCGACGTCGTCGGGCACGGGTCCGCCGGTGTTGGTGAAGAAGGTGTCGAAGTAGAGGACGAAGGCGTGCACCTTGATGCGCCGGTCGGCGGTGGAGACGAGCTTGAAGGGGGAGGAGAAGTCGAGCTGCTTGTGGGTGATCTCGCGCAGGTGTAGGTCCTTCGTGTGACAGAGGCGGTGAGCATTTGGCTGGGAGTGTTGTGGGCCGCTGACGCACCTTGACCACCACTGGCTGGCTTACGACAGTCTGCGGGCCGACTACGTCGACGACGGCATCGTCATAGACGTGCGTGCCCATCACTGATAAGTCGAAGCCTGGTACATCGCCGTCAGCGACCTTGCCGAGAGGATGGGATCGAGGCGATCGCACCGTAAACGTCATTCCAGAACCCGATACGCTCTTTGAACAGCTCGCTAGCTTCGCATAGCGCAAACATCATCTGGGTCTGGCTCGGGGCCATGACTCCCCCGTCCTTCAGGAAGCGGTTGCGCGCATGGAGAACCGAGTCAAGCATGGACTCGTAGAGCAAACCGTAACCCATCCATTCAGAGATCATGATGTCGACCTTGTCATAGCCCTCCGGCAACTTGATGTCCTCGACCTTGCCGCGGATCACCCTGACGTGTCCCAGGCTCAGTTCCGTAGTACGAACGGGAGAAAGGCGCAATGCCACATACGTAATGACACTATCCAACTCATTGACCTTGATGATCTTCTCCGCCTTCTCCGCGATGTCACTCGCGTCGATCGCGAATACACGCTTGGCGCCTGCCTTGGCGGCGAACAACGAGAGGATGCCGGTTCCGCAGCCGACATCCAGGACGACGGCATCACGGAACGCCTCCGGGTTTTCCAAGATGAACTTCGCGTAGGACGCAGTTCGGACCTTGTCGTTGATCATGACGGAATGAATATCTGACGGCATATAAGTGTACAGTTCTGTGGACATTACGATATAAGTACCCACCATTTTCGGCGTAGCTCTGGAAATAGTGCGAGTCGTCATCACGCTGAGGGGCTGCGACCTTGCTTCCCGAGGGACCCTCACCCTTCTGCAATTCGTCTGTGAGGCCCGCAAGGTTGAGCCGTTCGCCGACAAACTGGCGGTAGTAGACGAGGTCTTGCTTGGCCTGCTGAAGATTTCGTTGGAGAGCCTTGATCTGGCGGGTAGCGGCGGCAAGATCCTTGGGTTCCTCGATTTTGTCCCGATCGACCTCCTCATCCGAGTCTGACCAGTCATCCGGTTCTATCTCTGTTTTAAATACGTAAGCGACTGGAATGATTCGATGCCGAAAACCCATGCTCACGCAGTAAAGGGTCGTCTTCGAGGCTGGGCTTAAGATATTCATCCAAAGTGAAGAAAGGCTCTGAGCCGTTCAAATTGGCCACCGCCGCCGCCGATGGATGCTACTCGGCCATCGTAAAGATATGGATACCAATGGCGATCGAATACGTCATACCTCCTTTCGAATCCAATTAATGAGGCGAATCCGTTTGTAGGGATCCAATCCTAGCGCGAAGTGAAGGTCAGTGCATATCCCTCACGAGGTGCGATTTGAGAATTACCCAGCCGCGCAGTGATGGTTTTGAGGCTAAACCCGTGTGTGTTCTCGTCGTACGCCAATGCCTCTGGGACGGTATCGAAAGTCCTGTTTTCGAATAGGGACTTGCATGGGCGCTTAGAGAGCGAGTCCGAGACCCAGTCGTCCCAAGCCAGATCCTCGTCCTCATCTTCTGAGCTGGACCCATCTGGGTGGTCGTCCCTGCATTCGGGGTCCGAAACTTCCTCCGGGTCAAGGATGTGGGTGGCGGAAAGTCTGAGCGCCATGGCGGGGATCTATGAGACGCCTGAGCACTGATCAGATACGACCGAGCAAAATTTTTACCTACCGTTCAAGTGTTACGTGGGATGTATGGTTGGGATAATAAGGTGTGGCGGCTGTAGGAAAGTGATTGTTGTCCACAGATGAACCGAGATGAATATTTGCGGACGAACTTGGATGAACTTGTTGACGAAAGGTCGAGGGACCAGTGCAGCCACAGCGGAGCCGTCGGAGTTTATCAACTGTTCAACCACCGCGGGGATATTGTTGATCGGAGTTACACGGAGTCAGAATAGATTGGGCGTTCCAACTCGTTCTATGAACTTCTCTCTGGCTGCTTGCTATCCTGGAAACCATGCACATTGTCCCTGTCGAAGCGCAACGCTGAGCTCTGTTTACTCCCCGTACACGGCTGTGACAACTGGACATCATCATTACGCTCACTCAGCTCAGAGTCAGAAGCCCATGGCTCACGCCCCCCTCATCGGTTCCATACTCGAGAGGAAACCAGGCTCAAAACCGTCGGCCCCATCAGAGACTGCAACCAGGAACGGTTTTCCTGCTGTCCAACATCGTTCACAAAGCGCGTTTGCTCGTACCCGAGGCCAAGAGCAGAAACGAATTCGGGATGTCCCGATCGTCCACTCGTCGGACCTTGGCTCTTCCTTCCAGCCGAGACCCACCGGCAGTACTGCTCCAACCGCTGGACAGGATGGGTGGCGCGCGCAGGCAGAGGATGATAACCGACGTCGCGTAGAGGCCATGTCGGAGGAGGAGAGGGAGGAGGAGAGGGCGGAGATCTTCGAGAAGTTTGGTCCTAGCATCGCGGAGGTGCTGAGGAGAGCTCGTGAGGCGAGAGAGGCCAAGCAGAAGAAAAGCGAGAATGACAAGGTCGGTACAGAACCAACGTCTTCAAGTACTCCTGCTCCTGCGCAGAGTGAAGGCAAGGAACTTGGAACAGGGTTGTCACCACCTTCATCTCCTTCGCGTCCTCGTTTCGAACATGCCAGATCTCTCAGTATGTATGCTAGCTCGTGCGTAATAAAACCATTTGTGACCACTGATCCAGCAAGCGTCCTACGGCCTTCGCCTTCACCGCCAACATCCGCAAGCAGTACACGGCCCCCAAGTCGTGCTGATCGCAAAATACGGTTCGCAGACATAACCCCCGATAGCGTTCATATCTACGAGTCTGCGCCGCCTTCGCCGCGAAAAAGGGCCCTCGCGTTACCCCCGCCATCTGACAGTGACGGCCAGGTCATCTCTCTGGGGACGTGGAAGCCGCCCGCACAACTCCGTTCCCAGGTCGCGGCGCCCGAGGTGTCACCGGACATAGATTCTGACGAGCGCAAAGAAGTGGACGGCAAAGTGGGAGACATAGAGGAAGGTACACCAGAGGACATTCGGCGACGTTTCTTCCCAACTGCCCCTGCAAACGACCCATCATTGCAGTGGATACGAGGAGAATCGGAGCCCGAACAGGCACCCGAGTCTTTTACTCCGACTATCCGATTTGACCTCACCGGTACCCCCATTCCTGCACACTTGACTGCCTCTCTGCCTACGCATCTCGGTCTGCACCACCACGCCGAAGGATCTCATGCTGGGTACACTCTCGAGGACATCTTTCTTTTGTCACGGTCCACCGTACCCGCGCAGCGTGCATCTATGCTTGGCTTGCTGGCCAAGATAGCCCACAAGCTTGCCCGCACGTCAGTTGACAAGAAGAAGGGTATCCCCGAATTGGTTGGCCAGGAGCTCGCGCTACGCAAGCGCATGCTCGCTGCTGGGGCGGAGGCTATGGGCGAGCGAGCGAGCCTCGGGGCTCGGGCCATCGAACTACTCTGGGAGTGCACGTCTCAATGGGACGAGGATGTCCAGTCCATCGATGGTGTAGAGTTGAGGGACCTGGATCGTGGAGAGGCTCTCTCTTCCCTTCCGTTGGACTTCATCCTTCCTCAGTGTGCGAACGCCTTCTCCCTCGGGGATCTGCCGCAGGAGAGCCTCTCGCAGCTTCTTGCTGTCCTCCAGCGACTCGCGCAACATTCGAACGACAACGCGACGAAGATCGTCAAGACGGAAGGCCTCATTTCCAACGTCTTCCAACGATTCCTCCTCACACCCATACCGCCGACGGACGATTCACCTCTTCCAAATCCGTTCGCACTCCAATTCCTGCGTCTACTAGCTGCGTCCTCGCGCGAGAACGCCAATGCCCTTGTTGACCCCGCGGACTCGCTCCTGCGCTTCGTCATCACCCCACCACCCTCCTCCCCGTACCCTCTCCCCCTCGCGACACAACTTCTCTCGGAAACGCTCCACTTCTACGCAGCGTTCGCTTCGTACGGTCTCTATGCGCATATCACGACAACGGCGCAAGAGTATTTCCTCCAGCTCAGCAAGTATGTCCGATCGCCCGAGTGCCATTCATCCCAGCTCCGAAGCGCGTGGCTGCACGCGTTGGAGGCGTGGATCGTCTGCGCACGCGACCCTCACCGCACGTCGCCGACCCACGACATCCTTTGGAGTCAGGTCATCGGATGGGGCTGGGCGGACGATATCCTCGAGCTGCGCACCTGGCTGCAGGCATCCGACGAGGAGACTTGGGGCAGGCTGTGGAGCTCTACTGCGGCATTCCTGGAAGGTGCGAAGGTCAACGGGGGCAGAGGCGGTGAGGAGGAACGGTCTGTGGTTCTTGATGCGATCAAGGACGGTTTCGCCAACGGGACGGAGAAGGACATCGTGGAAAGGGCGCTGAAGGGCGCTCGCGATGCGCTTGGAAAGCTGAGCTCTGGGATGCGCCAAGGCATCCTTCCGACGGATGTCCCCCCGCTGCGAAAGCTAGGCCGACATGCGGACACACTCGCCTCTGCGGTCCGGCTCTTCCTGTCTTGCATCCCGGACTCGCCTACCAATACCTCGGATACTCCGCCCTTCGCCCTCCCTATCGCTGAATTGTCCAGTATATGCGCCGCTATCACAACTCATCCGCTATGGGCGTCGCTGTACACCCCAGAATCCATCCCCTATGGCCATCTGTTCTGCCGACCTCTGTCGGCGCTGCTCGCCTTCTACCTTCAGCTCTCGCGCAGTATCCCAGGGACTCCTCTTGACCTCTGGATGGCTCAGGCGTTCGCCATCCTCTGTCGCCTGTTCCCCGGAGACGAGGCGGTCGCAGAACGTACAGCTACTAATATTGCGGAGACGATCACGGCCGACTTCTTGCGATCGCGGGGCTGGTCGATTCCAGAGGACATCTGGGAGAAAGGTGGCATGGACGTCATTATATCTTTCCTGGCACATTCGTTGCGAGCGAAGGGCGAGCGGGTGGTCTCCCCAATATGGATAACGCCTCGGTCTATCGCTACCGCCACCACCCTACGCCTTCCACCGCTCTCTTCTCTGCAGCTGAACGACAAGCGAGACTATCCGCTCCCGTTGACGAAGGACTGGATGTTCTGCCCGCTGGACCACCTGCTCAAGTCGGGCGAATCGGACGTCTTCAAGAACCTTCCAGACTCGTGGAACGCATCCGAAGCCGAGGTCGTGCGCGCCACGCTCCTGTTCATCCGCGTCAGCCAGGAGGTTCTGCGCTACCATCAGCTGGGCGGCTTCCTCCTGAGCCGCGAGGAGGCCGTGTTCGGGTGCATGAAGGTCTTCATGCTCGAGCACGGGCAGCAGCAGACCGACTCGGCCGAGGAGGTCTTCCGCGACGCCCTCGTCGCGCGCTTGATGGCCGAGCTCCTCGCGCCCTTCTCCGCGTCCGCGTCCGCGAAGACGCTCAAGACCCCGCCGCCCTCGATGCAGATCCACGCGGCGGAGAGCAGCAGCCTGAGCATCGACGCGGTCGCGAAGCGCTTCCTCGGCGGCGCGGTGCCGTTCTACCAGTGGTACACGGACCTCGTCGCGCTGTACGACGCGGTGTCGTTCGCGCACCCGCTCTTCGCGCGCCTGCTCCTCCCGCCGCTCTCCATGCGCTACCCGGTCGACTACCGCAAGTACCTGTGGGCGGACTTCGGGCAGGTCGTGCGCACGGTGCGGACGCCCCCAGAGGAGGTAATTACGGGCAGCATCGCGGAGTACCTGTGGCCCGTTGAGGGCGACGCGGAGGTCGTCGGGGCGTACTTGCGCGCGCTGGTCAGGGGCACGCTGGAGGGATTCGTGCGGCTCGTCGCGGTGCACCATGTCGCGTGCAATATCTGGCCGGACCTGGGGCTAGGGTGTGGTGGGGGTGGGGAGGAGAAGGCGAAGAAGCTGCTGAGGGCGGTGGTCGACCAGGGCGGGCTGGAGGCGGTCCGGGACGTGGTGCTGTATAGGCAGAACAGGGAAGGGGTGATCGTGCTGCCGCCGGCGTGCTTCGAGCAGCCGGGGATGTGGAGGGCGCAGAGGCTGGAGTTTGCGGGGAGGTGTGGGGAGGGTGTGAAGGAGAGGTTGAAGAACCTGCTAGACGGTAACGTAGATCGGTAGAAATCGAAAACCTGTGAAGTGAACCTGGTTGTACTCTTGATTTTTTGGTGCTTGTAGTGTATAGCACCAACTTGCTCACGTTTTTACTGCAGCATACGAACTAACATTGTGATGCGTGCGGGAGCGCGAACGTGGGCCGCGCAAAATTCATCCGGGGAAGAGTTTGAAAAGGGGTGGGTCGCGAGCGGGTCGTTGTGGGGTGTCACCGAGAAACGTAATTTTCTGGTGGGCGCGCTGTACGTTGCAGTTTGAACAGGACTGAGGCCGATGCTTCTGAATCGACGTGTGGGGTCACCCTGGTAGGCATAGCGTCGGTCTGCGCGGCATGTGTGTAAATCTAAACAGTGGGGTAGCCGTGCTGGGAGGGTAAGAGGGTTCTTGTCGTGGCGTCGGTCAGACTGGTTGGACCGTCGGCGATGGATAGAAGTGAGAATTCTGGCGGTTATAGCAGCGTTGGACCGAGAGGCGGGCGGCGGTTGTACGCTTTACCTAGTATTGGCTGAAATGTACAGTCTTTGTGAGATAAGGTTAAAAACGAGGCTGCTGATACGGGCTGACGTTGTTGAACGATATTCAGGATGCAAGATAATGGCCAATGCCAGACCAGATGACCTGTTCGTCCATACACGTTGTGGAATCTGAGAACAGAGGGAGGCCACCCTCACCGTTTTTCTGCCGTCGTTGCAAATTGAAATGAATTCTCTGTTTGACCGTGGCATTTCAGCGTCATCCCGCCCTGTTCTCGCCTTGCTGAGGTTATCCGGGTCTATCAAGTTCGGCGGAGTGACCATGTTGCTACGACGGTATTGAGCGATCAGCGGAGGTGAGCCCTAGCCGGTGAAATGAGTAAGGTGCACAAGTCAGAGCACTCCGATTCCGTCGTCACTGAGGCATTAAGGGAACGTAAGTAAGTGGACCGGGAGATTTTGTGAAAGCAGGCTGAGGTATTGAATGGGTTCGGGTTCAAGTTCCCCGGATTGTTGCCGATTGCCGGATCCGAGGTTTGCGGATTGCAGCACAGCCATCGCGACACTCCATCGACTGGGCGTCTATTACAGAACGGAGCTCATGTAGCCCCACTCTCCGCTCTTGGCCACCACCTCTTTATTCGCATCTGCTTAGCTGCATAGAGCTCTGCAATATGACAGAAACGATACCTGAATGAAAGGGACGAAAGCAACAAAGACACGTGTCAAGAAGGGGCGAATAGGCGAGTCCGTACGCTGAGTGTACGTGCTGATCCCTCTCGAAATTTAGCGTCGGGACACGGCGTACGTAGTAGGGTGGACACGGGGTGCATATCAGGGTAATCCGCCCTACATTGTGGTAAAGATTACGGTAGAGATACTTAGAATACCTTTACCACCCTTTGCCTTAGCGATCGTAAAGCCCTTTGTAGACCTGTCGTAAAGACCGGCACTTACGGTGAAGGGAGTGTATTCAACTACAAAGAGGTATTACAGTCGTTGTGGCGGAGGATGGTAAAGATATTCAGACTTATTTCACCGTAATCTCTACAGTAGTTTGGGCGAAATATCCTGATTTGCATCTAGTGGGAGTTATCTGGATGACAACGTAAAGATCCTCTAGGCCCTCGGCCAATCCGGGCTCTTCCATAACCGTGCACCGTAAGAACATTGTCAGCGCTACCGGCACTCTTCGACCAGCGTCCCGCCGGAGAAGACCTTCGAACTTTGTCCCGCAGCCACCCTAGGACCGCACCGGAAACATTTGTCCTCCGCAACACCAAGGTCCGACACTGGGAGGGTTTAGCTTCTGATATCACGGATACGTGCCGAATTACGTGCAGTTGCGTACTACATCCTTCTCCATGGTACCGGTATCTCCTCGCTGGCGCCGGCGACATTGAGTGCATTGTCAGTACGACCTCGAGGCCGCATACGATCGGCTTCTTCCGGTGACACGTTCCTCTAGGAAGGCTGCCCGGAAGTACATGCGGGTTCCCGAAATGGATGGGCGACAGGAAGCCAAATCTTGATGACAGGGGTCGAGTGTCTGGATCGGGCGCCCCTCTCCCTTCATATTCATATAAAGCCGAGTCTGTTGGATGCAGCCCAACCCCCACAATCGACTACGATTCTATCAGCATGACCACCCCCATCCCCAGTCCCCCCGCTGTGCCGTTCCTTGGCCATATCAATACTCTGGACAAGGATCTGCCCATCAAGTCGATCAACCTCCTCGCACAGCAGTATGGCGAGATCTTCCAGCTCAATGTCTTTGGTATGCTCTGTAGGCTATCGTGATAGCCGCATATAGGGACTTAATTTGTCGTGTAGGTGAAAAGAAGGTCTTCATCAGTTCGTATGAGCTGGCGAACGAGGTCTCCGACGACAAACGCTTCCCCAAGAAGGTCACCGCCGGCCTCAATGAAGTCCGCAACGGCGTTGGCGATGGTCTCTTCACCGTGAGTCGGGTCTATGCGCATCCGGACATTTTGCCAGCGTTGATCACGTCATATCTCTCAGGCTCGGGTGCCGGAGGAACACAACTGGGGCATTGCGCGTACGTTCGAGTCCCATCGCGGGCGCGATGTGCAAGATCTGACATAGATCACAGACCGCCTGCTCATACCTTGCTTTGGTACGGCCGCCATCTACAGCATGTTTGACGACATGGTGGACATCATCCACCAGCTCGTCCTGAAATGGGAGCGGTGAGTACACCCGGCAATCCACGACATAGCTTCCATTCTCATTGTCTCTTGTAGGTTTGGCCCGCGTGACAAAATCGATCCGAGCAACGATTATACGCGTCTTACGCTCGACGCTATCTCCCTGTGCGCTATGTCGTATCGGTGAGTACCCTCTTATTCTGCCAACTATGGCTTGGAACTCATGGATTCCTGAATGATGCAGGTTGAACTCCTTCTACCGGGTACGAATGCGATGGGATTTTGGGGTCACGAAGAGTGCTAACACCTGACGCAGGAGGATCCACATCCGTTTGCGACGGCAATGGCCGACTTCCTGATCGAGAGCGGGCGCCGTTCCGCCCGTCCGACGCTCGTCCAAGCGATGATGAGCGGAACCAACGCCAAGTACGAAGAGGACATCCGCACGCTCAATGCGTTGGTCGAAGAGAGTGAGTCCTGGTGGATATATGCGCTTGCCATGAACTGATGGCGAGTTCCCATTCTATCCAAACAGTCCTGCAGGACCACAGGTCGAACCCTCCGGAGAAGAATGACCTCGTGCAGGTCATGCTGACGGGGCGCGATAAGGAGACCAACCTTGGTCTCTCAGACCAAAACATCAAGTACAATGTGCGTCATTGCCATTTGTATATCCGGATGCAGCCAATCTGATGACCTCATCCAGCTTCTGACGTTCCTCATCGCCGGTATGTGCTCTTAGATACCGTTTCTTCTTAGAGCGTGAACGCTCACAAATCCGCTCGACCAGGTCACGAAACTACTTCCGGTTAGCCGATCGCTGTCCCAAGGGGAAACCCTTGAGCTTACGGTATTCTAGGAATGCTTACGTTCATCACGTACTTCTTGCTCAAGAACCCTGAGGCCTACCGCAAGCTCCGCGAGGAGATCGACACCACGATCGGCGACCGCACCATGACCGTCCATGACGTTGGCAAACTTCCGTACCTCCTCGGTGAGCACGGAGTATATTCTTCATAAATTCACAAGGTTCGAACGCGACCATTATTATTCAGCTGTCATGCGTGAGGGTCTTCGCCTGGGTCCCACCGCCCCTGCTAGGACGGTCGGGGCTTCCGAGGACACAGTTATTGGCGGGAAGTACGCCATCGAAAAGGGTACTTCTGTCACTATTAGTACCTACACCATGCACCGGGACCCGAAGGTCTGGGGTGAAGACGTGAGTTGCAAATTGTTACGCAATCCCGTTGTGTTGCTAATCTGCGCGATGTAGGTTGACCGTTTCCGACCTGAGCGCATGCTCGACGGGAAATTTGAGGCACTGCCTGTGAGTCGGTGACCCCTCCCTGGGTGTACTGATCAGACAGCTCTAACGTGATCGTACTCTAGCCCAATGCGTGGCAACCGTTCGGCTTCGGGATGCGCGGTTGCATCGTAAGTGATTTCTAACACCTTGCAGCCAGCTAAACGCTGAGGGCGCCGATGCACAGGGTCGGGCCTTCGCTTGGCAGGAAGCGCAGATCACGCTCGTCACCATCCTTCAGCGCTTCGAACTCGTCATGGTCGACCCCTCGTATGAACTCGAGCTTAAGCAGACGCTCACAATTAAGCCCCACAACTTCTACATCAACGCCATCCCCCGCAAGAACAAGCCCCGCCTGCTCGCCATCCCCTCTTCGGCTCTCTCCCCCGCCGGTCCGGCGGCCGCGCAGGGGCCGAGCACAACGGCGACCGCGGATGGGTCGAAGTTGCAGCAGCTGTACATTCTGTACGGGTCGAACACGGGGAACTCGGAGTCCTTTGCACAGCGGCTCGCCTCCGATGCCGGCGCACACGGTGAGTGGTGCCCCGGGGATCATGAGCAAGCACATGCTAACGCGCTGCTCTTCCAGGCTTCCGCGCGTCGATCGGGACGCTCGACTCCGTCACCGCAAACCTGCCCAAGGGCGGGCCCGCCGTGATCGTGACCGCCTCGTTTGAGGGCCTCCCCGCGGACAACGCCGCGCACTTCGTCAGCTGGCTCGAGAGCGTCAAGGACGCCCAGGTGTTCGCGGACCTCAAGTTCGCCGTGTTCGGCTGCGGGAACCGCGACTGGGTCAACACGTACCAACGCATCCCGCGGCTCGTCGACGAGCGCCTCGCGGCGCACGGGGCGAAGCGCCTCGTCGAGCGCGGGGAGGGCGACGCTGCGGGGTCGGAGTTCTTTGACAGTTTCGATAAGTGGGAGAAGGGGTTGTGGGAGAAGCTCGGCGCTGTGAGTTGTCATTGCTTCTGTCATTTTCAGTGGTGATTGCTTAACGCCCTCTCGCAGGAATATGACACGACTGAGGGCGCGGAGACGGTGGGCATCGATGTTAAGACCGTCTCGGTTGGTACGGCGCGGGCGGAGATCCTCCGCCAGAAGGACACCGCGCTCGGCACTGTCGTGGAGAACAGGGTAATCAGTGGACAGAACGCTCCTGCGAAGCGCCATATCGGTGAGTAATTTATTAGGAACTTAACTTCGAGCATTCATCTCACGGTCAAAAAATGATCGCAGAGTTCGACCTCCCGGATAGTATGACTTACAGGGCGGGCGATTACCTGGCAGTGTGCGTACTTCTATGGCTGGACGAGGAATGCGTGCTCACGGAAGTTCACAGTTTGCCTATCAACCCTGATCGGGTCGTACGCAGGGCAATTGCTCGCTTCGGATTGTCCATAGAGCAGGAGGTAAGCTGCGGAGAACTGGTCACGCATAGAATGTTTCGGGATTAATCGAGCACAACAGGTCGAGATCAACTCCTCTGTCCCTACTTCCCTCCCCGTCGGCAAGCCCATTACCATCCACAACCTCCTCAAAGGTTATGTGGAGCTCCAGCAGCCTGCGACTCAGCGCGACCTCGAGATCCTCCTCAAGGCGAAGAACTCGGACGCGTCGACGCAGACACTTAAGGATCTCGCCGCCAACTACGCCGATAAGGTCTTCAAGACGCGCCTCAGCGTCCTCGACATCCTCGAGGAGAACAAGGACATCGCCCTCCCCCTCTCCACGTTCCTCCATATGCTCCCGTCCATGCGCATCCGCCAGTACTCGATCTCGTCCTCGCCGCTCTGGAATGCGCAGCGCGTCTCGCTCACTGTCAGCATCGTAGCAGCGCCGGCTCTCTCCGGCCGCGGCGAGCCCTTCTTCGGCGTCGCGTCCACGTACCTCGCGGGCCTCCAGAAGGGCGACAAGGTGCAGCTCTCTGTGCGTGCGTCCAATGTGCACTTCCACCCGCCGACGGACCCGACGACTCCGCTCGTCATGGTCGCGGCCGGGTCTGGGCTGGCGCCGATGCGCGGCTTCCTGCAGGAGCGCGCCATGCAGAAGCTCGCGGGGCGCGAGGTCGCGAAGAACTTGCTGTTCTTTGGGTGCCGCAACCCGAGCGAGGACTTTATTTATGGAGACTCGGACCTGAAGGAGTGGGCGGCGCTTGGTGTGGTCGACGTGCGTCCGGCGTTCTCTCGGTGTGCTGGAGACTCGGAGGATTGCCGCTACGTGCAAGAGTGAGTGCCCGTTTTGAGGGTCTGTGTTACCCATATCTCACCTTTTCTGCGTAGTCGTATCTGGCATGACAGGGTGGAGGTCCAAGCGGCATTCCAACAGGGCGGGAAGGTGAGAGTCGGAGCTTCAGAGGCAGGGTTGCGTTGCGTGCGCTGACACGGCTGGCCGCTTCAGATCTACGTATGCGGTGCGGGCAAGATCGCCTCCGGCGTGAAGCAGACGATCGTCACGTTCATCAAGCAGCAGAACGGCGTCGACGATGAAGGCGCTGTGAAGATTTTCGACAAGATCATGAACGACCGCTACGCCACGGATATCTTCGACTGAGTTCGCCTCGATAGTACATCGAAGAGTGCGGTTCTTGCCGAAATCACAGATGAACGTTCAGGCAACAAGAATGTCGGGGAGAGATGTACGATAGGAGCATTGGTGTCTTCAAATTGTCACTGCCGGGTAGGGTATGAATTGTCCTCCCAATTGGCACATATACAACGCATCACGAATCTATTCCGCTGACGTGGTCAAGCACGCGAGGACTGATCGGCGCCGCATGACTGCTCGTAAGGCGGAAGGCACTCGTCCTCCCTGCCAAGGCAGTGGATGTGAGGAACCTTATGCCGAGCCCTTGGTGTGATGTTCAGAGAGCTTACTACCTGAGCGTCGGTACGCGTGAGCCAATGATTCTTCCATCCTTCAAGTCTGCGGTGATTCACACATGGGTTTTAGGAACCACACCCCTTCCGGAGAATATTCGCCGTCACGGTGTGATCGCGGGATGCATACATTCTAGACCATGGGCATGTCGGACGGGTCCGATAACCTCATGCATCCAATAAACTCAGCTGTGAACGGATCCCGTCTTGGCGAAAGAACTTCTCGCCAGTGCATGCCATGGGTCTATATATGTGCCCTGAGAATACGGTCGTGTCGCCACAGAATATAGAGGATCGCACTGAGAAGGGCCCGGCGAGTCCTCAGGCCTCACCCACTACTCATCTTTTGTCCTGTACTGAGACCTGGAACATGGCGTACGTTGATTCCAACCTGGCCAACCTTCCTTGTGTTCGAGACGGGTACTGATCGAAGATTACGCAGCGCTCTGCTATCCGCTCTCCTAGGTACGTCCTTGGTTTCGATTGACGCGAGGCAAAGGGAAACGGCTGACGCACGCATTCGTACAGAGGTATTGCTGGGCCTGATCGAGTTGGTCGCTTACTTCCTTCTTGCCGTCGTGAAACTCCTCTCATGCCTCCTCTTGGGATCAAGCTCATGCAAGTCCACCGGCTCGTGGCCCTGTAAGGATTGCGGGACGTGCGGAAACTGCTGCTCGGATTGCGCATCCTGCGGGGAGTGCTGCTCGGATACGGGGTGAGTGGCTCGCGATGGCCTCCCAGTGGTAGGCTGACAACGGACGATGGCTCACCACTGGTTGCCAAAGGGGAACCATCAGGGTTTTCGGGAGCAGCGGGTGCGGGTCCTCGCCGCCGCCCTCATGCTGCGAGGAGTGCTGTGCCGATTGCCCGTGCGCGTTCTGCAAAGAGTGCTGTTCCAGCTGCTCGGGCTGCAAGGGCTGTTGTTCGAGTTGCACGGCCTGCGCGAAATGCTGCACCGACTGCGCGATCTGCAAGAACTGCTGCGCCACTTGCGGGGACTGCAAGAACTGCTGCTCGGGCTGTGATTACTGCGCAGACTGGCCATGCTGCAAGTGAGTCTCTTGTTGTCCTATGATAGTTAGTGTTAGTTGGTGGTGGACGACGACTGACTATACGTCAAGGAGCAGCAGCAAGGGCTTTGGGACTCCCACTCCTCCCCCTCAGCCCCCAGCGGAATCCTGCGGCACCTGCTGCTCAAGCTGCTGGTCCGGGACGTGCGGCAACTGCTCTTCCGCCTGCGGGTTGTGCAAAGACTGCTGCGATAGTTGTGCGTTCTGCAAGGAGTGTTGCACGGGTTGCGGGACGTGCGAAGACTGCTGCTCGACTTGCGGGTCCTGCAAGGACTGCTGCACCGGTAGTGGGACCTGTGGAGGATGCCCATGCTGCGGGTGAGTGTCTCGGGTTCCGTGGTCATTGATGATAGTGTATGGCTCACCGTTCATAAAGGAGCACCGGCAAGAGTTCGGCCTTGAGGAAGAAGATGGACTGAGGGTCTCCGTGGATCCGGATGACGACTGAGCATATTTCTTGGTAGTGGCTCGCGATGTGGACGTTTCGAGGTGATCCGGCTATTTCTTGGATATCTATTCACGACATTGAACTGTCGCATACCCTTTATGATCGCAATGATATCACGAACCTTTGATGATCTATGTTCAACATGATAACAGCCATAACCGGGCAGGCTACTCGAGTCGGCGTGAACGCGAATGACTATGAATCCTTTGACGCGATAGGTGGCTTTGGTGTCGTAATTATGGAGCGCGGAGCGCCGTGGGGTTGGACGAGGCGGGAGATGTAACGGGAAACAGAGGGAGTGAGTGTCGGGTCAGGGCCCGGGAGCGGTGAGAGTTGGGTTGCGGTCTCGGAGCGGCTCGGTAGATCAGTTGCGCTCGTCCTTCTTCGGCGTCTGAGTTGCCTTCGACGGAAAGCATTGCCACGTGGCCCCAATTAACACCGCGGCCTCTCCACTCTCCAGAGGGCTCCGAGCGACTCGGACTTGCTCACAATTTACATAAACAGTACAGCACCGCGAGACTTCGGTGACCTCGAAGGCAGGGTTAGGTGTCCAAATCAGGATCAAGTATGTCTACAGCGAACATTCCTGTGATATATTTGGCTGCTAATGATCACCAGCACCTCCCATCGAGGGACGGACACGGGACGGCGTCAATAGGCCATACAAGTACAAGATCATCAATGCTCCGGGACGTGGAGGGACGACTGAGGGCAACTCGCTACTGTTGCGCTCAGGCATTTACCAGGCAGGTCGACGGTCGAGGGGGATGGAAGCATGAGAAGAACGAATCTGCGCTTCACAACCGCTCCCACAGCTGCCTACGGCCCATGAAGGCCTAAATGGTTGGGACGTCCTCCATCTGCACCCATAATCCGTTCTGGAGCACGGATCAGCATTTTCCAACCTAACCAAGACGGACGTCGGAAACTCACCTTCGCATATGCTGTCAGATGGCTCCGCATTCATCAGACCCGTTTCTAAACCATCGACGGCATACGGACTCCGTTCAACACCTAGCGGAGCCATTGACTCGGGGTGGACGTCCTGGCGCAGCTTGATGGACGAAAAGCACTGGAGGAGGCGGACGAGCATGAACGACACCTCGTTGTACGCGAACTGCGAAGATCCAGAGATGTCTCAGCGTTTGAAAGACCGTATCTGACTGAAGGACAAGCAGCGAACGGGGGCGACGCACATGTTGGCCTAGGCAAATGCGGGGTCCGCCGTTGAAGGGGAGGAAGATAAACGGGTTCAGAATGAGGTACTTCTGCACGCGCTCGTCGATGACCCGCTCGGGGTCAAACGAGAGCGCTGTGTGGCGTTAGGCATGCTACCATGGCGGGGGGCCTGGATTAGGGAAGACACGGGACGTACCGTCTGCCCCCAGAGGTCCTTCCTGCGGTGCTTGATAAGGAGGTGCACCGGCCCGGGGTGCGGGGCGGAATGTAAAAGTTGGCCTGGTCGGGTTTGTTGCTATTCCTGGTATTCCATATCATGCTTTGGATCAAGGACCTTCACACGCTGTCAGCTCTGTCCTACCGAAGCTGCACTGTAATCCTCACCGCGAGTTGAGCGGTCTGTCCGATTCCTGTCTCAGTATACGCTTTTATCGAAAATGGGAGAACGGCGACACACACAAGAGGTTAGAGGAGGAGGACCTCGTTGATGAACGCGCGCATATGGTTCATCTCGCGGATTTCCTCGTACGTCGGCCGCCTCGTTGGACCCACCACGTCCAGCACCTCCTTCCGCAGCCGCTTCAGGACAGAGGGATGGTCGGCCAGCGGTGCGGAGGACAGTGTGTCTGATCCACGTCACCTGCGACATGTGTTTCATTAGCAATACATTCAAATATGCGCATACACATACATGGACCGTTGCCTATCGTTGCCGCGATGGAGCAGAACAATTCCGCCAATCCATCCTATGTAACACTCTGCGGAGTGGGGCAAGAGAAGAGCATGCTGGTGGCATCTGGACGGATCCGAGTCGCAACTTGAACGCAATAATGGATGGCATACCACCGATACTATTCCGTCGTTGCAGGTACATCAGTCAAGCAGAGATCCACATCGTTCAAAATGAATAGCGGACGAGCAGCACTTAGCACCAAGGATGAGAAGGGGGAGAGAATGTGTCACTGTCTGGACTCCGGCGTCTGTAGACATCCCCCTTTCGGCAGTTACCGACGTAGGCGCACGTAACAGCTGGAGCCGCTGAGCGAGGCTGAGCGAGGCTGAGGCTTGCAATTGCCTTCGTTCAAGTCCTCTCCGATATCGTTTCACCTCAACGAAATCGTGAATCTATGGAATCCGTATCATGCAGCAGTGAGTGGTCCATATGTCAAGTTGAGAGGGGATTACTGACGGTGGGAAAATGGCCGAGGGCAGTCGTACTAGTAGATGCCCATCGATGATGAGCTCCAAGTCCCATACTGCGTACGGCTATCTTGAGTAAGTAAGGGACAGACCGCAGGCCATATTCACGAGCGGGCACGCCTCTTGCTGACTGAGAGATTCTCATAGTACGTACGGGAGGCATGCCGATGCGACTCGTATGACCCTCTCGGAGGAATGGAGCGCTCGCCGTACCCCTGTGCTGGCAATGATATAAGTTTGCGAACGTGGCATCCGAGGCTGCTAGTGAGCTCGCCGATCAGACCGTATCGATCTCCACTGAACCCCGTCCTAACCACTCTCATGTCCCAGGCTTCCGAGAAAGACTTCAAAGTCGCTATCATTGGCGGCGGCGTGTGCGGCCTGGCATGTGCTATCGCACTCCAGAAGGCCGGTATCGTAGTCGACCTATTCGAAGCCGCGGTGCGTCTGACCACCCCTGGCTGATCATTTTGTTTGGATTATTTTATCTCATGCTGAATACGTTTCAGGCCGCCTTCGGTGAAGTAGGGGCCAGTATCGGACTCGGTATGTTTGTCGACACGTTGCAGCGCCCTCGTCTGTGTAGTAGTAAACGGACCAATACCCGCGACAGGTCCGAATGCTGTACGGGCCCTCGAGGCTCTCGGGATATTCGACGCGGTGCTTCACAAGCTGGCCCCGGGCGACCACGGCTCCAATGGAATGCTCTTTTATTCCGGGGTCGGGGACCACGAATTGGTCTACGATGTACGTGTCTCGTGAACGCATTTCAGTAGCCTGTAAGTTTGGAACCTGACAGTCATGCTGAACCCATATCCAGTATCAGGCCGCGCCAGAAGACGCGAGCATCAGCATGCATCGGTACGATCCCCAGTCCATCGCCTTGCTCGAAACTTTGTTCATAGCGCACTGTACACAGGGCCGTCTTCCTCGACGCGCTCGTTGGCCTCGTCGACCCGCGCAGCACGCATTTCAGCAAACGCTGCACCTCGATCTCGGAGTTGCCAACCGCCCCGGGCCGCCTCCTCATCCGCTTCGCCGACGGCACGTCTCACGAGACGGACGTCGTGCTCGGCGCGGACGGTCTCAAGAGCGTGGTGCGCGACTTCATGGTCGCCAAGGACGGCGCGCCGACGGGACAATCCGTCGCGTTCAGCAACACCGCCGTCTATCGTGGCCTCATCCCCTTCGCTCAGCTCCAAGCAGCCGGGTTCAACACCAAGTTAACCAACCGCCCTGCATGCTTTGTTGGTCCTAGCAAGGTGCGCGGTCGACCCGTCCTATTTGCGTACCCATGCTGACGGGCTCTGGCTTCTGCTTCACGGCGCACCCCCTAGCATGTCATTGTCGTTCCCATCAAGGGCGGCCAACTTGTACGTCGTCCACGCCCTGTCCCTATCTATATGTATGAAACGCGGTCGCTCACTGTACCACCCTTGACACACATAGATCAACGTTGCTGCTTTCACAGCCAGATACGACATTCCTATCGGGTCCCAGAACCTCCCAGACGGCACGCCCTGGGTGGGCCCGGTCTCGCCAGACGATATCCAGCGGGATTTCGAAGGGTGGGGCCCCGACATCGTGACGCTGCTCCGATGCATGCCGGAAACGACGATCCGATGGTCCGTCTACGTCGTGCATCCCGAGCTCGAGAGCTACAGCAAGGGGCGCGTCGCCATCTTGGGTGATGCGGTACGGCTTCCACATCCAACTGCGATCGCTGTCTTCTGAACGGAGGGTCGAGGGAAACTGACATTTGGCTTTCTAGGCGCATGCGATGCTCCCCCATCTCGGCTCGGGCGCGGGACAAGGTCTCGAGGACGTGCTCCTCCTCGTCCGCCTCCTGACCCGCCCGGAGACGCAAAGCGGCAATCTCGCGGTGCGTCACCCGGCCCCAGCGCCACCTTCGCCGCCCCTTCCATTCGTCTGACATGCATTTCTCTTTGCGTTGTTTCAGGCCGTGCTCGAAGCGTACTCGGCGGTCCGTCGCCCCCGCGCACAAACCGTGTGGGACGCGAGCCACCGCGCAGGCAGCATCTTCGACCACCAGGGGCCGCACGGCGCTACGCCGCAAGGGCTGGCGGAGGACTTGAAGGATTTGTGGGGCCCGGTCTGGAGGTACGACCTGGACGCTGAGTTCGACGCCGCGGTGGCCATTCTCCGGTCTCGCGAGGACTCTGCTGTGTAATAGAAGACCGGTTCTCTGCAATTAAGACGAAGAGACCAGAGCAGTATAAAACACCCCATATCTCGTCACATCCTCACATTCTCAGACTCACCTCCACTGACGTAAGTCCTTGGTCCAGTCCCCTAGTATCGCGTTCTGTCCATGTTGAGTGCTGAACGCCGGCCCAACGGGTCTACAGGAGCTCACCATCGTCGACCTCTACTAGGTGGTGGGCTGAAACCTCCTCTCGGCCCTCGTGGAAGAAGCTTTCTGCGTAGGATTACTGTAATCATCTACTAAGCCGAACATGACCATATATACTTTGTAACATTGCTTGAAGTCCGGAATGTACAATCTTGTGCGGAACTGCCCATGTGAGGTCGGACCGTGTCAATGAGGCCGGACCCCCACGGACATGGATCCGGAAGGGTTGCAAAACAGCAGCATGTCGTTGTACTTGCGCCCGGCGGGACACTTTCCGCGGCAGCTGACGTCCAATAGGATTCCGACCTTGGTGAACTGGCCGTCAAGCCATTCCGCTGCATCGTCGCTCCAACGTCCTTTACGCCGATCATACTGTTGCCCCTTGTGCATGCAGTCGACGTACTAGATGGGTGATCGTTCAGCGCAAAAACTTTGAGATGTCGGAGTCCGAGTCGGGCTATAGGCGCACCCCACACACCTTGTCGTATACCTCCCACCGAATGCCTTCCAACCCCTTGCGGCCCAGGCCGAGCTCGTCGATGAGCTGAATCAAGGCCGTGAACAAGCGTTCGAGGAAGTCACCGCTCCACTCATACTCCTGCACCAGCTCCGGTCCGCAGTTCCATGAGCGGAACCTCAGTCCTGGGATATCGTCGTGTCCCCAATCCGGACCAAACTCAGGCGAGCTCGCCGCCTCCGCAAGCACCGCCCTCACCCTGTCCACGCTCTCCGATGACGGGAGCTTCTCTGGAGGTCGCGGAGGGTATGTATCTGCCACCGCCAACGCAGCTCTCATCGGGCGTTCTCTGTCCTTGTCCTTCGTGAAGAAGCCGCCGCCCAGCGCCATTGCCTCCTCGTCTTGTTCATCAACCGCTGAGAGCGCCTTGTTGAAGGCGATCCAGAGCCACGGTGCCATTTGCTTCTTGATGTTCAACAGGGTCGGGGACTTGCCTACGTAGCGCTCGATGGCGCCGGAGTTGCGACTAGGATCTATGCCGACAACGTACACTCCGCCGCGTGGGTCCTCGTAAGTCTTCGGCTGCGGAAAATGGGCGTCGAGGCCTTTCTTCTTAATATGGCGCGCTCTCAACTTTGCGAGACTTCGCACGAGATGTGAGGTGCCAACCGGAGACTCGGCCGTCAGATGGAGTCACTCACTGTTTGTCGAACCCCTCTGGTCCCCCATGTCCCTCCCAAGCTCGTCGTTCGATATCTTGTTCCTTGTAAAAATACATAGGTCTAACGAACTCCCTCTTGACGACTGTCCTGCTTGTGTTGGAAGGTTTGTCAGCACTAAAGAAAGGACGAGGCGAATGTCAAAAGGGCGCACTCTTCAGTCCGGAACGGGATGCCCTCGAGGTCGGCTGCCTTCAGATGGTACTGCTTGATCGCATTGCTTTTCGTGATCTAACCGGGCGTTGAGCGAACGGTATGCACGTAACGTAAGTATTCACTTACCGTATCAGAGCCCCTGAGTTTTGAAGCGCGCCAGTGAGAAGGGTCGCTGGTAACGGCTGTGCTCGGGACCTGGTCCATCTAGATCTGGGCAGTCCCCGCCTTTGCTTTACCGCGCTCCTTGAAACTTGGCTCGCGCTTGCGAGCCGTAAAACTCTTCGTAGTGGCCTTCGGCATGCCTGTCAAATGTTACAACGCTCATGCTGAGTACCATACACAATGCGAGAGGACAGGACGCACACCCACCAGGTATCAATGTCAGTGGACGACGGTCGCACGAAGCAAGGAGGTGTGAGAGGATCCCGGGGATAGGGACAGATAGGAAGGCTGAGAAAAGGATTCGGCGGCGAGGGGCATCCACGGACGGTGCATTTGAATCCATTCCGACCTCGATGCCACAAGGGCGGAAGCAAAAAGATGACGTCAGTCGCACTCCCTGACGGGCGGAGGAGGGGAGGCGGAAGTACCAGGTTATGCCCTGCTTAGGAGTTGCGAAGATCGCACATAGGAATGCTGATACGACGCTAGCCAGACGCACATCCACGAATCGAGGGAAATGTGTAGTTACGCCGCAGTTTCCAGTACGCCGACAGGTAGTTGAACGTTGAACACGTGCTGGGCGAAGGTGGACGCGACAGCGTCCCGCAGAAGCGACGATGCTGACGAACGAGAGCGGCCATGGGAATGGGTGGGCGGGGGCCGGGGAGTGATGGAGGCGATGAAGTCCCGCTGGATCGTCGACATCGACAGATCAGAGTCACCGCGCGAATGGGTCGAAATGGTGGGTTTCGCCTTCTCGTTGCAACCGCAAACACTCCAGCGGATGACGATCGACGGCAGGACGTCGTGGCGCTGGGCCTCGCTGAGTCCTCGAAGGTGAATATCCTTCTATTCTTCCCAACCCCGCCAGACAATCTTCATCCCGTTCCTGTTTTGGTTACGCAGAAGCATCAGCAGCGCGTCCTCGGGTACGATAGTCCTCGAACGTACGTTTCGTTGTTGCAGCTGGTCTGGATCTTCGTGGTCTTTCCTTACACATCGCAGATACAGGATTAGACTGACGACGAAGTGCGAGGTGCGGAAAAAGCAAACGGAACGGAAAACGTACTGTGAGCACATTCTCCCCACAGGTCCGTTGACTAGCGCACTGAGTCTCATCCCATTGGGCAATCGCCTAATCATTCTTCTCCGGCTTCCGAACTGAGATCATCATGATCAAGGCACGGGGAGTTGAAGTCTGGCGAAGGTCCATCTTCACCATAACGCCACAACGAAAGCGGCGTCCAACGTGACAGCGGGGAGAAGGCTTTCGGCGTATCCTTGCAAGCGACCGAAGCATCTCTTGCGGAGGCTACCTTGAAGAAATCCTCACGATACCGAAAGGTCCGCGAGATATCATCTGTCAGATGAACTGCGCACGGCTTGAGAGTGGCTGACCTCTCGACAGCAGCTTCCGAACGGAGTTCGGGACGCCCGAAGTCGCCTTCATTAGGGTAACTCCTTCCCTTCTACCGCCCTCGTAGAGACCGGTGGGGAGGCGGCCGTGAGATGCATCCGCCCAAAACGATGGTGCTTGATGCTAGCGGCAGCGATCTCAATCTCGTCCCTGGGCTCCCAAGATGGGATGACATTGGGGGATATACATATTGCCACGGACCGTGCGCGGGTCACGATTACTTCTCCCGGCGTGGTATCTCGCAGACTGGACGAACAAGACATCCCCTTCTTCGAGGCGTGGGTCTCACATAACCGTGTCAGGCTGTGCTGGAGTAGAAAGAAGTCGGATATTCAGGATGGGGCGAGGTGAATGAATAAGGCCACACTCACCGGCGGTGGAAACCGTTTGACCCCGGGCCGCCGTGACGTTCCCAAGCCTTTCCTCTGGCAGTGGAACACTTGGAGCTAGTAGCCAAAACCCCTGTTGCTACACTGCATTGTATGGGAATACAGACATAATATGAGGAGCGGCACAAGAACACGGACCTTCGTCCGGGTAAACGCAAGCTCGCCAACTTCCTGCGTTTCATGCTACAACGCCGAACACCTGAATGTCTGAGATCCACGAAACGATTAGACACGTCCGACTTCGTAAGCCACAGGAGATGCACGCACCTCGCATCCTCACGAAATCCTGATTCTTGCCAGGTGGCCTTGCGAAGCGTCGGTACTGTTAGACCTTGACCTGCGAGTGAGCCGGCCACAGCTGCCGGAAAAGTGGCAGTTCAAGAGCGTCTGCATGAGTACTGCAAGTTATTCGATGGCTTATATGCGATTTATGTATCCTGATGGCGGTAGTGGAAAGGGGAAAGTACAAGCACATAACTTAGCACAGCGATGAAGACATGATGGTGGAGAGAGAGCAAGACGCTAGCGCCGTCGTAGCGCTAAGCGGTCGCGCGTCTCGGCCGAGAATATACGCTGCCAGACTGCCAGTGGCCTCTAGCCTCTACCCCCGCTTACTTTGAGACCGCACTCTCGAAATATACATTTTCCGGGCACCACTATCCTTCCCCAGGTATACAATAAATACGGTCTATATACGGCGAGTATAGGCGATCGGTATCATGTCACGAAATGTCGGCAAACTCGAATCGGAGGTGACTTGAATGCGACAGCACTGGCAGGGCCGTCCCATCTCCAAGTCGCAAGTACCAACTTGAACCGTCTTGCGATTCCATACCTGAGTACGAATGAAGAGCTTCGCGTCCAGACATCGTCCCTCATACATCACTGTCGACGCTCGGCCCTGTCTGCACCACGTCCTTTCAATGGCCGCGGAACATCAGCAAAATCTATGGTCGCGCCTGAAACACGAGCAGTGTACGAACCGCTGTCTTGTCAGAAGATTTAGAGATGTCGATCACAAACGTCGGCATGTCGAAGCAGGCCACCTGATAAGTATTGGATGGAACGGTCATTCGAGATCGACGCAAACGAAGCCGGGAGCTACTGACATTAATATTGTCCAATGATCGGCGTGTTGTGCGGCTCTCGCTGTTCCCATGTCCTCCGCTTGTCGTGTCCATGCGAAAGTTAGGAAGCGAGCCCACTTCTATGATATTGTTGCCGTCTTTCCTTATGGACTTTTGCGCATTGATGCTAAGTTCGTGAGTCAGCGATCTATTGAAAGGGAAGAATGTCGTCGGGGGTTGACTTACGTCGCGAGGAGCGTGTTGCAATATACTACGTCTCCATCATCAGCTGAATGAAACACTGGCACTCCAAGTGGCGCGATGGGACATGGACCTACATTTTCCGCTCAGGATACCAAATGGGACGTAAATATAACGGTCAGGACGAGCGATGGCCTATTGGAAACCTAGTGAGTGGCATAAACCCTAAAGTACTACCGGAAGAAACAAACAGTGATCATTTCGCCCGTTTGGCAAAGACTAGTTTGCAAGGATCAATAAATGTGCAGGTAGTCAACGGATTGAACTCGACACTCACGCAGTAAGAGCCCCTCGGTTCACGGCATATATGATCAGTCGGTCGATCATTGAATTGGTTCTGGGCGAGATAGATGTCAGTTTAAATTCACCATGCTCTAGAAGGGGAAAATCTACCCCCTGAACTCGGTCCTCTTGGAGTGAAGGTAATAGCAAAGCGCTGCCGCGATGACGATGTCGCACATTGCGCTCAAGCTATTCGCAACGCTGCTGAGAGTCCGGCCCTCGATTGACCAGGCCTGGAAGATAATATCATCGTTATGGGCACTGTACCTGAGAAAGAATCATCATCGTTTGGTATGTGTCGTAGCCATTGGCGGGGTTGGGATATGATGCACGTACAGCTTGACAGACAACACTACCACATTGAAATTAAAATGAGTTAGGGACCATATCGCGCTGGGGCTTGATTTGGATTCGTGACATACCCATCCCGGGACCTGCAGAGTTCCTAATATCAGAGACCTACGAGTCCAGAAGGCCGTGAATTCAAGTCGACGCACCGAAAGAACACAGCGCAAGGATGATCTTGGGAGCTTAGGGGTCAACTATCAAGTAACGACGTGATTGCAAAGAGACTCCGATAACAAACTTACAATGCTGGATACGAGGGCTACGTTATGCCTGCTTACTGTTTCAATATGAAGGGCTGTAAGTGATCAGGCTCTCCAATACAGAGCATCTCAAAACTTACACTGCCAAAGGCGGTGTGCGAGGAAGCTGGTTGGCAGTCAGCAAGGCTCCCGACAGCTCAGGCTTCAGAAACGTGCACATACCACTGTGTGAGTGTGCCAATTAAGACCTGTGTCCAGTGGTCAGTCTAGAATGTTTGAGATCGACGTGGACCGTCACCGTTGCAGCATTCTCAAGCTTGGATTACGACGAGCTTTCAGTCAGTTTGGTAAACTAGAACTGTGTTACCCATACTTACCGCGAACGTACTGTAGTATAATGTGTTCAGAGAAGATCGACTGGGAAGCGGTAAGGAGATGCTTACAGAGGCATATTGATGAGCAGCAACGGGTCTCCAAAGTCAGTAACCACGGATTGGTATAGGGTGTCGGCGGCGAAAACCAATGAGAGGGTGTCAAGGATGCTGTGTACAACTATAAATCACGCGACATACACAATTGTAAGGTACATACAACAGGAATGCAACCTTTACGACACAGCGGCATTAGCTCATGGTTCGATTTTAATGAGTTGCCGTACTTACAAAAGATCTCGTGTACGCGGAGTCTTGACGGCTGTTCTGGAAGTATATGTAGGCTTGCAGCACTGTGATACCATACACGCTGTGCATGCATGGGTCAGACTGGAATATGTCGAAGGGATACCAAATATTAAGTCGGACGTACCACGCCCCAACAACCACACCAACTAGACCGCATGCAAGAGCCTCCTTGATACGCGAAAGGACCACGGAAGCCATGAGGTCGAGTCAAGGGGATTGACACGGCCGTGGTGTCTCAGAAACGCTGCTTATATAGAAGGGAGGTGTGGTGCGATACACAGCCTCTCTCCCGCACCGTCTCCGTTAAATAGTATGCAAGGGTCTCAAGCGGCGTGTTGCCTGAGAGGCATCATTTCCGAAACGGGTCTGATATAGATGTCGAAGTGCGGAAAGTGACATTAAGTTTGGCTTGAACAGATCACGACGAGCACGAGATATGGTCAGGTTCGAAAACGTCCACAGATATCCAGAACGAAATTTGCACACCGTGGTGGACAACAACGGGCCTTGGAGGGGAATAAAGCGCCATGAGAGTGAGGAATTTGCAAGTGTGCGAGAGATACCCTGCCCGAACCTCTAAAGCGCACCGCCCATTTCCGCTCGTGCCGTCTGGGAATGTGTCACATCCACAAATTGTTGGGGGCCGGGGGAGTCTCGGTGCGTTGTATTCGCCCGGGTCAAGTACGGGACACCTGCTTCCGAGCGTGAGGTGTCTGCCAGAGATGAGACAGATTGGTGATTACGTGCATCAGCTTCTATGACGAGCACGGCGGGACGGTGGCCTTCGCGAAGATTTGTGTGTATTCGTACTGTATCTAATAGTTTCTTTGTTGATATGGACTGCCTCTTAAACTATCCCCCCTGAGAAACAGAAGACGCGTTAGTCTGATGACGCGCCGAGGTACGGGGGAGGGACGGTCGGACCACTCACTACAGATACTCCTCAACTATCCCAGCAACGACGGTATCCTTGTGCACACGTCAACGGTAGCATTCAGTTGAACTTCGTCCCCGAAGCGTCCTTCGCGCGGGAGCTCCACTCGAGGACACAGCCCGCGAGCTGGTCGTACTGGCAGCAACTCCGCGTCTTGGTCGCCCCAGATCATCCTACCGCAATAGTACTTGATGCCTTCTTCGAACATATTTGCAGACTATTGATCCACGTGAGCACGGCAGTGCACGTCGAGGGCAGCGTTGACGTACCTTGTAGTAGATTTCCCAACTCGGGACCGTTGCCCACCCAGTCTCCCCCAAGCCTCTCCCCCAACCCGTGCTCGTCCACAACTTCGGGAGTAGCGGCACACAATCGCTCAAGATACGCCGCACTCCACTCATGTCATTTGATCTCGTAACGCATGTACCAAGGGCAGTAGACCACCTGTCCGAAAGTCGATCTCCAGCAGTGAGCAGAAGGTTGCGCAGGAACGGCGGTTTCACGCCGAATATCGAGTCGCGAACACTGCAAACCTCGCGATATCTTGAATATTCCCCAGGAAAGATGTTTATCGGACGAGAAAAAGCAGGGAGGTCTTTGTAGGGCTTATATTCGTGGAGAGGCGAGGGTCAGTGCGAAAGGACTCGTTTGGCGTCTCTGCTTATGTTGAGGGGCGTCTAAAGGACACGGTCGGTTCGGTCCGGCTCGGAATGCAGCTTATGCTCAGACTCGAACCAGTAACTTGACCGCGTTCTTCAAGAGAGCCACCCATTCATCGAGTGCGGTCAACCGAATGTTCATGGCGAGGAGGTAAGAGAAGTCCAATAGCTAGTAGATACAAGATATCGATTGAAAGAGATTCCCAGGCGGACGAAATATGAGCGAGTCTAGTGATACACAGACGAAGGATATCCAAGTCCGGAGAAACGCGAGACGATAGGAAACAGAATGGGGACAGGATAGGAATGAACGTTCCAAGTCCGTTTTGAGCAGAGTCCGGAGCGAGGCGAGAGCGAACGCGCGACTATGTCCTATGCGTTACCGAGCTAGAAAATAGATGCAAATCGTGGTGTGTCGTATTGGGGACGTTTTGGGTTGAGATATCGCATTGCGGGGAAACAGGTGGTCCATTGGGGGAGGGGTATGGAAGGGCGACGCTCAGGGCTTGCCACCCTTGCGCGCCCGACGGATCGTAAACTGACGCCATCGAGGAGGCGACGGCTTGTCCGAGTCGAAGGAGTCGTCGGACTCCGACTCGCTGCTTCGACGAGACATGAAGGACTGGAAACTGTAGCGCGGCGAAGCAGGCACAGCGCGTTGGCGTGGAGCCGCCTCGAGTCGCTTTGTGAGCGTCACGATCTCCACGCCCTGTTGCGCGATCGTCCTTGCGTAGTTGGTCTACGGCGAGGATGAGTATGAGGGTGGCGGTATACACCCGAACCAGTGAAAAGGACGCACCTTTTGGTCCCTGCAGTACTCGAAATGGGAGTCGTAGAGGTCACGAACCTTAGTCAGTTCGGCATTGAGGTTGTTGTTCTTGTGGAGGATCTCGCCAATCTCCGTCTTCTGTTGCTGGACCATGGTTTGGAGGGCCGTGGCGTTGGCGGCCCCGGTCGTAAGGGAGGCCACCTTGTCGTCGTAGTCCGCGCGAGTCTTCTCGAGTTCGTTAGCGAGGGTATGTGCACGAGCGACTGCCTCGTCCCGCTCGTGGGTGGTGGTCGTCATGGCCTGGTGTGTAGCGGCGAGCTGAGCATTGAAGGCTGCGATTTCGTCGTTCTTCTGAGAGAGCGCCATGTTGTAGCTGGCGAGTTCGTCGGTCTTCTGCGCAAGCATGGTCTTGCAGCTAGCGATATCTTCGTCCTTCTGCGCGAGCGAATCGTTCTTCGTCTGGTGGGTAGCGGCGAGCTGAGCCTTCAACGCAGAGATTTCCTCGTTCTGCTGTGCGAGTAGGTCGTTCTTCTGGGCGAACAAAATCTTGCAGCTGTCCCGGAGGAAGTCGAGCCTCGCCTCGAGCGCCTGAACCCTCTCGCTCTCCGCCTCCGATTCGACGGCTGGAGTGGAGGACGGGAGCTGTCGGATTGGTTCCCCAACGTCGAGGGAGGTCTTCGCGCTGGCGGTGTGGGCGCGATCCGAGTCTTCGGCGAGCTCGTTGAGGGCCTTCTTGCACGCGGCGACCCTGCGTAGGAGCGTTGCGTTCTGGTGCGCGAGCGCGGGGACTTGGCGAGTCGAAGGGATGAGACGGATGGCGACGAGGGAGGAGAGGATCGTGATAAGGATGGCGAGGACGAGGAAGAGGGCCAGAGGGAGAAGGGAGAAGACGCTCGAGGCGGCGATAAGCAGCTGGAGTTGGTTGGGGATGTTGGCCATCGGGGCAGACGTATCGGGGTGAAGGGGATGGTGTTTGTGGGGGTGATGGATGACGGTGTGGAAGGTGATGGTGATGTGGTCGAGGTCGTCGGCGCGGGTGAAGTTGGTCGATGGTGGTTGGAGGACTCAAAGGAAGAGTAGCGAACGCTGGAGGAAGGCGGCGCGAATTTGTACTATACGTCGTCTTCTGTCGATCGTTCAACTTGCAGGTCTGAATCGGGATGACGACACTGCTGCCCATGCGTCACACCGGCAGGACGGCACAACCCGGCAGTTCAACTCGCCGCACGACCTAGGTGGATCGACGTCCGTTAGACTCGTTGCAGTTTCACCGGAAAGACGATTCAAGACGTTACCTGAAGCGTGTCTGAGAGATAAACGGAGAGCTCGTCTGCGCGACGTATACTCCACCCAACAGCTACCTTCAGCCTTGCAATCAAGCCATGGCAGTGGGTAAATCCTGTGATGTGACTGCAAAATAATACTCCTAGTCAAGAATAAGCCGTTCAGACACAAACAGTGGGAGGGTCGGCATACAAAATACCGAAACCGTGACGTCATAGTATCTTGATACTTGCTCACGCTAGGAGCATAAGCCTGTCCAGGAGGTCCCCCGAGGACCGCGAGGAGAGGCTGACGATTTGCCGGATGGGTCAGGTCAACGCCGATTCGACGAGCAAGAGGGGGGGATCGGTGGAGGAGACTCCGGATAGATGCAGAAGGTGATGGAGACTGGACGTCGGGGGTTGCGGATGGTAGAAGAGAGGAAGATGTGGTCTGTCGACGTGCCGTATGCAAGGAAAATGCACTATGCTGGTGGCGGTGCCATTAGCGAGTAGGTAAAAATGCCAGTCACTCTGTGGAACTGTGGCTGACTTATTACCTCGCGCAAGAAAACTTGGATAAATTCATGGAATTGTGGGCGGCCTTGCTCGCGATTCAGAATAGTCAATCTCAGCCATTGATTCATGCCTAGGGGCGAACGGGCTGGATGATTACCAGACACAACGTCATCTGTGGGTATTATCAGCCAATTTAATTCCGAAAGTGTGGGTCTGCGTACCGCAAGTCCGTTCCGAGTTTGAGTGTTTAAATTTGAGGAGGACGTGGCTGGTAGAGGAAAGCCGCCGTGGCTGTCCAGTTCAGGATCAGATCGCTATCTTGATCTGGTGACGCGCATAAGTGGCTGACCGTCGAGACCACCACCTTGTACAATGTTGAATACAACTCCGAGGCATACAGTATCAAGGTTTCACGCCGCTAAAACCCCTGCTGAACCCGTACGCTGCGTCCTCCACGAATACGCCAGAATATAGGAGCGCCTCTGTCGTCCCTTCCTGAATGCCATAGTGAACCACATCGCCTTGGTTCGCCGGAGAGTCTGCCGGGTTCACAAGTGGTAGCTATCCGCCCATTGTTTCAGCTTCCTCCTAGGAATGCTCCACCTTCGGTGGCGTAAATCTCACCTTCAGCACCGCGAAATGGAAGTCGCCTTGCCCGTCGGGCCCCGCGGGAGCGGTGGGGTTCGACGTGGTCGTCACGACTTGCCGTAGGAGTTCGGAGTCCTGAGAATACCACACCGCCAGCGTGCGCGCGTTCCAGTCTACTTCAACAGCGAAGTTGTGCCAAGCGTGCGAAGTGAAAGGTGTGCTGAAGAGAACGTTCAGCGCGTGATCGAGAACCTTGAACGAATGCGCGTTTGGGACAGGTAGGGTCTCCGTCGGGTTGGTGAACGGAGAACCTAACACAATATGTCAAGAGATTAGCGACAGTCAGCTACCGGTGTGAGGAGGAATCTGCGTACCAAGTTGAATACTGAAGACATGAGACCCGTCATTAGGTTCAATGAAAACGATCTGGTACTCGTGTGTGTAGTTTAGGGGCCGTGTCTCGTCCTTTTTGATGGAAAAGTGGAAGGTCGTCCTGTTTGACTCCATCTGAGTGATGAGGTTGGTGTGCTCGCCGTTGTTGGCTGCGATGATATCCGTCCTTCGGAAGCCGTACTGCGGGTTAGTTCCTCCTGGCAGGAAAACGGAGCTGTTGTCAATTGACACCGAGATGACCTGCTCGCGCGGTTGGAGGTGTAGAAGACCCTCGTTCCATAGCGGAGTAGGCAGCAGGGAGTGTTTATGGAGCTGCGAGTACTACGAACGAAGCTGTTAGCCAATCCAGACGGCGGTTACATGGGACTCAGAGCGGAGTAAGTACTAACGTGCGACGCGTTTCCAGATCCTTTCACCACACTGTAATGCGAGGATCAGCGTGGTTGAAATGTGGAAACACCATAAGCACTTACGTGAGAAATGGGCCAGTCGACGAGTCAAGGTCCGCATTCGTCAAGTTGAAGGGTGCGCGACCATCCCAAATAATGTGAGTAGCAAGGGCAGACACCGTCCAGATGAACAGGGAGAACGCGAAACGCATCATGGAAGGATACATAGTCGCTGCTTCTGAGTGAAGACGACACCTCTTTTATACTCACCGCCGATGGCATTACCGAGGACTTGCCGAGGACAAACTCCGGAAGCAAGAATCATCTGATGCACACATGTACACGGCAGCGACGGCATCGACGACGAAACGGAGCCAATGCAGCGCGAACGACGTCGAAAGTCCGACATCAGATGGCTTTGTAACCCTCCTTGTTTATACTTACATCCATCCTTTCGTACACTTCTGTACCCCATGTAATCCACCCCTGACATTGCCTCGTAGCCTCCGTTCAGCTACTCAGGGTAGATCGAGGAAGAGAGGGAGGAGGGCGGTGAAGTTCGGCGTGCCAACTCCGGTAACTGGGTCCCATCCCTCGGTACTAAGAGGACGAACGTGAGCGGGATCGCTTTCGCTGGGGAATTGCGGAAACCTACGAGGTAAATCCAGGAGTGCCTAGAAAAAGAACGAAACAATTTCAGCAATCAGCACACAAGGGAAGGTTGCGTACGCGTACCGCAGCCCTGGTTACCGCCCGTAGTAATGTCGTGGAACGCAGCCCTGAACTCGTCAGTGTAGATCTGTCCCCGACCATTAGATCAGTCCAGTCAGTTCTGGGGTGCTGCTCACAGCGGGGTTGATGAATCCTAGCAGCACAACGAGTCAGCCCAACGCACACTCCAGGACACAGACGTCGCCCATGCTCACCGACGGGGCCCTTTCCAGCGGCGATACGAGCGTCGTTGATGAGCGTGATCATAGAGCCGACGACAGGTGAAGAACACGAAGTTCCGAACACCCGTACGAATTCCCCAGCAACGGCTGTAAAAACAGGGGTTCAACTCTAAGACAAGAGTTGGGCCTTTTTGCTTGCTTACCGACAACGTAATTTGCGCTAAGAGCATCGGGTTCAGTAGACATGCCTCCCAAACAAAAACAAAGAGCAGACGGACCCATTGGCAGACAGATCAGGGAACCCACGCGCGACGCCCGAGTTGTTGAACTGTTCCCCAGAGAACGGCGGTGGGTGGTTCGTCAGGAAGCTCGTCACGGCGTCGGCCTGGTAGTCTGGCATCTCGAAGAAGTTGCTGAACCCCCCCCCGCTAAAGATAACCTGTTCGCACGCGCCCTCGGGGTCGTCGACCGTCGAGCCGGGGTTGACCTGCGTTGCGCCGACGGCGGTCACGAACGGGCATGTCACCGGGAAGTCGGGATTGAACTGGGTCCCGTTGTCCGCCGGATTACCTATCAGAGGAGGGGTGTATGGGTAGGTATAAGAAGGACAAGAGACATGAGGGACGCATGCCTACCGCTTCCGTCAAGGCAGACACCGCCGTTACCCGCAACTCCGTCGTCACCGGAACTGTAGAGCACGGTCGTGCCAAGCATGCCGAGCTTTGCATACTCGGTGCACTGACGTTGAGCATAGGCGGCGGTGACCGAAGACTCATCCTGGCCGTAGGAAGTTGAGACGACAAATGGAGGGGTCAGAATACCGCACGATTCGGGCTCTAGTTCAAGGGACATGTCACCACGAATGCCATACGTCATACGAATCGCTGCGCTTACGGTTGAAGCCACCAGGGAGAGGGTCCGGATAGATACCATCCTAAAAAAAACATAGAAGATCAGAAGGGCTCAAGAAAACGCTGACATTGACACGCACCTGTGTGGGATCATCGCCGCCCTCAAACGTGCAGAATGAAGCGTCAACAGCGTCGAGCCAGTTGTTGAACGAGGCACCCTCGACGAGGTCTCCCGTTTGGAGGAGCAGGATCGGCTGGGGGTTCGTGAGACCAAACCCGTATTGCAGATCGAGGTCGCTCTCTCCATTAAAGTTAAATCCGGTGTCCTGCGTCTGCGCGACGCCTCCGTCGATAGCGATCAGTATGGGCTCGGTGCCGACTTGACTTGGAGAGAAGTTTCTGTGAAGTCGTCGTCAGGTCTGTTCAAAACTCATATGCATGGGGATTTGTGGACCTACGCGAAGAACATGTCCAGGTCGCTCTGCAAGAACGCCTGAGGCGTGAATTCCACTGCATGAAATGGGGTCAACTGTACCCTTCCCACATCATTAGGTGATCAAGCACTCACGAATGCCAAACGTGTTCTTGTCCGTCGATACAGGCGTATAGTCAATCGAGTACAGCGCCCTCAGACAGTCGAGCGTAATGATACTGTCACAATTTGCCAAGTTCGGCGGAACGTCGACGACAGTCCCATCTGTCTTCGGCCCCGTCTTGATGTGCGTCGACGGCCGCTCGAACGCTCGCTTCTGGAGCTGGTCTGGGGCAGGAACGCGATGGAGGAAGTGCACCGTGGGCTTGATCAACTCGATATGCTCCCGGATGCCCTCAGGCACTGAGTACGAGTGGCACCCTATTTCGAGCATGCTGCGTCAGTTACACATAATTCACCACCAACGCACAGCCAGAACGAGGAGCGTACCGATCTGTTGTGCCCCCGTATCGGGGTGCGTGTACACATGGTACTCCGTGTCAAGGAGCGCCTCCGCCTCCTCTGCCGTCGCGTCGACCTCGATCCAGCCCTTGCTCGTGCTCAGCTTCAAACGCTCCCTATCGATCCCTTCCCCGACCAGCCAGTCCACGACGCGCTCGATTGTCTCCCTGCTCGGCGCGAACGTATCCACGACCTCCTTCACCGAGAAGTGCTTGCCGTAGTTGGGCGACGAGGGGTGAGCGACGGACATGAGCATCTCCTCAACCTTGTGCAGGTTGCTCTGCGCCAGGCCGAAGCGCATCGGCAGGACCGCGCTCGGCTCAAGGCGCCGTGTGAGCACCCAGTCGCGCGGCTCCTGTGCGCGCCGTTCGTGCACAGCGAGGTTCGAGCGGCGGGAGGGCGCGGCGATCGCGAGGGATGTGAGGGCGAGAGCCCAGGTCAAAGAGGACAGACGCATGGCGCACGGTGTCCTGGGTGAGGTGGGCTCGGAAGGAGGGCTGCGTGCTCCAGCGATGGAGTTGCGTCCCACTCCTTCGACGGAACCCGTTGCCATGTATATAAGCGGGCGACGAGGCCATCTTTAGAGTCGGTACCATGCGGCGCGACGCGCTTCCCTATTGTGTCTGCAAATGTCCTAGAGATGCGATACGACTATAAGCGAGTATTTCCGCATGCATCACATAAGGCTCGTACCTTGGCCTTTGGGTCGGACTAATGCCCCGTAGGTCGGATATCGGGGCCACATGACAAGGCGTTCGCACACGACCGCATCGAAACCGACAGGGCGCCGCCGCGTTCAGGTCATCGTATGGTACGTTTCTCCAACTTTTCAGGGACGGGAACAGGACTGTGTGAACCGGAAGTAGTCGCCCTGAGAAAGCCATAGAGTTACAACTTTAGTCGGCTCGTGCTACAGCACGGTCAGCAAGATAACAGACGATAAGAATTCAAGTAAGTCACAGACATACCCACGGCATGAGCGAAGAACGGCCCATCAACAATAATTATGGTCGTTCCCTCTGACGACTGATGGAAGGCTTCCGTGAACTCACGGTCTTCCGTGACGCGGCCTTGAGGGAAAATCATTGAGTGCTTTCCGCATAGTCCACAAGTATACCTAGGGAGATACGGGTTGTGAGGTTGGCCCAACGAAAACCATACCGAAGAGGGTGCACCTATGGACCCCTTTAGGGAAGATAGCCGTCTGGTGGTGACACTCGCCATGGTTCTATTGAAGAGTATGATAGTCAGTCCATGTCAACGGGTTCTTCCGTTAGATGTACGTTACACAGGGAGAACAACCGACATGCGACCCACATGGTCTCCCTGAGATGCCTCGAAGGAGCGTGAAGTCTCTCGCGCCAGTTCAGACCACCTTGGATGGGTCGTGCCCAGAACATCCGCGAAGGCCACCGCATTCGTGCGCCTTGATGTCGATTGGGGCCGACTCGAAGTGTGAGGTCGGCCGGCTCTAGATAGTGCCGTGGGTGCGATCGACGAAGAGCTCGAGGTTGTGGGAAAAGATAGCCAAGTGCAATCCCGACATCTTCTTATACCTCTGCACGGGTTACCCCACCTCGTACCGATACGGTCGGCGTGTCCATGAGTACGCCAGTGTCTCTCCCTGAGCTTAACTGCAGCGGCATCCTGTCAGTGATCTGCACAACACATGAGATACGAGGCGACGGAGGCGTACCGGCATATTGGGTGGGCCACTGGCTAGAGAGTGTAGCAGGACATTCACAACGACGGATCCACGGCGAACGAAAGCAGACTACAGATTACACTACAATACACGACAGATCTAAACAAATACCTCTATGGGGGGGAGTCCGTGATGGCGAGGCCATCCATGGGGACGTCCCGGAGTTCGCTCGCAGCAGCGGCCGCTGCCTCTTTTCGTGCCGCAGACTTCTTCTTAAGTTCCTCCACTTCTGCGGTCAGCGTTGCCTAATATGCGAATGACCATATGTTAGCTCAACGGCGAGAGAGTCCAACACCAACGTACCACTTTGTCCTCCAGGTCCGGCAGCTTGAATACCGAGAACAGCTCAGGTGGTGGAGGCGCCTTCTTGTCGCCTAGATTCAATATCAAGTTGTAACAACCTGCGGATGGCCAGGGTGGTTATATGCGTACCAAAGGCGGCATACATGAACACCTCGTTCATGAATTCATGGTTTCGACGGTAACGGGTCAGGGCGAGAGTTCTCGCTGATATGCTCTCTGACTCGTCTAGGCGCATAAGAAGGTGAGACAGTGAATAGTAAAGTGTACGTAGGGAAGGGTATACCTGCCGAGTCGTCATCGTCCATGACACGGCCACCTTGACGCTAAAAAGGATGTCAATGAAGAGTTTCATGGATATGTAGAGACCAGGGAAGGACACCGGTCGGGGTTGCCGGTATGGGTGCGGCTCTGAAGTCGACCCCCTTCCGCCGTCCCTGGCAGCAGAAAACGACGTACTTGAGCCATGCTCATGCTCCTCTCGCGTTGCGCTCTCCTCTCCAACGCCTCCATCTGGCTGTTTTGGTGCGCGAGCATACCTTGCGCGTTCCGAGCCATGCCCATGGGTGGCATGCCAGGATAGTTCATGCCAGGACGGTCACCCGCAGGAGCCATGGGCATAGGACCTGGGCCACCTGCGCCCGCGAAGACCTTCTGCCCTTGCCGTTCGCCCATGACATAGATGGCAGGCTCGTTCACTGGACGGAGCGGGTAGTTGCGCGCGGGTTGATTGAGCGTGGGGATGATGGCTGGGGCGGAAGGGGTTCGGGAACTGCCAAAAAAGACGAGCGGAGGGGTGGAAACGTACCGTTGTGCTGGCCGCTGGAGTAGTGGACAAGGACGAGCTGGGGATGGCCGCCCTTCTGCATCCTGAACCGTCTCCTGATACGGTGCGCTGATTGGTCGACGCCAGGGATGAACCCAAACTTGACTTCGGTGACTTCGAGTTCCTAGGACGCACACCGGAGCTCAAACATGGCAATTTATCTAGACACCGTCATAGAAACTCACCCGCGTTGTTCCGACAGGGATGTTATACCTCTGCTCTCTGTCCTGGTAGACGAGACCGTCAATCGGGAAGGGGAGTTGGGGGGTCTGGAAGATGAGGAACGTCGTCCCCTCTGCAACCGTCAGTGCGCAGCTACCCGTGATACGCGCGAGGATACACGTACCAAGCGGCTTGTCGATGTATCCCCACGCGAATGGCGTGTGCTGGGAAAGCTGTATCGCGCGTTGAAGCATGTGTACCGCGGCTTCCTGGGTGATCTGCGGATGTGGCCCCAAGGGTTCCGGATATTTGAGGCATAACCCCTCTGCCTGTGCCTGCTGCAAAGACATGATGCCCGTAGACCGTTCACCCGAGTCCGGTGTGTAGATGCAAGACCGTTGCAAGAAAACAAGAGAAATTCAGAGGATGCAGTGGTGGCAGAATGGTGGTCGGACAAGCTCGACGTCGCGCGCCACAGCTGAGAGGTCTTCCACGTGGCACAGGCGCCCGAACATCTTCCGGCACCCACGGACCGCACATGGATGTGTGCGTCATTTCACCGCCTGCTGCGTTGTTTATCGTCTGTCACAAACCACCACAAGGAATATGGCTGCTAAGTAAGGGAATCACTTCTGATGCCGTTATAATGCTCAATGATAGTCATGCTCAGGACTTTGGCGAGCTGCATCTTCTGCAAGATCATCAAGGGTGAGCATTTCGGTGTCGCGACAACTTGATAGAAACAGATCTTGAACTCATGTTATGTACTACAGGGGAGATACCCAGCTTCAAGCTGGTCGAGACGGAGAAGGTTTTCTCTTTCCTCGATATTGGGCCGCTTTCTAAGGGCCATGCTCTGATCGTTCCTAAATGTACGTTCCTCCCCAGTCGACGAACCCCAACCACCGTCAGACTCACTGCACGCATCCGGATCCACAGACCATGCCGAGAAGCTCCATGAGCTTCCGGATGACTACCTCCCGGATGTGCTTCCTGCTGCGAAGAAAATCGCGCTCGCGCTTGGAGCCGAGAACTACAACCTCCTCCAGGTTTGCATCTCAGACTGAATCCATCCTTACGCCTATGCTCATCTACGGTTGCTTCTCCAGAATAACGGTCGCATCGCCCACCAGGAAGTCGATCACGTCCACTTCCACGTCATCCCCAAGCCTGCTGCTGGTAATGCCGGGGGCCTCGTCATTGGTTGGCCCACCCAAAAGCCCTCCATGGACGACCTCAAGGCTCTTCATGATGAGCTCGTAAAGAAACTGTAAATAGAGGATCGCGGAACCACCAATCAAAACTGACCTTGCGCGGCATACTGACGAGTTGCAGTGCCCTTCCAGGGGCGTCCTTGCGACGGCCCCGATTAGCCACGTCTATCCCTCATTGCGACATGCGGTCTCCATTTCCTCAGGAACCAGAATAGCCCGAGCACCCTTGTCCTCTCATGAGGAGTTCTCCATGGTGAGTACGGAATTCCCATTTAAATGAGGACGTCCTGCAACAGGCCGCGATGTTTTCTGTCTCTTGTGCGACACGGAGAGAAGGGCATGCGAGGGCGTACAGCATAATCGCGACGTGTCATAGTATGCATTGTTCGAAGTGTGGAGGCAGGGGGCGAAAGGCGGCTGAACATCACAGTAATTGTGGCCGCCGACATCCTCGGATCTCATTGTCAGACCACCTTACAATAGGGACTCCTCATGACTGCAATGATGTCCCGATACTGGCCACCGTTCTGCCTTGCCCTGTGGCCAATGCGAGTGGCGCGGTGCCGCAACAAGAACGGTCAAAAGAACACTGGCACGCCGCTAGCTGCTGCCATCGTCCACACCCCGCCTGTCTCTTCCTTCATCCCGTATGCACCACCGTTTCACCGTCTATCTCCTTAGGCATTCCTCTTATATTACTCAGAGACACCTGAAGGGGAGAACTCACCAAGATAACCAGCACCTCCAATTGTCTCTAGCATGATCCAGGAACACGAGAGTGACAAGTTCGAAGCAACCATGCCAGTGGTCTTCGATGTGTCAGTAATCCCCCTAAAGTTGCGGCGCTCCCTGAAGAGGATGGTGGACGAATTCGTGGAAGGCTCAATGGATAATCACAGTGGTGCGTCGACCATTCGCGCACACTACATACGTAACTGACTGCCGAATGTAGCTGTGGCGCGCTCTCGCAACGGAGAAGACATCACAGTCTCCTCAGATCGCCCCTCGAAAGGACGCCACGCAAGCCGTCCTTCGAAGGACATCCACAACATACCTACCACTGAGGGCGCCGACCCGAGTGGCGGTGGCGCCCTCGGCCGGCCCGCGCCTCGGTTGCCGAGGGGCCATGCCGCGGATTTCAAGAAGCCTCCGTACCGCGAGGGAGGCACCTTGGCATCACAACCAGACAACAAACATCACAAAAGCCCAGCTCAGGAGGAGAGGGAGGAGCTTGCGAAGGTGCTGGTTGGGATGGGCTTGGACGGCAAGTTGCCGCTGTCGAGGCACGAGATGCCGAGTTTCAAGAAGAAAAGCAAGACGAAGGCAATGTGATGGGGAAGTACCTGCAACAACAAACGTCGCTGAGGAAGCGTAATCGATGGGTTGGGGGAGGTTGGGGGACTCCACAAAGAGTAGGGAACTTCAGTTGGGTGGTTACTAGTTTACTGGTGATTTGGGGCGTCTGTTCTCGGATCGCGAATCAGATGTCGTAACTAGTGTCAGTACTTGTTTGTGTTATTGCTGTCACTGTCGTCCTCGCAACAAATAAGAACTTGAATTCGACAAGGTGTGTGTTGAAAACCCTAGAATAGGGCTATGAACCGGACGACAACAACGTGTACACAAACGTCTCGCAAACCAGTGCTCCCGGGCGCCTTTCCGTCCTCGAGTCTTTCTTCCGGCGACATCCACCTCGCCCGACGCCGACTGGCACCGTTCTCGCCGGCGAGATCTTGAGAATCATCCCTGGATCGTTACGGTGGCACTATAAGTAGCTGGCAGTTGTCTATACACTCGTGTTCATCTCCATCCTTTCCTGCTTGAGTGCGCCACGGTCTGAGTTGCCTGCCACCCGCTGCCGCAGCAAAAATGCCAGATCTAACTGTGTCAACCGAAGTCCGGCAAGGAACTGGTGGCTTGAAGGTGACTGAGCCTATGCGCATGCTCCTGAACATACCTGGATGGCTCCAAGTCGACTATGGTGGGCAAACCCTACGCACGCTGTACCAGAGAGGTGCGTCAGGTTATGCTGTGGCAAAGCCTTTGACGCTGAGCGCCGCCGTCCCGCATGCAGGTTCTAAGCCGTTCGACCCGAGGTTACTCAACGACTTCGCCCAGCGATGTGTTTTCGGCGACATAAACGGCATCAAGCGGGTACTCCGTCTCCTCCTCCTCCCGAATTTCTCGCACACACGCTAACCTCGTGTCGCCGCACAGATGATCGAGAACGGGACAGCCCCGGACCTCACAGGCGTCGAAACCCCTTATCGCTGGAGCTACGCCACGCTCGTCGTCGTCGGCGTGCAGCGCATAATCGTCACGCCGCACAGGATGAGGATCGATCACAAGGCTGCGCTCCGCTATCTCCTCGAGAACGGCGCTCCCCCGGACGTCCCGGACATCGTCGGCTACTCCGCGCTGGAGCACGCATGCATGGGCTACCCCCGCCCCGAATTGGCCCGGATCCTCCTCGAGCATGGCGCGGACCCGGACCACCAGGACAAGTTCGGGAGCGTGGCGCTCATCAGCGCGTGCCAGAACAACTGCGTCGAAGCCGTCGAGGTCCTCATGGAGTACGGCGCGAGCATGGACGTCGAGGACGCGGACCAGGTCGCCCCCGAGGAGTTCTACGCCAAGTGTGGACCGACCATCACGGCCGCGATACAGAAGTGGAAGCGGAAACATACGGGCGAGAGCACCGCGATGGACGAGAGGCGGTGTGCCGCCTGCGGGTCGGAAGCCGCGACGCTCAAGTTCTGCGTCGCGTGCCACGCGATACGGTATTGTTCCAAGGACTGCCAACGTATGTCGCCGTGTCGCCACCGCGCGTCGTCTCGCCTTTGCCTCCGTCGGCTGACCGGTCCCGCTCCTTGACAGGCTCACATTGGCACATCCATAAAACACGCTGCATACCGTTCAGCCCAGAATCCACCGTCACGTTGACGCCATTCTACGAAGACATCGGCCCCGTGACGTCCCTCGCGGATATGGCGCGACAAGCATACGGCTTCCGCGTCGAGAAGCAGCCCGCGCGGAACACACGCTCGGTGAAAATCCCGCACATCCGGCCGGGCGAGACGAAGAAGGTCATCATCAAGGTCCAGGTGCCGTTCGACCTCGACGTTGGCGGCGCGACGAAAGACGAGGTCGGGGACATGATGGTGTACGACAAGAAGCGGAGCTTCGTGTGCCGGCTGAGGAGACAAGACGGCGAGGACGCGTATTTGCGGCTGTCACGGACTGTTCGGGCCCATGGAGTCGCCGGTGCGAAGGCGTACTTCTCTGCAGAGCTCAAGTCGAAGGACGAGCTCGTGGTCAAGTATAAGGAGGTCCTGGGAGAGCAGCCGTTCTGATTCTCATTTCCGTCTCAGCCCGAGTCGCCTGTGGCGATGTGTGTTACTTCTGAGCCCACGCAGGTGGTCTCAGCTGACTCTCCGTTTGATGATGCGTCGATGGTTTTGCTTTTTCCTGTGTATGCATTGTAGCTTCTAAGTTACCACCAGCTGTATTTGTACGGGCTTCCGAGACGCAGTCCCCCCAGACTTACCTCAAATATTTTCCAGTATATCGACATGCGGTATTCGTAGTAGTACACCTAGAGCAGTCGTTTCGTGTTATGCCACCGGAAACTGGACTCCATGACAATCCTCTGGCTCCCCGGCCGTGAAGTTCATCTCCAGGCTGGTCGGAGAATCTTATGAACGCCGCACGCAAATGATCATATCTCAGATCGTGGGACAACGCTTACTTACGCTTATCGCAGTTCGCAGAGATACTTGGCCGAAAATGCCCTCCGTCAGCGTCCATGACCATCATGTGCAATTATGTTGACCTGGTGACATTCTGCGCCTCCGACCAGGCGCCTCCTTGCTACGACGTTTATCTAAACCACTAACTTCATCTCTACACACAGGGGCACTTTTACCAGGATGGAGACAGTCCTCGTCACCTTGGAGGTCCTCTCCCTGCTTATCGCCTCTCTTGCGTTCTATCGCCTGTGGTTTGCACCACTCGCGCGACTGCCTGGCCCGTCGATATGCGCTATCACCCGCCTGCCGCTGATGTACCATGAGTTCAGCGGGACCCGCCGCTCCTTCATCCACGGCCTGCACGTGAAGTACGGACCCATCGTGCGCGTCGCCCCGGACGAGGTCTCGTTCGCTACCCGTGAGGCGGTCAAGGAGATATACACCTCGGGAGGGAGCGGATACGACAAGTCGTCGTTCTACTTTCTGTTCAGGAACTTTGACACAGGGTGCGTGTTGTACAGCGCCGGAGATTCGGATACCTCCTGACACCGATTACCTAGGAACATGTTCTCGACTCTGGAGAAAGCTGAGGTATGCAAGCGCGGAGAGCATGCACGAACTGGTTGATAATGAATACTTACCATCGGACAGCACGCAGGTATCAAGAAGCAATTTGCAGAGCGATATAGTAAGCTTTACGTCACGAAGCCCGAGGTTGCCTTCGTGATTCAAGAGAACGTCGACGCGTTTGTGGCGAGGGCCACCGAGCGGCTCGGGTTGAGCGTCGATATCTACGTATGACACCCTTTCCTGGCCTGCTGACCTCCTTTTAGTTCCCAACTGAACTGACTGCGTAGGACCTCCTTCACTGCTTCTCCCTAGACGGCATCACAGGCCACCTTTTCTATCCGAACGGACTGCACTCCATAACTGACCCTGAAGACCACAAGCTCATGGAGGAGCTCTCCTACACCAACGGCCTGAGAAGTATATCCCATTCATCCTTTCATCATCCTCAGCCTCACCACTCACAAATTGCCCCAGGAGCCTACTTCCGCCACTACTTCCCCGCCCTCTGGCGGGCCTACAGCAAGCTCACCGGAGCCACCAACGGCCCAAGCGGGGGCCTCGTCGACGCCTACGTCCTCAGCACCACCTGCACGGGGCCCGTCCACCAGCACACCGTCCTCGACAAGCTCCGCGCCGCCGACGCGCGCGACCCCCGACGCCCCGCCCTCCTCAGCGCGTCCGAATGCATGGACCACCTCGTGGCCGGGATCGACACGACCGGCGACGCCCTCTGCTTCCTCATGCACCACCTCTCCCTCCCCCTGCCCTCCTCCCAGCGCGTGCAAGCAACGCTCCGCGCGGAGCTGCAGGAGCGCGCGGGCGCGCCGCTCTACGACCTGCCCTACCTCGACGCGGTCGTCAAGGAGGGCCTGCGCGTGTTCGGGCCGATCCCGATGAGCCTCCCGCGCGTCGTGCCCGCCGGGGGGCGCGTCGTCGACGGGGGGGTCCGCCTGCCGGGAGGCACGATCGTGAGCTGCCAGCCGTACACGCTGCACCGGCTCGACGCGGGGGTCTGGCCTGACCCGGACGAGTTCCTGCCGGAGCGGTGGCTGGCCGCGGAGGCCGCGGCGGAGCGGAACCAGCTGTTCTTCGCGTTCGCGGCGGGGGGCAGGGGGTGCATAGGCAAGCAGTGAGTCACCGTTCTCGCCCATCTGTATCTGTATGGCCGTGAAGAATGGTCGGTGCTGATGTTCGCGCGCGCGGTGGTCGTAGTCTGGCGACGTTGGAGATGAAGCTCCTTCTGCGGGACGTGTACTCGACGTACCGCACGCGCGTCGCGCCCAATATGACGGCGTCGATGGAGCAAGACGACCAGACGATCGCGACCAGACCGAAGGACCAGAAGTGCTTGATTACATTCGAGAAGCTCGATAACGTGTAGCCAGTCACAATCTATGCCACGTCTACTCTCGGGACAAAATGTGCGGAGGGGCTAAATCCAACGGCTATATTCACGCACGACGAGTACTGTACATCACAACAGCCTGTACTGCATATAACGTAGCTACCGAGCAAACACCACGTTGCGTGAAGGGACACCAACGAGTGGAACATTTCGGTAGTAGCTCGTGTCAAGGGTCGAGCTGCGAGGGATTGGGTGGTCAGACCATCACGGAATCGGAGGGAGGGCATATGTAGAGGTGGCTAGGAGAATACAAGCACACACCGCGCGAATACGTACATATACAACTACAACCAACGACGGGATCTGTGCCAGACGCATATGCGAACACTAAGGTAACTTGGGACTAGACCGGGTGCCGATGCTTGGGATGTGTACAGCTTGCGATATCTGAGAGGAGATGGGACGAGACGAGATCGAGAGATGAACGAGAGGGAGAGCGATCAATAGAGGAGAAAGACGAGAAGAAAAAAGAGGAATGAGCGAAAGAATCAACGTCATACGGACGGACTCAGGGAGAGATAATAAACAGATGGACGGGAAGAGCGAGGAGTGGAGGGAGTCAGCATATGTACTACTAGTAGACAGTAGAGTGTGAGGACGATGAGATACAGAGCCGAGAGATGAGGGTATCGAACGAACGTGCCATGCCAAGGACGGACATGCAAATAACCTATACCCTACAAAATATACTATACGTGCAGTACGGTACCGCCGACCACGAGAAACCACATACTGAGGACCGAAAGCATCGAGCATCAACGCGAGCGCAATTAGTTCGCCCGCCGCAGGGGCCTATACAACCCCGTACCCGAGTCTGGCCCTAAGCTCTTGCTCCGCGCCCCCTGCGCCGCGCCGGGGATCGCCATCGGCGTCGCGGGCGCGATGACGCCCGTCACGCTCCCCGTCCCATAGAAGCTGCCCTGCTCCCTCGCGACCGCCGGCGCGCGCACCCAGGCCGACGGGTGCGTCGGCGAGAGCACAGGCGGCATGCTCTCGTTGCGCATCGCCTTCCTCAGCTCGTCGCGCGACCGCGAGAACGCACGCCCTCGTGAACGGGATGCCGACCCCGACCCCGACGAGGACCCTGCGTAGCGACTCCGGCTGCGCGCGGACTCGCGGTCGGGGCTGAGGGCCCACCGCGCATCCTCGTCGACGGTGTCGAGTTCAGGGAGGGAGTGCTCGAGGTCGGGGGTGCTCAGGGAGGGACCCGAGGGAGACGCTTTGCGCCGCCGGAAGGCGTCGAGAGACGAATCGCGCGGAGTCGCGGGCATTTCGTTCGGGCTGCGTGAGCGCGAGGTGGAGGGGTTGAGGTGGACGCGTGCGCGTGGCGCACGGCCTCGCTCGCACGATGGGACGGGCTCGGGCGGAATGACGATTGCGGAGTCCTGTGTGCTGCTGTCGTCCGACGAGCTGCCCGAACTGGAGCGGAGAATGGCGTTCGTGAGCACAGACAGGTTCGGCTGGGTGGGGGTAAGGTGCGCGGCGTGGGCAGAGGTGTTCAGGAGTGGGTGGTGGTAGCGATTATCGAATGACGGCCGCGACTTGCTCCGGCTGGCCGTGCGAACGGCGGACGTCGACCGGCTGGTGGAACGGGCGGGGCGCGATGTCGACCGGTCTTCCACGGCGGAGTCTTTGCTCGTTTTGACGGCGGATTGCGACGGGGAGCGAGATGAGACCACCTTCTCTGGATCTGAGGGTGGGGTGACGTCGTCCGCGGCCGATCCCCAGCCAATGCCCCAGGCGACTTCGTCGACCATGGCAACTGTCCACCGGTTGGGGACCGAGCGTTCGATGCATCCGCGCAGTGCCTGTTCTGCGCATCGTCCGACGTCTTGGGGCATATCAAAGACGCCTGTCCGATAAGAACAAGGATACGATCAGTCTCTTATCGTCGACTGTTCCATTGCTCACGCATCGTGAAACCGTTACGTACCATGAAGGATCTTCATCTGCAGCCGAGGTTCAAACGAATCAGAGAAGGGCAATTTCCCGGTGAGGAGGGTGAACAGCATGACGCCTAACGCCCATATATCTTGTGCGGGGTGGGCGGCGTATGGGGTAGAACTGTTGCTAGGCGAAAGCAGCAGCTCAGGGGCGGCGTAGGGAAGTGATCCGGGCGCGAAGCCTCGGTTCGGGACCGTCGCTGGCGAGCCCGATGCGGGGTACGGGCTCGAGGTTCGGTGCCGCGTGGGGTTCCCGTGGCGGAGTCTGAGGGACAGGTGCTGGGGAAGCTTGCCCGCGGTCCTACCGACCGATCGGGGCCCGAGAGCGTTGGAAGAAGGCGGGCGGGCGTGTGAGAGCGTGCGCGATCGTTGGACACCTTCACCCTCGGACTCGACACCGTCGTCGATCTCGCCGATCTTTCGTGCCATTCCGAAGTCGCCAATTTTACAGACACCCATCTCGTCTACAAGCACATTCTCCAACTTCAGATCCCCGTGCACGAACCCCGCAACCTCGTGCATGTACCGCAGCCCCCGCACCACCTGCCTGAACATCATGCCTGCATCATCCTGCGGAAGCGCCGGGTTGCCGTCACGCTTCAGGATATCAAACAGACTCCCTGCAGGGCAGTACACGGTGAAAAAGAAGTCGGCGTAGGACGTGTTGTTGACGGTGAAGAGCGGGAGTGTGTGCTCGTGGTTAAGGGAAGTCCACACCTGCGCTTCGCGTTCGAGGCTCTTGCGCGCCAACGCGGGGTCGGGCTGCTTGTCAAGGTCGGCATGCCGCACAATCTTGACAGCCACAGTGCCACCCTGCAACGAAGATGCGGTACGAATGATGGAGAAACCGCCACGGCCGACGATAGGCCCCAGTGTGTATCCGGCCACAATCGCACCTTCATCGTCTGGGGGAAGCGACCGCTCAGAGGGTGTCGGGCTGAAGGCAGACAGGAACATAGCCGCTGGAGAGGAGGAGAGGTCCACATCCGGGAAGTCGTCCGCAGGCAAAGGGGAGATGACAGGAGAGCCAAAGAAGCCCAGAGGCGGCTCAGAGAATGCGACCGCAGGAGGATGCGACGCAAACGGTGCCAGCTCCTCAGAGATTTTTTGGTCGGGATCTAGGGCGTTTCCATTGATCCTCTCCTGGTTGGCAGCGGGGAATGCGCACGGCCCTTCGTGGACGACAAGAGCAGGGAGTCGCTGTCGGTGAGGTCCATTGTGAGATGTCCTGGGGGAATTGTGACTTCTGTCCGGGGCGAAATGTGGCATATAACTTGTCGACTGTGTTTCTGCGAGTGTTTTAGATGTCAAGCAGCAGGGGAGGGTGAGTAGATGGAGGATGTCGAGCGGTGGGAGGTGATGGTGGGGAGTCAAGAAGTGCGGGGCGCGACGGGTTCCGCGTCAAACTCTGCATTGTTACGTAATCATGCCCGTTTGAGCCACTTCACCCAGGCCCACCGTGCCTCGGCTTGTCCAATCCCCTCTGGTCGAGACTCTCAGGGTGCGGGTAAAGCACGAAAGGGTCGTCGTCGGATGTTTTGGATCGCCAGCGGGAATCGACCTCGATGCTTCCGACGGTCGATCTTCAAAACGATGTCATTTGGCCACAATCTTCCTAATCCAGGTAATCCGTTGGGACCAGTCAAAATCCAGTACCTCGTTCTCTCGCCGGATCCAAATATGCCGTACAGAGAAACTCACAAACGGTCTTACAATGCCTTGACACCCTGTCTCCATCTTCCTGGACCCGAACGCTCTCCGACGTCATCCTCGTCCGGCACGATAACGCCACCGTCGTCGTCGAAGATGTCATAGCCGAGGTTGTAACGCTTCGACGGGTTGACGACTCGGCGTGGAGGGTGTGCTTGTGCAGCCTTCTCCAGCTTGATGAAGAGCTCAATGGGGAGCCTGCGAACTGCACGACTCGTCAGCAACTATCCTTCCGGAGCCGGCATAGAAGGCGCGCACCATGGTGGTTCTCCTCCACGCGCGAAGGAGTCACACTCTTGGGCAGTACGATAGTCTGCGTTTCGTGAGGTTGACTATAACTAAAATGATAACGCGCCCACTTACGCCACGCTGCACATGCCACGAGATGATGACCTGAGCTGGGGTGATGCTCAGAGCCCTCGCAATTTCTTTGACTTCAGGGACGTTGAACGTCTCCTTGACTAGATCGTTGCTACCCAGCGGGGAGTATGCTTCGAGAAGCAACCCATTCTCCTTAGCCCACTACCGGCGCATACATTCATCAGCTATGCATCAATAAGGTAGGGAGGGGTCATACTTTGAGCAACTCAGGTTGCGGATTCCAGAAGTTCAATTCAACCTGGTTGACGGCTGGCGTGTACTTAAGCGAGTTCGCCGTCAAGTTGCGCAGCCTCGGAATGTTGAAGCTAATACGGCCTCAGCACACCAACTAGAAGAGCGAAAAAGCAGACGCACTTGCTAACGCCGATATTCCGGACTTTGCCCTTGTCCACCATTTCCTCAAGCTTCTTCCACGTTGGGTACGGGTTCGCGGTCAATGCCCCGTCAACTTCGTCCTCTGTCCCCTTCTTCAATGCAATCGGCCTACCAGCCCCTATCACAAGACAGCTCTCTAAGAGACGGACACCACTCACCAATGGATAAGGTACAGATCGAGGTAGTCAACGCCGAGCTTGTTGAGCGAGTCGTCAAGAGCGGGCTCTACATCATCAGGCGCGTGGAACGCGTTCCAAAGCTAAATGCACGCATATACTCAACAACTACACACAAACGACGATCGCCAGTCTCGCACCTTTGACGTGAGCCAAACCTGGTCCCTCGGGACGCCGCTCACCCTCAACGCCTCGCCGACTTCCTCCTCGTTCTAGCGTGAAGCCACGCTCATCAAAATAAACCTCAGGGGCCCACGCTCACGCAACTCGCACTTACATGATACGCCCACGCTCCGTCGATGTGCCTGTAGCCGGCCTCCAAAGCCGCCTTGACAGCGCCGCCAACCTGGTTCGGAGGGGCCTTCCACACGCCTGTATGCACCGCGGTTCAGCCACGTCTCCATATACGTCAGAGCTCACCGGAGCCGCACCGAGCGCGACCGACGGGATCTTATCGCCCGACGGGAGGGTGAAGTGCCGCGCGAGACTCGCGCCGTTGACCGAGGAGCTGAAGTTGGGGTGCTTGCCCGAGCCGCGGCAGGGCGTCCCCAGGCGCGTCCGCGCGGTCGGGGCGGCGAGCTTCTTCGCGACGAGATAAGAGGCCTGGAAGAAGGCGACCATGGAGAGGACGAGGAATAGGAGACGCTTCCAGGAGAAGGTGCGGCGGTGATCGTGCTCGAGGTCTTCGAGATCGTCGTCAGATTCAGGCTTGGGCTGCTCAACGTCGTCGATGGGAAGCTCGTGTTGGGGCACGAGCTGGTAGCGGGGAGGCGACATGGCGGTAGGTTGGGAAGGAAGTAAGATTAGATTCATTGGCAAAGCTCCGATTGCGTAATATTCTCAGCCATTTTAAGATGCTCGTAGGTCAATTGCAATGCATTTGTTCTCTGTATTATATTATCCATGGTCTGAAACTAGTGTTTAACAGTAGATGTTTTCGGGTGATCCAGTTAACTGGAGTCAAGACAAGTAGTTCGGCATTCTGTCTGGAGGTGCATCTACCGACGTCATTTCGACATTGGCAGGCGGTGACTCGTGACCGGTTGACCACGTGTCTGGCATCAACAGAGCATGGGCGCTTATAGACTGTCCAATGTTTTCGCACTGCATCACCCAGTGGTTGTTCTGATTCGAATGCATATACGCTGGACAGCGCATTACTTACTTAGTAGCGACTCGGAATACAGGTGATCAGTCGATTTGTTTCTACTTGTGAGAACATTCGCATGTCAATGGGATGCTTATCGCTGACCGCTTCCGCAGTGACAGATCCTGACTGGCATGACCATTGATGTCAGCGACAACGACGCTGTGCAACAGTTTGGATCAGTACCATCACATCTGTACTACATACTTCTTGGGAAGTTGCTCAAGCTCAAGATGCAGTCAAGGTATGGTTGACACATCGAGCCTTGGGGATCGTGCTGACGCCGATACAGGGATCTAAGCGTTAACCAGAGTGCATTGGCAGTGCAACCGGACAGTCCTCTCAACTTGGACGTCCTCCGCACAGTCATGACGTTCGCTTCAGTGGTCGACTTGAAGGAGCTCGCCGTCGTCTCCCGCCCTCTGCGAGAAGAGGCATTACGTGAGATCCTGACTCGAGGTGTGCACCTTCGGAGAGGCACCGCCAGGCTCCAATCGTTCTGCCACTTCATGCTCAAGCGAGACCCCCCTCTATACCCCTTCCTTCACACACTCGTCCTCGAGCACACCCCGGGCCGTGCATCGGACGAGTTCGACCCCAACGACCTCCTCCAGGTGCTCTCGCGCGCGACATACCTCCGCGATCTCCGGATACGATGGTGCGACCATCTCTTCACTGCCAACTCGGCCCTGGGCCTCCCAGTGACCCTCCCACAACTCCAGGACCTTCGCCGCCTTGAGATCTGGACGCGACAGAACACCACGGACCCGCTGGTCGCAAAGACCGTGCTCCGTCTCCCCACCCAGCTCCACAATCTGCAATTTTCTTCCGACGCGGACAACCAGCTGCCGCACGACTTCCCGAACCTCCTCGCAGCGCGCCAACAGTCCATCCATCGCCTCCGCATCTGCTACCCCGACCTCACGAGCATTCCCTGGGCCCCCTTCACCTCCGTCCGCGTCCTCTTCCTGACGATCGGCAAAAAGCTACCAAGTCTCCCGCATCTGGCCCAGATCTTCCCGAACCTCCGGGAGCTCGCCGTTTTCGCCGTCGGCTTCGAAGTCGACTTCGGCCACCCTGCGCCCGAGCACGTCAAAGCGCGGCAAGACGCGATCGCGTTCCAGAACTCGGGCGGCGGATGGAAGAGCCTCGACGTGCTCACGACGACCACGATCGGCGATCCCTGGGTCCTCTGTCTGGCCTGTCATGTCGGGAGCGTCAGGCTGGGGAACTACGACGTGGGCAGCCATGCGGCGTTCGTGGACGTCGTGTCGCGCACGCGCCCTAAGAAGGTCACTCTGCACCTTGCGTGTGCGCAGTACTGCACGAAGCCGGAGTCTGAGCCGAGCATCTTCCTCTCTGATCCCTCCAATGGGGCAGTCGCAGGCCTACAAGGAGTGACCCATGCCCTGCTGCCTTTCACCATCTCTTCGTTCTGGCAAGATCAGACTACGTCTGCCATCGTGGTACGCCAACACTCTCTTTCCCAGACATTCGATGTTGTCGGTACCTAACGTTAAATTTGTTCGCGTAGGACGTGATCGTGTCCCACATCAGCGACTCCCGCCTCGAGTACCTCCACCTCGCGTTTGCGGAGTTCTTCATGGCTTCCTCGGAGCTCGACGAGCGTGTGCTGACGCCGCGAGACATCCATCCGCACTCCGTAAAGGTCATTGAAGATATCAATGTCGACCTCCTGGTATTGGAAGTCGCTGTGGCTGGGCCGCATCTACGTGTTCTTGTCCTCACGCTTGCGACGCGCGACCAGAGCGTGTGGATGATCGGCAACTTGAGCGAAGGCGTCGGAAAGAGGATCACTAGAGTTCAGGATCCCCACTCTGCGAGGGAGATCATAGAGAGGGAGGAACGTGCGTACCTGTATCCCAACTAGTACGTCTATCACTTATCGAGGTATCCGTATTCGAGGTTACCTTGTGTATGTTAGTACTGTATCCTGGGTTGCGGAAAATGCTTTCCGGTCCTACTTAAGTTGTTCGCTTTCTGGATGGCCAGTAGAAGGTTAAATATTAAATGATTGAACACTCATGGCAGGGCCTGTCGTGGGAAAACTTGAAATTGAACTGCACGTGGTGGTCTACTGTGCAAAGCAGTCTTGTATCCCAACCGCATTGCCTCCCATCGATATCTGTGGCGAATTCACCCGACGTACATATATCACTCGCTCTATTTTTCCAGTCACTGAGGTCGGTGTTTTGCTAATTCCTAACGAGATGTCGTGTTCTCATTCCTTTTCACCGACTCTCAGGTCCCCGAGATCGTCTGTTGAGATGGGGCCAAGGTATCGTGTATTGTGTTTGTCGAATATCCCTTCCTTGGATTGAACCGCCTTCATTTGAGGACCCTGAAGCAGAGTCAAGAACATGCTGCACCATCCCTGAATCTCGATGTCTTCCAGACAGTCTTGAACCACCTCTCTGTAGCCGACCTGAAGCAAATCGCTGTCGTCTCCCACATCTTCCATGAGGAGGCTGTCCGGGAGATCCTCACTCGGGGCGTCCGCTTCAGGGGCCATGCTACCAAGCTGGAATCGTTCTGCCATTTTATGCTCAGACAGGACCCCCCACTATTCCCGTTGCTCCACAGTGTCGACATTGATGTGGCACATCGCTCGCCCGATTTCAATCCTAATGACCTGCTCGAAGTGCTTTCCCGTGCCACACACCTCTGTCACCTTCGGATTTGTTGGACCGGCCTTCTGTTCACTCCAGACTGCGATGAACGCTTGACGACCATCATCCCCAAGCTCCAACACCTCCGCCACCTTCGGCTTTTGACCCTCCAGGTCGCCACAGACAAGCACGTCGCAGAGATCGCCCTCAACCTTCGCTCGCAGCTTGACACCTTCGACGCACTCTGCCGGCAAAGCTCGCCCTTCCACGTCAACCAGCACTTTCCGCACAACCTCGGAGAACACCAAACACACCTCCGCGTCCTTCGCATCGGCTCTCCCGACCTCACCAGCACTCGTTGGGTCCCCCTTCCCTCCGTCCGGACGCTGGAGCTCCTTTGGCCCGGGAGCCGGCCAGTTAGCCTTCGGCACATCGCCCAGACCTTTCCCTGCCTTCGCGAGCTTGCTATCTGTCTCGGGCTCCCCGGGACTTCCATCCGCGTCCGGGGTTTAGACCCCGACCAAGTCCGGGCCCGGGATGAAGCCCTGGCGTTCCAGAGGCAGGGCGGTGGGTGGAAGAGCCTCGACGTCCTCGTCGCGAGCACTGTCCCCGAAGCGTGGGTGCTCTGTCTGACGTGCCCCGTTCGGTCGGTCCGGCTCGGAACATACCACGCCGCCGACCATGCCGCGTTTGTCGACGTCGTCTCTGCGGCGCGCCCGAGGAAGGTCACCGTCGCTCTCTCGTGTACGACGCATTGCGTGCATCCGGAAGGGGGGCAGAGTGTCTTCCTCTTCCCAACGGACGCTGGACCTGGGACTGGCGTGGTGACGCACGCTGTCGTGTTTCTCAAGCTGCATATCGTGCGATATCCGATTCTCATTGGGTCGGTTGAGCAGAACACGTCTGGAATCCTTGTACGCCCAATTCCCCTTCTGCGTATTGGGGTGATCTGGACAGCTGATGTTTCATGATGGGTGCAGGAGACGGTTGGATCTCACGTCAAACATTCGCGCCTGGAATACCTTCACGTCGCGATCGCTGTATACGAGTTTGGTCCTGAAGAATACGCCAAGCCTGAGTGGGAGGTGTATGAACACGTGCTAAAGCCGTCTTCTGTCGTCCTTTACTCCCTCCGACCGATTTTCGGCGGCATCGACATCGAGCTTCTTGTTTCTCAACTGGCGGCGGCTGGGGAGCACCTACGAGTTATAGCCTTGACAATCTCCGCACGAGGTCAACACGTGTGGAGTATTGACAGGAAGGGAGGCGGGCTAACTATCCACAGAATCATGGATTCGATGTCCGCCAGGGAGATTATCGAGCGGGAAGAGCGTTCGTACATGTATTAACCAAGACTCCGATCGCTACTACCGTATAGATCGCAATGCTCCGGCAAGCTACGGAAGTCTTTCGTGTCTGCAGCTGTGTCCTTCCTGCTTCGATCTCTGCGTCGCAGGCTCACATGTCCGACAGATACACTGGTGTATCCAATGAGGTGGCGATTCAAACACCCTCTGCCATTGCATGAGGCCACAGAAGCCAAATGTGCTGCGGCAGCCTTGTCGTCCAGGCGCTTCATATCCAAACCTTACTGGTACCTGCGACCTATGGCATATATAAGGAGTCCCCAGTTTACGATCCAGAACTCAACAGCCCAACCACCCATTTCATCCATCACTCATCTCCCTTCAACCATGTCATATTCGTACTACAACCGACCAAGTGGCAACACTGGATACCGAGGTGGAGGTTCGCGCAACAGAGGCTCCTTCTCGTCAAGCACATCCGCAGATACCGTCAGCCTGCCACCCGACCGCGACCTCATGGAAGGGTTGCGCAGCCAGGCCGTCCAGACACTCTCCAGACCTCAGGTCGATACTACCACCGGCAACCCCGTCAAACCCGAGAACGTCAAGTACCTCGGCTCGTACAACTGGGTCGAGGAGAGTACACCCACGATCATCGTCCCAGGTGCGTACATACCTGTGTCGTCGAATCCTAGCCATTGTGGCACTGCCAGCGCGGCACTGACGAACATGTTCGCCCAGGCTCGCCGCCAGAATGGCGGGAGCGACCCTTCCCGTACCGCGTCGCGTTCGACACCGCGGTCCGTTACGTCGACCAGAACGGCTACCGTATGGGGAAGGCCTCGTGCCTGTTCCCCCTCTTCCGCGCCGTGGACGTCATCGCGGAGGAGAACGCCGACACTTCCCTCGACTGGGGCTCGATCGACATCATCACCGACCGCAACGGCTTGCGAAAGCTCATGCGGTGGCTGCAGTACTCGTCGGGCCCGGAGAAAGAACCGCTGAAGGAGTTCCGGATCGACCTGCAATTGGGAGGGAAGAAGACGGTGTTGATGAGCAGGTGGGAGAAGCGCACTAGAGAGAACGCTGAACCGCCCAAGTCGGGCTGTGGGATCAACTTCGAACGAGAGAGCACGAGGCCGACGAAGGGGTGTGACAGGAGCACTGGTCATCATCGTATTGTGCAATATGTGAGTGATCTGTTTTCGCGTCAAAGGGGAGGTGAGACTCACTACGGAATCATTGCAGAACATGGGAGGGCTCAAGATCATCGTTCGTTGCGAAGTGGATGCATGCATCCCCGGACCAGCCTCTGAGGCTACCACAAGCACGACTCGGGCCACAGCATCGCGCACTACCAGCACACACACCACTTCGTCCAACCTGGACGACCTCAGCGACATGCTCTCCGGTCTGAACGTCTCCCGAGGGACCTCCACCTCAACCACGTCCCCCACCACACAAAGCGCAGACCTCACAGTCATCCACGCCGGGATCCAACGCCCCCAGTCCTCGATGGTCGAGCTCACGACCCGGTCAGCCCGGTACGTCGACCAGTTCGACTGGGCAGAGCAGTACCCGCAGCTCTTCCTCTCGGATGTCCCCCACCTCTTCCTCGCTGTGCACGAGCGCGGCGTCTTCCAGCGCATCAAGAAGCACGAGCTCGGGACGACCGAGTTCCGCCGCGTCGAGAACGACAGCAAGATCCAGAAGGGATTCCGCCAGCTGGTGGCAGTCCTGCGGACCGTGCAGAGCCTGGTGAAGGAGCATGGAGCGCGGGGCCGGCTCAGCCTCGTGTGTCGCGATGGGAGACTGGAGGTGTTCGAACGCACCTCTGACCAGGGAGCTGTGCCGGATAGCGACTTGGAGCGGTTCGGCGTTTGATAAGCGGGTGTCCAAGCAAGGTGGAATATCCTTCCATGCTATCATAGACCCAGAGGATGTCGGCACCATAGATACGCGCTTTCCTATATCAGTTGTATGTGTCTCGCACCTTGGCCTCGGTGATGGATCTCATAAATAGACAGATGCGACTTGGAGACGAAGTTTTCGTGTTTCTCCGACTTCCTGGATGGCAAGAGCCAAGGTACGCTTTGCGTCAGGGCAGCAAGGATGGATGATGCGTAGGACCTTCAAGACCATTGTGGGTTTGGAAGAGGTGGACGAACATCGTACCACAAGAGTCAGCGACTTGGACACTGGCCAGTCGGGTAGTCGCCGCCGTCGTCAGTATTTCGACTCCATTTTGAGACATCGCCGGGAAAGCCGGAAAGATCTCGGGGCGCCTTTGGCGCTCCATGCCGTCTAGGAGACGCGCACGGCTTCAACCGCCACGGTGCCAATCGTCAGGTCATCAGCGCACTGCAGATCTACTGTTCGCCGAGAGGACGGGAATATAACGATAAGCGAGATACAGGGGGAAAGATACGAAGATACTTATCTCAACGCCCGTACACGACATATCGCATCGACTCGTCGGCCCCAGCGGGTGCGCTGCAATGGGCAATGTATTACGCGGCCCATTCCTCGCGCGGCATAGCCATTGTGTCCCTCGGAGAAATAGCATCATGGCGTCGAAGCGGGTCTACGCTTATGCATGCGAGTAGTTACTGTACGCGTACTGCACATCTTCACGCCAGTGACGACGGTCGGCGATGGACGGAGTCAGGAACGCTATCCTTGACATGGATGTGAAGGAACCGGTGGCCATAACGTCGTCATCGTTTCTGTATTGAGAACAGAGACAAACCGGAGACCGCATCCAGTACGCTTCAAGCTTACACCTTCCACCCATCTGCATCAGAGCGAGTAAGACAAGACGCATCATATACACACACGGTGGAGTGCTCACCTACATCTTCACAACCCCCCCTGCGAATCCAGCATGTATTCAACCCCACCTTTCCCGCCCCCGGGCACTGCGGCAATGGCTCTCCCGCGCCACCCTGAGGCTGGGACAGTCTAAGCATGGTGATGAGAATGGGAAACAGTGACGGAGATACAAGCTAGTACGTACAGACGGATACGAGCGGATACGTCGGAGCCGTGTCGTCGCCCGAGAGCCGTGGATTCAAGTTATGAGCGTCTTCACGATGTGCCCGTTGCCAGAGTCCTGTGTGTGCACGGCGGTCTCCGATACGTGTCGGGAGAAGCACGACACACGAGGACCCAGGAACTCAACGCGAGCGTGGGATGCGCCAGGTTGAGGATGCCGTAACTTGGGTCATCTTGGCCAGAACTTGGTGCCATCGCGATTGCGATATCACATTCATCCACAGGTACGCGTCGCGGTCGTCAGTACGCCGATCCGCGACAAACGGGGCTTCACCCAAGCGCGAGCGCGTCCACGCAGCATCGTGTCAAACAAGCGGTCGGAGGTCCCGGTACAGAAACGTGTGGCGTGCGCGCGCGCGCGCGGAGAAACCAGGCGGGCGGCGGGGGCGTGCATGAGAAGACCGAGGTTTCCGCTGGCGCCGTGTGTCCTGCGAGCCTCGAGGCGGGCAGCCTGTCCCATTGACATTCGTGCTCCAGCCAACGGCTCGCCTGGTCCCTTCCCACCGCAACTGACAGCGGAAGGCTGCTCGAAGTGGTGTATGACAGGTAGGAAGGTTCTTGGCCGTGCGCGTCGGAGCGCCGCGATGCAGATTGTGCCCGAAAGTAGGGTGGAGTCGATGTGCTTCGGTGCGAGCCTCGAGGCAAGCGTCAAATGGGATGTCAGAGAAGGGGGTGCGCTCGGAGACGCGGGGTGCATACGCAGGTCTAGGCAAAGCCCACGACGAAATTGCAGAAGCCGCGAAGACGGGTAAGGCATACGGCGACATCAACAGAGAATGGATGCGGTGTCCTAGCAGCGAGCGTCTGCGCGTCAACGTTACATTGATCGCCGATAGAGGCGAGTCGACTGGTCCCAGTCCCATGTCGCTCGTATCCAGGCAATACGAAGACGCCCGTGAAGCACGGGACCAGTGGAGTACCCAAGTGGCGCGATGCTCGGGCCTGGGCGGGTAGGTTCCCTGCGCCGCGGCAGAAAACCCGCGCATAGAGCATCCGAGCAAACCCAAGTGGATTGCGTTCGTCTTCTCCACCACATCCGCATGGACATACCGCGCCTTGCTGACCGGTGGTGAGAACCCGCTGGGACATGCGGGCCGACTGCGCAGTGGGGGATGGAGGGGGAAGGGTGGAGGTAGACAGCGCATTCCCAAATGTCGCCTCGCCTCGCCGAATGGCGTAGATGGCATGGGAGGAATAAGGCGCACAGGAGGGGAAGGCATAGCAGCGCGTTAAGCGAGCGTTCAGGCACCGAGGGCAGAAATTGGAAGGCGGAATACAGGGTACAGAGCACGAGCACAGAGCTACCGGCAGCGGCGAATTGGAAGGAAGGCGAAGCCCGCGGCGACTTGACCTGTACGCTATCTTGGGCGATGAGCCATTTTCATTGTCGCCTGCGGCTTCGAAGGTTTGAGGGGCGAGGAATTGCCAGCGAGAACCGAGCGTCCGAGATCCTGAAGGAACAGCATGAGGAGACGCGTCCTGGTTCCACAATGCCTCTTCAGAAACGCAAAAACAAAACGGAGACAAAGTCGAGAAATCGAACGCAAACGATTAGCGAGAAGGAGTGGAGCAAATCAAGACTAGACAGAAGCTCGCTCTGTGAGTTCACAAACCTCGACTCTTAGAGACACCGACATCGACATCGCATGCTCTCTCGAAGGAGAAGCCCGCCTCTGAAGCGCACAGGGGGATTGTCGCCCCCGCAAACAGCAGTGTGACGTTATGCGCCACCCGAAGCCCTCGCCTACGCATAGTGCGGGCGTGGAAAAACCGTGGCCTCCCCCTTCGCCCTAAATCGAGGTACGGGCACCGCCTCCAGTGCGTGCGCGGCAAAGGAGCCTCGCACGGAATTCGCGAACGCAGTCAGCTCTATTGCGCGAGGGCAACGTGACCGCGCAGAACCTGCGCAGCACGCAGTCTGAGGCTCAGAGTACCGAGGGAAGGACGGGAGCGTGGACACGATCTGTCAAGTCTATTCCGGCCGCGGGTGCGCAGGGCTGAGAGCTCGTCGCGTCGGCCGGCTATACCGTTAACGAGAATAGCTCGGTGCCCGTGCCAAGAAGTGGTCCTGGCAGGAAGTGGGTGCGCGCTCCCAGGCTGTCTCGTGTGCAAAGGCCGAGCTGAGAGGGGAAGCAAATGAAGCGGCCAGGAAGGAACGGGCTTTCAGACAGATGGCGACCTCGCACTCTGTACCGCTTGGTTGTAACAGCTCTCTGAGGGTGGCATGACCACACTGCAGATAGTGTGCTGGCTCGCGGAGATGATTGCGGGTCGCCGTGTCCGTCGATACCAGTGAGGGGCCCGAGGAGATCAGGGACCAGTGGAAAGTCGTGCACGATAAACACCATCCGGTCTTCGCGCGAAAGCAGGGAGAAATGTGCAGGCCAAGCCCATTCGTATCTCATCTGTTGGAGTAGCCAATCATCCAGGTAGTGTGTGAGTGTGAGCGGGGACTAAAGTAATCGCTGCTCTGAGAAAGGATGCTGACCCAAGAGGCGGATAACGCTCGATGAGCTTTGATCGGTCTGCGCGGCCGTCCCACCGTGTCTGCTCACGCACAACAGTCAGAACTAGCAGGTGTGAGAAAAGGCGGCGGGGCATGCATGTAGATTGACAGCTGCAGTTTGGGACATGAGCCCAAACGTACGCATGACACCGGCAGCGCAAATATATCAAATGGGTTAAAAACGGAAACCGGCATCCAAGACATGTTTTCTGACACACCCGTGTGCCCAAGGACTGAACAGACCCGATAGTATTATTGACTATTTCTCCGCCCGACAATTCGCCCTGTCGGAGCTCCGTCCACCGAAATTCAGGGCACCCACAGAGGGCTTTCCCGACGCAGAAGAATAATATATCTCGCCTGCGCTTGAGACGTCGTAGACAGCCAAGTTAAAAGCTTACGCATCTCAGCGGAAGTCTTCATGAGGCCTTGCCGTAATACGAAGGTCATGGAAACCACGCCCGCGTGAATGAAGGCGATGCCACGCTTAAATTCGGTCATGAGAGCATTCAACTTTATCCAGCTTTTTCAGATCGAACGTGGGTACTGTGACTTTCGACCTGTACCGGACTAGCCGAGGTCGCCATCGGTGTCGTCGCTGACGTTCTCAAGTGACAGTGGCGCTGGAAAGGACGACGGAGGTGTGCGTTCACCATTCATACCAGAGGCCAAGTAGATGTCTCCCTAGATCACGCACGCTGCCAAAACCATGCCCATTGACTATTGTGGCAGCACAGAATTCTGGACCGTGGAATACCAACGAGAGGCTTGGCCGAGGATACTGAAAAACAAAAACACGGGCAATCCAATAAATAGTCACTGACCCCCGGTCAAACCGGTCAGCTACTGACTGATTCGACTGACCGGTCTGACCACTCAGATTTGCCCCTTCGCCTCGCGCACAGATGATACTCAGCACAAGTGAATACGCAGCGCGGGTGGAGCCTCGCGATCGTTTCTGAGGCCTGAGGTGTTAAGCACGAGTACCACGGACATGAGTAGCCCCCCGCGTGGCAAATGCAAACATTGAATAGCTGTTACAGTCTTTGCTGCATTTATAGGCACCCTTTCGTGGCGGAATCAGCCACGGAGGCGTCCCTGGCTGAGACGTGATGATTCACGGGAATCCAGACATGATATTAAACAACTCATGCGCCAGTCTGCGTCAGCCATCGCCACAACGCCGTTGGACCATCACAAGCATGGAACAACGGACCCAACGCGTGTGCTTCTCTATGAGGTTCTCACCGAAACTTTCCACCTAGCGCGGGGAGCCGCGACAATGCGCTTCCTCGCCTTCAAGTTCCTGCTCGACGCGCGCCGCTTCGGTTCGAGTGACGACGGGCTTATGTTCGACCCTGTCGTCTATTAGCTAGACTGCCTAGTACAGTTCGACCAGGGACGGTCAGACCGGTCACACCTGGTGGTCGGTAGTGATCTGACCAGTTAATCTAAGTGTGACTGGTCCGAAATTTCCTGCCAATCATGTGGAAATGTGTGCGACATGCCGGTGCAATTGGAGACCATTGCGTTGCGCTCAAAGGTACGGCAGCATTGACAAGGCGATAAGTAATATATCAAGGGGAGCCGCATGATTCTGGCAACCCACTTATCCCGAAGACTGCGTATAAATGAGCACATTTAAGGCATACAGACGCACCTTAAGACTATAAGGAACAAGAATCGAGCCGTCCAGTATTTTTGGTCCATGATAGAGGACTGGCCGGTTGTGCGGCTAGAATAGGTGAATGGCGAGTAGGGTTTGGCGACGAGATAGGAAAAGTTGAATGCACGGAGCGCCTCTGGGTATTATCAGAAAGAGGCACGATGGGCCCCAGGGGCCGGGTGAGCGGGTCTTCCGAGTAGAAAGGGCGTAGTGAGAGGGGTCGAAAGCTTCGGGAGGCGGTCGCAGTCCACCGGGAGCGGTCGTGTGAGAAGAGAGGGGTGGGAACCGTGCGAGATACGACAGCGTGAGGATTTGTAAAGGCCGAGTGAGGTCGAGGGGGAAGGTGGGTGGATTCGGAGGATCGCAATTGAGTTGGGTTCCATGGACACCTCCCGAGACGAGACCTATCTTGGGCGGTGAAGAGATAAATGGGAGCGTTCCCAGTGGGGTAGCCGGCGAATTCTAGCATTGAGTACTATTGAGTATCAGTAAACCCGAGAATCAGTCGATAGACAAGTTGGCCATACGAACGCTGCCCGGCAGGATATATGCGCGCATTCAGTCATCCTGAACAGGAAGAATCTGTCGAGCAGTGAAGACCAGCGTCGCTGACGACGGCAAGGAGGGTGCTGGCGGTGAAAGAAAAATGGGAGGACGGACTAATGTCGGGAGAGAGGAGGACGGGGAATCAGAAGAGGGCTGATGGTAAGGGCGAGAGAGGGATGCTCTGTATGGATGCGGCTACCGAACGAGGCAGAAATCTCGGCAATATCCCACTTTGAACTCCGCTCACCAGACGCCCGCCCCGCGCGTTCGCGGAAACTGACGCGGCCTCCCTTAGACCTCTATATACTCCCCCTCCGCCCGTCCCCATCTCTCATCTCCCCCTTTGCTCATCGTCCGAACCATCCCGACACACATCCACATCCATCCACCCAGCACACACCGAGCTCACCATGCCCGACGGCTCCTTCGCCCACCCCCAACAGCGCCAGTTCAACCCCTACACCGACAATGGCGGTACCATCCTCGCCATCGCTGGTGCGGATTTCACCGTCATTGCTGGTGACACCCGCCAAAGCGAGGGCTACAGCATACAGACCCGCTACGCTCCCAAAGTCTTCCGACTGTGCGTCGATCCCTCCTCATCCCGTTTATGCAACGACCGTCCGCTCACCCGCTTCTGCTATCGCGCATACACAGAACTGATCGCGCCGTGCTCGCGGTCAATGGCTTCGCGGCGGACGGAAACATGTTTGTCAAGAAGGTGAAGCAACGGCTCGAGGTGCGTGCAAACTCGCGGGGTGACGCGTCTCGTCCAGCACTGATTGTGGCTCCGTTCCTAGTGGTACCGACATGCACATGCAAAGGACATGCCCCTTCGTGCGATCGCCCGTCTGATCCAAACCATGCTCTACGCTCAGCGTTTCTTCCCCTACTACGTCTACAACATCCTTGGGGGCATCGAGGAAGACGGTAAGTCACATCCGCATTCAGCGGCGCGATGCACGGCACCGGGCACCCCTTGCTTCTGGAGAACCCTGAATGTACAGAAGCGCCGCCTTCTGATACGTCTTCTTGCTTATCGTTTGTCAAACATGGGAACGGAGATATCCCAGTGTGCGATTTCTGGTTATGGGAGGGAACGCGCGTCCCACCAGCGCCTTGCGGTGTCTTCACAAATCACAGGCTTGCGTCATTCATACGACCATGCTCACACAATATATTTTTCCAGGTACTGGTGCGGTCTATTCCTTTGATCCCGTGGGATCATATGAACGCGAAGCCTGCCGAGCGGCGGGTGCTGCTCAATCACTCGTCCAGCCATTCCTCGACAACCAGGTTAGTTTCCTGCGATGATACGCATTGTACCCAACGTCTGACCCGACTCTTTTCCGATCTCAATCCGTCATGGTCGTTGCGATCCATCGTCTAGATATACTTCAAGAACCAGAAAGCGGCGGTCGGCCAAACACACCCGACCCACTTGCCGTTGTCAGATGTTCTTGCTATCGTCATTGACTCGTTCACCGGCGCAACGGAGCGCCACATCGAGGTACGTCTCCTTCCCTTTCCGTACAACGCCACTCCGCTCCTGCTGCGCTAGAACCACCCCGCAGCATGCTTCTCCCCCAGAATGCTTTAACCCCGAACCCTTGCTTATCTTTATCTCCTCTCTAGGTCGGTGACGGTCTCGAAATCTTCGTTGTCGTCGCGAAAGGTCACAGCCCACAAGGGATCGAGTCCATCCGCAACGCTCAGGAGGTGACCACGCAGGCGGACACCGATCGGATGTTCGTCATTCGGAGAGAGCTGAAGAAGGACTAGGCTGCGGCTGTACACAACGATTTGAAGACATCTCAATGGACGCTGCTTTCTTATCCGCTCTACCCCCCCTCCTGCGCGCATACGCACTCGTTCGAGTACTTTCGTCACCCCCAAATCTCGGGGCGTCTGGCCCTGGAACCCAAGGACGGGCGTGCGCCTGAACCGGACCCGGCACCGTTCTCGCTGCCCGTACATTTTGATATGCTCTATGTGCCCTCCCTCCCCCCTCCCCCATCTCGGCGGTCGTTAGATTCGGAGTGCGCGTGCGGGGGGGGGAGTAATGTATCAGTATCATCGTCGTTTGTTGTCGCGTCTTGGTATAACTAGAAGCAAAGCAATAATGTACATTGTTCGCCCGTACGCAACGTCCAAGCCCGAACTGCCCCGCCCGAATTTATCCGGCGACGTGTGCAGGGCGTTCAAGAACCACCGACGTCATGCGCTCGCAGCCAGTGGTTGTCGACCTACAGCACATGTGCGCGTGCAGGTTGTCTACCGACCGCGAGTCGACTCTACCGCCGACCACGAAGGTTATGGTTATAGAACTTGGGGATCATCACAACTTTGATATCCACGCCCGCCTAGGCGCTTATGGACGAAGTGGGTCATGCGGCGCCGGCGGGCCCGAGTCCCGCACTCCGAGGTATATGCTACTGGACGGCAGGCCGCTCCCCGACCATCTGTGTGCGTCGTGGACAGACGTGAAGAGACGTGAAGGGGTTCCAACTGCCAACTGCCAGGGCACCGACCTCGAGCGCTATGCGATGGGAGTCGACTGAGCTGAAGTGCAGCTGGCTGTGCTGGGTTTCGTTGCGGGATGCTCGACGCGGCCTGGGATTGCCAAACGGACGTTCAGGTTGCGGGGTGGCCCCAGGAAGGAAGGCCGCATGGGCGGCGGCGGGGCGCGGGGGGCGCGGGAGAATTGGGCACCTGCCAGTGAACCTCGGAAAAACGCATTAAATAGCCGGATGCGAGCGTATGTCCGAGCGAAGCCAGTGATCAGACGTATTCACGTTTTCTATTGCGGTGTATGTATTGGGCGGATGCGTGTGGGATGCCCCTGCCGCCGTCTGATAGTCGAGCGAGCATGCGACGGTGGGAGAGGGAAGGCTGAACTGGAAGGATGTGGCATATGGATGTTGCGGGGAGGGGGGTGGGGGTTGCGCTTCGCTGCCGTCAGGGACAGTCTGAAAGTGTTTGAGGATTGCACTGGTCTCAGGGCGGGCTTCTGCGGGACCGTGCTCCTGTCCACTGAATGGGCACCCGAAGGTTCGAGGGCGACCGGGTCGGCGGGTGGACCTGAGCAGGACGTCCGAGTCATGAGGGGTCGAGGACCATAGAGCGAAGACGTCGATATCGGCCGAAGGAGGAGAGCCGTCCGACGGAGAAATAGACACGTTGTAGCATGCGCACGGGTGCGCATGAGAGAATCCCCCCGCGTCGACTGTCGAGGACAACTCTGAGCATTGAACACCCGCGGCGAAGCTGCATACAACTCCAGCAATGATGTCCAACGTTGTCAAACTTTGCTACCGAAAAAGAGACCGTCCGCGGGGGTGGGGGACTGCTCGAGCAGGTGATCTGGAACACGGGACGAGCTGCTTCAGAGCATATGTTCCTCCAGTCATAGGACCTGGGCGGATGTCCTGTCCTCCTCGCATGCGTGCTCGAGATGCCGGGCGAGCGGCGGGCACGGCAAGAGAATGGATGGCTTTCACGCGACCATCGGCGAGCCTTGTATATCGTGACGTCGATAGAGTGTGTCGATGGAGAGTGTGCCGGCCGTATCGGAAGTTGTCGAGAGAGGCGGGCCTCCGCGCGTCCCCGGAGGATTTTGTGGGAGACCTCGTGTGCGGGGCGTGGCTCGAAGGAAGCATTTGTCTGGGGAATGCGGGGAAATAGATAGTGCCAGGAACGCTTGTGTGTGGGGGAGCGATATCCGCCAGGAATTTGGAGCTTAACATGTGGGGAAGAGACGGCCGCGGAGGGGGCTGACACACGTGCCAGGATCTTGCCCGAGAACACTATCGTGTTCGGTTTGCAGTGTATGGAGTAGGGAATATAGCATGCATCATTATCATTACTGTGAGGTTCAAAAGGCCTGGTATCAAGGTCAGTACTGATGCACGCACCGTGACATGCTTGAAACCAGAGAGCAGCGGTGAGTTACTCCAGAGAAGATTGGGGACCAACTAGCGCGAGTGTTTCTGATCGTCCGTGCCCGAAAACGGCGTTTTCATGTTGACGATTGGATAAGACACGGTGCAGTACGGAATAACTCACCGATGGTCTTCCTACTAGCGTTACCTAGCGCAACAGGAAATGGAGGGTGTTGTGCAAACTATGTCGGCCTCCTAACTGACGTTGAAGACAGCCCGGCGGAACCTAGAAACGCTGTTTACCAATTGACCAATATTGTGTTGGTACTCGATAAGGTTAACTGGGAAGGGGTTGATTTTTGGAGTGGGGCAGTTCAGTTTGAAGTTCGAAGACGCGGGAGACGCCCAATTGATGATGAGTCACCGATTTGGAACTAGCCGCTTTCGCACGGGGATGCTACTCCCCTCTTGCCCTCTTGCTATTGCCCCGTCCTCCACCGGCGGGAGTAATCATGGATAACCACACAGCGCTCAGTCTGGCGCTGTGAGCACGTTATCGCTCGTTATCGTCAGCTTTCTCAGTTTCGAGGTACCCGGCCGGTCAAGGAGATCTCACGATTGACGCGCCGCGGCGGTACGCTTCACCCGTGCAACGAGTCAGCACATCTGTGCCTTCACGGTTACATCGACGTAAATCGCAGGGAGGACGCGGATTTTTCGATGCATACATGGACTTTCTGCACCGGCAGGGCACTGGCAGACGATGAAGTCATTCGGTTTGACATTTCCCAATCGTATGTCACTGGCTTCGTCGTCACCCCCTCCATAACACTACGTACTGAGTACTGATGTGTTGGCAGACTTGTGCCAAGCTCAAGGTCCGTAGGGTCACTTCCGTTATAGCGTTAGAAGCCGCTGACATGCATCCATTACACCATTTCCCCCCTCTATCGCAACTAAGTATGTGCTGATGCATCACAGCATGCTTATCAATCACATTGCCTCGCATTGCAGCAAACACAAAGCTTGACATTGACATTGACAAGGTGGCAATGTGTATACGCCGATAGAACGGAGAATGGATTGCGATTGAGTCTGGTGAGCGCCGAGGCATGGTGGAGGGCGTCTATATACGTAAGCAATATTGACCAATCTTCCCTCGGCTATGTCGCCTTGTGTCGCTTGCTGACAACAGTTTTCCCAAAAGCAGGAAGGCGCCGTTTCGGGGACGAGGAAAGAAGGCGTGTGTGATTGTTGCACCCACGCCATAAAAGCGAGGAAGCGAGGCCAGCATGCCTTCCGACGACACACCTCGCAACTCTGCTCCTTCTCCTACATTCTGGGCGTGGTTCCTCTCCTTCTTCAGTTCCCAGCACCAGCACACGTACGACATGGTCGAGAAGGGCAGCAAGAAGAACGTCGTCATCGTCGGCGGCGGCGCTGCCGGTGGCGCCGTGGTTCTCCAGCTCTCCAAGAAGCTCGACCCGTCCCAGTACGAAATCATCCTCATCGATGCCCGTCCATTCTACACCCATCTTCCGGCCATGGCCCGTATTGCCGTCACCGCCGAGGAGAGCTTGGAGGACAAGGCGCTTTTCGGGTTCGAGAAGCTCTTCCACAACGCGAATGGCCAGGTCAAGCACGGCAAGGTTGTCTCCATCGTAGAGGCAGCTCCCGGAAAGGGCGGCGAGGTCGTTCTCGAGGATGGCGAGAGGATTTCCTACTCTGCCCTCCTGCTCGCGACGGGTGCCGTCTGGCCCGAAAGTATCCAGCTCCCCGAGACCGACTCCGCAACCAAGTCGCACCTCAGCTCCTGGAGAAGCAAGTTTGAGAAGGCTAACCACGTTGTTATCGTCGGTGGCGGTGCGGTCGGCATCGGTAAGTTTAAGCTTTGCTGTGGAATCTGCATTCGATTGGCTAAGTAAGGCGGCATCACATGTTATCAGAGCTCGCTGGAGAGATCAAACAAACGTTCCCCGTAAGCCCTGACCGTGTTCCCGTGCGCGTCGTGCACGACACTGACGACCAGTCCCACAGAAAAAGAGTGTCACCATCGTCCACCGCGACTCCCAACTCCTCAATGCCGCCTACCCCGACAAGTGGCGCAAAGACATCGAGCGCCGCGTGCGTGCGCGCAACATCAACCTCCTCCTCGGCGACTCTGTCGAGAACTCTGCTGTAGAGAACGTAAACGGGATCACCACCACCAATGGCAAGAGCCTCCCCGATGCTGACCTCGTGGTACGTCGCGCTCGACTCCTCGCTCTGCGCGTCTCGGTTGACGAGCTTTTCTCTTCCTCGTCCAGGTTCAAGCATTCGGCTCAAAGCCCGCGACGAGCTTCATCACCTCGCTCGGCGAGGACGTCGTCACGGCGCAGGGCACAGTCCGGGTGAACGAGTTCCTCGAGGTCGCGTTCCACCCGGGCGTGTTCGCCGCGGGCGACATCATCGACTGGGAGGAGCAGAAGCAGGCGGCGAAGGCGGGCTCGCACGCCGGCGTCGTCGCTGCGAACATCACCGCCTTCCTTCAGGGGCAGGCGCTCAAGAAGGCGTACAAGGGCAGCCCCGAGATGATCCTCATCCCGCTCGGCAAGGTGCGTCCTCGGCGCTCGTTGATGTTCGATGCGATGTGCTGACGGGATGTTGGTGTCTTTGTTCTTTGTCTTTGTCTTTGATGCAGAGCGGCGGCTCCGGCTACTTCGGCTTCTTGTGGGGCATCGTCGTTGGCGACTGGCTCACGAAGACGATAAAGGGCAAGGACCTGATGATTGGCATGGCCCGGGGAGCGCGTGGTCTCTGAGCATGCCCAGCGTTTGGTTTTGATCTGTACTAGAGTGCCTCGGGTCGTAGAGACATTCATATTGTTACCCCTTTCTGTTATTGTTGCGATATATCCCTATATGATATGTAGTACTGTATTCTAGTAATAGCATCTCTCCCATCGACAGTGATCTGCCAATTCGCGCAGCACCGGCTTTACGGCCTCTCGGTGGCAAGCTGCCACTCCACCGTCGGCGTGCTCCAAAACGACAGAGACATATCACAGAATTTAACGCAAGTCGGAGAAGCCTCGGAAGTGTTCAGCCCAAGTAACTCCGAGCTCGGGCGGTTTGTGGGCGCCCGGCCGTTCCGGATATGGCAACCTCTGTGGTTCGCGCCGAACGCCTCACTGGCACATAACGCACCTGTGAGGGCCCGAAGCAGGCTGCTCCGCCGACGATCAGCGTTCAATTCCTCGTCATATCGCGTAACTGCCGTGACACGGCGCAGATAGCAGCATGGATCCGGTCGGACGCCCACCGCTGCAGTGGGGGCGAGGCGATAGCCTGTATGTGGTGGCATGTCCGCGTTTTCTCCGGGGCTGCAGGACGCGGACGCGGGGTCGAGGCGCGATGATTCTCCAGGCGGGGGCTTCCCTGTGGTCTGCCTGAGAGCAGCTAGAACGAAGGCGCGAGCGAAATGCGTACTACGGGGTGGCGCGCGGGGCTCACGGATTCGTATACGGGCCGTATGGAGGGAGTGTGAAGTAGCGGCCGCAAGGCGGGGGCGAATGTTGAGAAGGGCGGACACCAGAAACCTGGATTCAGTGAAGAGTCAACTCTTCTGGTGCTTCCAGACGACGACGTCAGATACGGGGGTGGGGTCATGGACACGATCGTCGGCCGGGGGGACTTATCGGATACTCCGAGGTTGGCCGCGCGTGTCCTGCCAGTGGACGGCGGTTTCCTGGCAGGACCGGGGCTTGTGCAAGCTATTCATCGGTGTGAGGGTGATTATCTTGTCTTCTAGTTCAACGGGAGGATTTCTGACCGGCTTATAGCTTAGATATCTCGATGGAGTCTCGAAGCTCTGCCGCCGACGGCTTCGGGTACATTCGCGATAGCCTATGAGACATATGAGCATGCTCACTGAGAGGAATATATGCGAGAACGACAAGAACCTACCGGCGTTTCCGAAGACCTTGTGGTCCCCGGTGCTCAAAGACCACGGTCAGCGGTCGCGTGCCATTGGGCTCCATTCATTCACCGCGTGGTGAGCCATGTTTTGAGGGGAAGACCACCGCTATCAAAGCTAGATTTTGGGCCACATTCTTCTATAGACATATCCGTTCTATAGGTTTCAGCTGACGCAATAAGTAAAACCGCCTCCGGCGACCCGAGGAAAGCGATGGAGACGGTGTACAAGCTCGCCTTTTTGGAGCAGCCTCCTCTTCATTTCCCGCTCGGGAAGGATGCTGTCGCCGCCGTGAGGACGAAGACGAGCGCGTTCCTGGCAGACAAGGAGAAGTATGAGTCATGGTCGGAGGGGGTGGACAAGAGCGCGTAAGATTAGACAGCACCATAGAATCACGGACTCCAGTACACCCTGTCGGGTACAATCGCTGTTATGTCCTCCATTAATACACGCCTGTATCGACACTATGTAGCGGCGGTAACATACCGAACGCCATCAATTTCAGCGTCAGGCGTATCGCCAATTCTCGTCGTTTAATCATACTCAGTAGCAAGGATTCCGAATACAGCGCAAAGTAATGGTGGCATAATGGAGAAAAATACACAGGCGATAAAAGCGAACAAAACACGAGGAAGAGACGAGTGATGGAAGAGAGCCTACAGAGGAAGATTAACGAGAACACGCTCACAGCACAGTACCTTCACTGCGAAGGCCCAGGGACAAGGAGAACAGGGGGTAGGGCAATCATTGGCTTCCCGGGAGTAGATCGTTGTACGCAAGGCCGGCGGAACATTTGTTGCGTATATGACCACGCAACCCGTCGCTAGAGCGCTTGAGATCAAGCCAGTTCGTCGCATTGTCCTGCCACTCCCCGCTAGTGGGATTGTACCAGAGTCCGAAACCGGGCGACTGCGAATACTGGAGGCGCTGCTTGTAAGACGCTCGTAGGTGGATACCGAGACGGCGGACAGGGCCGCGGGACGCACCTTGTCGTATATCTCCCAACAGGCCGTGAACATTCCTCCAAGGCCCGTACCGAGCTCTTCGATGACCCCGATCGCAGCAGTGAACACACGCCCGAGATACTCCGCGTTCCAATCATAGTGGTTGTTCGTCTTCGTGGAGATGAAGTCGAGGCCCTGAACAGCAGTACCCCACTGCGCAGAGCCGGGCGCAGGCGCGATCGGCGCCTGGCTGATAGCTTCTCTGAGCAGCGTCATGGAGGGCGAGGGTCCAAGGGGCTGGTCAGGGCGGTCAGCGTAGCGATGGTTGGAACGCATGAAGGACACGGCGCGACGCATTGCGTCTTCACGGCTAGGAGTGAGGTCATCCGACGTCAGCGGTATTTCGCCATCGAGGAAGACGTAGTTCAGCACGACGTTGGAGGTATCCCAAATCCATGGTGCGAGGGCGACCTTCGCGTCGCGCAGGATGGGAGAATCGCAGACGTAGCGGTCTTGGAGTTTGGGGGGGTGGGGAAGGTTGAGGTCGTACCGAGCTCCAGGGCGGTAACCATAGGGGAGAAGGTTGCTCTGGAGCACGCCTCTCTGCGCTTCCTGTTTCAAGCTGAAAGGACGAGTTCAGGACAGATGGGGAAAGACGGAAAGGGCAACCCACAACTTCCAGAACCCGGCCGGGCCTCCATGTATCTTCCACGCCCTCCACTCTATGTCCCGCTCCCTATACTCTTTGAAGTAACGACCTATTGTCTGGTAACTGCAGAGCAAGGATCAACAAACTTCCACACCAGATGGTGGTGGCCACATACAAGCGATCGTTGAATCGGATACCGTCCAGATCTTCAGGGTTCAGAAGATACATTCTGATGGCTCTTGCCTTGTGAATCTAGGAGCGCCATAAGAGAATGTCGGAGAGAGCTGAAGCTCTGGTGGACTCACCGTCACATCGGCAGGTATGTCGGTGATCCAACCGTAGGTGTCACTGGCTGGGGTTTCGAGCACCATGGGTCTGAACTGAGGTGTGGTGGTAGAGGTATCCATGACGAAATCGGCGGCTGGTGGTCAACGAAGTCCATGCTTATAATAAGCTTAAGAACCGTGAGCTCCGTGGGAGATGAGGCCTTCGATGAGGAGCGGAGAGGAGAGGAGGATCGTATCCATCCGGCGCATCCGCCCAAAACTGACGAAAACGAGTCAAGATCAACCTGAACAAGCGCTCACCTCCTGATCTCGATGATTCTGGACCGTTTTCAACAAGCTTCCGGATGGAGGATGGGTCCACACGGCCGAGGTAAGGGCGACGGGATTCGTCGGGTTGGTTCATGTCCTATCCAATACAACGTTGCGGACAGGCTGGAGCCATATACTGATTGGAGATGCGCTTCGGCTTCAAGTTGCTGTGTCCGTACGGGCTGCACGTAGTAGGCTGCATCTATGGCGAATGTATAAGTTGTCGCCATTTAGAACAGAGCGATCCCTGTCGGACCTGATGACTCCTCCACCCCCTGTAACGGAGTCGAGGCTGGGATCGGAGCCAAAAGCCTCGACTCGGGCGGGTTACTGCAAAGCCAGTTAAGTCACCACAGAGTGACTCACCTAGTCTTGTATCGGAAGCGACACCAGGACAATTTGTGCTCCCGCGTTGTCTACCCCGCATACAGCCGAACGGAGCTGCTGATGGCTAGGACTCGTTGCGGGGGACGTAAAGAAAAGGACGGAAGTGCAGTTTGCTGCTTTTCAACAGCCTTCTAATTTCCCGCCCTGTAACGAGTCCTGAAATCCAGGTATGCAACTTGCCTCGAGCTGAAGTAGCATCAAAGTAGCATGGAGAGACGACTCGGAAGCCGGAGGGACGCCGGAAGGACGCCACCAACATGGCGGTGGCTTAGTCAGCGGACGTCTCCGCCGGCCGCGCTCCGGGACTGCCGAGTGAGTTCAGCATCCACTGGCCCTGCTTGTCTCTTCTCTGTGTTACGTGTTCTAGCATCTCTTGTCCAACCTGATTCTACCCCTGCCTGATGTTCGTCGCTTGTACCGGACTCCATGAAGCATTCTGAATCGTCGACCGACCACGGCGCAGCAATGCGACGTCGCTCGGTTGTGACTCTGAGACCGGGCGGGTATTCAGGATCCTGCGCTTCAAGCTTCATTGCTTCAACTAAGAGGTCTCTCTCTCTTTGTGTTCATCGTCTTTGCACTTACGCTGATACTCGATACCACACCTCAGGCCCCCTTAGTGCGCCAAAATGCTTGGAGTTCAGAGAAAATCCTACAAGCGCCCGGTTAGCGATGACATGGGTTCCCTCCGCGTTTCTTCGACAAGTCTCAATCGCGAATATCAAGAGTCGAAGATGTGCAGGTTTATGTATGCCAAGCTTTAAATACCATTTGCGCGTTTCTGATAGCATATATGGCTAATACCCATAGACCCAACAATAGCGAATGAAGGCCGCAAGTTTTGAGGCCTCAAACAGGACAGACCCATTCGTACCGCTCTTTAGGCGACTTCACCTGATTCACATTGGACAAAAGGGTTAGATGCCTAGTGAGTGCCTCATTAAATGTCAGCGGGGCTCGTCTTGAATACCGCATATTGTCATGCTAGGCGAAGTCGCCCGGACAACACGAGTTCGCTGCTAAAAGCAAGCTTTCAAGCAGTGGAAGCGGAAGTCCTACCGGACGGAATAGAACGTACGACCCTCACATCGATTCCTCTCCCATCTTGCTTAGAATTGAACAGGGACGGAAAGAAGGAAGGGGAAGGAAGAAATGGCGACATTCGTCCCAACCGCCACCGTCCCCATCGCGCGGCGAGCCTCGTCGACAGAGTGCTGGGCTTATTTGCAGATGCTGTTTTCTTCTCAATAGATCTGTTGATCCTGTAGATACCCACCACGAACGTATGAGTACCCCGATGGCTTACGATCGTGAAGATACCAAGTGATCAATGTCAACTTTGGATGACCAGTAAGCTCCCTGCCTCACTCCTCGCTCCGGCACCCATCCGTGATCGACAATGTTCCCCTTACAGGTGAGCACCTTCTGCGATCGACGGAAGCCGCTGGAGGCTGACAGCCGAAGAGAAGAAGCCAGCCTCTGCTCTCGTTGGTTTATATTTTGCGCCTCGACCGTCTCCTACCCCAACCCACCTTTCCTCCGTTCCTCGACCGAGCCTGGTCCCTCCTCAGCCAAGCCTTCACTAAATCGGAGCAAACATCACTTTTGTGGGACAGCCTTTCGCCACACTAAACCACTCAACCGGTCTTTCTCCACTCCTTTATCAGTCCCAACCCCTCCGCACCTATCCGTACTCCACAACGCATCAAGCATCCTTTACAGCAACACTGTCATCATCGCCTCTCGTTTGACGACATCTTCGCCAAGATCCACCTTCATTTTTTCCTTTCCTCCCCTCGCATCTCTCTTAACTATATTCCCAACACCCACCAAGTGTCGTCACTCGTACAGCAGTTTGTAATCCTCGCCGATCTCCGCCACAATGGTTCCAGTTGTCGCGCAACTGCGCGACGTCCTCGCGACGCCCACCGTGGTCATCTACGTCTTATCTTCACACCCTCTGCTCTCCCTCCTGATCTCTCTGGTCCTCGGCGTCGCGTTCTACTACAAGTCCACCGGCTTCAAGCTCCGTCGTTTCCTCGATGAGATCGTCATCGCGACCATCCCGTCCGCCGCGGCCTCGCCCCTCATTCCTCTGGCAGATGACTTTGACGAATGGATTTGGAGGGTGAGCGTTTGCTTTGCATATATGCGTTTTGTTTTGGGCAGAATGGCGACTCACATCCAGCACCGCTCCTCGGTCGTCGCAGGTCATCAAGCTCACCGACACGATCTCGCAATTAGTTGTCTACTTCAACGACGGCCGGCTGACGTACATCGAGCACCAAGTCGAGCACGTCTCTGCGCTCGAGGAGAAGGTCGCGTGCGTCCCCGCGCTCGAACAGGCCAACGCGACGCTCGAGACGGATAACTTCGCCCTCAAGGAGGACAACGCGGCGCTCGAGAGGACCAACGCTGGACTCAAACAGGAGAATGGTACGCTCACGCAGCGGAACGTTGCGCTCACGGACGACAATGCCGCGCTCAAGCAGGAGAACATTTCGCTCAAGGCTGCCGTCACGGGCCGCGCTGGTCTCACTCAGGAAAACACCACTCTCAAGCAGGACAACGCCGAGTACGCACAGAAGATCGCCACACTGAAGCAGGACAACGCCGAGCTCGTTCAAAAGAACACCACCCTCAAGGAGGCTGCGGCGAGGCATGCACGGGAGAACGCTACACTCAGGGAGGCCGCCGGAAGGCAAGCACAAGAGATCGTCGCCCTCAAGGACGCACCCGCGGCCAATCCGGCGCTTGAACAGGAGATCATCGCGCTCAACGACACCATCGCAGCAGAAAGGTTCCAGCACTCCACAGAGAAGACCGCATTCAACGACAAGGTGAACGCTCTCGAGACCGCCCGGGACGAGCTTCTCGCACGGCAGGAACAGTTGGCTGCCAAGCTCGAGGCTGCGGAAACCACTCTCACTGCCGCCACCGCTTCCGACGAGGCTCGTTCTGCGACCGAAGACAAGCTGCGCGCCGACGTTGCCGCCCTCAAGAAGAAGGTCGACCACCTCAGGAAGCAGCGCGAGGTCCATCTGGCTGACGACTCCGCTCGGACCCTTCAGTACCGCGCCGACCTCGTCAAGGTATCCTCCGACAGGGACGCTGCGATCGTCGACAAGGACACCGTACAACACACTCTCGCCGCCGTCACCTCGGAGAAGGACGCCGCCATCACCGCCAAGGACGCTGCTATCGCCGAGAGGAACGCCGCCATCGCCGCCAAGGACGCCGCCGTTACTGAGCGGGAGGCCGAAGTCGCGCAGCACCAAGCTACTCGTCGTACCCTCGTGGATATCACTTCTGCGAAAGACGCCGCCGTCACGGAGAAGGACATACTCGCCACCCGCCAGACTTCCACCGCCCGCGCCTTGGCCACGATGACCTCAGCCTGGAAGGTGGCGAAGAAGGAGAAGGACCAGGCGGTCGCCCAGCGGGACGAGGCCCAGCGCGCTGTCTCGGATGTGGTAGCGGAGAAGGGCGCTGCGGTAGCTCAGAAGGACGAGGCTGTCGCGGAGAAGGAGAAGGCGCACGCCGAGCGGGACGCCGCGATCGCCGCGCAAGTTGCCTCCGAGAGCGCTCTCGTCGCTATGACCTCGGAGAGGGATGCAGCCGTGGCCGAGAAGGAGGCCGCGGAGTCGACGAAGAAGGCAGAGGACCCAGCCGCGAGCCAACAGCTGGAGGCCGCGCACAAGGTCGCACAGAAGAAGATCAAGGAGCTAACCAAGACGAACGACAAATTGACTAACGACAATGAGCTCCTCAAGGTATTCCCTTCCGTGTGCATTTCCGCGCCCATCTTCGTGTAACTGAACCGCGATGTCTAGGGCGAAGTCTTGAAGGTCCAGACCAGCTGCAACAACTTCAAGAATCTGAACGTACGTCCCAGGGCCATTATCCACGAGTACGCGTGGCTCACCGTCTCTGCAGACCCAGAACATGAACAGGATGAAGATCATCCGGCGGGACAGGGACGAGTGGAAGGAGGCTCATGATCGCCAGGTCGGCCAGGTCAGCGCCAAGGCCGCCACACTCAGCAAGGCCGAGAACGATCTCCGGGAGAGCGTACAGAAGCTCGAAGAACAAGAGAAGCTCGTCACGCAACTGGCGGCCCGCATCACCGAACTGGAGTTGGGCTGCAGCGACTCCTCTGACGATGTCACTGTCACCGTCCCCACCGCTCAGCAGCACACGCCCCCTACTAGCCCTGACCGCGAGCCCGACACACCGGAAGAAACTACGGTTAAGAAGGCCGGGAAGACTCTCGGGGGAAGGTTCCTGCTGCCGTCGATCCTCGTTCGCCGCAGCGCCAGTGAGCTCGGCGAGAAGGCGAAGACGGCCACTCCAGTGAAGAAGTCCGCGTCCGCCCATGCGCGAGGGGACTCCGATTCGTCCACGTCGACGGTCCAACGGGACTCCATTGCGTCGATCATAGCCGAGAAGCAGCGGTCCACGCCCACCCACTCCCGTGGCGGCTCTCGGTCGTCGACGGCCACGCTCCAGCGCGACTCGGTCCTCGCCCAGCAGAACTTGCTCAACACCCTCACCGCGTTAGGCCTCCCTCGCGACACCCGCACGACTTAGGCTTCATCGGGACCGGCGTCTTCCCGTGCCGTCGACCTGGATCTTCGTGTATTCTCTCCTGTTCGCTTCTCGGCTGCTTCTTGGATATTACTGGCAACGACGGCGTAACGTAACCCTGGACGTTTCTCTCGATTCATACTGGATTCGGTTGGTTGCATGTGCGTCTTGACTCGAATCGATGTTCGGAATGATTAGCATGGTATGAACGTGCGTGCGTGCGAGTGGATTCAAGCTCGCAAACATTTCGTGACACCATACTATTACTGGTCGCTGATCCTCACTATACATATAATCATATAATTCTCATATTTGTTGTCTACGTGGAGGAGGCTAGTACGTAGTGCTTAGAAAATGGATATGTTGACGATGCAGTCTTGAACAAGCGTAGATTCTTAGTCGAGACGCCCGACGACCAGCGCTAGCGCTAACTGCACCTCACTCTCGACCATCATGTCCTCCGTCACTATGCTCTTGCTTAAGTTGAAGTTGCAGCAGCTTAACTGTTCGACTACCGACCTCACGATACCTAAGTCAAACACGAGGCATTCAACTCGTCCTCATGGACACACCCTTTAACCCCCCCCCTCTTTTCCGGCAGGCCGCAGCCATGGCCAGCTCAGGTGAAGGCCCTCTGAACAATCCCTACCGTGACGTTTCGCTAAGCAATCTGGCAGGAATCCGGACTTCGTAAGGATACGAGGTGTGTAGCTCCATTGCGGTCTAAGAAGATGGAAGCATCAACTTGCTTTGTGCATTTCTCAGATGTTCACAACTGTGGCGTTGCAGCAATATCGGCTGAAACGTAGGACATTGCAATTGACGACTCGCCGCTTGAGTTCACGGGCCCGGAAGAAAGTGCGTGTTCTTGTGCCGCTCCCCATTATGACTGTGTCCTGATACAATTCAGTGTAGCGCTATGGTAATAATGGTATCTAGCTACCAGCTTAATGTGTTCTATTGCGAAGAGTGGAATGTCGGGCGAAAGGCTACAGGATGCCACATCGGGCTAGAGGGTTTCGACTGCCGGTGAGTATGCCCTCATATTCGTTCGCCCAGTCTCATTGTGAGTATACGACTCGGAATGTGTCTATTATGGCACAGCCTGACCAGGCCCCGTGAGAGGCACACTTCGAACAAATGGGTGTCTTGTTGTTCGTCCAGCCTACGAGTCACCACGCCGGGCGTAGCAATCGTGACCGGCACATGGTCCGTGGCACTACTCTAGTATGCATATACCCCAACGACGTTCTATCCTGGGAGCCCTATGACGGGGAAGTTGCGGTCGCTACCCAGTGTTCTAGCATCAAACAAGCTATCCTACCATCGTCTTGGGGGCGTGTATATCACGGCTGCCTTCCCTACGGTCTCTATGAGGGCCGTAGATTGGACGGGGTGACCCCGGTGCAGGCGAGCTCCAGTACCGCCCAGATGGTCGACCACTCTCAAGGAGCACGCAGTTTATTTGGCAGACGATTTCCCGTTGGCCTTCCAGTATCGTGCGGATCTCATTAAGGTAGCCTTGGGGAGGACACCTTTGATCGCTGGCAAAGACACCGCCGAACGCGCTCTCGTCGCCGTCACCTGAGAGAAGGACACCACTATCTGAGTGATGATGGACGCGGTCGCGTCGAACGACACCTTCTCCACCTGCCAGACTTCTACCGCCTGTGCCTTGGCCACGATGAGATTGTGCAGGGGAAGTTTTCCTGAAGTACGTTTTCCGTTTGCTTTTGCCCACTCTTCGCCGTCAGTCTCATGTTGTTATTTTCGATGTGTAGGCATAGGTCACGAAGATCTAGACCGGCTCCAACAACTTTTAGGATCTCAACGTATGCTCGAGGAATCTGCGTTCTTGGACGAATGCCTGAGCAGGAGACAGCTCTACGTTCTGTTCAATAATGTGCGAGTCACTTCATCATTTACAGTACCCGCCGTTGCTGTCGTACGACTTGGGCTGCCGGAACGGGACCCATCTGCCCTTCCTCGCCTTCATATTATAACGGTTCCTCAGGACGGTCAAGCTGCATACAAGGTTGCGCGTGAGTTTTCCGTCCTCCTTATCTGAATCTCAACCATGCTTACTACGCATCGAAGCCTTCCGGCCCGCCGTGGCGTTCCCAAGCTTTGCGCTCCACATCGCGTTCCCTGTACAGATACTTATCGCAAGGTTGGCCTCCGAGCTGTATTCTATCTCCCACGCGTCATGCACGAGTGGTTTCTCAGGAGATGCGCGACGGGACTTACGGCTTGCTCTCGAACGGAAGGCCGGCGAAGTCTTGTGGTTTCAGCCGATATTGCTTGATGGCCATGTTTTTAGAAATCTATGGTGTGCCCGGTACCTCCGTCAGTGTTCGTTGCTCTTGAAGACGAATAATCGATAACCCACAATTGCGTCTTTAGGTACTTCCGACTCACGCCACCCAGTCCTCGAGTCGGTTGGGACATATCTTTTGCCAGAACCGTCCGCTGCCCCCGAGACACGGTCGGGGATAGTTTCGGCCCGTGGTCTCGGGGCCTGCTTCGCGCTCTGCGTATGGACTCTGGTGGACGAAGTTTTATCTGTGGCTTTGGGCATCGTGGAGTGGAGTGTCTCGAGTGGGAGGAAGAGGTCGACGGGAAGGACACGGTCGTGTAAGCGCCAACGCCACCGACGCGCGTAAGTACAACCTTGCGACATCTGCACCTGTGCTCACTTCGGTCCCAGCCATGGAGGTGGCCACACTAAGCGGCCATCCGACCACGCACAAATAAAGATACTGCACCCTGCTGTGGCGTCAGCGCCTGTCTATTGTCTAGAAGCCAACTCCACTCGGACAACTCCAACACAGACTCGTACGATGATCTCTCGCCACACGCTGGCGCATGCCTAAAGACATCAGCAAAACACTCACGTCGCGTTCGCACCTACAGAGTGCGCAGATAACCGCGCAACCTGCGGGGACCGATGCTGGAGAGGTGTCCCAAGCCGGCGGCTCCGTTCTCATCCAACCACCATCTCAGTGGCGCGACTCAAAAGTCGGAGAAGGCTCCAAGGTATGCAGCACACCGTATATAATATTTGGGTGGCGCATGACACATCTGTTCTGTTCAGCTGGCCAAAACCTTGGGCCTGCAACAGTATCGACTCAAGCAGGAGGACATCAAGGGTCTTCCGTTCGAGAAGAGGGTGTGAGTCTTAAACTTCCCTTGCATCGATCCTAAGGTACAATACTCATGGAGGGCGACTTGCTAGTACTGTTGTCGCGGGGAAGAGGCGCGACATGTACCTCTACAAGGAGCGCGACATCGAACGGAAGGCGTGGGAGCGCTACGGTGGTCCGGAGGGTTTCGAGGCGTAGTAAGTACACTCGCATCCTCGTCCGTTGTCGCCCACACGTCGACCTTTATCTGTGCGCAGCTTGAAGACAATGTACGACAAAGATGTCGAAGCAAAGGGGACATCTGCGCCGTTCGTTCAACCTTCAAAGTTCGACATACCAGCTCTCCGGCCGCGAGGTGCCGATCGCGAACGGAAGCGTCAGAGCCAGTGCGACGGAAGCCCGAGGAGCCTAAGCCCGCAACAGCAGCCATCGGCATAGCTGCGTCCGACAACAAGCCGGCCGTGTCTCTGGGACACTACGCTCTCGACAATCGACATGGAATCAACTGATAGAGCGGCAGGTTGTGAGGTTGAGGGAGAGAGGGGCTGTGTTCCATGAACAGTGCGGTCGAGACGACGAAGACATAACACCTGTGCAGCCTCCTCAGCTGCCCTTCTCCGCTAGCGTGGACCGGCCAGCGCTCTCGTCTTCTGCACGCCTGCCGACGCCGATGGCTCGATCTTTTGCCGTCGGGAAAGCGATGGTCCGTCTATCCTGCATTTCTGGATAGTAGATGTCCGCTGATGGTTCCGTCAGAAGTAAATTGCACCTACATACGGCGTACAGCGTGGTGCGTAAGGGAGTTTCAGTTTGGTATGCGCCTCATTCGTGGCGGACTGATTTCAGAAGAGTGCATCGGAGACGGGTTGCTCCAGACGTTCTGGCATAGACCATCTTTGTTCTGTACTTATGCGAGACTGCGATCCTACTGTTACTCAGATTGTCGACATACTTTTTGTAAAAGGTCCCACCCAGTCGGGGTCGGGAGATCGACAACCGACCACTGGCAGCGCTGTGGTATAGGCGCCGATTCCTCTTTGCTCTCAACTGCCGCGATGTCCTGCGTGAATCCATTGGTTTCCATCCTCCTTTGCTGAACCTATTTTCTCGTGCACCTCGTCCACAAAACCTCAAACACTCCCAGCATCAGCGCACAACGAAACTACGGCTTTTCGGGCGGCCCCTTGTCTCCCAAGGCAGACGATTAAAATGACCTATGTGCGGGGAGGGAGGACAGTCGGCGGCCCCGGGCAAATCAGGAGATAAGAGCAGGATGAAGTTGGCGCAGCGTTGGACGTTGCGCCGATGCATGATGCATCCAGTGCGCCCTTCATCGCTCTTTCTGTCCTCGCCCCGCGTCGACAAGCTGCGCCGGGCTCTCGGTGGGAGTCCGTGAGAGGGGCGTTGAGTACGGCACGCTGGCGACAGTATCCGGAAAGATGGTGTAGTGGCAGACGGACCACTTCGAGGGGTTGTTCGAGTCAGGAGCAGGCCGTCCGAGTCAGCGTCGAGGGATGGCAGTCGTTCGGAGGAATACGGCCACTGGCCAGGTATGCTTTGCAGTCGCCGAGGTTCACACGTCCGTGAGATAACTTACGCATTTCCAGTTCGCCGAGTCTTCATGATCGCGATTTCTAGGGAGAACTGTGAGAGCACAATGAGTTTACATGCCCGTCCGGAACTGATGCGTGCATTGCAGGGTGGACCCGGACGGGATGCGCGTCTGGACGCGCATCGACAACCAGGGGGAGGTGGGGCGGAGGAGGTTGGGGGATGAGATCTAGATGGCGGGCCTGAGGAATTACCAGGGGAGTGAGCTTCAACTCCCGTCTTCTTCGTGCCCTGTCCCTCACGCACGCGCACACGCAAACCAAAAAGCGCAAGAAGACAGGGATTCCTCCACCAGAGCAAGCGGATCCGTTCAAGCCTGGGGAAGCTATGAGTAGCCTTCGCGACCACCTTGCCCAATGCACCGCATTCAGCAACGCGTACTACCGCTAGTGTAAGTCCAAAAAGTCATATCGCCGGAGCCCCTCGTCTCTGTCAAGCTCGCGAAACCGTGCCCCACGCGTCCGCCAGTGGCCCTTCCTTCGTCATCTCTGGCAGTTGACAGACTAAGAGCCGGGCTCTGGCAAGCGACAAATCTATTCCTGAGAAACACGCCGAGGAACTAGAGGGACTCTCGTGCATTGGCTCGCTGCGGGCCGGCTGGTCGTAGAGTATCTCCGGGAGCTCTTCTTTGCGCTCATCGATATCATCGAAGTCGGGAAGATGGGTGCGTCTTCACTCGCTTGTGGTTCCTGTCTCCGGTCGCTCAAATTTGATTCTGAGCAGTTGGCCCCATTGAGCAACTTTTCGATTTCGGTACTCAGTCTGGGAGGATGTGCCGTGCGGCCATAGGTGCGATTTTGGTGCGTCCTCAGCTGTTCGCCCGTTTGTATGCATCTAATATGGTCCCTTTCAGACCCCGGCAAAGCTTTCGGCGGTGTATATCCGTCGTTCCGATCGGCAACTGGTGCGTAACGGTGTACCTGCTGTTTGGCTTGGGTGGCCCAACTACCGACTTGATCTGGGAGGGTCGCAGCTTTTCCCACCTAATAAGAGACGGGACATTTCCGACGGAGGACGTGCTCGAGATGGCGAAGACGTATCCTCCTGTTTCACTTTCTCAGCTGTTCCCTTCCTCCGCGAACGTGGTCACGCTGCGGACGGTGCTCATGTCTTCTGGGCGTCGGCTTGGGTGGTGGGGATGGCGTATGAGAGATTGTTCAAGAGTAGATGTTTGTCGTGAGCGGCCATCTCTTTTACGTCTCAGAATCTTGCTAACATCCCTTCTGTTACGTTACTCGATACAAACCAGGATCTTCTCCATTGTACTAGTGGACCATAGCCCCACGCCTTTGTCTACACGCCCCGTCCGTGCATCCCAACTACACTCAGTCTCGGGTGTGGCCAGCTGAAGCGAGCCGCTCCTGGCGGAAGGGATGGATTTTGTCTTCCCCAACTTGAACGCTTGGCGTAGGAATCTCATCTAGGGGCGTGTGATCCGATCCTATGACGGAGTAATTGTGGCGGTCGTCCCTCGAACTGTCGACGTTGAGATGCAACATAAGCAAAGATGGTGTCGAGAACGAAGGGAAGCTGCAGGGTGCACGATCGGAGGCCAGCCGGCGTTGCCACTATTCAACTTCAAGTTCTACATACGTGATGGTTGTCTCGGTGCGCATCCGGGATCCTCGACGGGGCCGTCGGTGACTCGCGCGCCACCAGGCTTGTAACACTCCTCAACGTCTTCTTTACATCGCATATGGGGTTCTCGGCGCCCCACCTCAGCTTCCATTCGATGGACACCGACCTCGTTTGGCAAATGAGGAAACGGTACGGTGCGAACACGGACTTCATAGAGGTTTAACGCTGACATGCCTGTCACAGAAGCGGTTGCGTACATTCACTAATGCGAGGAACAGGACGCCATGCGCAGTTCTGCGACAATAAGTCGGAAGCCTGTGCGCTGCTCACGCTGCTTGCGGCACTCAGAGTGACAATACCGGTTGGAGCCAGTGATAGCCTCCAATTCTCCTCAATTGGTCTCCTTCGACAAGCCGCTCTGCGCTGTATTCGTCGGTGTTGGCAGTCACCCGAGCCCCGGCACTAGCGGAAACCGCATCCCAGTCAATTCTCCATGCCTCGGTTGCCAGGACGAGGAATGCCGACGGCACCGGCGACTCGTCTAGCCATATCTGCCTCCGCGAGATGGTCAAGGCGCATTATTTGTGTCCAGATATACGCGTGGCTATGGGTACCGTTTGCCACCACTATCCTTGGGCTGGCGTCCGTTCCTCGTAAGTAGATGTGGCAGTAAAGTTTCTGGTCGTGACTGCCCACTTGCATAGATTCGTCAGTGCCGTCGAGAAATGACAACGGCTAATGCTGGTGCGGGGATAGCCAGGCGCACGACCTTGCGAATGCTCGCTTCCGTACTGGCATATAAGCAGCGTTTCTCGGCACCCACGTCAATAATCTTCCCCCACTACTTATCTCTCATGCCTCCAGTAGTTCAACTTGGGCTGCCACCCGCGGTTCTTGCGACGTTCAAGGAATCTCTTACCTGCCTTGTCGTCGGCACAATTCTTGCAACAGGGTGCGTCCCACTCGACCTTGAATTCTCTGCCCACGCCGGACTTATCAGCTCACGCGGCAGTGTATACGGCATCACCATTTTGCAAGCCTACATATACTTCGGGAACAGTGGTCGAGACTCTATACATATGAAATCGTTCGTCAGTAAGCCAACTCGTGTCCGCTGAACATAAGCTGATCTTGGTTTTAAAGGTTGCACTCCTGTTGTATGTATGCGAGGAAGTTATACTTCCCATAATTAATGACTGCATACAGCACCCTCGAAACTCTATCGTTGGTTCTGATGGTCAATATCCTGTGTCACTACGTCGTATTCGACTTCGGAAACCCGTTGTTACTTCTCAAAGCCACCCCGTAAGTCCCCATCCTCTGTTTCGCTGTCGATATTCTCTGAATATGTTCTCTTCTAGCGTAATGGCGGTCAGTACACAGTGCTGGATAGTAACACGAATGGACGCTAATCGTGGTTTTAGTGGGAGAATGGGGTCACGGTGACTTCGACGCGCTCTTCGGATGTTTGGCGGTTCAAACTAACTATCTCCCAGGTCCTTATCGGAACACTCACCCAGTCGTATGTGTCCATTTTCAAGCTTGTTGTAACCGTGACGCCTTCTCACCCCGACCAGCTACTTCGCACACCGCCTTTGGGCCCGTAAGTCGTCTTGCATACTATATATGGGACAGGATAACCATTACCACATATCGTAATAGTAAGCAAGGGGAATGTCGTGCTTGTGAGCAGCATCGTAGGTCCACAGTCCCTTCGCAATCAGGCAATCACTCAAAGGATGGGGGTTGTTAGATCATTCTTGCCGTGTGCTCCTGTGGTACGTGGATTGACAACTACCCAGGACCCGAATCATGACGTTCATCCCTCTGCAGGTTCCGGGATGGGTATGTCGGTACCGCAAGCGGAGTCCCGATGCCATAACGTCGCTGATAGTCCAACTTCGTCTCAGCCATCTCCGTCAATCTGTACGTGCACCGTATAGCAGCCCCGACTACTATGACGCTTACGAACGATGAACGACTAGCTACACACATACAGACAACCTTTTCCTCGGTTCAGTCGAGATCAGGATTCTCTCTGGCTTGGCGAATGGCCTGAGCGTCATATGCGATGTCCTCATTGCGGCGTCGCTTTCCTACTACCTTCACTCAAAAAGGACTGGTTTCAAGAGGTACGTTCAAGTTTTGTTGCTTTGACAGCAAAGTGTGCCAATTTGAGCCCTTGTTGCCCAGAACGGATTCAATTATCAACCGGCTGATTATATACGCCGTGAACCGGGGGGCCCTTACTGCGTGAGCTCCAAAAGCCAGAATATTGGAGATATCAGGCAGCCTGCCGCCGGCAAACGGCAGCAAATGGCAGCAGCTGCCGTTTTCTCACAGCCAGGCGCCTACGTCCCGTCCCCTGCATCGGCGCCCCGAACGCATGTACAATGTCCTTATTTCATCACTGTCCACAATCCGCTCTTCCTGTCAGCCTCAATATACATCCTGCGAGAAGGGATTCTATGTCTCGCCAGACTACCACGTCTCGGATCGTCGGACAGGGTACACCTGCGTCTCTTGGTAAGTTCATCTTTCAGGTGGAATGACACGTCTCATAGGCTGGCTCGTTCGAAAGATCCTATCTCACTACTCACAGCGTCGCTACCAGGTCTTGAAGCATCCATACTGGGTCTTCAAGAATCATATCTATTAGGCTGCCCGTTCCGTCTCACCCAACACGCTGAATGTTATGTCTCGCAGACCTCCTCCTAGCCATGCTCTTTTTGTCTTGCAGCGTGAAAGTTGCGTCTCGCAGATCACTGGGAGTGGTGCCACTACTTCTGGCACACTGAATGGTAATGAACTGTGAGACAGGAAGTTACGTCTTGCAGAATGCGCTATCGCTCGGAGCATTGATGGAGGGTCTCACACGCCTCCAAGCGTTGGTTCTGCGTCTCGATTTGCATGCACCTGTGAGCAGTGATGTTGGGTCTGGAAGATATTTTCCTTCCAGACGGTATATTCCTGCTGAGTGCCGCTCGGAGCGTCGATGTTGGGTCTATGCGCCTCCGGCGTTAAATCGCGTGTCTCGGAGATTGCATTGCAGCTGTGAGCAGCGATGTCGAGTCTGGAAGACATTTCCTTCCAGACGGTATATTCCTGCTAGTGCCGCTCGGAGCGTTGATGTTGGGTCTAGCACGCCTCCGAGCGTTGGTTCCGTGTCTCGGAGATTGCATTGCTGTGAGCAGCGATGTCGAGCCTGGACTCCAAGCATTGACGTAGGTTCTAGCACGGCTCCGAGCATTGGTTCTGCGCCTGGAAGATTGGCATGCAGCTGTGAGCAGCGATGTCATGTCTGGCAGAACAATTTCCTTCCAGACGGTATATTGCAGCTTGGGACTCACAGCGTTGATGTGGTGTCTAGCACGTCTGGGAGCATCAGTTCTGCACCTGGGAGATCGGCATGCACCTGTGAGAAACGACGTCATGTCTAGCAGATCAATTTAATTCCAGACGGTATATTGCAGCTTGTCGGCACTCGGAGCAGGTGTACCACGCCTCCGAGCATTCATTCTGTGTCTCCAGTACCCGAGTCGCAGATTAAATACCCATTTTGATAGCCTGAATGTGACTGAAAAACCTCCAAGTCCGCCCTTGATATCATCGATAAGTGGGCACCGACTCAGAGCGAAACGGGCGACCCTCATCGTCTGACGAGTACCACCATGATCTCTATCGCTGAAATTGCACGAGCCCTCTCAACCCATGCTGATCTGTACAACACCCTCAGTTACAGACAGCTCTCGCATTTCTTTGACATTATATCACGCTTTATGCCTCTCATCCTAACCTCTGCACCGCGCGCCACCAGAGGGCTCCCCGCTCTTCTTTCGGACATGGAAGACGTGCTCGCCATGAAGCTCAAACTCACTGTCGACTACATCAGCAACTTCGCCAAAATGTGGCAATGGAGTGGCGATCAACTGCAATGGAATTCTATTGGATTGCAATGCAATCCGAGGTTTACCATCCATCAAAAGGTTTGCAATGCATCAAAATGCATGGGAATTCATCACATTGTCATTGCAGCCAATCGCCACTCCATTGCCACGGTTTGGCGCCCCCGCAGATGTACGTCAATATTTTGTGGTCAGCCCTTGGCGAACAACTCATCAACGAGTTCACTAGTCATGCATTGTCAAACCAACTCGACATCGATCGCGAGCTCAGCATCACTGCTCCGAGGTTTCATTTGGGTACGTCTCACTGGTTATAAGCTGAGCAATACCACACACTTATGCAAGGCCTTTAGGAGCGGAAATCATCACACCTCCTGTTCGGCAATGTGTTGTCGCCGGATGTCCTCAACTCCACAAGCCACTTGGCGGCAACCGCGCGTACTTTGAGGGTACACTGTACACTCACAAGCGGGGAGTCCTCAAAATCCAGATTCTGACATTGTATTGTCGAGGTGCGAGTTCTGACATATTCATTGATGTAGCTCGCACTCACTCTACTGCGATTTTACAGGTTGCAGCACATCGTATTACCCCAACTACTACGTTTCTCACCCTCAAGCACCGACTGCGTTTCGGCGGTACTACGACGGTGTGCCCACGTACATAGAAGCTGTCAAGCACTCGTATGTCGAGACCAGACTCGTCGAATTGTTTCGGAGTCAAATGGCATTTACCCAGTACGCTTCACTCCTGCCATTTCTGTATATGCTCAGTCTCATTTTCGAACACGGTAGTGCCTCTGGGGATGCCTGCGCACGAGTCTACAATCTCAACCAGCATACCGACTACGAGTTTCCAGCACTAACCACTGAGGTGGTTTGGAACGCCTTCTATCTCCATGCGCTACTCGCCTACCAGGCACGTATGTCGTCTATCCTTCCACCTGAAGACGCGCGCACCTCGGGACATCTGAAGTTGCCTCACCACGGCGACAATCGTGACCGCCTCACAGAAGCTCTCGATAAACGCAATCAGGCAATCGCTGGGACAGGCCAGGCCCAGTGGGCGCATGCCTGCGACGACTGCGAAAAGATCATCCCTCCGCCTCCAGGTTCACCAGAAGGAACACCCGCACGTCAGTCCCACATGCTTGTTTAAGGCCTCTATCTGTGGTACTGACAAGAGATTTAGGATGCATCTCAGCATCTGTCATGGACGGCGTGACTGTCGGGCATCCACGGTGCCACGCATATCACTGCACAGAACGGCTGGAGTCGCCACGGGATCGACACTGTCCAACTCACCGCAACCTTGACTTGCAATGCGCGATCAAGGGTTGTCCCGACCCTGTGTCGGATGGAAAGCGTACATGCAACACCACGTCCCACCGCCAATACGAAGATAACCGCCGCCAACAAGGACAAGCCTTGTTTGAGCTCAAACGCCGCCTCGCCGCCCGCTCCGTCGCATCGCATATCCGTTCACTGCCATCTCAGCAGCCCACTGAAGATGTTCTTGATGATCCAGATGTCCAGGAACTTATCGACGATCCCGCCGTTCCCTCAAACGTCCGTGCTAAGTTGAAAGACAAGGAGACGAAAATGAAGTCCACCCTCGCCCGTAAATGGGCGCTGCGAGCAACTGCTCGTCCGTCCACAACTGTCAGCTTCTCCACGCCGCTGCCTTGCATACTTTTTCGACAACCGAAGCTTCTCCAGCATATCCAAGACAAGCGTCTCCTCGAGATGTGCTACCCAGTCGACGTCTTCCATGCGCAGAACAAACACAAGGACTCGGACACTTTCTGCCAGACGCATTGCAATCCGGCGTTGTTTCCTGAACTCATTGCAGAGGGGGGTGGATGGCAATTCAACTCGTCGATCGCCGAGCAGACGAACGTGTGGTTGGGGAAATTCCTCCCAGTCGTTCGGGAGATGTCTGAAGTTCATTTCAATTTCTTTCTTGATGAGATGATACATTATTACAATGAGCAGAAGGTCGCTGCCCTACAACGTCGCGGTCGTCACCCTCGACTGGTTCCACTCGAAGAGCTTGCATTGCCTCGAAAGTAGAGTACAATGTACAGACCAACAGTATACTTACATCGACTCGGACACATGATCTTGAGCGAGCCGTCCGAGTCCCGCGTGCACACGCGCTTGAAGATGAACTCCATGTAAACTGCGGCGCACGTCAAAGTGAGTCACCGACGGCCAGGTGAGCTGGGGCCACCTGAGCAAAGGGAAGGGCTGGGCGTAGGTGATCCCGACCCCGGTGCGCGTGTAGAGCGTGAAGGATGAGTCACAGATCCTGATGCGTTGTAGTCCCAGTTGCCCGTGCCGCCAATGCACTCGGGCAGGCTGATTATGGGGCTTGCGACAACCGCACCGGTGGGCTCGAACATGAGGGGCTTGAGCGTGAGCACGCTGCGGTTGACGGCCTCCTGCCAGTGGCCGCCCTATGACGTCGAGCGGCTGATCCACGCTGTCCAGTACTGTCGAGATCACATATTTATCGTTGGTCAAAAGAGAGGTTGACGCCGCAGCTGGAGGCATTCGCGCGAGACGGACTAGCTTACCAAGTTGAGTCCATGATGTGAAACGAGTGGTCAACTGAGATGCGGTCCGGGAGGCACCATGGTCAAGATCGGGTCCACCGGCGGGTGAAGGTTTGGGTCGAGCTTGACCTTGGCGTTCAGGAGTTGAAGACGGCCTTGATGTGGGGGAAGATTGGCGAGTTGGCTCGAGTGGAATAGATAAATCTCTGGATTCAGTACAAACAATGACAGGTGTTGTGGTTCTACTGTGGCATGCTAGTGTCGATATCGAAGACTGGCATTTCCGCCATGTATGGCTCGTTATCGGCTGCTGTCTGCAAACCCTGCTTTGCAGCCTCCGCGACGGAGCATCCAAGTTCTGCATATTGGAATACCGAGGCTTGGTTGAAGAAAACGATTGAGCCTCGGCCCTTGACACCTTGTATCGCCAGTGGGCGCGCCGTCTGTGGAGTTGGAATGGAGCCATCTGCCGTGGTAAAGATGTGCTGGTTGAAGTCTGTGAATGGATGAGCCAGGCGTTCTCGAAGGTACGAGTCACAGTGGCACTGTCACCTGTGATGTTGATATTGAAATGTATGAAGAGCGCTGATGGGTAGTAGAAGAGAACCCCAATGGGAAGTTGAATGATAAGTTTCGCCTCCCACAAAACCAGCCATGCTTTCTCCCTCCAGTCAAAGTCACCTAGTACACAACAGTGAGTCCATTGAGGCAACTATTGTAAGGGGAAACGACTTGCCATAGATGAACAGTACACACATCATGATGGCCAAGTTCTGGCCGTCCGTGTGTGGTTGGCAGCTCACGCCATCAACAGAAGCATGCGGGCGAGCACCGTTGATACAGTAGTTGTACCAGAGCCCAAAGAGAGGCTTCGCAACCTCAGGGTCACAACCTAAAGCGACTAGTTTTTCCTCGCAGATACGCACGCGCGCAGCGAGCATAGGGAATCGCATCGTGAATATAGCCTTTGCCGTTTCACTTTGGTTTCTGACTCATGAGTGGCAGAAGAGTCGAAGAGGGAACACGACACACTCACATAAGGCGATGGGTAGCAGTATGTGCCTGCAACAGCCACAGAGTGGCCTCCAAATGGTCACGGTGAAATTTCGTCCAATTGGGCTTCTGAAAATAACCATGGAAATAGGGCTGCATTTGTTGTCAAGAGTTTTACACACCTTTTTGCTCTGCCGGTCGACACCAGGCACAGAGGCCCAATGGTTGCCCCGATAATTCTTGTCTATGGCATCCTGGGGGTTATCACCGCAAAGCCGCCTGTACTCGTCACATTCCCAGTTGAGCCTCTGAAGATATGTGCCGCCCTCTGGGCCAGGCCATGGATCTGACAGCCACCCCAGCTGTTCTGTGCGCAACCCATACCCGATGCCAAGCCTGTCGACCAACCACGTTGGTTGGCTACATGGTTGTGAGTTATCAAATCGAGCCACCGGTTGACTCTGCAGTGGACGGTGAAATACTCACCCTTCGTATGGAACTTTCTGAAAATTCTCCCGCACGAGTCTCTCTCCAATCATCCCCCCATTCCACTGCTCGCGAAGATTAAGGTGGTCGGAACGGTGGCGAAAATCACGACCTCTCCACCCTCCTTCCGTCTGTGGCAAGTCTTTCAGACTTGCTACCGAGCTGGTGACGACTGACGCTGCATGTCTTAGGCCAGCTTGAATCTGTTGTTCAAGCTGTTTTCGCCTCCTTGGGCGAGGGGGTTTACGCTGAACTCGGTATATTGTAAGTGTCATGCAAGAGTGTTGTGAGTCAACATACGTTTGGCTTCGAGACGGCCAAGACAGTCGCTTGAGTGGCCCGACTGTCTGGGGGTGGTGCTGGCTGCTCATCTTCGAGCGACTGTTGGCAAATAACGGTATACAGTTGTCAGACACGAAGACCATATGTGCAAAGGTTAGGGACATCGCCATACTTGAACGGCGACTACAGATCCATTTTTCACATAAGGCAAGATGACTTGATGGAAATCCAGTTCAAGTGACACAAGCACTTGCGTTTGGGGTGCGGAATGGACGCTGACTCTGTTCGTGAATGTGAGGACACTGGACGTATGGCTACAGAACCGATCTCACACTGGGAATGGCAGAATTTGTGGTCCTGAAATTCCGATTCCTACGTCCTGCTCCGGCTCCGCGAACGGGTCCAACTCCCGATTGAAGGTGTGATTTTCGAGTTGAAGTCTCTTGAGGTCGTCCTCCGCGAGAATTGTGGCTGCTATATCCAAGGTGTGACCTTCGGGCAGACCGAGTATCTTGGCCACAAGTTCCATGTCTTCCTCATCGGATTCTGGTGTGGGAGGTCATCAGTAGTTGTATCACCTGGGATTAAATAGCAGACGATATTGCATTTGCACGGAGGTCAGTTGACTGGGCATACCGTTTGTGAACGAAGTGTCAGGCGAAATTGAGGTCCTCAGGACCCGTTCAACGAGTTCTTCGTCCATGAGGGCATGTTCCTCTTACGTTGGCAGACTGCATCATGGAAATATGTGGCACAAGTGCAGGACGATGGTGAGAGTATGAGACAACAAGTTTAAAGTTTACTGATAAGGAATCAGCCTCTGTGCGCCCATTCTCAACCGCGGGTGGTGGTGGCCTCAATTGTCACGATAAACCCATGGTTTCAATGGCTCACAGGGACTGGCACAGCTCATGCATATAATATTGCAGGACAGAAGGGACAGCCCATATTTCTTTACTGTAGTTACAGGATTCTCGGAAGTGGTCGGTTACTGCTGAACGTTGGGATGCACTTCGCGCTGGATTAGAGACATAACACTGAAAAGGGTTGGTTTAAACATAGGCAAGTGGGGGAGGATGGGTGGCGGGCGCAAGGCCTGGGGTCGTTGGGTGCCAGAAGCAGAAACAAAACACAGCCTGCAGAGAGCTCGAGCATTGGTGGATTGCGCTGTAACTTTGCAGACAGGTCGTCCAGGTTCTGGAATGTAGAAGAAATGGGGACCTGGGCAAGACGAACAAGTGAGCGGAGAAGGGGGACGGACACGACAAGAAGTGTGATTGCGTGGTGGCGGGTTATACATGATGCGCCTGCGGGGACCTCGGGAGTCGTCGGATGGGGCTGGAAGTTGGCAGACCGGCCGTCCAGGTCGCAGACTAGAGGGGTGAAGGGGAATTTGCCAAGACGAACAAGTAAGCGAGGAAGGGATACGGGCGCGAGGCCAAGAGTCGTTGGGCGCTGCAGGTGCAGAAAACCGACGCACCTGCAGGGACGTCGAGTGTCGTCCGATGGGGCTGGAACTTGGTGGGCAGGTCGCCCAAGTCGCGGACCAGGGGGGGGGAGGGGGATTGGGTGACACGAATGAAGGAGCGAAGAAGGGAGGCGAGCGCGAGGCGGGGGTTCGTTGGGCGGCAGGTGCGGAAAATAGACGCACCTGCAGGGAGCTCGGGATTCGTCCGATGGGGATGGAACTTGGCAGGCAGGTCGCCCTGGTCGCGGAGCAGGGGGGGGGAGGGGGATTGGGTGAGACGAACGAACGAGGGAAGAAGGGAGGTGAACGAGGGGTGAGGTGCAGCAGATGACGCTGGGACGTACCTGTTGGGCTGCCCTGTGGCCCGATGCTTCTGTAACTTTGTCTGGATGTCGCCTTGGGTCTGAACCCGCGAATGGTGGCGTGGGTGGGGTCGAAGAGGGCACCAGAGAAGAAGGGAGCGTGGCGCGAGAGGAAGGGAGAGCTGGGCGCTAGTACCAGAAAACGTACCGGGCTGCAGCATGGCGCAACGTCGTCGGATCGGGCTGGGTATTGGTAGACGTGTATTCCAAGGTCTATAGCCGCGAAGCAAGGCATGCGTTGGGTGGAGAGGGCTGTTAGCGAAGAAGGGGAGCCGGTCCACGGCGAGGTGCAGCATATGACGCTGGGACGTACCTGTTGGGCTACCCTCTGGCCCGATGGGTATGGAACTTGGCCTGGATGTCGCCATGGGTCTGAACGGGTGAATGGAGGCATGGCTGGGGCCGAGGAAGGTACCAGAGAGGAAGGGAGCGGGGCGCGACCCGAGGGCGTGATGGGCGCTTGACCTTCCTGTAGACCAATGGCGCAGAGTGCGACTCTTCAGAGCGACCGTGGGCGCGGGGGATAGGGAAAAGATAAACTGCACTCACCTGAACACCCCTTGTCATGATCATCGTCGCACTGAACGTCTGTGCGACAAGGAGCCCCTCAATGCCTTCGGGCCCTGCTTGGGAGGTGGGTTGCAGTTGGAGCGGTAATTTGAGGTGTGCACGACTTATCGGCAGTAGGAGAAGTACGGAGACAGCAAGTGTGAGAGTCGAGACACCGGGTTGGCTTGATGTTACAAGAACTAGTCCGGGGGATCGGTATACGTTGTGACTTGGGAGGACTCCCGAGTCAGGCGGTCTTGTTGGGATGACTAATCTCTGTGGTCACGTGGGCCGCGTTGTTGATGAGCGCTTGAGGCGCGACGCGACCGCGCATACTTAGGACGTGCTTGCCCTTCGACCTTGCTGCGTTTTACCCCATGAAAGCCTCTACGTCAAGATATCAGGTGAGCGTCCTTGTCATATTGTGTCTTTCATAGCACACACTCTGCCTAGCTGTGGTCTGGGCGCACGGCTCGTGCGACAAGCCCCTTCTTTTGTGTGCAAGCCGCGCTTCGGGCTTTCTGAGTGGGTCCCAAGGTCGCGTCTGGGATCTCGACGTCGCACCGCGCTGAGACGGCTCATGGGCCGCCGACGACACCGTTCTCTCCGTCGGATTCGAAGCCATGCGATGTAGGGTATGCGCGGCACGTTGACACACGACGAGACGGACTGCGTTGACACGGGACGTCGACCGCCCCTCCGTCCATGTCAAAGCGGTCTGTCGCGTCCTGCGTCCTCCGCGTCACACGCGCCGGACGCGTTTGACTGGCTCGCGACGTCGTGGGGACACACGACGCGACGGACTCCCGGCCCCTCCATCCCTGTCAAAGTCGGACGTCTCATGCCCCCAACACCAACATTGACCCCCAGCCTACCCATTCCCATCTCCCCAGCCCAGCCACCCATCATGCCCATCCCGCCCATGTCCATGCTGTTCATCGGCACCTTGGGAGGGCCCATCATTCATTCCGCGGGCTTGGTTCCCGACCCCCCGCCGCCCCACGCTCATCACCTGCACCTTGGCTGCGGCCCCCAGCGCCACCGCCGGACGGCGCCATGGTCAGTGTCATCTGCATCGACGAGCCAGACAGCCCCGTCGTGTTCATCATTCCCCGTTGGTGTTCGCTCACCCGCCCTGGACAGGCGACTTCGGGCGCAGCGCCTCGATCTCTGCATAGGACGCACGGGCACGGGAAGGGACCACAAGCACCGTCGTCAATGTCAAGCCCGGCACCCTGCGAGCTAGAAAGTCCCACCTGCAGTCATCGGGACAAGATGTCGTCGCCCACCCCGAGGCGGTGCGGGCCGTCGCGATCGCGCTTCGTCCACAAAGAAGACGTCGAACAAGGGTCCTGGGGTGCGTCTTTTCTTTCCTTCCTGCTGCGTGCCCCGCCCATGCTCACTTGTCGTGCAGACGGACCCGTCAACCACGTCGCTTCTGACCGGAACAACACTGCGTTATGGGTATACGGGGCACTGTGCAGTGGTCGACTGACAGCTGCTTCGTCCACTGCAATGTCAGTGCGTCCACCGTCCTTTGCCACACACTACATATAAGCTATATGCGCATTCTCCCCTTCTCTCCAGACACCTACATCAACATCTGGGACGGCAATGCATCGGACCCGACACTCAAGCCACCAGAGATGTACACGCTCGTCGAGAACTTCTGCCTCGGGCTCCGCGAGCTGGAGATCTTCGGGCGCGCGCGCACAGTGCGCCGCGGGTGGGTGACAACGATCGCGGAGGGGGAGGAGGAGCGCCTCGAGGAGGGCATGACGCTCGGTGTGGATGACGGCTCAGGCGAAACGTCCAGAACGGCACGATGCGCTGGGAACTGCGGGTGCGGGAGATGAATGTCAAGAGGGCCAGCAGAAGTTGGTTGTCCCGCCCTGGTGTGTATTAGACCCCTGACTCATGCCCACTCCCCTTGTTCGCTCACAGCCCTGTCCACCCAAAGTTTGACCTCTTTCGCTGTGACAGACCTCCAAAGACTGGTCTACGGAATCCCAGCTCGATTCGATGACGTCGCGCCGCGCTGCAGCTCTGTATGTTTTCTTGTCCTAGCGCCCAGCTCCCCCTCCCCCTCGCGCCGCGCTCGCTCCCTTCTGGAGCCCTCCTTGGCCACACTCACCGCACCATTCGCTGCCTCTGACCCATGGTGCCATCCAGATGACGTTTCAGACCTAACGGGCCACAGGGCAGCACGACAGGTATGTCCCTGCGTCATCTGCTGCATCCCGCCCCGCGCCTCCCTTCTTTGCTGACTGGACGGTCGACCGAAACCATGACTAACATCGCTGGTACAGAGCTTGGAAGACACGCCTACCAACTCCCAACCCCATTCGTCGATGTCGCGCTGCCTCCGCAGATGTGTATGTTCTTCAGCTGCGACCCGTTGGGGCTGGAATGGGTGAGGCCAGGTTGCCAACGTCATGGCAAGTGTATCCCATGCTCGAAGTGGTTAGGAGGTTGCTTGTGAAGAGCATTTGGCGCATTCCCAGTATGTACATCACACCGCATCCCCCAGTATCCCACAAGCATTAAGCATTGTCTCCGAGCACTTAGTCTCTGTGCACACACCCAACAAGGAGATGCCGTCTTTTGGATAAAAGGAGGTTGCGCACAGGAAGCATTCCTTACCTACTTCTCCTGTGAGATGAGGTGCAGAGCGTTTTTGCTTATCAATGAATGGCAATACTGTCGTCTGACACTCTGATGAAGATCTGGCAATGTCACAATTTCGTCGTCGCTCGTCCGAGCAGCTGGAACTACATCATTACTTCATCACATGTCGGCGAGGCGCATCCAGAATCCAATGGATCCGCACAATGTTGAAACGGAGAGCCAAAGGATTCCTACCATCTACGGCGACACGACGACATCCAACATCAACCCGCACAATGTCTCCCGCCCTCATCAGGTTGAGGGCAGCCACTGTCCTCGACCCTTGTGCACGAACACCATCAACAGAATCGTACACCCCTGCAAAAACGGTCTCCGGAGTCTGCATAGGCAGAGACGCTTCAAGTCCACGAGTGTTTGCCCCTAAGTAATATGGTGAAACCCTCAGTATCATTCCCGCGTAGATAAAGTAAGCAATGCATATCGTCCACCCCAGCCAGCATAGATATCTGGGTGAGAGCCACATCGTCTGACTTGCGCAACATCCTCAGTCTGACACGCAGTTCGACTGGAGAATCTTTGGCTGAATGCCATAACATGTCGTCGATGACACCAAAGACCATGAGGGTGGTAGACTGCCCCGCGAGCAACAGACGATTGTTCTGGCTCCAGCTTGCGGCGCCACGCAAAACATCAGCCAAGTGGATGCAGCGGTCGCTTTCAACCTCGTCTGGTGAGGACATAATGCGCTGCAGGCGACTGATGACGATGACGAACTGAGAACCATGTCCAGGCCCCACATTGAGGATATATTTGCTTACCGGCGATCCTTGTCAGTAAACCAAACCTCATCTTGGAAGTCCGAGTCTACCCCTGCGCCCTGTATGTCCTCCCCCTCCTGTCTTGCTGCCTCCGACTCACTTCCGCCTTGAAGATCGTCCTGCATGCTAACCGCACTGGCTCTGGGTCCTGGGGGTAGGTTTGGGAGCTCTTCCCTGGCAGTTCCTTTCTCCGCATTGTCGTCCATGGAAACACAGCCAAAGAGGTGAAGCAATGAAGAAAGCGTGAAGCCGTAGAGATGAGATGATACACTGAGCAAGAAGGTGCGATGCACTCAGTCGAGCCGAACATCCGGCCAAAGGCTGCCAGGTACTTCCTGGCCACAAATGTAACTAATGATGTTCAAGACTCAGGAACAAGTGAGCGATTGTACAAGCAAGTCTCCAGGGTGAGACAAATCCACACACACATGCTGCAGAACACGATAATCACTCTGGTGAATATGCCCAAAACGGAAGGTCAAATGGCTGCCCGACAGACTGGTTCATCAGCTCATCGAGATAGCATCCATATGGGCACACAGTACACCCACATTGACACCTGGACCGATCGTCTGGTGAGTCAGGTGAGCCTCAATATGTGCTATCATGCTAACCCTCGTGCTGGACCTGAATTAGGTGCAGTGTCTCAGAAGATGAGTGTCTAGTTCCACTCGCTTGTAGACACTCAAAGCGATCGCCCCATTCCAATAGCCTCGCACGACAAATGTGGTGTCCATGGCGATTACCTGAACAAGTGGACAGGGCAGATCCATGCGCCCGAGGCACAGAGGTCTTATGGCCTGAGCTGCCACATGGTAAGCACGTCCAGTGAAGGCAAGAACAATGAGGGAGCCTTGGTTGGCCTCGCTGCACAGTCACGATAGTACAAACATGGGCTGTCCAGCTACGCGCCCCTTCTGTGAGGGAGCCTTGGTCCGCCTCCCTGCAAGGGAAGAAGGGGAAAGCGATGGCATCATTTGTCACCGATGCCTCGTTTTATCCTTCTCCCCAGATCCGAGATTGATAATTCACAGCCAGTGCCATGAGGTGCCCCGATGTTCCCGAAATGGGTGTCATACAGCACGTCGTCGATGATTCACGAATGTACACAAACACATGACCAAATCAGTGGGCCGTACTAGCGTCCGTCACTGCTCCAGCCACATGGGCATCCTCCGTGCGCTCCTCCTCTCCAACGCTGTCCCTGTCGTGATCATCCTTGGTGGGAGGAAGTGGTGGGAAAATGTCCTATTCCCCATGAGCGACTGACTGTGAAACGAAGCCAGAGGGTTGTGAGAGAGACATACCGCAAACTGGGTGGTCGCCCAATATGCAAGCCCGAAGACGAACCAGTCAGCATGCTCTGGGCCTCGGTGTACCAAGGCCATGGTCGCAGCTATGTCGAGCTGCTCGATAAAGTCCTCCCATGCGTGCTCCGCAATTTCATGATTCTCTGCGAAGTAGATGAAGACATCGAGGAGGCGCTGCACGCCGATCCTCTGGTCCGCATTCATGAGCTCAAAGAGCGCGCTCGACCGTGTCTCCTCCCAGAATACCTGCCAAACTTCCGCTGGGACAGTGCGGAAGTCATCGAAGCGGGTAGGGAGCTCAACCTAGATCGGATGGGAATCAATGGGGACTGACTCTATAGAGCCACTGAGAAATACCACTCACGACAGCCATCCTGCCCCCACCTCGGAGCGAAAGGCAAATGTCCATCCACGACAGCCCGGTGGTCTCGTCGTCGATGCGCATGCAGGGAAGCTCAATGGTCACCTCGGTCTCATGACCGCCAGGGAATGGCACTTCAGGGTCTAGGAGGTGGCGAACCCCTGATGAGCGGCGAGCAGGGTGACGAGGCATCGGATGAAGAAGCGTGTTGAGCACAGGGAGAGAGGAAGAGTGCGATAATTGTTGTTATGCCAGCCCGAAAGCTTTATACCGACAATTTCAAGCCCCAAAAGTTACGTGTATACAAACACATGGCCATACGCTAGCTGTCCGAACTCAGCGATGCTGGATCGTCCATGTCCGGAGTCTTCCCTTTCCTCCCTCCACCGGTGCGACGCTTCTTGCGGGCGGGGCCAGCACTCGCGCTCCCTGCACTGCCAGTCCCGACTGCACCGTCGCTATCTCCCACTTGCTCATTGCGACCAGCATCGTCCTCAGGCTCGTCAATAATCCGCTGCCCATAACCCTTGCCCGGAGGAAGCAAAGCCTCCTCGTCCTCATCAGCGTCGTCAGCGTCGTCATCCTCCTCCTCGTCCTCATCCTCCTCGTCCTCGTGCCCCTCAGCCGTGCCCTTGCCCTTGCCATCAACCACTGATGCATAACCATCAACCGCCTGCTTGATGTCCTTCAGCAAGGTCTTGACGCCTACTGGACGATTACGACGACCACCAAGCCGCCTCTGAACCTCGTCGTCTCCCTTGTAAGCCTGCAGTTGCTCGTGTAGCTTCACTGCCGACCCGACCCAGCTTGCCGATCGTCCTACCAAGCGGCCGATCGCACTGTAACGAATCTTTGTACCTTTAGCAGGATCAGGGGCAGTATCCGGCAACCATCCCAGCTTTGCCAGCTCGTGCATCGTCTTAGCGATCCCCACCACCGTCTTGTACGGATAGTTTGACTTCGCCCGAGTGCTACGGAGGAGCTTGATGAACTTGTTGTCCAAGTACGCGCCGTCGTTCATCGTTCTCAACCACTTCGCCTGTGCAAGGTCGAGATCGAGGTTACCCTTCTTCGTCGCAACCGATGATGTCGTCCTGGCCACCTTATCATCTCCCTTTGACGACGCTTTGCTAGCCATACCACGCCTGGAGACTGTGCGCTCTGAGGCGCCCTGAGGAGTGTCCATGTTGGAAACCTCTGCGTCAGACACCGTGTCGTCCACAGTATACTAAAATGTACGACTAATGAACAACGCAATCTATTCACTTGAGCTTAGGACGTACAGGATCCGCGCGAAACTCCAATCCAAACCGGACGTTGTAAAACGGCCGTGACGCCATCTCGGGGTCCTGAGGTATCGCATGCAGGTAGAATGCGGTGTTTGTATGCGCCTCCTTGTCCGCATCCACAGTCCCGACGGCAAAGTCCATGACAGCCCCACGCATGGCGACAGGGACAGAGAAGCAGACGTTGCCTGTGTCGTGATGGGTCAAACCACACATGAAGAACGCACATCATAACATGGACGTACCTTCCATGAAGCGCACATCACTTGCCAGGGCGTTGAAAACCTCGGGACTCTTGACGAAGACGGTCTTGACCTGCGGCACGTACCGAAGCGACGCATTCTTCATGATGACGATGATGGTCTTCCCCCGCGGGTGGGCAGGATCCGGGCGAGCATCAAGGCCATAGAGGGCCACGTCGCCCTGTGCCCGCAGCTTCCCGCTCTTGCGACTGGGTAGCCCGTTGGGCCCCCAAGAAGGCTCTTCGTCGGCGGTCGTCTTCTACAAGAGCCGAGTGTTAGTGCCGATGCTACGCGCGTGGATATGTAACCCAAAGGAACGTACGAAGCCTACTCCCTTGATGCTATTTGTCAGCAGGATCAGGTCATTGTCAGCGTCGCCCGTCGTTATCTGCCAGAGGGCATGTGAGTCTTCTCGGGTGCATGCATTGACTGTCATATCGCGCTCACATTTAACAACTCTGCAACAGACAGACAGACTGGGGCGTTGACCGGTGGCTGCTCGACCGTCTGAGCGTTTTGCGTGGAAGGAGTTTGCACCACAGCAGGTGCACCCATTGCGACAGTGGTGGCAGCAGCGGCGGGTGGCATCCCAGACAGTGCTGGCGCGGGAGACAGTTGGGGCGCGGTGGACTGGGGAATGGTGTTGGTCGGGTGCGGAGCGGAGGGCCCAGCCCCAGAGTGTTGCGTGGCAGACAACGGTTGGACAGCGGAGGACGGTTGGACGGTGGTGGACGGTTGGATCGTCGTGGGGGCTTGCATGCGCGTAGCACCCTGTATGGCAGCCGGGGTTGCAGAACGAGGAGTGGCCAGAGGCTGAGAGACCTCCCGATCCACTAGATCGTTCGCGAAAACACCGGTTTCCAGGTTGAGACCCTTAGAGGAGTTGAGAATAGATCAGCCTTAGTGACAATAACTCAATAGACGACGTAGGAGTGTAACGCCGCACCTTGAAATGCTTCGCGAGGATCACCTTGCCTGCGGAGATCTGGAGGTGAAGGGCACGATCCATCAGCCAGGCGCGCGTCTCAACGTCTTCCTCAGGATTCTCCCCAGGGTCCTCGATAGAGTAGGCCTTCCATCGCCAAATCCGCGCCCAGTCAATCGATGCTTGCGCCTCGGTGAGAGCGTTGCAGAGGACTGCCTTGTTACCGCTGGTTCTGCCACCTATCCACACAGGCACCAGCACCTGAAACCCCAGATGAGCTTCGCAGTGTGGGTGAAGGGGGGCTAGAAGAGTCAGGCAAACCTTGAGCGTGTCGGCGGTGAGTCCATCCCTGAAGAACGCGTCAGTGGCATCCCAGATGAATAACCTCCAAAGAACGTACCAATGCTTGTAGGAGAGGACAGTACGAGTGCTGGAAGACGACATGGCTGGAGAGCACAGAGGTGGAATGTGGAACGAAATTTCGTCAAGGAGTGAGAACGAAGGCGAGTCCAACACGGCAGGTTCCACAGACCCCTTTTGCCTCGTGTCTGCAACCGTACCTGAGTCACTCACGATCAGACTTCCACACAGCCGACGAATGGGTTATCCTAAAGTATATATCTGATGATCACCAAGACGATCTTGCGCACTGGGGAAGTAAGAAAGTAATTGTCGTGAGACAACCATTACCGGACAATCTTCGACCAACAAATCCATATCATCTACTTCTTTCCCCGCCATACGCGCATGAACTCGGACCATTCTCCACGCTCAGTTCGCTCGGCCGCCATCCACCTCTCCCGTTCTCCAGGAATCTTACCTGCTGCGCGCCAGGCACGATGCTGTTCGTTATAAGTCGATACCTTGAACGTGTGGCGAAAGACCTGTGCAAAAACCTCCTCCCTTGGCATCTGAGGGTTTTTGTCCTGTAAGACGCGCATAGCATCGAAACCAGCAGCCATGTCGCATACGTAACGCCATGGCCAACCGCGCTTGCCACGGGGTGCACTCGAAAGATCAAGTGGCGAGTTGGATGGTCCAGGGGTAGTGGCAGCGACACACATGTCCTCCGATGCGGTTTGGGAAGTCTGGGAAGGAAAGAGCGCAGGCAGGGGAGGCTGCACGTCGAATTGCGGAGAGGTGCGAGACGAACAGGTGATTGTATCGGGATCGTTCGTGTCAGCAGGACTTGGTGGGCGCGTAGGCGTCTCATCGGCAAACGAAAGTGCCGAGCTCCCAGATCGCGGAGGAGTTGTCGGGGCGGGAGAACTGTTACGCGTGTGAGCGCGTGGTGTCATCAAGTAAGACCTGCGCATTGTATGCTTTTGGGTTAGCCACTGAATGCCCAGAAAGGTCAAACAACATACGGTGTACCATGTGAAGACCCGCTCAGAAAATAATCATCGGGGGTGGACCGTTTGACCTGAGCCCCTGGCATTCCCATTCCACGCTTGACATCCCACGACCGGTAGCACAAATCCTCTTTGGTCAGCTTCCGGAGATCGCGAGGTGCCGTGCCAGTGCTACCAGTGAACCAGACGCCATCCTTAGACTCCCAGTACTGATACCGATCGCTGGTGCTAAGAAACTCCTGGGCGAGCAGCGGGATATCGGGGGGGTGAAACTCGGGCCATTTAGGCACAGGCACGACCAGAGACTGGGGCAACTCATCGTTCTGTGGGGTCTCGGAGGTGAATCATCAGAGGCTTGACACTATCTCGCAACGACCGACCTCATTCCACCACCGAAGGGAGGTCTCATGCCGTTTGGCACGCGCACGTTCATGTCGGGCCTCCGAATCTGCGAGCTCGGCCTGGAGGCGCTGCTGCTGTTCTGATTCTGTGAGGGCCGCTTGGTAGTAAGGACCAATCGAGAGCGCGACAGAGGGCCGCGATGTGTCAAGTGCAGGTGCCACGGTGTCGGGCTCAGCGTAGAGATCCGGATCGATCACACTGAGAGGGTTGATCTGGGCAGTGCGACGTTGAGATGTGCCACGCGAATGGCCCCCGCCTGTGCCCTGCTGGCGAGCTTGACCACAAGCGACCGGGTTACCGGTTGCACGAACCGTGCGCGGTTGAGCTGCAGTCTTGCCTCGTCCTCGACCAGGCCCCCGAGCTGAACGAGCATCAGTGGAGTTCAAAGTAATATATATGCATGACCGACCTCTAGCCGAACGCTCTCCACGGCCACGACGGGCTGGGGGCTGAACATCGTCCTGATGAGACACAGAGTCCTCGGATTCATCGTTGGACGACGCGTCCGGGACGTCAGCTGACATCCTATTGTGAGTCCATCAATATAGACATGGGAATACACCACATACCGGGGGGCATCGGTGGGCGCACAACACCAGCAGAATGGTCAGCAATCTTGCACCACCTCGGGGGAGAGACTGTTGACTGGATGTCGCGGCAACAGCTCTTACAAACCCCAAAGGTACATTCGAGGTTGGCAGTCTTCCGCTTCTTCCCTGCGTCCTCCCGTGAGGTGCAGACAAGACCAGGGCAGAACCGAGGCTCGGAGTTGCCTGGCTTGCCATCAGGGATGTCCGCGCGCTGCAAGCGTAATGTCGCACGTCGAATACCTCGGAGGCGGTTGTTTAAGCACTAAGTGTCGTTCCCATGAGTGCTGGAATGAATATTCTAAAATGCAACGACGCACTGTCTCGTACCAGCAGTCCGCATTCTCTTCATTCGAGATTCCTTCGGACATGATGGGCGCACCAGCACGAAAGCCGCAGATCGGGCAAAGCTGAAGATGACCGAGTGAAGCATGGACTGGGAGTGGTGCGGCGTCCCCCCCCTTTTTCTTAGTACGAGCCATGGTGAGCGGAGCGACGCACTGCAAGAAAAGGGGAGGAAGATTGAAATTAGAGACCACGGATCATACAGACTTATATACTTTGCACAGCACTGGTCGCGCCATGGCTCGGACCGAATGTTGAGGGGCAGTCGGCAGGCAGCGTTGAGTATGATTTGGGAGAATGAGTACATCTGCCAGACACAATGGTCAGTAAGGGAAACACAAACGGTGCTGGCAGCGTGCATGATAAGTGAAGGTGAGCAAGAAGTGATGCTAACTCGGCCAAATCTCGAAGACGCGACATCACGCTGAGACAGCATATCCACTCTGCGGAGGATGTTGCTGCAAGACGTAGCATCGATGCTCGCAGGGGCAAAGACGCGATATCAACGCTCATGACGTCCGGCCGATGTCCTGCCCACACGCCGTGCTACCCGTGCTCTGAGACAGCATATCCACTCTGAGGAGGATGTTCCTGCAAGATGCAGCATCAGTGCTCACAGGCTCGAAGACTCGATATCCTCGCTCATGATGTCCGGTCGATGTCCCGCCCGCACGACCGTGCTCTGAGACGGCATATCCACTCTGAGGACGATGTTCCTGCAAGACGCAGCATCGATGCTCGCAGGGGCCAAGACGCGATATCGACGCTCGTGACGTCCGGTCGACATCCCGCCGCACGACTGTGCTCCGAGACAGTGTACTCAATCTGAGCATGATGTTGCTGCAAGACGCAGCATCAGTGCTCACAGGCTCGAAGACGTGATATCCTCCCTCTTGTCGTCCGGTCGATGTCCTGCCCGCACGACCGCGCTCTGAGGCAGCGTATTCATTCTGACACTGGTGTTCCTGCAAGAAGCAGTATCAGTGCTCCCAGGCTCGAAGACGCAATATCCTTGCTCATGCCGTCCGCTCGATGTCGCCTGTGCGCTGAGACGGCATACCCACTCTAAGGAGGATGTGGCTGCAAGACGCAGTATTGGTGCTCACAGACTCGAAGATGCGATATCCTCGCTCTCGTCATCGCGTTGATGGCCGTGAATGCTCCGAGACAGTGTACTCAATCTGAGCATGATGTTGCTGCAAGACGCAGCATCAATGCTCCCAGTGTCAAAGACGCGATATCCTCGCCCATGCTGTGTGGTCAATGTCCAGCCCACACGCCCGTGCTCCTGAGATAGCATATTCAGTCTGAGACCGATGATGCTGCAAGACACAGCATCAGAGCTCGCAGACTCTAAGACGTGATATCCTTGCTCATGCTGTCTGGTCGATGTCCTGCCCGCACGTCCATGCTGTGAGACAGCATATCCACTCTGAGGAGAATCTTCCTGCAAGATGGAGCATCGGTGCTCAGAGGCTCAAAGACACGATATCCTCGCTCTCGTCGTCCGGGCGATGTCCGTCCGTGCTCTGAGACAGTGTACTCAATGGCTGCAAGACGCAGCATCGGTCCTCCTAGGCTCGAAGACGCGATATGCTCGCTCTTGTCAGCCGGGCGTGATAGACGAGACGCAGTGTCATGTCTCTTACCCAGGAGACCAGACTCACTTTGTGTTCTGACAGAAACAGTGGGGCCGTGAACGACGAAGGACACTCTCTGAACTTGGACAGTTCATAAGGTCTCAGAGGTAAAACATACGTTGAAACTCACAAACGAAGTCCTTGGTCGTGCTAACCGTCCGCGCAGGAGGGCTGTTTTGTCTCGCCTTACATCCCAGGCGTGCTAGTCGTGCTGGGATGTAAAACATTGTATCTGTCAGCGATGACTGATAGCTCAGAGGGCGTAGACACACATGCGCAGTGGTACTCGTCCATCAGCAAAAGTGCGTACTGAGTGCGTGACAAGGGGTGCGCACCCGCTCGCTCGCAAGCCACCCGCGCGACCCAATTTCTGACGAAACTCCCGTGTACGTGTCCCAAATTCCGTGCGGGCGCAATCAGGTACAGGTCGAGGGCGCTTACACCCGTGCAGACGCGATTCAGCCAATTGAATGCATTTGAGCCGAACGGGCATGCCAAACGCCCGCGATTCTCTGACTTGCGTTGCAGCGGGTTGGAACTCAAGCGAGACGAGTGATTGTGAATGGGCAATTGATTGCATAGATTACATTGCATTGTGTGGATTACGTTGCAGCGGAATTCTACCAACCACGCGGGACTCGGAGGAGGGCTTGAACAGATTGCGCGAGATCCTTTAGCTTGCAAATGCACGGGCGCAAACGCGGCAAATCCTGCATACTGCAGTATATTAGCTCGTAGCAATGCCGCTTTTATACAGTCGACACCCGAAAAGATGATGAATATGGAAAATATGATTGCAATATGAACGAGAATACATGGGAAAGTTGATACGGGACCAACGCTGAACACCATACCTCCCTACGAACTACCGCCCGATCCATCGTAGCTAGCTCCTGCTCCCCGCATATCATCGCTCGTCGACGTCCCACCAACACAGCGTTCAACTCCTCGGAGTTCCGAGTCCTGTGCACCCTAGATAAGATCAGAACATTAGTCAAGATTGCAAGCCTGAGTCATGCCAGATCACAACGCAAACGAAAATCTCAAAGCACAGTTGAATCAGCCCGTCCCCACAACCCGTGAACATGAGGTGACCGGAATGCGTACATAGAGGAAGACCGTTGGCCAATGACGAGAGGTCAGGCATGGTCGAGGGGATACGCGGTGGTCACAAGTAAGAGGCCTTCACTTACGGCGAGACATCCCCACGACCTTGAGGCCCAAATAGAACCAGCTCCGATGGCGGCGAAACCTCGACAACAATATGCTAGCATATCGAATGGGCGTCGTGTGTATCTTGTTCGCGATGCTCGCATGGAAGCCTGCACATAGAACCACAACACGGTCGGCGTACAAGAGCGAGGAATCTTCAACTCTGTCGCATTGATCGACAGGGTTGAAAGTCCCTTGACCCAGTCAAGCCGATGTATTGTAGTCCTATGGACAAACAGCTCGCCTGGGAGGAGAGAGAGGGAGGAGAGAGAGGGAGGCGAGGGAGGGATGAGGATAGATACTTACTCACCTTTTGCGACTGTTGCTAGCGTTGCAGGAATGGCAAGACCCAGTACAGTAGCAACCAGATAACAGAGAGCTAGAGCTGAGAAACTTCCGAGAAGGCTCAGATGACGGTGGTCGAGGAGAGAGGGCTGGGCTCAACGTTTGGCGTTGGGCTTGGGAGCCTTGGGTTCAAAAACGACTGTCAGCCGCCGCGTGATCAACATGCCGACCGGCCGGCGGCTGCCGCCCACTGCGTCTTCCGAGCCTTTCCCCGGCCAGACGAACGTCCTCGAGTGTCCATTCCCGACACAGGGCTCGGCACTCGACTCTCAACACGATGACCCCCCCCGAATCGGATGTGCTCAGTAAGGACAGCGAGAATTTCAAGTCAGTCGTAGTTGAACAGAACAGCCATTCTATGAATGGCGGTGAAGAGTCAAGACAGGGCCACTAGTACTTGCGAGGGATTTTCGGCCAATGTATTAAATATTAGGTACCGGTTAACACTGACCGCCGTCATGGTGTACGAGAGAATGGGTCTGCAATATTAGCAACCTGGCCACGGTCACTACTAACGACCCTTGTATGTACTGCCTGCAGCTGAGGTGGGATCTGATTGAAATGTTGAACGCTGAACCCGTAGCTGCGCGCGCAAATGCAATTCCTCCACAATCAATCTCATTCCTCAAAGTCCGTCCTCCCGACTGCGCTCGAATGCGCCCAATTGGCTCAATCGCGTTCGAACGTAAGCCGGCCCGATTCGGAGTCCCAGAGCCGACTGGCCCAATCGCAGGCGCGCAGTATGCACTTTTGCTGATGTCACAGGCGGAGTATTCTGTCTACTGGAATGGCTGTTGGGTCTTTCTGGTGCGAGAGGAGACATGATGGTGGCAAGTAGCTACAAGGGCGCTCGATTCATCCCTCCCCGGCCAATCGCTGCCCCCGACGCTCTCCTGAGCGCCCTTCACACCGCATTCCACCGCCCCGCATCATTCGCTGACCGCCCCCCATCAATCGCTGCCGTCTGCTGGCAGCTGCTGCCATTTGCTGCCGTTTGCTGCCGTTCTGCCAGAGATCTCCATTGTTCTCCCAAAAGCGATGGGTTGGGCACTCCGTAAAGTCACCGCTGATATTGCTTTGCGAACCAGTATTTGCCAGGCCGGCCACATGGTCACCGTGCGTGTTTTCGTACTTGGGAAAGCTCTGACGGCTCACTAGGCTTGTCTAGATGGTCGCTCTTCCGGGACGCTTCATCTTCCTCCCATTCGCTCTCTTAGATGGAAGATGTACGTGGATGCATACAATCTCTCCGATTGTTCTGCTGATGATCATCGGTCGATGTCAGTGTACTGTAATACTCTCCTCGCAACGTAGGCCATTCTCCGGCCAGTTTACGGATAGTCTTCAGCAGGTGACTAATAGATTCACTTTGTAGGCTCAACGCGCAAAGATCCATCGTCAAGGAAGACAGAAATAATGTCGTAGAGTTAGGCAGTGATTTCCTCAATTCCATGAACTCGTCGACCTCTGGAAACGGGAAGCAGCCGAGAACCGCTGGACGGTCGGTCACTGAGAGAGTTAGTGGTTCCCGAAATTACTTGTTGTGCTCGTCTTGTATATTGATCGCACCGATGATCCCATAGTCTTCTGAGAGCATGTCAGGTGCCATCCTCCCGTCCAGTGGGAAAATGGTGGTTCGTATACCATTCTTCAGGAGTGCCTACTTTTTTCTAATGGTTCCATCGGAAGGATGTCGTGCATACATAGAGCGTCCATGGTGGTTAGCGGGCGATGGCATGCTTCCTCATTCGCACTGGCATGGGTGGAAGGAGGATCAAAGAGCAATGCGTAGAAAACAGGATGTCGCATATATATTTCTGCTCGAACTTTGTGTTGAGAACGTTGGGACGTTGGGGCGAGCCACATTGCCTCGTCTCCTGAGTCCAGCTGGCGGGTTAGCGTCTTTCTCGTCCTGCTCCCAAACACCACTCTCTCCATTACTGCAGTTTGGCTGAGCCCGTTCTATGATCATCGAGGTGTATTGTCTGCAAAGCGTCAAACCACTCATACACACGCATGCACACACCCTTGCGAACTACATAATCAGTCGGCCGGCCTCTGCCAGGGAAGAAAGGTGCTAGTACATGCTATCGTTGCCGTGATGAATTTCCGCAGCAATACTGCGCAACGCGACTTGTTTGTCATTCAAGAAATAAAGTCAAGACATCAGGACATAAAGTATGGCAACTGTCTAATCGTCTGCCGTCCCTTCCACTGCTGGGACCCTCTCCCTCCTCCTACGCATCTCACTATCCAGGCATATGTCTCGCCCCTCATATGCAACCACGCACTGCAAGAAGATGCTCCCGCTTGCACCCGGAATACATGACTCGTCCAGCCGTCCACACGAGTAAAATATTGCGTCGAACGCTTTTATAGCCCCGCTCAGGTGCATTGCGCCCGCAAGCGCCGCATGCACACGCAGCAGCTCTGCGCTGGGAGGGTCGACGCGGCGCCGCGAGATGCCAGCCTGAGGCCGTGGCGACAGAGGATTTCCGCAACTCGAGCTGAGCGGGGTAGGACGGTCAGAAGAGGAAGAGTACTTGTGGCTGTGGTCCTCGAACGTGACCGTCCTCGGAAGGCTTCAAGTTGCGAAGTTGTACCGCTGATGAACCTCGACGCGATATTGGTTCGCAACCTAACCAGCGAGTGTCAGGCAAACGGAGAAGGCGGAAGCGCGTGCAGGCCGGCAGGGGATACACACCGGACTCGGGTGTAGACACCACCTGAAGGTGTTGAATGCCTGGCAGGTGCTCACCCCCAACACCAAGGAGTTCCGTGCCTCGATGGCATCTTCCGTAGCTCGACGCCGTCCACATTAATGGGGTAGCAATAGTGCTTCAGAATGTCGGAGGTAACGACCTGCCAGTACCGAGGGGGTCAGGAGAGACTGAGAGAGTCGGGACGGTGCTGGATGTGCGTACCTCATCGTCTTCCCGCATGCCACGTTCGCGCATGGCAGACGGCGGTCGGAAGATCTGGGTGACTTGCAGGTCGTCGATCGTCACGCGGTCGGGGCCGCCGAAGATCTGCTCACGAGGTGCACGGAGATGAACAGAACCCAACATGAAGCAGGTATATCCGCTCCATTTCAGTAGCTGCAAAAGGTTGTCAGCGAACAGCAAGGCATGCACCTTGCACCGTTGTGCTTACATCTTCCTTGATGACGAAGCGGTGACCGTCATGACTCTGTGGCACCATCGTTTGGGATTCAAGAACCTGACGCCTTGCGAGCAGCTCCTGGGAGGCCTTCTCTCCATCGACGAAGACTGCCAGTGGGATCTGATGAATTAGAGGGAATTCATGAGACAGACACCTGTGAACAAGCAGACTCACATGGCCAGAGCATGAATGCTATCCACGCTGAAGCAAGCTGAGAGAGAGCCTCCGCTATGCGCCTCGGGTTGTCCTGGAGCAAATCAGAGGTGTTCGCGGCATGGCTGGCACACAGACAGATGGCGGCCGAGACATAGCGCCTTCCGGATACTAACCCCAGCTCGTCCGCTGTGTGGTACAACGCGTCGAAGAGTTTGGTCGACGTGTACGTGATTGATAGCCCCCAGAATCGTTGGATGCGGCGGACCCATGCGGGCTGGTCTATGTCCCCGAAGGAGGGACGAGCGAGGACTTGGAGATACTGCTCTGCGTCGTTGTGCAGAGCATTATCGGACAGAGTCGAGTCCTGAATCATAACCTCAACATCCCGTCTAAACGCGTCGTCAAAGGGTTGACTGAAAGGCATGGCGAGGATGAGTAGACGAAGTTGGCCAAAGAACAGGTTGACCGAGGCCGAGGTGGGAAGCGACTTGGACGTGGCGCAGGCTGAGAGGCAAAGGCTTTGGATTCGACGAGCATTGGAAGAACAATTATATCCATCCGAGAGGGGATGATGTCATAGTGCGTGGAAGAAATGGTGTGTAGCGGATCGAAAGAGAAACCGACTTGCGACTTCATAGGCGCCCAGTCCAAAATAACATCCCGCTTGGCCCTCGCCCCGGTCGCGTTCGATATATCCGCTGCAGAGGAATGAGTCGTCGTGTAGCCTCGAGGCGGTAGAACTCACCATTGATAAACATCGATGACTGGAACGTACCTGGCCCTATACCTCGCAGCGTGCCGTCTCCTACCCCTCGGCGCGGACGCTGCGCTCCTCGATCACCTTGGGAGTGGATCGCCGCGAGTTTGAAGCCGTCCATGCTCCAGCGATAATACCCTATGGCAATCCGCGATCCGGTGCACTGGCTGCCCACCCTGGAGGCTCTTGCCGCGCGAGAAAGCACCTTGTCGATGTTGGGCGAGGAAGGAAGCGGTTCTGAGCCTGACGGTTGCACGGGGTACGGCGACGCGGGGTCCAAAGCTGCCTTCTTCGGCCCAGCACATCCCCCTTGCCACCTCTCGCTCGAACTTCAAGTCATAGAGTTCATCGAGCTCCGGCGCACGCGTCCCAAACCCACCGCTGTATAGCTTCCTTGACACAGGAACGCTCACCAGAGACAGCAACCACGTCGTAGGGCTCCCATGCTGGAATGACGTGGGGGTATATGCGCTTCGGATGTTTTTCACAGGCCACGCTGCGGTCGCCGTTGGCTCTCCGTGTGGCCTAACTGGCGGGAGTACATAGTCCCGGACTCCGCCTTTCTTCACTTCACGGAGGTTCATCCAGCTGTGCGGAGGCAGACAGATGGACGTATACAGGATGAGATGGTGAGAAACAGAGACTTGTGGCATACTCACTAAACGTCAAAACCCTCTGGCCCGCAGTTTCGTTATATCCCAAGCCTTTGGGCTCGACGTCCCGTTCTTTGTAGAGGAAGCTGTCGTATCAGAACACGCAAACCACGACGCTGCACAAAAGTGTTATTGGAACATGATCGAAGTGGAGAGCGGCACATCGGACCACGGACCTCAGGCTCTTCTTGGCGAACGCAAGCCCGTCGAGGTCCCAGTGCGTTTTCAGGCGATACTGCTAGTCTTCGATATCTGCGAGATACATGGTACCGTTGGATGCTTCCGCCATCCAGAATGACATCAGAACTGCGCACCTTGGCATCCTCAGGAACTTTCAATTCTCGTCAGGTAGTCTCGCCGACTTGCGGACGCGCAGGCACGACGTTCGCCCGAGTCCAAGTTGGTCGCGACCGTTGAACGAGCCGCCGTTCTGGGAGTGTGCTTATGCATGCATGAGAGTTGTTTGACGCTTCGCAGACGACTTGGACATGCTGGGGTGGATAATAGAGTCGGAGGTTCAGCATATGGGCAGCGAGCTTGTAAAGGCGGTCATGGACTCATGGTCGTCGAAAACACGATGTAAACGCTGGCGCCCCGGGCGTCTCGGCCCTCGGGCGCGCATACAGGTTAGCAAGGAGCCAGAAAAATATAGTACTCGAAACGGGTATACGTGACGAAGGAAAAGGTTCTACTAGGCTACTGTCTACTGGTCAATGACTACAGGACATAAGTAACGTACTGCAGCACAGCTATCGGAGACAAACTGGAGCACACGGTTCGCCGATGTTCTCTCGACCAACTCGGAATAGGAGACCAACCGATAGTACAAGTGGCATATTCGGACTTATCCAGATGAGAGACATGGGCCAAGTGTTCACAGCGAGATCAGCTTGATGCCGCCGTTCTGAGTCAGCGAACCGGCAATGACAGCAAGAGCGATGGCCGACAGCCACAACGCCCACCTCTTTGACGAGCCGCCACGCTTTCCCGGGCGAGGTGGAAGGGACGGGAAGAGCGCTTGCAGCGGCTTGAGGGACTGTCGAGGGGCAAGGGAAATGGCTTCAGCCAGGAGCGTTTTGAAAGAAGGAAGACTGAGACATACCTTGTACGGGGGATACCTGCAGCCGAAGCCGACCTTGTCCACCCTAGCAAAACAGGTGTCAACGTGGCGAGGGAAGGACGAAACGGACTGCTTACCAGCTGGGGTTGTCTATACACGCTCGCTTGTGGGTGAATTGCTCGAACATGTCTTGCCCCGTGTAGTATCCATCTGGCCGAGATGATTTATGATCAGGGTCGACCTGTGCGTTTATCGAGGTGATACCACAAAGCGCGACTTACATCCGCTCTCCCCGATCCCGCCCATCGGAAGACCAGGAACTGTGTGGACGTGATGACCACGGTGAGCGGGCCACGTTTGAGTTGTGCGAGAAATCCGAGTACGCACCTCCGACGATGATCATCGTGTCGTTCGCGACGGCCGAGCCGCTCTGGGTGTTGTTAAACACTGCAGCAAGTGAGCGTGAGCGTCGTGCGATAATCCCGCGGGTCCGAATAGTGACTTGCCCTTCTCTTGGAAGGCCTTGTCCTGGGAGAAGACGTAGACGACAAGAGGGTGGTCCCTACGAAAGCCCGAGTTAGTGAGGATGCCGTCCAACCCGCAAAGCTGTCCCATACCGCTCATTGATGAACTCGATTGCTTCGTCAACGTCTTTGACGGGGATAACTGACAGCACGGGGCCGAATATCTCCCTGGTTGCGCGGTGCGCCCGTCAGTGCGTACCGCACGCCGGAGTCAGAACGAAGGACGTACTCGCTCATGAGAGAGTCGTCTCCCGGTACATCCTTGACAAGTGTTGGCGCGATGTACTTCTTGGACACGTCAGCGTCGCCACCGAGCACAACTGTCCCCTTCGTGTTGTCGATGAGGTTCTTGATGCGTTGCGTGTGGGCCTCGCTCACGATGCGACCGAGAGAGTCGGACTTCTCGGGCCCATCTGGGAAGAACGTGTCGTGGCTAATGCACTTCATGAGAAGAACGAGTGGAAGAAGATAAGGGATTTCAGGACTCACACTTCCTTCACCGCCTCCACAAAAGCATCCTGAAGGTGGGCCGGCACAAGAACGTATTCGGGACACACGCAAATCTGAACGTATATAGTGATGAGCAGCGAAGATTGAATATGCACAAAAACCCATCTACCTGTCCCGTACCGAGACATCTGCCCCAGAATATCCGCTTCGCCGCGAGTTTGAGGTCGGTCTTGGGATCGATCACTACGGGGTTTTTCCCTGGAGATGCCGAGCGATGTTAGCCAATGACCGAGACTACTTTTGCATAGGCATACCTCCGAGCTGCGATGTGAGGGTAGTAAATGAGAGGCTGGGCGCCGAGGAGAAGCGATTGACGTTACCTCAAGAGTTAATGGTGTAAGATGCTTTGACGCGGCAGCTGAGATGATCCGCGCGACGCGAGCGTTTCCTGGTCCGCCAATGCGTCAATATCCTTGCCGTTCCTATCACGACCCGTGCTTACCTATATACAGAACTAAGCAGGGAACGGTTAGTACGGCGCCATCGAAAGGACGTGTAAACGATGCACGCACTATGATCCCAACGGAACTCGAGCACCTGTGAGGGAAACTAGGTCAGAAAAGCTGGTATCCGGCCATGAAGAACATGTATGTACCTTCGTCGTCTCGGGAATAGCACCCTGGATGACGTGATACAGGTCGGGGTCGAGGTATTGGGGAATAAGTTCCGCAAACAATGCGCTCGTTGCAGGCGAGTGCTCAGAGGGTTTGATGACAGCAGCGTTCCCCCCCGCAATCGCGCCAACCTGGTAGTCGTTAGATGAATCGTGCAATGGGACGTAGGGCGAAGTCACGTACCAAAGGAGACAAAGTCAAGACGACCGGACCATTGAAGGGGGATATGATGAGCACGACGCCCTTCGGCTCGCACCTGTACTTGGGACCCATCGCCCAGAAGCTCAGATCGAATTCAGCTTTCTTGGGAGCAGCCCATTTCTCGACCGCGTTGTACGCCTTCGCGACGTCAAGGTATACGGGGGCAAAGTCGAAGCTATGGGAGATGGGATGTCAGAGATAGACACGGGGCCTGAGTTCATCCGGCCCTACGCACAACTCGGTCTCGAGGAACGGACGCCCCAGGTCCTGCTTCAACGCGTCTTTGAACCTCTCTTCGTTGTCCTTGAGCAAGTATCCGACTTGTGCGATCTGTTCCTTCCGGAAAGCAAGGGACTTCGTCTTTCCGGACTTGAATGCTTGTCGCGCCCGAGCATGGATCTGTAACAGAGCGCAGACTCGGTGTGAGTAGCCGTGTCCTACCATATGACCAGAAATTCACTTGAAGTTTACCTTGGGAATCTCGTCCAGAGGCGTATAGTCCTGCGACGGAGTGGTGGTAGCTGCCATATGGTCTCAAACTGTTCAATGCCGAGCTTCAGCACAAAGAATGGAGTGGTCGAGAACGAAGGGAGGCCCTGGGTTGGGATGCACGAGGCGAGCCACTGGCAGTTGCATGAGGTTGTATGGCTGTCTGGGCGCTCGTGTTAGGCGCCTCCGGTGACTAGACAGATGGCCGACCTCCGCCACCATCGGCTTTCAGATTGCCACGCATACTGTATCGGCTCAAACGTTCCCCTCATCGTCCCTGGCCCTCGATCTTCCCTTCATCTTCCCTTTCTATCACCATCGGCATCCCCTAACAATTCAGCAAATGTTTTGGCACAAAGATGCGCCGCACCAATCTCCACTGCAAGATACGAGGCACATCATTCATAGAGTCTCTCTGAAGCGCCCGTATCGGTCACAGAAATCATTCAAGTTGGGTATATGCATTCACCGACAGAAACACTACCCCTGCGGTGTCCTGCAATTGTGAGTTGGAGCCGTGTGCCCTGTTCACAACCGCCAGGCAGCATTCATCGTGATCATTGGCAGTGCAGTTGATCCTCCTCCTCTGAAACTTGAACATACCCGGGACAGATGGGAGCCGGCCGTCAATGCCGTCCATCGCGCAGGAATGGCCACCATGGCTTCTCGTCATCGGTCTTCCCTTCAAAAGCCGCCGTCCCAAATATTCGCCGATCTCGTGCTTTTTTAGATGTTGAACCTGGGCACAAGCGGGAAGGGGCAGCACACCGCCCGATTCCGTGCGCCATCAGACTCGCGGTCGGACGCTTTGAGGATGAGAGGTCCCAACGACAGTCGCAACTTCTCATCTATCCGAACCCGCCTCTCTGAAGATGTTCAGCTACGATGTGCGTATTCTCTATTCGTCCCCCGGGATGGGCATACGTCGGCCCGCGGTACCTATCTGTTCGTCGGCTCGTCGTTGAACCCGCAGACGTCCATTCGTAACGTCCACTGTCACTACCCACTCACGCACACCCATCAGCGCTGTTCGAGAGATGGCGATGGCTCGAGGCGCCATTCAAGACCCTTGCGCAAAGGCCGTGTTGAGAACGTGCGAGACGGAGGCTAGCTCCTGCTTACAAGCATATAAGCACCGTTTCCGGGAACTACGGCAGTGTCAACCCTCCCTCCTGCCGGTGGTCTATCATGGGTTCCATGATCCAACCTGGTCTTCCACTTGCGGCCCTCGCTGCCCTCAAGGAATCTCTTGGCTGCCTTGTGGTCGGCACCGTGTTCTCAACGGGGTACGTCTTCATCCGTTTGCAAATATATCGCAGTCTTACCATCTCACGGCGCAGTGTATATGGCATCACAATCTTGCAAGCCTACATGTACTTCCGGAACAACGGTCAGGATTCTGCATACATGAGATACTTTGTGAGTAAGGCAGCTCGTGTCCGATAAAAATAAGCTGACGTCGGTTGCAAAGGTCACATTGCTGTTGTATGTACCCGAGGGAAATGTTCTTCGTATGGCTGACGACCACGGGCATATGCAGCATCCTCGACACCGTCTCAATGATTCTGAATGTCGATGGTCTTTATGAATATGTTGTAACCGACTTTGGAAACCCGTTGCAACTTCTCCAAATCCCGGCGTGAGTTTTCGTCGTCCATCGTTCTGTCGGTCTTTTCCTAACGGGCCATGTTGCAGTACATTGGCAGTGAGTGGTTTAGTGCCAGGCACCAGTAGGCCGAGTTGAAACTCATTCATGCATTTAGTTTGAGAATGGAGTCACGGTGAGTTAGACGATCTCCGTGGATATGTAACGCTTAAGTCCGACTAATCGAGGCTCAGGTTTTGATAGGAACACTCACACAGTGGTATGTACCCGTTTTCGAAGCTGTTCGCAGGCTTTCTCACCACCAACTAGTTTCTTTGCACATCGTCTTTGGGCTCGTAAGTGTTCTTGCATACCATATGCGAGACAGGATAACTCCTACCCACTGAAACAGTGAGTGACCGGCACGTCATGCTCACGAGCAGTATTGTACGTTCACGACCCCTTCGCAATTGGGTAACGACCACATTTAACCATGGTCCTTACTAGGTTATTCTTGCTTTGTGCTCTTGTGGTGCGTCAATCGATGGTCACCGCGGACTCAAAGCACGGTATCTCTAACATTCTCACCTCTGCAGGTCCGGGAATAGGTACGCACAAACCATGTTCCAACGCCATACAGCCCCTAATATCCCGACGTCTCGTCAGCAATATCTGTGCATCTGTACGTGCATCGCGTCCGAGTCGCACCCCCTCCTGACACGGCGCTCACCAAACGATGGCCCGGGTATTTTAGCTACACGAACAACAACGTCCTTTCCCTCGGTTCCGTCGAGATCCGCGTTCTCGCAGGCTTTGCGAACGGCCTGAGCGTGATATGCGACGTCCTCATCGCAGCGGCGCTCACCTACTACCTCAACTCGAAAAGGACCGGATTTAAGAGGTTCGTCTTAACCTGTTGAGCGCATGCGTGGTGAGCTAATCCGACTACTGTCTGCACAGAACGAACTCGATCATTAACCGACTGATAATAATCGCCGTGAACCGAGGGGCCCTCACCGCGTGAGCACCGAAGGCGATTTGTTGGCCCTTCTGCAGAGCCATTGCTGATATTTGATTTGTTTGCGAACCAGGATTTGCCAGGCGGGCCATATGATCGCTGTACGTTTGCTAAATCGTGCGTGCGAGAGTTTCTGACGGCTCACTGAATTTCGTTAGACCATCGCTTTTCCGGGACGCTTCATCTTCCTCCCATTCGCTCTCTTGGACGGGAAATGTACGTGTATGTCTCTCATCACTCCCGAATGTTCGGCTCACACTCGATATCAGTATACTGCAACACCCTCCTCGCAACGTATGTCAATCTTCAGCGAGATGATATGACTGGTCAACTGACACTGTAACTTGACGGGTCGCGTACTAGGCTCAACGCGCAGAAGTCCATAAGGGGAGACGAAAATAATGCCGTAGAACTAGAACTAGGCATGCATATCCGCAACCCCATGAACGCATCGACGTCGGGAAGTGGGAAGCAGCAGATCACAACCCGACCGTCAGTCACCGAGAGCGTCAGTCCCTCCGAGTCAGGCTCCCGAAGTTAGTCGTCGTGTCTTGACAACCCGGATGATGATCCCACAGTCCTCTGGGAGCATGTCGGCCTTCCTCCACACTAGCAAGGCACATTGTGCGTATCCTGTTCGTCATGTGTCATGTGCGTTTTTGCTGACACTTCCATCGAAAGGAGGCCGTGCATCCGAGTCCGCCGAGCAGTCACAGCAACGCCATCTGGGGCGCATGCCAGTGCTCTGTCCGCAGTCTGAGGAACCACGGAGTACGTAGGAACCGGAATGTCTTATCCTTATTGTGGCCTATATTTTGTGCAGCATCTTATCGATGTTCGAGGTCGAGAAGCCATGTTCCCAGTTTGGCCTCCGTTGCAGTCAAGGGCGCGAAGACTTTGAAGGTCACACTTGCGACCTGGCTGCCAACTAGATGGCGTGACGAACACGCTTAGGTCACCGTGTATGTGCCGGTACGACTGTTGCGGAGGACATTGAGCCTACGAGAAGAGAAGGTCATCAGGCGCCAGAGACCGGAGGGCGAGCAGGACTGAAGGCAGCCTTCTCCGCACGGACTTGGCAGATTAGAGCCCCCCTGCATTGGTACGTTGGTACATAAGTTATGGGGGGATCACAGTTCAATGCGCCAGGCCCGGGTGTCACGGCTGTGCTACTAGGACAGCGCGGAACAGCAATTCCTAGAAACTAGGGCAGTATCGACCTCCGCTCTTAGCTTCATCCTCAACCCTTGAGCCTAATTGTTAATTTGTTCACGGATTCAGCTGAACTCCCAGTTCTTTCGGGTCTCAAAGATGTGGTCCGCTGCGTAGTCATCGGCACTGTTCTCTTTATAGGGTGCGTGCGCATGCTCCGTCATGAATCTCAGACTGCCGATATATCGAAAGAGGCGTATAAGCCGGTAAGTCCGGCATGTCCGACATTCAATGAGCTTACCAAGATGCAGTGTTTCCAAGAGCGCCTTGAACGAACAAGCAACTTCACTGGTGACTGATTGAGCTTTGAATGAAAATACCTTCCAGGAAATGTCTAAATACGAGGGGCGAGCCAGGATCCCCCATTCCGATACCGCAGACACCACAACCATGACCGTCTGGTTCAGTACGTATGCTCTTGGTTTCGAAACACACACACCTCATCAACACAGGCTATACTAGTCACTGGCTCATCGACCGGCTTCGGTCGCGAACTCACCAAGATCGTCCTCGAGAACGGTGATACCGCAATCGCGACCGCCCGTCGCCCCGAAGTCCTCTCCGACCTCGTCACCCAGTACCCCGCCGACCGCCTGCTCACCCTCCAGCTCGATGTCACGAAGCAGGAGGACATCCTCGCCGCATTCGCCGCGGCCAAGGAGAAGTTCGGCCGCATCGACGTCGTCGTGAACAACGCCGGCTACTCCACGATGGGCGAGGTCGAGGCCGTCTCCGACGCGGACGCGCGCGCGCTGTTCGAGACGAACTTCTGGGGCGCGGCGAACGTCGCGCGCGAGGCGGTCCGCTTCTTCCGCGAGGTCAACCCCGCGGGGGCTGGCGGGAGGCTGCTGCAGTTTTCGTCCATTTCGGGGATACAGGGCATGGCTGGATTCGCGCACTACTCCGCGAGCAAGTTCGGTGAGTCGTCCACTCGCAGTCTCGCCCGGAAATGGGTGGGGAAGCGTTGGCGTTGGCTGAACTTGAACGTGTGCGTCTTCCAGCGTTCGAGGGATTCAGCGAGGCCCTCGCACGTGAGATCGACCCGGCTTGGAACATCAAGGTGAGCCTCGACATATGCATGGTTCCATACGGGATAATATTTGACTGACGCCGCCGTATCTAGGTCACCATCGTCGTGCCGGGAGTGTTTGCGACGAATGTCTTCCAGGCCACTTGGGCACCCGCGCACCCAGCATACAGCAACCCAGAGCTCCCAACAAACGCCTGGAGGAGCTCGTGGGATAAGTACGTGCCCTCGGGCGATCCCAGGAAAGCAATGGAAACGGTGTACAAGCTCGCCGCTCTGGAGCAGCCTCCTATTCACTTCCCGCTCGGGAAGGATGCTGTTGCTGTTGTGAGGACGAAGAGTAATGCCATCTTGGGAGATACGGACAAATATGAGTCGTGGTCGGAGGGGTTGGACAAGAGCGCATAATATTAGACGTATACGTACATGATACCACTCAATCCTGGTGATGTACATCGATATATCCCCGAAAGTGGCGGTGGGCCGAGCTTAGGGCAAGATTACATCTGCCTGCCCTAAACACGGCCGTTGACGCTCTCTAAGCCTCTCTTGAGTTGTCGCGACTCGCGACCATGGCCCGCCTTCTTGAAGTCCGCTGCGCATGTGTTGAACCTTCTCTCTTATCCACCTCGGCATGCCCAACTCTGCGAAACGTCAAGAAACCCTCACGCATAAGCGCACTCAGGGAACGGAGGCTCATTCGGCAGCCAGGTTGGGTGCAACCAACTGCAGGGAAAGGGTCGCGCCTGTGCGTCGCAACGTCGCAAGCCGGCGAGGCTCTCTGGCGAGAATGCAGAGTTCTTGAGGATATGAAGGTGCGCAGTTCTCCTATGGTTCAGGAGGATGGAAGCACCCAATGGTCCCATGTGTCTCGTAGATATCGAAGACTCTGGCGTTGCAGCAGTATCGTCTGAAGCCGCAGGACCCTGAAGGGCTTGCGTTTACTAAGAAGAGGTCCGTGATTTTGTGTCGTTCTCCCTTGTGATTATGTTCCAATAAAATTGTTCTGCAGCGTCATGGTTTCTGGGTACCGGCACGACATCTTCCTCTACAAAGAACGCCACGTCGAGCGAAAGGCTTGGGAACCCCACGGCCGACCAGAGGGTTTTGACGCTTAGTGAGTATGCCACAAGTCTATGCGTCTCACCATCTCATTCTGCAAATGTGTCTGCTTCCGCACAGCTTGACGAAGCTCCGTGAGAGGTAGGTGTCGAAGAGAGGCTGAGTCCGGGAGTCCTCGCCGGTCATCGAGCCTGCGAGTCACGACGTGCGGAGTGCCAACCGTAACCGCAGCGTGGTCTGACAAAATTCCGAAGGACATATACCCCAGCGTCGTTCCATCACGGGAGCCTACGACGGGACTGCCGTGGATGGATTCCGCATATGTATTACTGGTGAGTTCTACCGTCTCGAGTCTATACAATTACCTTATACCTTATTCCTCTGTAGCGGGTGTATCGAATACGACCGGGCATATGGACTGGGCGCCTGTGGATTCTCCAGTTCGGTTCTGTCGGTCCGTGCCCCGTCCTCTTTCGATCCGCTACGACACCAGCGTACACCGCCTACTGTGACGTCATCGCTTCCCGCGTGGATATAAGCTGTCCGGCCAGCCTCATCGAATGCCCTTTGTCTCTCAGTCCATACCTTCAGCCTGTTTTTTGGCCAAGATTTCCTTTCGCTCTCGCCATGACTTTCAGTCAGCCCTTCGACGACACATTCAGACGGGAGGTTGCGGTCATAACTCAAGACTCGACTCTCTCGGATAATGCTCTACACAGCGACGCAGAGCGGTATCTCCAAGTCCTCGCTCATCCCTCCTTCGGAGACATCGACCAGCCCGCATGGGTCCGTCGCATCCAACGATTCTCCACAAGGCTGTTGATCACGTACACGTCCAGCAAACTCTTCGACGCGCTGTACCACACTGCGGACGAATTAGGGCTCGTAACTGGAAAGCGCTATGTCTCGGCCACCATCTGTGTGTGTGCCAGCGGCGCCGAGAACGTGGCAACTCCGCCCGAGGACAGACCGAGGCGCTTAGCGGAAGCTCTGTCTCAGCTTGCTTCGGCGTGGATGGCATACATGCTCTGGCCATGTAAGTCTGTTCGTTCATGGCATCTGTCTCATGAATCTGATTCGTCGTATCCCAGTCTTCGTCGATGGAGCGAAGTCCGCCGAGGAGGTGCTCACAAGGCTGCCTCAGATCTCTGAAGGCATGGCGTCACAGGGTTGTAATGGCCGCCGTTTGGTCGTGAAGGAAGATGTAAGTGTGACCTTTGGTGCCTGGTGCCCTTGCCGTTCGCTCACAACCTTCTCCAGCTCCTGAAACGGTGCGGATACGTCTGCTTCATGTCGGGTTATCTATACTCCTATGCGCCTCTGGAGTTCTTCCAAGGCCCAGAGATTCAGACTATCTCCTACCTCCAAGTTACGCATATAGTCCGACCACCGTGTGCCATGCGCGAACATGGCATGCGGGATGATGATGAGGTGCGCATATCCAGTACCATACAGAGAATGTCCTCCTGACCTCTTCATCAGGTCATTACCTCCGACATTTTGAAGCACTATTGTAATGGCCCCATCTGCGCGGACATTGTAGAGGCTACGGAGGGGGAGACCTACTGGCAGGCGCGGAACTCCTTGGTGATGGCGCCGGACAGCTGCTCGACGTTCCACCGCTTCAGATGGTGTCTACACCCGGGTCAAGTGAGTAGTCCCTGCCGTCCTACACGCCCTTCCTTCCGTTTTTCTGACACTGGGTAGGTTGCGAACCAATATCACGTCAAGATCCATGAGCGGAACTGGTTCGGCGCCCAATACGCCGCAAGTCCGAGTCCGGTCACGTTTGAAAACCACAGCCACGAGTACACTTCGCCTTCCGACACTCCTCCTTCCGCGGCCTCGCCCAGCTCGAGCTGCGAAAACGCTCCCCCAACGCACGCTCACGGGGGCTTGCAGCGCAGTATCGACCTTCCCTGCGCAGAGCTGCTGCGTGTGCATGCCGCTCTTGCGGGCGCGATGCAACTGAGCGGTGCCCTCAAGGTGTTCGAGACAATCTCGAATGTGTGCGAGCTAGTGGACGAAGGGTGGCTTCCAGGTGCAAGCGGAAGCACCTTCCTACAGTCTGTAGTTGCGTATGAGGGGCGGGAAGTATGCTCCGATGTGGAAATGCGGGGGATGAGGGTGAGAGTAGTGCGAGCGATGGTAGACGAGTCAGATTCAGACTCGGACTGGGACTAAGTCGGCATAGGTTATTTCCCGGTGTATTCTTTCTTGGATGATGGACAAGCCGTGTTTGCATATAGAAAGCAAATTTCCGCTACGTTCGGATACGGTCAGTGTGTTCGCGGAGTGTTGACAGTGACAACGTGAGGTTCTCATCATGAGCGGCTCAACCCCACAGAACGAGTTGTACGCAGAACGTAACCCGCGAACAGTCAGATGTCATCATCCTACCAACGAGCACGCGATACTGTGGTAAGACGAGCGGTGGCGAGTGGCGAGCATTCCGTCGCGGGCTGCTGATTCGTCCGGGACTGGCTGCGGTATCAAGGCGGGGGGATACCAATTTGAAGGCACGGGTGCGGACCCGCTCGATGTGCTCCACCAGCAGAAGCCATGGTAGACCAGTGGAACAGCTATGTATGGACCAGCATTGAAACCTTGCGCCGTATCCCGCCCTCCCGCCGCTCGATGTCTGCGGCCGTCGCAGGCAGCATGCGCAAGCTTCACGAGGTCCACTTCGCCATGCCGACACGCTGCCGGACGAGGCCCCCAGTGACTCTCACTGGATGCCTCGACTCTCACTAGTCTGGTATATACTCGTAGGGAAAGTGGATGTGCTCACCATTCACGACAGGCTAAGTAAACGCGCGCGGGGCTTCCCCTTACCATCAGAGGAAGTTGGCACGGATCAAAAGATACTCGCGCCCTCTTCCCCTTCCTACTGCACTCCAAGGACGACGACGGTGACTCGGAGGACGCGTATCCATTCCCATTACTGTGCCTGGGGTGGTCCTTTGGCGAATGGGAAGAAGATGGGGGCAGAGTGGGAAGTCGACGAACCAGACGACGGGAAGTCGAAGGACCCAGGGTCGGGAAGAGGAAGATGAGTCCAGAGGTTTGAGGATATGCATTCCTCACTCCGTGTGACCGGCAAGGAATGCGGAAACTGGGAGAGACTGTCGAACCACATGAACGCGTCCTCATCGAGGGCAAGGACATCTTGAGTCTCGTCCGCAGGGTAGTAGGGGGAGAAGCCAGTAGGCAGGAGCAGGTCCATTGCATGTAAGAGACTGCGTGTAGTCGTGGTATGATCAAGAGATGTGCATTGGAGCGAGACTGCTGGAGCGTGAGGGGAGGATCACTGATGACAGTACGGTCCCGGGCCGGATGTAAGCGGACTCCCTCCTGCCAGAGCGTCCACTTCGCCTTCCTCTCGACCGCCATGATCTGCAACCCTGAACCTCTACTGAATCTGATCTGATCTGTCATCCATCCTGGGATGCCTCAATCGTCTTTACAGAATGACTCGCACGCGTAACGACAGTCTTCGATATTACAGCAGCCGGAGCTAAGCTACCCAGAACGCGATGGGAGCGCTACAGTGTTTAAGCGCCAGATGAAATTTTACCGTCAGATGAAACGGCGGCGTCCGAGAGAGAGAGTCGCCCCGCACCACTGGCGCGTGAGTACCATACAACGTGGTAGGATTCGAATAAACACTTGTAGGTAATGCGATATTTTCTCGCATCTGAATTCAACGGTGAACCTGGATTTATGCCATCTGTGCAGGTTGAAAGGCATGAATATTTTCAGAGGGCGTCCAGTTGGGCTACATAGTACATTTAGTAACAGCGTTGCTCCCGGGCATAGTACCCTGCAGTATTTTCAGGAGATGCAGGAATCGTCGTCTCGGTGCGCGGCGCAAGTTGTGGTTTGCGAGGATCAAATAGACCACGTGATCCAATACATACTCGGCGCGCGCGCATTGAATGTCTCTCGCGACCAACTTCTCTCATGGGCCGCTATGTGCTTTCTCCCCGAACTAATAAGAGACATCGGTTCATCATGCACTGGCATCTTCTGAGATGGCAATCATTCTTGAATCCTGTCAGGCTAGTCACGGTGGTCACGGTGGTTTAATTTGGCACTAGCAAGGTGATTAGGAGGTAATGCAAGGACTGAAGATTTATCACCAATCACAAAATGTCTGAAGCTTAATGTCGGGTGTTTCTGCAAAGGCTACAGGCGATCGGAAGAAAACCGTTCAAGTGCATCAGCAAAATGTGTACTTTGCTATCGTAAGCGACCGCTGCAGACGAAGGCGATAGCGACCTGTCTCACCGACTGGTAATGATCGCATATGATCAGAGGGCGTCTACCAAGACTCTGTACGACAACTTACGACAGTCGCCGACCAGTTAATGCGGGGAGAATGATCTTATGATATCATTCATCCTCATACCACTTCCTGTGACAAAGCCGTGTCTGTATCACCGGGGAGATGAGTAGTGATGCATTGATGAGCGGGGTTGTCGAGTCTGAAAAGACAAACGAGCACACCAGCCTTGACTTAACACTGACGATAACATCCCAGGCCCGCCGTTCAGCAACTTTGACCACCACACGTTGCCAAGCTGACAGCGACACCAAGCAACAGGCGTTTGATGGCGCCGGCCTGTTCCGGGACGTTCCGGGACGTACAAAGTCTTGCTCCCCCCTCCGACGCTCCTGCATTCTCTCTTTCCTTCTCACCTCGTTGTCGCTGAGAACTCAGTACTCAGTCCCCGTATCGGGTCAAGACCAGACTCCACTGCGCTCCTATCAGGACTCCTGGACGTCCCTCAGGCCTCAAGACCCACCTGGGCAAGTCGTTCTTCGTCTCCGACCCCCACCACTTCGACAAGATACCCCCAAGATTCCCCCGTGCCGTGTTGCCGTGTGCGCGTATGGAACCCGATGGCCAGTGAACACACTCCTAGGGCTGCAGCTGTGGCGATCTCCGCGTTCTGCCTGTAAGATACCTCTGCCCTCGATCTCGTGCATTTCGCCTACCGTCCTTGGTTGCTGTCTCGTGTCTCCCGGCTTTGTACCTGGTGCTGACGCTTGGTCTGGGCTCGCTTGATGGTTTTCTGGTCTTCGAGCTACTCGGATCTGCGAGCCCCGGGGTCTCTGTCCCTGTGCCTTTGTCTCGTCAAGACCTCGACCATCTGTCCTGCCTGGCAGTGCCTGCGCGCGGTACCCCGGCACTGCGTTCCTCTGGCCTCCTCGTCTTTCTCCCTGATTCCCCTGACCCCCCGTCTCGCGTGATCCTTGTCCGTCGCTTTGTCGCTCGTGGGTTGTTTGTACTTCTCACGAATCTTTGTACTTTACGTTGCATGTAATATCAGTGTAGCTCAAGTAATATATTTTATTGACCTAAAATTTCCTCTGTTGGAACAATTGCAAGCCTGTACTGTATGCGTATTATGGACCGGGTTTCGTCTGCATTGATCTATCTGTGCCCCAGGTTTGATCAGACGGTGGGGGCGGTAAGATCATACATGATCATACGTTGCGGGCGCTCCGATCAGCTCAGACGGACCTCGATCGTGTGCTACCAGCTCAAGTAGGTCTTCTATCATTAAATACAGGTTTGACCGTAGGCTACTAAGTAGATCATACATGATAGTTCACCATATTACGATACCCCCTTTTGCTGCAGTGGATCGTCGACTACCACGGATTTCGCCAGGCGACATGTCACATGTGACGCGTTTCATCTGGCCGGAAACGTGACAAACCCTGCTCTCGAAAAACGTCCTTCTCCAGCCCCGCACTCGCGACGGACGACCTGGCTTTCTGTATCATATACCAGTTGATATACTATCCCACCGAACCGCTACACTTCCATCCCACCGCACCTCTTAGTCAACCCGGTACACGACGCGCGAAATCACCGTTTCATCTGGCCGTTAAATACTGTAGAGCGGGTTACTTAGAGGGTTTTGATACATAGTGAGCATGCTCTTATTTCGTCTTCTCTGTCAGATTCCGAGTGAGTGAATACGTCTGCTTCAACACAGCTTAATCAAACTGCGCGAGAGGTACGCTTCGAAGAAAGAGAAGTCCTCGTTGATCATGAGGCCTGCGAGGTACCATGCGAGAAGCTGCGACCGGCGCGCGTTCCATTCAACAATCGAACAATCCTCTCGACAGTCGCCGAGGAAGCCCTTGGGTCAGGAAAGCCGGTGGATGGGCTCAGATCTCCACAGTTACTGGCCGTGTTGAGAACGCTGGCATGTCTGGAGCGTAGACTCCTTCGAACGGTTGCTCATGGTCATCCTCGAAGTGATCCAGAAGCACTGCATTGGCGTCAAGGGCGAGGAGATTATACATTGGACGGTATGCGATGAGGTACGGTTAACAGTTGAGGTCCATATATGCGTGCGGTAACACATTCTTTACAGAGCATCGGCGCCATAGTACCCTAGGACGTGAAAGCGTGAAGGATGGCAACTTGAAGTCCCTAGTATGTACAGTCGTGGAAATCCTTGATTACAACCTGATCAGCACTCGGGCGATCATCAGGCTTCAAGCCTCACGAGCGAGACTGGCTCGTGAGAACGGGACTAGGCAACTCATCCTCCACATCCGGAGTAATCTCCAGCAGCACTCCGGTTGCCACCGTCGCGGCGGCCGCCATAGACTGCTCGAGACACACCAAGACGACATGCCACGCCTTCCCCCACACTGTTCTCGCCGTTTCGCTACCTTCCCTCGATGTTTCAGCGTCTTCGGGAGCTTCATATGGGACCGTGAAGTCTGCCTCATGCGCGCCAGAGACCTCTGTTTCCGGTGGAATCGAGTCGATTTCGTTGGGGGTGCAGTGGTCGCGCCGCGTGGCATCGGTGAGTGTCTGAACTAGATCTATGTGCATGGCCTTGATTGCACGAAGCATGCTGACGAAGCCCGAAGTCACCACCGCACAGACAAGGACAGCTTTCGACACGGCGACCTTGTCAGCGTTTACTGGCACCAGTAAAAGCGCGCTGGCCATGATGCCCGCAGTGGTGAGCAAGAACGTGGACGTACCCAGTGCCGCCGCTAATTTGGTATACAGGGGAAAGTTGTCGCTGGGGCCGGTGGATGGGAGCAAGCAGTTCGGCGACGCTGTAGTGACGTTGGTCTCGATGACGATCGAGTTTATGTTGGATGTCATGCTGATGGCAAGCCGCAATGGATAGTGAGTGAGACAACGGGGTTCGGGAATCCTGGATAGTCTAGACGAAATGACTGTAAGCCAGATAAAATCGTCACTGTACGGATCCCGGAGACGAATGAAGTTGGAGAACACCACATACAAGTTACTTGAAGGTCGGGCCTGAGTGGATCGTCGACGGGGTTGTCGACGGGGTAGTTCTGAGTGACCTGGAGGTCTTCGGTGGTGCTCTCAAGCCCACTCCGAGTTTTATACGCCCGGTAAGTATTCTGTTGTCGCGGAGGTTCTCAACCCGGCGTAATTGAATGCTGTCAAACTTCGCAGGCCTCAACGTCTCGCACTATACCCAGCTCAGCGGTTTACTGTTCGCGATCGGCACATATTTTCGTGCACCTCCCGATGGCCGCGCGTGTTGGCTCTCAATTAGCCTCCCGATTCCCGATCACTTGATTTACTTGCGCTTTCGTCCTCTTCGTTTCCCGACTATCCGCGCGCCTTGCTGTACCTGCGGTTCTAGATCTATCCGCGCACCTTCTCCTACTCGGTGGCACCTGTCCTTGCGCCCGCGGGGGCCTTCGTCGGTTCGCAGTGTACTGGCACTGGCACTGGCAGCGCCACTGTGAAGTCCTGCTCGGCGGAATGGTGCAGTCACGTTCAATCCGGGAAGGTTCTGAGTCGTGAACATATTCCCGGTGCCGCTCGAGCGTGTTCGCGTCGATAGGTGCTTGGAAAGCGCGTGGAGGCTATTCTAATTCTAATCGACTTAACGTTAATGTTGTTGACTCATCGGTGCACCAGAGAACAGAGAACATATTGCATAGAACCGACGACGATCTTCCAATGATGGGTCAGATCCAGGCTTCTCTATTGCCTCGATGGAACGGGCAAGGACGATCAAAAGCTAGTGCAGCACCCTGGCGCAGCCAGTCTGTTGCCATCTCCCCAAGCTGAGAAGCCTGGAATGACTGATTGGAAGATTGCAAAGCGGTCTGTCAAGAATGCCTCCAACACCACCACCACCCGTTTAGAACAGAAATATAAGGTTGCGCACATCCCACGAAACGCGCTCTCGCTGCAGGCGCTGCATAACTGAAAGTCATACGGCGAGTGTCTGAACGTCAGCGCGCCGGGTCGGCATTTCAAAGATCAGATGCAACTAGATTGCGCTATTTGACACAGCGAACACAGAACACATAACGGGCACTATGTTACAGGGACACAGCGAGCACCGGCACGACCGTATCTTACAACACCTCGACGATCACGCTCGAGCACGGCGAGAGCTCAAGCGATGGTGATCTTCTTCGGCGCCTGCTCAGGCGTCGACCTCGGGAGGGTGACGGTCAAGACGCCGTGGTTCATGTTGGCCTGGACATCCTGGGGCTACAAACGCGCGCCGCGCGTCAGCATGGCACGGACGACAAGAAGCTCGAAGGGACGGAACGCGACAGCACCTTGATGCCCGGGGGGACGGGGAGCGAGCGGGAGAACTTGCCGAAGCGGCGCTCGCGGATGGCGTAGCCGCGCTCGTCGTACTCGCTGGACATGGCGCCCTCGCCCGAGACGGTGAGGACGTTGTCTCGGAGGTCGATGTTGACGTTCTCCTTGGTGAGCCCCGGGAGCTCGAACTGCGCCGTCACGAGGTTCTTCTCCTTGTCCTCGTGCAGGTCCATCCTACGTGCACACCCGCTGCATCAGCACTGCACACCGAAGGGACGGGGATGAAGGGGGGGCGGGAGAGGGGATGAGGGGGAAGAGGGGGGGGAGGAAGGACGTACTTCGGACGCATGGGCCTAGCGGCGACGTTCTCTATCTGGGAGCGGGGAACGACCGGCGCGCGGGCGTTGAACGCCTCGTCGAAGAGCCGGTCGAAGTCGGAGAGAGTGTAGTAGAATGGCTCGTTGAAGAAGGTGGTCAGGGACATGTTAGCTGGTTAGTGGTAAGGGCAAGTGATAGTCTGCGAGGGATGCGAATGTTTGGGGGCGGGGCGTCCAGTTATATATCCTCTCGGACGCGAAATGTTCGAGAACGTGGGGGATTCGTCGAGGTGGGTCGTCCACGCAGCATGAGCATCAGATGCTCGTAAGGTGACGGAGACCATGAAGTCATAGGGGCGAGAGTGGATCCTCCTGGTCCGAGGGCAGCAGGTCGGCGAGAATACCGATAGAAATCTCTAGAAAGCCGAAGGGGGTGATAGAAATCTCTAGTGACCAGCGGTGCACGTCAGCTCCGCCACTTAACAGCGATTTAGAGTTGTGGTGTATTCGAGACTCACTCGGGACCCAGCCGATGCTACCTCGTCGCCGTAGCCATTGAGTCGAACACTGACATCCCTGAATCGAGAGGTCATATCATAGAAAAAGGAGCACCACGTTAAACGTTATCCCACGCTGTGGTCCAGGGGCGAAAAGCCGTCGGGAGTTACCGATATTGACGTCTATTTGGTCCACGTCCTATTTTGGCGACTCAACACCCTCGCAGGGCGCTTGTTCTCGATTGTTCTCGCAACACTCAGCCTGAGCTGGATCATGAGGATCCTCCCTCTCTATTTGTACTGGTACTGGTACTTTCCGGACGTTGTGGTCATTGTTCTGGAAACCGTCCACAAATGCGCGTCTTCCTAGGACCCTGTAGCTATAAAACCAGGCAAAGTCGACCTCGTTTCCTCTTAACACCGTTCACAACAAGCCTCTCCGACCACTCGTCGATCATCTCCACACTCTTAGCTGCTCCCCCTTAGACTCCTCTCTACTATCATGTCCCTGTTCAACGTCTTCAACAACGAGCCTTTCTTTTCCCGAGTTCGACCGCCTCTTCGACGAGGCATTCACCCGTCGCACCGGTGGCAGCTCTCAAGTCCAGCACCAGGCGGGCAACGGCGCCGTGCCCCGCGTTCTTCTCCCAAGGTAGGCACGCTTTCTTCTCATCTCAGCTAGAGCTTGGAATGCTCACCAACACCCGTAGGGTCGACGTTCACGAGGACAAGGACAAGAACCTCGTCACCGCGACGTTCGAGCTGCCCGGTGTCAACAAGGAGAACGTGAGCATCGACGTCCACAACAACGTCCTCACCGTCTCGGGCGAGTCCAAGTTCGAGTCCGACCACGACGAGAACGGCTACCTCGTGCGCGAGCGCCGCTTCGGCCGCTTCTCTCGCTCGCTCCCTGTCCCCGAGGGCATCAAGGTAAGGATGTCAAATGTGTGGCGACACCGTCCCCGATGTGGGTACTGATGGTTTTTCCGTTTCCAGCATGAGGAGATCAAGGCGGCCATGGAAGACGGGGTGCTCACCGTTACGTACCCGCGCCAGACCGAGGCGCAGGCTCCGAAGCGCATCGCCATTGCTTAAGAAGCGGACTCCGATGTGTTCTCCCCTCGGGCCCGTGATTTGTAGGATAGTCGTCGTCACGCTCTCGCTGTAGTCCAGTTTCGCTGTGAAATGCTTTGTGTAACGGAAGCAGGAGTCAACAAATAGTTACCTTGGCCGAATGGATGAGTGTGACCGGCGCGTTCGAAAGTTGGAATGGGGCAAGGAAGTAACATCACTTGGACAACGACTGACACGTATATGAATACAATGCCGCGCCATCCAGTCAGCCATGCATGGGCCAAACCACTAGTGGGCTATCGCCTAAGCTGTGTGTCCAATTGGTTAATAAAGGTCGACTGGCTCGGCATTCGCCGAGTCATCTACCATCGCCGATCGATCGGCCCTCGCAGACCTTGGGCTCCCTCACCCAACCCTCACCTGCAAGGACTTGCGTGACCCTGAACGACCTCGTCATCCTCGACTCCGCTTGCTTGCTTAGGCTCCCCCTCCTTGGATCGAAGAGAAGAATGCTGCGGATTTCTAGATTTCGACATAGTATCAAGTTCGGGGCTGGTAAAAGTCCGAAGGTGAGGAAGGCCACGCTGTCCGAGTCGCTCATTGCGCCCTCCCAGTCCGTACGCTCTAACTCAAGCTGGGAGTCGATAATCCCGCATTGGCGCAAAGTGCGTAGAAGCTCAGCGTGGTCGTCGAGGAAGGAAGGTCGGGGAAAAAGCGCAGAACACCGGCCGTTATGCCGCGTACACGAACCAAAGGTGAATCATGTGTCTCAGTGCTGCTTTCATGGGCCATAGCTAGACATTTTCTAGGCCTCTCTTAGATTCTGCGAACCATGTATCGGAACGTAACGAGATTAGGCAGGCCAATCACAGCTGGTGACGCGTTGAGACGGCATCGATTGGAACTGCAACTTGCGCCGACCGCATTCGTGTACGTACTAGTACCGGCACGGGCAGTTAAAAACGGATCCCACGGACCAGCAGCACCCCAGCTAACGTGAATCGGACACCTTGCCACCTATTCCCCCAGAACAATCAGGCAAGCTACGTGCGTAGCTACAAATCTCAATACTGATCCTAACATTAAGTCTCCTTCCAGAATGTCGGCGACTACTACTCAGCCACGTATCGCGATCATTGGTGGTGGCCCAGGTGGTCTCACCCTCCTCCTCACCCTGCACAAGCGGGGAATTCCAGCGACACTCTACGAGCGCGAAGCCAGCTTCACTTCGCGCGCCCACCTCGGCGGCACCCTCGACCTAGGGTACGACAGCGGCCAACGCGCCCTCCGCGAGAACGGCCTCGAAGAGCTGTTCAAGAAACACTCGCGCCCCGAGGGCGACACCAACAGGTTCGGCGACAGCCAGAAGATCCTCGGATCCATCGACGCAGACCCCAACCAGGACCCGCGCGACCTCCGCCCCGAGATCGACCGCTCCGTCCTGCGCAAGATCATGCTCGATGCGCTCCCTGCGGACGCCATCAAGTGGGGCTACGCCCTCGCCTCCGTCCGCCCGGTAGATGGCGGCGCGCACGAACTCACATTCGCGAACGGCCACACGGCCGTCAGCGACGTCCTCGTCGGCGCCGACGGCGCGTACTCGCGCGTGCGGCCGCTCCTCTCCAGCGCGGTGCCCATCTACCACGGCGTCACCGGCGCGGAGATCTCGCTCACGCCCGAGACCGTGAAGCTCCCCGAGCTCAAGGAGACCGTCGATATGGTCGGCCGGGGGAGCATGTACGCCGTGGAGAACGCGCGCATGCTCGGCGCGCAGGTCAACGGCGACGGGCGCATCCGCACGTACGCGTGGTTCCGCGGCCCCGCGGACTGGGTGCTGCCCCCGGACCCCGCAGCGGCGCGCGAGGCGCTGCTCGCGGTGTACGAGGGCTGGGCGCCGTGGATGCGCAAGCTCATCGAGCACTGCGACGATGCGGCGATCTACCCGCGCCCGCTCTACCACCTCCCTACGGACCACAGCTGGGAGCACGTCCCCGGGGTGACCCTCCTCGGGGACGCGGCGCACCTCATGTCACCGTTTGCGGGCGCGGGGGCGAACCTGGCGATGCTGGATGCGCTCGAGCTCGGACTGGTGCTCGCGGATGCGGTCTCTGGGGGGAAGAGCGTGAAGGAGCGTGAGGCGGGTATTGCGGCATGGGAAGAGGCCAGGATGAGCGAGGGAAGAAGGGTCGGCGCGGTCGCTGCGCGGAACCTGGAGGGGACGTTCGCACCCGAGGGACCTCCGTCTGACCTAGATGAGATGAGGGAGGTTATGAACCCGGAACTCAGGCGCAAGGCTTGAATTTATGGTGGTATGTAATGATATCTACCGCGGTGCGCTTTCGTTGCCAATGCACACATAATCAGGCTCCCACAATTGAACGCCCTGCCTCTTCTACATATCCCCCATCTCGATTCCCAACCGAGTCACCTTCGGTCACAGATATGAGAGATCCTCCGTGCACGTGCTTCACGCGCGGAGTGCCACAGTCGCGTTTCATTAGCGACGCGTCCATCGCGCGACACCAAGTTCACATGCACACCCTGACTGCCGCAGCCTCAGCGCACTGTCTGGAAGTTGGGAATATCAGAAATTGGTATATTCGACCCAAGGCGCGGATGGACCCGTGCCGGCGCGCATATAAGGGCGCCGTTTTTCTCTCATCCATTCCTGCAACTCTTCACTTCCTCCCATCATGCCTCACTGGAGGACCATCGTTATCCGCACTCGACGCAGGACGGCACAGAGTAAATACAAGTACGCCAGCTCGAAAACGCGCTCTAGGTTGCGGAAGCCGGAGCTCGACGTACCGGCCGGTTGGATTGACTCGGACATGCCGCAGCATCAGCTGGTGAGCCTTCGCTGCATTCCAACGAGAGACATCCGCTGATTCACTCGTCGCAGATTGCTAGAGCTCAGGCGATGGCGCAATACCGCCTCACGCCCTCTGAACTGAAGAAGCTCGGTTACAAGACTGGAGTATAAGTTTCTTGTTCATGTCGCGGCGCGAACCGCTGTACTTACTTCGCTGCCACTACAGGACCATCGGCGGTCACCCTGTCCGTCTCTACAACGAAAGGAGCGTGGAGGCTATAGCGTGGGATCGCTACGGCGGGCCGTGTGGTCTTTGGAAGTGGTGAGCACCTGGTCGATTCTCAAGCTCCATCGTGATTCATGACTCCCCTTCCCCCTTCTTAAACTCACTCTTCTCCTTTCGCAGGCTCAAGCGCCTCCTCGGCCACCACATCGACAAACACGGCGACACACGCTCGTTCGCCATTCCGCACAGTTACCAAGCAGGTCGTAAGTACGACCTCACCCTCCCTCGCCAGCCTCCGGTCCCGCCCGCATACGACCCGTACGTCGGACGCTCTCGGAGGCTCCAGCAAGCCAAGGCGCGTCTCCCGAATTGGCTCTGGCTTGCGTGCAACGCTGCCCTGGACAGGGCAGCGCCGCACGACGCTCAGCCTGGGCTCTGCGGTGGAAACTGGCAGCCGGTGTTGAGCGACTCGCGCAAAACGGCCATGCAGCGTGCTGTCCGCTTTGCGCGAGGGTATCCCCCACGCGATCAGACGCGTTATCCGTCGTCGCCTTGGATCATGTGTCTTCGGAATGTGCTGCAGAGCGCACCCAAGCTGCCTTCGCGCCGCGCGTGGGGAATCCGGGTCGACGGCTTGGAGTTCTTTGAGGCTCCGAGCCGCCGGCGTGGACATGGACATTACGAGTGGAATGCAGCGTATATCGAACGCGTGCTGAAGGCATTGCGGAACGTGTTCGCGGCGCATGGAGATAGACAAACTGTGCGATATCATGTGTTATGGGAGACATACGACGCGGTACGTGTTCCTCGCTCAGGCTCGCCCGGCTTGCTTCATTGTTACTGAGGCGGACTTCCCCTCCGCGTATCTAGTATTCGGGATCGCTCGGCTGTGGGATACGCTATGATCCCGTCGCGAAGACGTGGTCGGACCCCGCAGCGGCATGGCTAGACGTCGATGGCCAGAGCCCTGCGGGCGTGGTGCAGGACGCCTTGCGGCGCAGGCGTCCTGTTAGACTCCGTCGGGCCAACCACAACTTCCTTCCGTCTCCGATGCCTTCTCCTGAGAAGGCGTCTTCAGTCTCGGCGTTCTCAGTACGCTAACTACTTATGCGTGGAAACGGAGTGTACTGATATTGTAACATCATATGTATGCGGGGTGATTTAATAAAAGGTCGAGGGATATGGTGGCATGTGGTCCCCGAGGGAGATCGCAATACACCGATGGGAATCGAGATTGAAACAGAGCGCAATGATACAGTTTCACGGTGACCATTCTGAATCCGGCGCGCATGATCAGGATACTTGTGACAATGTCAAGTATCATGATGTTGTGGACCCTGTGAAGTTGGGGAGAAGTCATTGTCATGAATTCTGCGCAATTAACCGACGGCTTCGTGCTGCAGTTCCCTGTTGGTTTGCTAGAATAGTAGGTAGTAGTGATAAGATGGTAAGAAGTAGTAAGAATTTGCATGGGTCGGAAGCATCCGCGAGTGACTGTGCTCAATTGGGACCCCGCTTCCGGCTCCGATCGGCATCCCGGCCGTATAAATTGGCACGGGCTACGGCGCACGGGCCACCAAGCCCTTTCACTTCACTTCACTTCAAGCTCCCGTTTATTGCCCTCGGAGGCCTAGCCTCATGGTAGGCAGTACGTACGTCTTCTATCTACAGTAATAGAGAAGTATTCGGACAATTCAAAGTGCCCAAGTGGGCGGAGAGCAAGCCAGAGGAGTGTTACAGCAGAGGAGCTGCAAGGGGAGTAGGTGAGCACGGTGCAGGGGGCAGAAAAGGGCAACGGGTGCATCGAGACCGGAAGAGGAGGGGAAGCAACAGGGAGAGGGACGGTAGGTAAGGTACGGAGACGGGGAGGGGTGAGGGCGAAAGTACTATGCGCTACGGGCGGCCGCACCCTCCCGACCATCAAAGGTAAGGGAACAGGATATAAACCTGCCGTCCTGAGGGGTACGATTGCGTCCCTGGGGTGTGCCTCTTGCCACGGTCAGGAGTACGCCCGGCAGTTGCCCCGCCGTGCGTCAGAACTCCCCTGCCCCTGGAGCGAGCGGCCGCTCGCAGCGCATAAAACTGAGGGAGCTGCTACAACACAGATACAAGACGGTTATTCGCTATACTACTAACTAGCCTGCAAGATGTATGAAGAAAGGGAGGGGGGAGAGGGAGAGGCGGAGCGCAGGTCAGCGATCCCGGGGCTTGAGGGAGCTGAATGTATGGTGAAGCCGACGAGTCGCGCTGATGAAATGCAACAATGGCTTGACTGCTGCCGATGAGTTGAGGAGGCGCGTGAGATCGAGACTTGAGCGGCCCAGGGACGCGAGGTGGCGGATTCTAAGAGCGCTGTATGCAGGGCATTGAATAAGGAAATGAAAGACAGTCTCGGGTGCGCCCCGACATGCAGGGCAGGTTCTGCTATCAGCGCGTGAGATGCGATGGAGATGATCACTCAGCGGTATATGCCCCGTCCTCAGCTGGAAGAGGACGCTTGCCTGCCTGCATGAAAGAGATGCCACAAGTTTCCGATAGCGAGGAGAGGGAAGGTTGGGGTCGATGCACAGGAACCTGCGCCCTCGGAGCGAGTCTTTCCACTGTGTTGAAGCCTGCGCCTTGAGGGACTGTAGGAATGTAAGCTTCATTTTGGTGGCACTGATCGGAAGCGGGGAACGGAGCAGCGCAGGTATCCTGTGCCGTGCACTCGTGAGACCCGCCGCTGCTCTCTTGGCTTCCCGATCAGCAGCCTCATTGCCATCCACTCCCTGGTGCCCAGGCACCCATCGTAGAAAGAAGGAAGACCCTTGCTCGACGCCGCCCTTAGCCTTCAATTTGCTGATCCTGTCGTGAAAATAGTCAGTCAAGTAGTGACTCGGACTAGGACGGAGGTTCTCGGAGGCCTCTATGGAGGACTTGTTATCCAGGGCGACCGAAGGTTCATGCAAAGCACAGCGCTCCTCTCGAATGAGGGCCACCCCCAGGATTGAGCCTACAATCTCTGCCTCAAAGATCCCGTGCTCGGTTGCAGGGCCCAGGTGGTAGCGGAGCACCTTGGGGCGGCAGCGCCCACGCCGCGGCCTTCGGAGGAGGACGGCAGCTGCTCCGACACTGCCATCCTTCTCCGAGCCGTCGGAGTAGACCCGTATGTCGTGCCGCCTGGTCCAGGCCTCGTCCTCGTCTTGAGCTGCATCCTTTGAGTGAGGGATGGTCGTGGAGTGCCCAGGTCGCCAGTCGGGATGGTGTCGAACTGGCTGGATCTTCTCTGCCCGTGCCACAGTCGCTGGGGCGATGTAGGCATGCAAGAGCTCATGAAGAGCGGAGCGATGGCGCTTGACATAGCGCTTGGCTGCCTGCCGCACGTGGGATGCGAGAGGGTGTGAGGCAGGAAGGGTGCAGAGGCGAACCGCCGCTCGTTGACACAGCTTGTCGACTAGCAGGTTGAAGGGGAGAAGATCTGCATGGGCTGCCATAATGTCAGTAGCAGTGGTCCGCATCCCACCAGTCATGAGAATCAGCGCTCCTCGCTGGATCGGTCCGAGCTTCTTGATTGCGCCCACTGAGCCTTGAGACTGGCAGCGGCCCTCCAAGGTACGGACCGGGGTGATGAAGGTGTCGATCACATAGAGCGCACTTGGGACCGCAACCGCCAAGTAGAGCCGCCGCACCATCTCGAAAGTGAGGCCAAACTGTGAACGAGTTAGACGACCAAGTGCGGTTACCCAGAGCATACCCTTGCCCACTGCCTGGGCCACTTGCTTGTGAAAACGGAGCTGATTGTCGACGAGCACACCGAGGAATCTGTGGTGGTCAGTGGGGTTGATTGTGGTGCCACTTAACTGGAGCACAGGTCCGAGCGCTTTGTAACGGCGGGTGCAGTTGAGCAATCCAAACTTATCGAGAGAGTAATTGGAGTTATGCGTCCTAGACCAATCATCAGCACCCCCGGGACGAGCGAAAAATTCACGCAGCTTGTCATGAGTCCCCGCAAATGTTTTGGCGACAGCAACTACTGCTGCATCATCCATAGATCCATATGCGTGCTCGCCCGCCTTGGTGTTCGCACTATCGATCAGCGGAGAGCCATAAAAACCATAGAGGGGTACTGAGAGCGGGCAGCCTTGGTCGATGCCATTTTCAATATGCACCGCCTCAGAGACGAAATCGTCGAACTTGAGGTACGTTCTACGGCCAGTCAGCTTCTCTCGGAGCCAGTCAACCATTACCTCTGGAATGCCCCGCTCTCGCATATTGTGGAAGAGGCGCTCCGGCGTAGCAGCGGGGAAGGCCGACTTGATGTCGAGAAAAAGCACTGAGGCGACCATGCCCCACCGCCATGCATCCTTGATGGTTTTAGTGACCAGGTGGATTGAGTCCGTGGTGGTGCGTCCCGCCCGTCCGCCGAACTGGTAGTTGGCTAAAAGCGAGCGGGATTCAGCCTCGTAGACCAGCACATCTGATACACACCGCAATAGGATCTTGGACATGCAGTTGAGGAGAGCTATAGGACGATATGCCTTCGCAACGGTGTAATCTGTCTTGCCCGGTTTGCGCAGCACTACCGTGTCGGAGGTCTTCCAAACTTCCGGGTAATATCTAAGATCGAAGGTTGCCCTAAAGAGGAGGCTGAGCGGGTCTATCAGTAGGTCCGAGCAATGCATATACACCTCATTCGGTATGCCATCCGGGCCAGGAGCCTTGAAGGAGTGCAGCTTGTCGATCGCTCGGAGGATCTGTATGTCAGAGATGCCATTGAAGGTGAACCTGGGGGCAGGATACTGATAACCCTCCGGAAGCTCCGGCGCCGGACCGCGCGGCAAGAAGAAAGTGCAGTAAAACTCATCAGCCTTCTCTGTGTTGTCCGTTAGCGTGCGCACTAAGCCATCCGGCGCAGTGGCCTTAATCGGTGTCACGGTTTTTCGCGCCACGTTTGGTATCCTAGCCACAGCCACCAACCCTAACCCAGGGATGACCCATTTCCGGACTCCATACTGTACACTGATCATCATTATGTAATAGTAGCTACCTCTTTGTTCTCCTTTCAGACTGGCTCACCTGCCATCAGTACTCTAGCCTGCCCTGAAGGCAGATGGTCTGTGCACCTGTCATGTATATGTTAGACGCCGCCCCTTCTCGGCATCACCCGCTCGCACATATTACCCCCACGTATCACATAACGAACCCTCACTCGTTCTACCATCACGAGTGAGGGTGAGTCCGCCGTTCTTAGCGTATTCACCAAGTTCGTAACTGATACGTCCTGTAGTCTCTCATGTAGGCTACAGGTATATTACACTCGTTCTACCATCACGAGTGAGGTCTCTCATCTAGGCTACAGGTTATTTAACAGGTTATGAGCCGCGTGCTCTGACGTGTCCTTATCAGAGCTACCCAGTAGTCTATTCCCCCGGGTTACCTTCCTCACCCACTCGTGGCACACCTACTCGCCACCAACCTACGCTCCCTGCATTCACTCAGTCGCTTACAGGCGCATATAGTCAGGTCTTCGACCCTCGGCGGATCCTATCTGGTACGCCCTCTTATCTAGCATCTTGCGATTTCCCCAATCCTCTTCGGCGACCATATCATCAAGTGCTGGCGCGTCTGGGTCCTCCAACTCCCCCGATGGCGCTCAACCAGCCAACTCGAGTCTTCGGCCGGTCGCCGCTCCGCGCATCGTTCACTGCGCCATCCCCTCCTGGATCGCTTCTGCGAATGCGAACGCCGCCAAACTCAGTCTTAGCAAGAACAACTGGCCTGAATGGTCTCAACGGATTTGACGCATCCTCAACGTCTCTGGTGGTGCTCTCGCCTCATATCTCAACGGCAAAGTTGTCTGTCCCGACGAGGACTCCTACCCCGTCGAGTTCGCCCACTGGGTCTCCAACGACACCTTGATTCGTGCATACTGCGAAACCTTCGCCGAAGGCGAGGATCTCCGCATCATTCAGAACGCTGCTTCCGCGACCGCTATGTGGACTGCTCTGGAGGATCGTCACGTCAAACAAGGCGCATACGCTCAGGTCCTGTTCCTTCGAGACCTCCTGGCAACTCGCTTCGACATGTCAAAACCCTTGGACACCCAAGCGCGCGATGTAGTCGACCTCAGCGAGCGCATTGTCGCTATGGGCAACCTCACTGGCGACTCGCTCGGTGTCGTCGCCCTTCTCCACAGCCTCAACGTCAATCTCGAGCACGTGGTGAATCAGCTTATCAACGACCAGTCGAAAGCGAAGGACGCGCTCACATGTGAGCGTATCATCACACGTCTGCACTACGAACAACAGCAGATCGATGCGAAGGCACGCGCCACCATGGCCTCTGCCTCTCCCCCCGTTGCTCTCGCTGCCAGTTCGGCGATCAGAACCAAGGACCGTTTCTGTGCGAACTGCAAGCGTCCCAACCATACTGCCGAGAATTGTTGGTCTCCGGGGGGCGGTGCTGAAGGTCAGCAAGACCAATACCTCGCCCGCAAAGACACTCATCAGAAGCGCGACAAGAAGACACAGTCCACGACTCCGACCTCGTCGTCTTCCTCTTCGACGTCTTCGTTGACTGCTCCTGGCAAGAAGGTTTTCCGTGACTCCTCAGGTCACGCCTACTTCCTCGACGGCGATTATGTGTACCCTCTGTTATCGGCTGAGGACACTGCTCTTTCCGCCTTCTCCTCGATTGGCGGCTCTGTTCCTCTGACCACTGAGGCTGTCATCACCAATGATCCCGCCTCTGTTCCAGACTGGGTCCATCGTTTCGACAGTGTCGCCCTTGCTGCCGTTGCGCCTGATGTCTCCACCCTTGTCGCTGATGGCGTATGTTCTTGGTACCTCGACTCCGGTGCCTCCACGCACCTGTCTCCCGCGAAAGCGGATTTCATATCTTTGCGCCAAATTGCACCTCACGCCATTCGCGGAGTCAATGGCTCGACTATCCATGCTACAGCCATCGGGACCATCCTGTGTCCTTTGTCCAATGGACGCACACTCGAACTTGTCGACGCTCTCTATGTGCCTGGGGCCGCTGTCCGCCTGATCTCTATTCATGCTTTGTGTGATGGTCACTCCAACTACTCTTTCACTTTCTCTCGATCTGGCGTCTCTGTCCATTCCCCCTCTGGCAATCTCGTGTTTGAAGCCACTCGTCGCACCCAAACCATGTTCACGCTCGACCCCTCGCCCCCTCGCGTCACCTCATCCGCCCTCGTCGCTACCCGTCATCCGAATATCGAAACCATTCACCGTCGCTACGGTCACCCGAGCTACGCGATCGCATACGATATCGCCAAGCTCCTCTCCCGCGAAGGTACGCCTGTCGACCTCTCTGAGCCCCCGTTCAAATGTGACTCTTGCATCCTCGGCAAGCAGACTCGCACTCCCGTGCCTCGTGAACGTCAGGGTCATCGGTCAACGGCGGTGGGAGATCTTGTTTACATCGACGGGATTGGGCAGGAGTGCACGACCTCCGCGTCCGGTTACATGTACGCTCTTGACTTAATCGATGATTATTCCTCGTACGCTTGGGCTTTCCCGTGCTCGTCAAAGCGCGCCATGGCCGACGTCTTCTGTCGTTGGGTGCTCGCTATGCGGGCGGCTGGACACAGGGTGCTTCGTTGTCAGATTGACAATGGAGAGCTCGACTCTACAGAGATCCGGGACATGTTGGCGGACCTTGGCATCGCGCTGACCACGACCGCCCCCTACACATCCGCACACAACGGTCGCGCTGAGCGCGTGCATCGTACTTTCCGCAACAAGTCGCGCACGATGCGCATTGCCGCTGGCATTCCCGAAAACCGTTGGGATGAGTTCTATGTTACAAACCGCCTGATAACTCTCACTTGCGCGAGATTGGTTGCCGTGCCTTCGTTCTCATTACTACGCACAATCCCAAGCTTCGCCCCCGCTCTATTGAGTGTGTTCTCATTGGTTATGGCTCTTCTTCCAAAACCTACCGTTGTTATCATCGCGCCTCTCATCGTGTCATTTCGTCCTATCATGTCTGTTTCATTGAATCCCACAAGGACCCTGTTCTGCACATCCGGCCTGCGGCTGCTGGTGTTTCCCCACCTCTCTCTCCCCCTTTTATTCCTGACAATGATTTTAGCCCTCCAATCTCTCCACTTCCATGTGCCCCCATCGCCGCCGCCCATCCTCTGCCGCCGCCGCCACCTCCACCGCCGCTGCCACCTCCCCCGCCGCCGTCACCTCCTCCGCCTTCACCTCCGCCTCCGCAGGCTCCACCTCCACCTCCACCGCCACCTCCGCCATTTGCAGCCCCGCCGCCTCCTCAGCCGCCACCTGGTCCCCCTCAACCGGTGCTGCCTCCCCCGCCGCCCGTCGCTCCTCGCCGATCCGCGTGTGCTCCCGCACTGACGAAGGAAGTCACCACCGAGTGTGGACTCCCTTACATCTCACCGCTTGAACGTGCTGTTGCTGACTCTAAAGCCGCAGGTGACAGGCTGCGCGAACATCGCGCGGCCTCCAAGGCTATCCCCAGGGACGACTCTGCCTTTTGGGGGGCCGACTCGGCGGCGCCAGACTCTCCCGACGACCTCATGCTGTCTGCTCTCAAGCTGGACAGCGACTACCCGGGCGACCCGACGCTGCCTGACGATGAGGTGTGCTTCATGGAGCAACCTCCCGGATTCGAGGAACCTGGCAAGGAAGGCTGGGTCTGGCGACTGCGGAAGGGTCTTTACGGCATGCCACAGGGCGGCCGCATGTGGAACCGCACTATGGATGCTCATCTGTCCTCCCTCGGGTTCCAACACGTCAAGTGTGAGTATTGCATCTACTACCGCACTACGGCTGATGGCACTGTCGTTACTGGTGTTCACGTCGACGACTTTATCGCCATCGCGTCGTCCCCCCGAGCGAAAGCCGACCTACGCCGGGCTTGGGAGATCTCAGACTTGGGTGAAGCTCGTTTCTGCGTCGGGATCGGGATCGAGCGCGACCGCAATGCAGGCACCATCTCCATCTCCCAAACTGCGCTGATCGACAAGATCATCTCCGAGTTCAATTTCACGCATCTCACGCCTGTTTCCACGCCGATGGAGACGGGACTCTGCCTCTGTTGTGACTACGCCCCACATGACCACGCCGCTGTGACCCATCTGCCGTACCGTGCCCTTGTCAGCTCCCTCAACTACGTGGCGACCGGCTCTCGGCCAGACATCTCATTCGCCGTTCAGCAGCTTGCTCAGTACCTGGACTGCTACACGTCTGGGCACTGGGACGCCGCTGTGCGTGTCGTCCGCTATCTCATCGGCTCCCGTGATCTCCGACTCGTCTTGGGCGGTTCTGTCCCCGCCCGCCTTGTGGGCTGGTCAGACTCTGACTTTGCGCGTTGCCCAGACACTCGGTGTTCGGTCGGTGGCTACGTCTTCTCCCTGGGTTCGGGCACTGTTTCTTGGGCCGCACGGAAGCAGGCGACTGTTGCCGGATCGACCACCGAGGCGGAATACATTGCAGCTGCGGATGCCGCTAAAGACTGTGTCTGGCTACGCCATCTTCTCGATGCCATCGCCTTCCCTCAGACCTCAGCTTCCCCCCTCCTTGTGGACAACTCCGGTGCAATTGTATTGTCCGGCGATCAATCCTTCCACGCCAAGACGAAACACATCGACATCAAGTACCATATCTTGCGCGAGAAGACCACGTCTGGCGAAATTGATGTTCGCTTCGTGCCCTCCAAGGACAACATCGCCGACATCTTCACGAAGCCCCTACCAGGTCCCCAGTTCGCACGTCTGCGCGGCTTCCTCGGATTGCGGTAGTCTTCGACGCGAGGAGGAGTTTGGACGCTAGGAGGAGTTCTTTTCTTATGTTCGTTTTTCCCCCACATTCTTATTCATTCCCTTCTACCGTGATGCGATACACCCACCTACTTGCGATACCTTTCTCATTTTTTGTTTGCTCGCTCCTTGTTCGACCGTTGTTGGGTCGAGGAGGAGTGTTAGACGCCGCCCCTTCTCGGCATCACCCGCTCGCACATATTACCCCCACGTATCACATAACGAACCCTCACTCGTTCTACCATCACGAGTGAGGGTGAGTCCGCCGTTCTTAGCGTATTCACCGAGTTCGTAACTGATACGTCCTGTAGTCTCTCATCTAGGCTACAGGTATATTACACTCGTTCTACCATCACGAGTGAGGTCTCTCATCTAGGCTACAGGTTATTTAACAGTATAGTATATAAGGGCTGTGATGTGGGCTCAGAGACGTTAGATTCTGTCTCTTGTTTGCTCTCCCATCATCTGTAGGCAGCTTAACAGCCCCTGCCATCCTCTGCCTTCTAGTCTAGGCCAATCTATCCTCTACTTCTGTTGCCACCCTCTGTGTGTCTCCATCAGTGAGCCTCCCCCTTTGTTTGTTTTGTGGCACAGTCGTTCGGCTGTGACATTAGACAGAATCTCACACCTAGGCCCCTGGCTCAGTGCCCAAGACACTAGCCAGCCGTCTCTCTTCCCCCCAGGAGTTTTATACACGTTTATCATTATCCCCCATTCCCTCCGAGGAGCAAGACCTCCAGGAGTTTACCCGTCGCCACTTCAAGAGGCACGGTCATCGTCCAGTCCAGGATCAGATATCCTGCGTACTTGTGGACTCTGCTGAGGATCGCCTTCGCTACCGCCTTCGGGAGCACGCACCTCTAGTCCCTCGTCGCAAGGCTCTGCCTCGACTCATCCCATACACCCAACCCCTGCCCAACGAACCCCGTGTTCAGGCCCCCACGCCCACGCTACCTACCGCCGTCCTACCACCTATCCCCCTTGCTTGCCGCATCTCTGCCACACCGCTCCCAGCTTTCACCCGCACCAATATCAACGACAACCTCGCGATCGTCGAGCCCAAGGTCCACGCCGTCTTGAAGCGCCTCCAAGCCGTCTTTGACCGCAAGGCACTCCTCAACGACCTCCCTTATGACCATCGCCTAGCCATTCAACGCATCGGTGACCAACTCGAGTGGATCAGCGACAACATCAGTCACAGCGGACACGGCTGGACCCGCAGCCAGCAACAGAGCATTGATTGGTTCTGTAAGGAGTTTGGGAAGATAAAGTTTTCGGGTTTGGGACAGCACTTCTTTAGGGTAGCAAATGTGATCGTTGAGTTAGACAACTTTGGGTATCTAGACTGGATCGTCCTGTAGTTTCCCTTTTGGCATAAGAACACCCCGGAGTTTGGAATATCATGGCTTCTGGATCTCGCTTCGCAATCCTCCCAATAGATGCCTTTGGCCCTGAAGGCCCACGTACTCCACCCGGTGGAGGAAATCCGCCTGAGACGGAAGCAACCCCCCGGCCGGCATCACAACACCCCACACGCCCACCATCACCAACCCCAACCTTAGAACCAATGCGGGAACCCACAACCTGGACGTTTCAAGGCGTGGAATACAACACACTCAAGGAAGCAATCCGAGTATCTGGTGCACATTTCGAAATCCACGTCTCATACATCAATTGGTTGCTGGCAGTAACCAACGACATGGTCAGGAAGGATGTTGTGGAAGTTTATAACCAACTAGGAAACAAGATGTACGAGCACCGGAACTCAACTGTCGTCGATCTCCATGACCTCCGAACTCAGCAAAAGAAATGCGTCACCCACACAGTATTTTGCAAGAGCATAGACGACCTGGAAGCCCGCTGCTACGAACTAGAAACAGAGAACGGGATACTCAAAGCGGAAATGGAAGTCCTCAACAACAACACCATGAGACTCGTTGATGCAGTCAAAGAGCTAAGGACACAAGTTGCTGCCCTCACTGGTCGCCCCGGTATGACGACCGCCCACGTATCCTCGACAACTGTTTCCTCTAGCAACACTCACCGGCCTAGGATCGCAGACCCCCCCAAGTTTAAAGGCAAGACCCAGGATCTTACGGTGGAGCAATGGTTCCAGAAACTCGGCATTTGGTTCCGGTACCAGAACATCACGGCAGATGAGGACAGGATCACCACCGCACTGCTGTTCTTAGAAGGAGGAGCGCAGTCGTACATGGATGACTATGCCCAAAAGGCCGCAGACAACACCTACCTTGGCACATGGACCAGTTTCGTCGACCGGCTCAAGAGCGGATACCGAGAACTCGCACCTGAGAAGTCCGCCCAACAGTCCTTGGAAGAACCTCTGCGCCAAGTCTCACTCGTCCATTGCCTCGTTTGCGGAGAACTTCCGCTGTTTTGCGATCAAGTCTGGCTATTCCGATGTAGAACTCATTCACCGCATCGATGCTCAGTGCAAGGGTGATCTCCGTACCACCATGATCACCCACCGCTCTATGTCACCGTTTACTATCCCGACAAAGTGGGAGAACTTCCTTGACTGGGTGCTCGAGATCGAAATGAACTACCGAGGAAACAAGTACCACAAGGCCGCCTCCTCGTCAAGACCCACCAGGGACTCCGACACCATGGACATTGATGCAATGTGCAAACCGGAAAAGCTCTCCAAGGAACAGGAAGACTGGTTAGCCAGGAAGATGTGCTTCCGGTGCGGTAAACACCCATACAAGTCTGGTACTAAGTGTCGCAACCCGGTATACAAGGGGTACTACGAGCTCCCTGACTTCAAAGGCAAGGGTGTCGCACCGACCAAGATACGGGCCGTTGAGGAAGAAACCAAGACCGAAGACCAGGGCCGAATGGAGTTTATTGTCCACGCGCTCAAGGAGTTTGAACTCAAGAGCAAGCAGGAGAACCAGGAGACCGCCGTACGGATCATCGAAATCAACGAGCAGGATTTTCTCCAGCGGATGTGACGGAGACTGGCCGTAACATCCGATCCATATGTACTAGTAGCGTTAACCACCTAGAGGAGTCGTTTGTACCTAAATCGAACTATGTATATCTCGCTTCATCATGCAGACAGCGACAGTCACTCGATTTAAAGCTCACCCTCAGGCAAGGTATACGTGAAATCCAGTCAGAAGGCCTCCTAGATTGTGGAGCCTATTCAAGTTTTGCACACTACCGGTTTGTTCAGGAACATGGTCTGGAACTACGACGACTCTCACGAGAGATACGAGTGTTCAATGCCGATGCGACGGAGAACAAGAAGGGTCTGATCACGCACTACGCCCGGTGTCTTGTCACAATCGACAACCACACTAGTTGGCAGTCTTTCCTGGTCACAGATATAGGAAACCGGGATATCATTGTCGGCATGACTTTCCTCTGGGAACACAACCCAGAAGTCGATTGGAAGGCTGGTCAAGTGAAGTTTACACGCTGTCTGCACACCTGCCTACCCAAGCCCGTCTCAGTACAGGACGAAGAAATCCGGACGGTAGAAGAGCCCCAACTAGAGGAGTTTGCACAAGACACCTACGGTCAGCTAGACCGCGAGCCCTGGGATAGTACCGAACAGTTTGTACATTGGATGCAGTTTTCTGATGACCCTGATGCCCGCACACTGCGAACACGGATCGAGGAGAAGAAGGAAGGAACACCGCTGCCAGAAAGCCAGGACAAGGACTACTGGTCTAACCATGTACCCGCCCACTATCATCAGTATGGTGATGTGTTTTCCAAGACAGCTTCGGAGCGAATGCCTACTCGCAAGCCCTATGATCACCCCATCGAGTTTGTGGAAGGAGCAACACTGCCAAAGCCGGCCAAGCTTTACCCACTCAACCCCCAGGAATGGAACTCCCTGGATGGATGGATCGATGAGCAGGAAGCTAAGAGATATATTCGACGGTCAAAGAGCCCAGCTGCCGCCCCTGTATTCTTTGTCAAGAAAAAGGATGGCAGCCTGCGACTAGTACAGGACTACCGTGCCCTCAATGCCGTCACCAAGAAGGACAAGTTTCCCATACCACGGATTCCGGACCTTATCGACTGTTTATCTCAGTCGTCAATCTTCACCTCGCTGGACCTGAGGTGGGGGTACAACAATGTCCGTATACGTGAGGGAGATGAAGAGAAGGCAGCATTTATTACCCACCGTGGCCTGTACGAGCCAACGGTGATGACGTTTGGCCTTTGCAATGCCCCAAGCACCTTCCAAGCCATGATGAACGAGATCCTTAAGGAGGAAATTGCAACCGGACATGTGGTAGTTTACATCGATGACATTCTTATCTTTACGGACGACCTCACTCTTCACCGACAACTCACGGAACGGGTGCTTCAGAAGTTATGAGCAAATGACCTCTTCATCAAGCCTGAGAAATGCAAGTTTGAGCAACAGTCGGTCGAGTTCCTTGGGTTGATCATCTCGAAGGATTCTATTACCATGGACCCGACTAAGGTCGAAGGCGTGAAGAATTGGCCAACACCTACCAAAGTCAAGCACGTATAAGCTTTCCTCGGCCTTGCCAATTTCTACCGGTGTTTCATCAAGGACTTCTCAAAGATAGCTCGCCCGCTCACGGTTCTCACCTGCAAGGACGCACCTTGGCAGTGGGGAGAAGATCAGGAGAATGCCTTCCAGAGCCTCAAGACTGCCTTCACCACTGCTCCGATCCTCCAAATCCCCAATGACACTGCACCCTTCCGCCTGGAAACAGACTCGTCTGACTTCGCCACAGGGGCAGTACTGGAGCAGTTGGGCGAAGATAAACTATGGCACCCAGTAGCGTTCTACTCCAAGTCCTTGAATGAGCACGAACGCAACTATGAGATTTACGACAAGGAGCTACTGGCCATCATACGTGCATTGAAGGAATATCGCCACTACCTGGAAGGCCACCCAGAGCCTGTTGAAATCTGGTCGGATCACCTCAACCTTACCTACTTCCGACAGGCCCAGAAACTCACTCGTCGTCAAGCTCGCTGGAGTTTATTCCTTTCCCGTTTCAACTTCAACCTGCGGCATCGACCTGGCAAGACAATGCTTCGCACCGACCCTCTGTCCAGGAGGCCAGATCATGAGGAGGGGGTAAGCAGCAATAATGATGGTCGAACGCTGCTGAAGCCGAGTTTTTCGCCAAGGCCATGCAAACCGCCCATGCCTCCGAGGTCGATGATAGACAACTACTGACAAGATCAAGAAGGCGCCAAGATGACACAATGACCAAGGACTACAAGGCACTGCTCGATAGCGGACCACAGGAGTTTGGAAAACCACTGCAGGAATGGAACTTCGAGAATGGCCTACTGCTCTACAGAGGAAAGGTTTACGTCCCAAAGGACCAGGAACTATGACTGGAGCTGCTCAAACTCCACCACGACACCACACTCGCAGGACACCCTGGCTGATGGAAGACCCAGGAACTTATCAGCCGCAACTACTGGTGGCCTGGAATGTCAGTCGATGTCAAGAAGTATATCAAAGGATGCGATACATGCCAACGGAACAAGACCTCACGCAACCCTCCCTTCGGACTATTGCAGCCAAATGAAGTCCCAGCTGGACCATGGGAGATATGGAGCATTGACCTCATCACTCAACTTCCTGAGTCCTGCGACAGACACTGCAACATTTACACAGCCATTGCAGTAGTAGTAGACCGGTTGACCAAGCGAGCCCACTTCTTCGCGTGTGATGACCACTTCTCAGCCTCGGATGCGGCAGAACTCGTGTACGAACATATACTCAAACACCATGGCCTACCCCGACAAATCATCTCAGACCGAGGGACACAGTTTGCTAGTGCGCTCTTCAAGGAGTTTTGTGGAAAGTTGGGTATCCGAGCCTCAATGTCGACTGCCTACCACCCCCAGACCGATGGCCAGACGGAACGAAAGTTAACCAGTCATTGGAACAGTACCTCGCGGATCTTCACCGAACATCGCCCAGACGATTGGGCCTCCCTCCTATCCACTGCGGAGTTTTCCTACAACAATGCTGCACATGAGTCCACTGGCTTATCACCCTTCTTTGTGGAATACGGATACCACCCCAAAATGGCCCCAGACGTACAGGGAGAACTAGGCTTCCCGACCCTCGAGGACATCTTCCAGTACCGAACGGAAGCCCGAGAACAGGCTCAAGCGTCCCTAACACTCGCTGCAGAACGAAAGAAGTGGTACTATGACAAGCACAAGAGTGAAGTACCGTTCAAGGTTGGGGACAAGGTCCTGCTCAAAGGAAGAGATCTCAAGATCAAACAGTCATCGGCCAAGCTATCGGCAAAGAACTATGGGCCCTACGAAATCATCGAGCAAGTAGGGCCTGTTGACTTCCGTCTACCACTCCCAGCCAAGAACAAGGTCCACCCCGTTTTCCATGCCTCCAAGCTCATCCCTTACCACGAGGACGAGATCGGTAACTGTAACCCCTCCAAACCATCAGCCATGGAAGTAGAAGAACATGATGAGTTTGAGGTTGAAAAGATCCTCGACTCCAAGACCTACTATGGATATGTCCGATACCTTGTGAAGTGGGTTGGGTACGACATCAGCGAGGCCACCTGGGAACCTGTACGGAATATCAAACACTGCAAGGAACTGCTTGATGAATTCCACGCCTCACACCCAGACGCGGTTCAGCCCATATCTCTTACCAACCCGCGACCAGTGCAAGCTCAGTTTAATCGTCAAGTTTGGTATGATCGCTTCGCTGGAGCTCAGCCTTGAGGAGGGGGTAGTGTCACGGTTTTTCGCGCCACATTTGGTATCCTAGTCACAGCCACCAACCCTAACCCAGGGTTGACCCATTTCCGGACTCCATACTGTACACTGATCATCATTATGTAATAGTAGCTACCTCTTTGTTCTCCTTTCAGACTGGCTCACCTGCCATCAGTACTCTAGCCTGCCCTGAAGGCAGATGGTCTGTGCACCTGTCATGTATAGTATATAAGGGCTGTGATGTGGGCTCAGAGACCTTAGATTCTGTCTCTTGTTCGCTCTCCCATCATCTGTAGGCAGCTTAACAGCCCCTGCCATCCTCTGCCTTCTAGTCTAGGCCAATCTATCCTCTACTTCTGTTGCTACCCTCTGTGTGTCTCCATCAGTGAGCCTCCCCCTTTGTTTGTTTTGTGGCACAGTCGTTCGGCTGTGACAATCGGCGGGATGCACGCGCTGCCTCCATCCGTCGCGCCATTCCTCACAAAGCGGTGCGCTGCCCAGATAGAGTGTCGATCGACGGAGTCGAGCCAGGCGGCCCAATGGTCCTTCTTGGCTGCGCAAATGTGATCAGTATAGCGGTTGTGGGATGCGCGATACTCCATATGTATCTGATGTTGAGGGTCTCCCCGGAGCTTGTGCGCCCGACGACCTAGCTGCTGAACTGCCCTGCGCAAGTTGGTGAGTTCCTTGGACCACCAGCGCTTGGAGAAGGGGGATGGTTTCATGAGTGGGACATCCTTCTCTATCGCTACCTGGATGGCTGCAGTCAGCTGTCGGAGCAGGCTGTCGAAGTCCTCCTTCGTGTGGATTGCTTCCAAGAGAGGAGTCTCTTGCAATGCCGCTCGTAATGCGGCCCAGAAGTCATCCCATTCGACGTCCCTGAAGTTGCGGCGTGGAGGTGGCGAGCTGGCGGAGAGGGCGAGGTCGAGCGTGGTGTGGACCAGGAAGTGGTCAGTCTTGACCGGACGCAGATGCGGTACTGTCGAGCAAAGAGTAAGTGCCTCCATCAGACCGTCAGTGCAGAAAATGTTGTCTGGTCTAGTCAGGTTCTTCGTCCTGCAAGCCTCCAGCGTAGGAATGCTGGGAGGGAGCGCCATCTCCATTCCGAATGATGCCACATAGTTGAGCAGCACCTGGGACCGGTCAAGGGCAGCTGATGTGAATAGATGGTGATTCCGAGGCTCATCCCACATCGGGTTGTGCCGGTTGAAGTCGCCCAGCCAGATGATCTGACCATCCTCACCGCCATCCTCCACCGCTGCGCGTCACCGTGTTGCCCTAGCCGCCACGTGCAGTGCCCGGTCATGGCTGCCATCAATGTAGAGGTTGAAGAGATCGATGCGCTGATGGGTCTGTCGCCCGTCTGTCCCGGGATCCTCACACCCCACTCATCCCAGCATCTTCGCGTGCTGCGCGCTCGCAGCGGCGGCTTGGTCTCAGCACGCGCGCGCTCGTACAAGACGCGCGCGCTCGGCGGACCGACGGTCCGCTCGCTCTGCCCGCGCTTCTAGCCCCGCACTACGCCATCCGCTCGCCTTTGTGCGAGCGCTGCCTTGCTCGCCGTCCGCCCTCCTCTCTTCCATTCTTGGCCTACGATTCCGATGCGCCCGCCCGCCGATGACCGACCGCCGAGCCAGCACCCCTGTCTGCCTACCTCTGCGATACCTTCCCGCGCCTTGTCCGCTTCTGTCTGGAGGGCGCGCTGGCGCGACGGTCGGTGACACAACCGCTCCACGCCGCGGTGAGTCCGCATCCCGCCCCGCTATTGGTTCTCGCCGGCCTTGGTATGATTTGGTTTCTTTTAGTTTTAGTTTGTTTGTTTTTCTAGGGTTCGTGTGTATGATACATAGCAGAGCGCCGGGTCTCGGAAATGCAGACCAGGTTCCCGCTCTCCGCCACTCGCCTCCGTGCCGCGGCGCCCGCACTCCATCCGTGCTCATTCCGCCGACCTCGCGTGCGCCGCGAGGCACGCTCTCTTCGCCTCTGTTTTCGCCTCGGCTGCGTGCCCTCGGCTGCGTGCCGCCAGCTCTGCGTGAGCTTTCCCATACCGTTGCGTACGGTCAGTCGCTGCGTGCGACTTGGTGCTGCGTGCGCCCGCGTTTGTATCCCGCCCGCTGTTGCTCACTCCGTCCTCGAGCACCCGACCACTCCTCCACCCTTCGGCGGTTAGTTGTTTCTGCGGCCTTTTAGCAGATCCCCCGTACCGTACACATCAGCGCCCACCCTGCGTTGTGATCGTAATGGCTGTAATGTCGGGAGAGGGAACATCGAGGTGCGCCCAGGCATTGTGTCACAGCCGAACGACTGTGCCACAAAACAAACAAAGGGGGAGGCTCACTGATGGAGACACACAGAGGGTGGCAACAGAAGTAGAGGATAGATTGGCCTAGACTAGAAGGCAGAGGATGGCAGGGGCTGTTAAGCTGCCTACAGATGATGGGAGAGCGAACAAGAGACAGAATCTAAGGTCTCTGAGCCCACATCACAGCCCTTATATACTATACATGACAGGTGCACAGACCATCTGCCTTCAGGGCAGGCTAGAGTACTGATGGCAGGTGAGCCAGTCTGAAAGGAGAACAAAGAGGTAGCTACTATTACATAATGATGATCAGTGTACAGTATGGAGTCCGGAAATGGGTCAACCCTGGGTTAGGGTTGGTGGCTGTGACTAGGATACCAAATGTGGCGCGAAAAACCGTGACACTACCCCCTCCTCAAGGCTGAGCTCCAGCGGCGATCATACCAAACTTGACGATTAAACTGAGCTTGCACTGGTCGCGGGTTGGTAAGAGATATGGGCTGAACGCGCCTGGGTGTGAGGCGTGGAATTCATCAAGCAGTTCCTTGCAGTGTTTGATATTCCGCACAGGTTCCCAGGTGGCCTCGCTGATGTCGCACTCCAACCCACTTCACAAGGTATCGGACATATCCATAGTAGGTCTTGGAGTCGAGGATCTTTTCAACCTCAAACTCATCATGTTCTTCTACTTCCATGGCTGATGGTTTGGAGGGGTTACAGTTACCGATCTCGTCCTCGTGGTAAGGGATGAGCTTGGAGGCATGGAAAACGGGGTGGACCTTGTTCTTGGCTGGGAGTGGTAGACGGAAGTCAACAGGCCCTACTTGCTCGATGATTTCGTAGGGCCCATAGTTCTTTGCCGATAGCTTGGCCGATGACTGTTTGATCTTGAGATCTCTTCCTTTGAGCAGGACCTTGTCCCCAACCTTGAACGGTACTTCACTCTTGTGCTTGTCATAGTACCACTTCTTTCGTTCTGCAGCGAGTGTTAGGGACGCTTGAGCCTGTTCTCGGGCTTCCGTTCGGTACTGGAAGATGTCCTCGAGGGTCGGGAAGCCTAGTTCTCCCTGTACGTCTGGGGCCATTTTGGGGTGGTATCCATATTCCACAAAGAAGGGTGATAAGCCAGTGGACTCATGTGCAGCATTGTTCAGAAGATGAATTAGATTCCGATAATCCAAATACATTACTTCATGTAAATCCAGTATAATCATCCTTAAAAATGGATTAAGCATGCCCAAAGTATCAAACACCAGGCAAACCATTTCCACGCGATCATCCTGAGGATTATCCCCAGTCTGTTCCAGATAAACCAAAAGCAATACATTCTAAACGTCTCAATACGCAGTACATTATTAACACGATTATCCGACTCAGAACAAAGATTATCTGCTTCAAACATTCCAATGCCGAGCCCATACCCTACGCCTTGCTACCCTTCCGAGCTCTCGTCTGCCGCGTATTAGCGACCGCCTCACGCGCATCACGCTGAGCACGCGATCGTGTCTTCCGAGGGCTTCCGGGAGGAGCGTGCTTGGGACGCGCCGAGTGACGAGAACCTGCAGACACAGCTTCCGGCTGTATCTCGCTCGCTGAAGCCTTCGCGCGCTTGGCCGTCGGCTCCGAGCGCCGCCCTTGTCGCTTGCGCTTGCCAGGGCCCGGGGTCGTCGTATCTGGGTCTGCGTGAACTCCTTCGGCTGGGGCACCGGGATGGGGATTAGGGTCGTCGTCGTGTTGCTCGTTCCCGTCGCCGGACGTTGTAACAGAGTCCGCGACGGGGGTATCGCGCCCTTCTTCCATGGCCACGTCGTCTGCCTCGTGCACTAAGTCCGTGCCTACGTGTTCGCCGGTAATGGAGGCTTTGTCTACAGCGTCTCCCGAGTCGGTCGGTGCAGCCGCGTGCTCAGCCACCCCCGCTGTGGGTCCTTGGGGCTCCCCCACATTGGCACTGCCATGTTCGCGATCGTCGAGATCGGGCGCAGGGTCCGAGGAAACCGGATCTACGGGAGCCGGGCCCGTGGGATCATCTTCGTCGTGGATTGTATCGAGCGAGGGGATAGCCATACTTGGGAGTGGTCGAGCAGATGCGAGAGCTTGCGACTGGTCGCGGACGGGCACGACAGGCTTGGTGGGCGTAGTATAAATAGTATGCACGCGCCTCGACGGAGTTTGGGGAGGAGCGTGGTTGGCAATGCGCGTCGAGGGGGTTTGCGGAGGAGCGTGGTTAGCAGGGAGTGGCTCCGCTGTGGTCGACGAAGCAGACGAGATCCATCGGAAGGCGTTAGGCGTGTCCTGGGCCTCAAAGAGGTCGTGGTAGAGCGTGAGTATGCGGTGGAAAGGACGATCGGAAGGTTTGCCCGTAATGTCGCCTCTCCACTGGGAAGGGACATGCGGGGCGACGGCGGTCTGGAAGTTGCTCCAATCCAAGCCGTGGGGAAGGTCTGTTCCATGTTGCACCGCATACGCTTCACGAGATGCATTAGCACTACTCAGGTACAGGTGATGGGAAACAACTTACCCCACATGGCGTGAAACCACGCGTCCAACGCAGACCGAGCTTCCGCGACGGTCCACTCGTCATTATAAGTGGGCAGCTTGGGAAGCCCATCCGCTTCATACGTGAGTCGTGCATCACGCCGCACAGGATTCATCGCTAGAAACACTGTTAGTGTGCGCTGGAGAGGAACACAGCCCGTAGTAGACGCACGTAAGAAGTCATCGACGAAATGGCCCCAGCGATCAATCTCGTCCTGCTTCGGTCCGCCAGCATAAATGTCGAAAGAAGGGGCGCCATCATGCAGTCCGATAGTATACCTGGTGTACATTAACATGGGGAAACTGTTGAGTGGCGGCAGGACGTACTGATCGTGTTCTATGCCTCCAGCCTCGTTCCGTAGTGCCATCCGTAGGTGGGCAAGACCGGATCCCACCTGGTCGGGCTGGTATCCGAAGAAGGATGCCATGAGATTAGCGATGAGCAGGGGGAAGTCGGCTTGGTTCCTGATAACAGTCGGTCAGCCTGAGTGTCGTCGGTTGATGAGTACGGAAATTCACATACTTGAAGCACTGTGTCTCGTCCTGGTTCATCTGGTCCTTAGCTTCTTCTGCCTTGGCCTCCCAGAGTGCCTTCTCCGCGTCGGGGAGCGCAGTGTAGAGCTGATGAACGGCGGTCTTGTAGTCACCGATTGTTCCGCCAAGTGCAGTGTGGAGCACCCTGACGGCCTCGGCGTTCTCAACAGCCCACAATCCAGATGCGCCTCGTGCTCGTCGGCGAATACTCTGCAAGAGGGGCGCAAGGTTATTGGATTGGGACGTGGTGGCAGACGCGACGGCGGAGTGTGGCTGTGCGCTGGTAGTGGCGACGGTGGGAGACTCGTCGTTAGTGGCATCGGCCGCCTGAGACGTTAGACTGTGTTGGACCTTGCGGAGATTTGGAAATTGGAGGTGGTTCTTCAACCAATTGTTCAGGACCTGCCGATGGAGTCAGTGTGCGACGCGCGTAGGTGTGGTTCGTGGACGCACGTTGTCGAACTCCTCTCTGTTGTAGTCCCCGAGGCCACCATACTTGTCCATGAAATCCTTTTTGAGGGCCTTCTTCTTCTGCCGTCGCTGTTTGCTGTCTGCGGTTGCGCAGTATGTCATCGAGTCCCATCTGGAGGAAATTGAGTTCTGTGGGGTGGTTCGACCATGTAAAGCGCTTGTGCTTGCCGCGGGCATCGCCCGCGGAGCAGAGGTGGACGGAAGCTTGGGTTTGGGTTTGCGCCACGCTCGCTTCACAACCGCCTCGGCCGACTCTGAGCCAGACGAGTCCTCGGCATTGTCGCCCTGGTGTGGTGTATGCCTGAGGGCATCGGGCGGAGCGCGGAGTGGTTCTTCGGAGTGCAGCCGTGGTGTCATCGTCCTCGCGCTCAGAATCGGAGTCAAGAACTACACGGCGCGATAAATGGGCAGGCATGATGAGTGGTGTGGAATGAGAGGCGAGGGCGGGGAGTACGATGTGGAGGGCAGAGAGACTTGACGATGCTGCGGCATTGGATAGTTTTGGCCACCGCGGTGCAAGTGCCGTGACGCATTGGCCACGGAAAATGGAAAGGGTCTTGTCTCACTCGGCGGATTGTCTGAGGGCGCGGTGCCAAAGCGTGAAGGGCAAAATGTGACAAACACAATAGGAAACCGGTGTTACGAATTCAATATGGTACACGTGTACTACTCGAGCGTGAGGTCAATAATTTCGTCCAAGTCAGTGGCCCGCGCCTTCCCCTTGCCCTTCGGCGCCGTTTTGTCTGTGCCTTTCTTCGAGGTTGTCGTGTCATCGTGGTCGGTGAGATAAATGACGTCTTCAGGTGTGGCCGCGCGTACCCGTACCTGTCCATTTGACGAGGATTTCATAGTCTTGCGGGAGGACGAGGCGATAGTCTCTGCACGCGGGCGCTTGAGAGACGGGCCGGAGACCGGAAGCTCGCGTGCCTTTGAAGCGCCCGGCGGGCCGCCGAAAATGTTGGCGAGCGTGCTGGTCGTGTCGTGGAGTGTGCGGGACCCGGACGATTCACCGCTTGAGGGAGTGCGCGGAGGCCCGGAGGGAAAGCCGAAGACGTAATCGGCAAAGGTGCTGAGGGGACGCACGCCGTTGGGGTCAAAGGGAGGGTTGAGCACGGGCTTGAGGTGGTCGAAGCCAGGCATGTCGCGAACACCCTCACCGCGTACGAGGACGGGCTGGCCACGGATAAGAACCATCGGCATGATACGGTCGGTCCATTGGTCGCCGAGAGGGAGGTAGAGCTCGAACTTCGGTCGGGCGCTTGAGCGCAAGTCGAAGTTGAACGCTTTGGCAACAGCATCTTGGTAGAACTTGAACTCGATTTGTTTCCGTCGCGTGAGGTGCCCGACAGCCTTCGCGGTAGTCACCTGAGTGCCATTCTGAGGATCAAAATAGTGGTCAATGCACGATCTGGATGAAGTGAACGACGGAGAGGGAACGTACTCGGAGATATCCGTACACTGTGACCTCGAACTCATCCCTCCGCGGTCTCCCGGGCCCCTTCGAGGCAGATGACGTGCTACCAGACATTTGAGGTGTGGTGTGGCCAGTGCTACCCATACGAGTGGCAGAGACACCGCGCGTGGAGCTCGATGGGGTAGACGAAGTGGACCCGCCGTGTGACAGAGCCCCGCTCCGAGCTAGAGATTGGAGTCCTAGGCGGAGAGTCGGTCTCGCGATGGCGTGGCAGGGAGTTCGCAAAGAGAGGCTGCGGCGACGTTTCCGTAAGGAGAATTCGTTCACGGATGGCGCCACAGAGTGCAGTATTGGCGGGATCACCGTAAGGGGGTCCAACGCCTCGAGCTCGAAAGCAAGTCGGGCGCGCCTTCGACGCCATCTGGAGGGTCATCGGGTGCCGCCAAAGTGGCAGCGCGACTTTGCACGACACTATGACGGTCTGAGTTAGTTGATACGGGCGGAGGAAGTTCATGACCTGACGACGATTCAAGATCAAGCCGATGTTTGCGGTGGCTTTGGCCGAACTGGCTTGGTGGTGATGTAGACTGTCGTGGTGGGCAGTCGCGCGAGCATTCTTCTGGTCCAGATTGCTCGGGAGATATTGCTTCGTGAGCTCGCGGATGCGGTCCTTCTCTTGTGTACTGTGGTTCGGCATGAGGAAGAGGGGGTGTTTGATGCGTGCGTGTGTGAGGGGGGGGGTTTATATGGGGATGTGGTCCTGCCCTTTTGTACGCTTGAGCCGGGGAAAGCACTGGTGCCGCCGTCGACGGTGGATGCGCGTTGGCACAAAGGACAACAAAAGCACCTCCCGGATGTGCGTAACATGACGTCCCAGGGAGACACGACGCCAAACTCGCCAGGGACTGCGCCGAAATGACTGGCAGCCCGATGGATGTGCAAGAAACAGGGAGCTCGAGGTCGTCAGAGACAATCGAGCTCCCGAGGCGAGAACACCGAGTTCTGCCATGCGAACGCAGGGGTGCTAAGAATTGAGGGCTTACCGTAATGACCTATGTGCCCGTACTCCGCCTACCATCCCTCACGCGTCGGGTACCGTCTATCCGTAGTCGTGAATGGCTTGGTGGTCAAAACCGGGTGTGCGAAAGTGCTGGTATGATTTGATGGGCGAGGGGAGACATGGCAATTGGTGGGACAGATAGAACGGAGGGTGTAAAAAAACCGTGAGCAGCAGGGGTGCGCAGAGGGAAGAACGAGAATCGATATTCGGTGCGCGTCTAGTACGAAGCGTCTCGGACTTGAAGTGTTTGGCGCCCAAGGCCGAATTGGTGGACATCGCGACCGACGGCGACAGTGCATCCCTCCGACGCCTCATACTCCAATCCTTTGCCCGTGGGTGCTCCCTCGTTCTTCTTGGTCGTGTCGCATCCCCAGGTCGGTTTCCAACATTTCAACTGCCATTTCACGCACCCTGATCTCTCGCAGACCCTCACAACCCTCCTGCGCCTGCAACACCTCCACGCCCACTCTTCGCCCCTCGACACACAATTGCACGTCTCCCCTTGCACGCCCGTCCCTCCAGGTGTGATTTCTGATTGTGGGAAGAGCTGGAGCGTGCTAACCTTGGGGAGGCCAGCAGTAGATTAGGACGTCCGCGCGATAGCACGAGGCGAACTCGTAGTAACAAGGTGTGTTCTTGTTGCGCGCAGCGCGGCCCCGGCGGGTCACCAGACTAACGAATAGATCTTGCGCAGCAGATTTCTTCGATCCAGCTCGCCAGTTTGTCTCAGACGACCACTGGCAGCTGAGACCCGTTGGACTTGGTGTCTAGCGGGTATACTTGCAATACCAGTCGCGCACGCAGTCCCCCGCACACCAGAATGCTCCCGTTGCAAGTACAAAACGAGGACGCTGCCCCGCTGAAATGGAACGACGCCCATGTCGCGTCCCGAACGACCGATGACAAGTGGGCGGTCACCTCGCCGAACATGCCCTTCGTCCCCACTCCGTCCATCGGCTTGATCCATGTAGTCCTTCGTTCTGATTGTAGATATGGTGCTGTTGACCCTATTCAGTGGCCTCAAGCGTTTTCAGAAGGTTTCGAGTACCTATCAGCCATCCTACGCCCAGAACACGCCGAGGATAGGCTATTGCCGATCTGGTGGTCCCCTCAGGAGGAAGACTTTGAGTTGATCCACGGCTCGGTAATCAAATGCCTTGGGCTCCTCCGGCGTAGTGCAGTGCAGCCACTCATCGAACTCGTCGACGACCTCTCACGGCGGGTGTCTTCCTTGCCCGGTGAGCCTGACAAGAGGCTTTCGCCACTTGACACGCGATGCGACACGCCGGGACAGGTTGTTGTGCTTTCCTGCACTTGGCGCGATGTCCGCCTCCAAGTCCGCCTCACCCAGCGCTTTCTGGCTTATGGCGCAGGCATTCCTTGATTTCCAGGCTGTCTTTCCGAGTGCGGGATTTCGCCGCCCGTGGATGCGCTGCTTCATGGGCGCTGCTCACGACTGACCCAGCTGCAGTGCAAGAGCTGTTTGATGCAGGCATTCCTGTCTGGTGGCTCCGCCTGACCTCTCCATTCTTACCGATACCCGAGTCCGTGCTATTGTTCCCCTCACAACGCCCGACCGTATCTGTTTCGACATCTTCCCTGGACACGGAGACGACCTGTACCGCGGTCTTGCAGGGGCGAAACATCTTCAAGTGTTGAGTCGTGGCGGTCACACATATCAAGATGTTTCGCGTACAGTCCTGCTCGCCGTCGAAACCGATCGGGGATATGCCGGCCCGTCGAGTGAGAACCATAAGAGTGCGGCGGTGGTCAAAGCGCCGGCGCCCGGTCCGTCGACCGCACGGGGAGGTGGGCGTCAGCTCTCAGGTCCACAACGCCACAACGCGCACCCTTGTAAGTCATTGTATCCGATTTGATGTGTGTATGTTATTCACATTTGTGCAGATACACGGGCTCATGGTACTCAAGTTCGTGGGGTGAACAAGTTCTTGCCATTTCATCATGATTGGATGCCCCCGGACTTGGACGTTTGGGTGCGCGCCATGGGCGGGGTTGATCTTTCCAAACCAGCTCGTCCCCAGTCGGAGATTTGGGGATATTGGATCCCGGAACCTGCCATGTTCCTGCGCCCGCAGACAGCCGAACGTCGAGAACGCTATGTGTACAACTGGTTACGCATTCGCACCCCATGGCTGTATATCCTCCGCTGCGTGAGGCCCGTACCACACTGGTTCCTACGCAGTGGTGGCGCGACCTCCTATATGGGGACACCGGTCGCACTGACCGGAGCCATGACACTCGCGAACGGCCAGCGCATGGATCAAATGCACAAGGTCTTCGGATCGCGCCCAAGATGCCGATATGACCTCGCCAGCACTGCGCCCGTCTCCTGGTTCCAGTCTCGCCTCGAACCTCGATCCCAAACGTTGTCCCATGATCCTTTGGGAGCTATGTGAGCTCGGTTTTCGTCACGAACTGCTCGCCCGATCGGCTTCTCGCCCCGCGCGCGATGGCAACTTCGACGACGAGCAGAGGGAGGCACTTTAGGTGATATCTTCGCCGATCATTCCGTATTCTGCGTTTGTGCGCTCCTACGCAAGCCACTGGCCTCGCCGGCCCTACTCCCTTCCATCGTACCATATCTTGAGCCCTTCCGACGGGTTCTTTTCGCTGGCCTCGCGCCCGCCATCTCTCTACACCAATGGTCCTATTACGACGCCCTCTCGGCGAGGAGATTGCTAGAAGGGAGGAGGAACTTGTGGTGTTCTACGTGAATACGCTGAGCAGTCAGGCCGGGCGCCAATTATTCCGCACGCAGTCCCCAAGCAATCGCATTGCCCATGTAGCATCCCCGCCTCAATATCAATCCAGGCCTCCGCTTCTTGTGCTGTAAGGCATAAGCTTGACCTTGACCTGTCCGGCACCTATGTGCAATTATACTGACCTTTGTTTCGTGGCGGAGGTTGGCCACGCACGCCCCGGTTACTGATCCCATAGGTGCTTTGACCAAAAGACCACGCGACGCCCACGACATCCTGGACACTACGAGCTATTACCACTGCCCGACGACGACGCTGGTCTCATCGCCCCCAAACCCTGCCGCTGAACCACTCCAATGTCATTCTACAGACCCGTCAAACGTCCCACTCGCGGTGTCCGCCGCGGTGTGGATGTACATCGTCCTCACGCTCATCACTCAAGCCACGTTCTCCACGTCGATGGACAAGCCGAGTTGGTCAAGAAATCCGTCGAGTATCGTGAACCTCAGGCCTCCCGCAAGCGTCCACGATCGCCGTCCCCGGAGCGCGACACGCTGGACGTCGAATGGATCGACGTTCCAATGCAAGACGTGTCCTCTGCCTCATCTGCGTTCGACACCACCGAGACCTACCCCAATATCTTGCCCCATGTCCCTGCCGGGAGTGTCGATTCCTCATCCCCGCCACTCGACTCGGACTCCCGCGCGCCGCCAGACCCCAATCCCAATGCCCCACGCGCACAGGCAACCAAGGTACGTCTGCCGCTTGTGTCCAGTGAGCCCGGACGACACTCAACCGCCGCTACAGTCGCGCACGGTAGCGACACAAATCAACCAGTGGCTGCCCCTCGAAAACACGATCCTGACGCGCCTGTTGGCCCGGGAGTACGCCACCGACATTGGAACGGCCTGTGTCTGTAAGCGATCCTCAGCAGTCCGCCTTTTCCGTTGTCTCGAGTGCGCGGCCGCCCCTTCGTTATGCGAGGAATGCATCGAGGAGTCGCACCTTCATCTTCACTTCCACTGGATCCAACGCTGGAATGGTCAGTTCTTCGAGCCCACCGACCTCGCCTATCTCAAGCACGTCATCTACCTCGGCCACAACGATCTCCCATGCCCCGCTCTCTCCAAGGACACTCCGCCCACGAACATGGTTGTCGTCCATACCAACGGTGTTCATCGTTGTCTCATCCACAAGTGCCACTGTAGCCAGGACGGCGACGAAACCTATGCACAGCTGATCTCCAGTGGTCTGTGGCCAGCCAGCATTACCCGGCCCGAGACTGCGCTTCACGGAGGCCCTCATGAGGGAATGGCACTCGTCTGGGACATTTCGCACCAGAGCGCCGCAGGACTTCTTTCGAGTCAAAGCGCGCGATCGGGAACAATACCCGCCCGATCAGGTCGATGTGAGTCCTACCGCTTTCATTTGGGTCTGTCCGCCTCAATTTCCTCATGTCTTTTCCCACTGGCAGGACCGCTATCGCGAGCTCCTCGTCGCAGGCAGACTGTGGAGACACTATGCGATGGTCAAACGCCGGGCGGCACCACGACGCTGTCGCGTGCCACATCATGATGCGTCAAGCATCGCCGTGCCATGCTTGACATGCCCGTGGCCGGGCTTCAACCTCCCGCCAGGCTGGGATACGGACACCCCGCCTCATCTCAAGTACGTTTTATTCAACTGACCTCGTTACATTCTTGTCTGATGATTGCATGACCGCCATTAGGTACATCTACCGCATCATCTTCGGCTGTGATGGCAACTTCAGCCTACAGAAGAAGACCAAGCGTGATGACCCCACCGACCGCAGCCTAGCGATGGGCGAAAGCTTTTTCATACACCCGGAGAAGATGCTCCCACTCTTGGAGAAGAAGTGGGCGAACGAGATCATCGTATGTCTTCATTTGTTGACATCTATCCACCTACTAACATATCACCCAGGTTGCAACGTGTAACGGCTTCAAGGTCGGACAGCATCAACGCCTCGGTTTCGCTTTGACTACAGCGGCGTTGTCGCGACGACCTGCAAACACGCCTGTTTTCGCCACAAGCCGCCGCCAACACCAATAGAGGAGAAGCGTATGTCTGACCTCATATTTCGGATACGTTGGGGAATTGTCGCTCACGTCCGATTCAGCTTTATCTATTCAGATGCATCACAGCATGCCGCCTTGCAGGGAACCGAAGACCACAAAGAGCGCGCCATGACGTACGACGTCATTTGTATCACCATACGCCACATCGTGGAACGCTGGCGCGAGTTCTTCCCAGAGTCGGTCCCGATGCTTGAGAACTTGCTAATGCTTCTCCCGAGGATGCATATGTATGCGCACAAGGACTTGTGTCAGGCAATATACTCGTTGGCTTATGCGGCTGGCTTCGGGCTTACCCACGGAGAGGGAGTGGAGACTCCATGGGCCGAACTCAACATCTCCGGTCTGTCTACGCGCGAAATGAGTGGCGGGGGACGCGAAGATGCCCTCAACTCCCTCTTTAACTACTGGAATTGGTCGAAGAACCTTGGCATGTGTAAGTCGAACAGATCCGTCAACGGGTGGTCGCATGGCTGACTCGGGTGCACTCTTCAGCACAGTACCTCGGCCGCAAATTGCGTGAGGCGTACGAGGGCCAGCGCCGGACCACCAAGTATTTCGCAGGCCTTTGCGCCCTTGCCGGCCCGACAAACTTTGCGGGGTGGCTGGCGCTCCCCTTCGACAACCAGGCGCCGACGCCACTTACGTTCCACGCCAAGGAGAAGACATTTGGTAACAGCCCCTTCCTTGTCAACCGCTCCCATCGTATGTCCACTGTCCCACTCGCCGCTGCACCCAGTGTACTGAATCATCGACGTGTAGTCCCTTCAGCCAAACAAGCCTATGAAGATTTGGTTGAAGGGCACCGCACCAGCGACGACAAGCACATGCGCCGCTCCGTAATCCACCTACGCAAAGACCATGCGGACTTCCTGATGGGCGGCCTGGCGCTCGAAAATGACTTGTAAGTCGTCTCAAATCGCCCAGGTATAGCCTGTTTGCTAATTGTATGTATGACACAGATTTGAGCTGCATCAGCGCGACCTCAAGAAGCGCAATGTGGCACAGCATGGCACGCTCGTCGACCCGACCAATGCGGCCCGTATCAGTTGGCGTGGGTGGCACGCGAAGCTCACCAAGTGGCGCCATGATCAGGCCAAGTTCATGCCGGCAATCGGCATATCCCCCGCGTCAAGTTCTCAACCTGCACCCCAGCCGTCCCATGTTTCCCCCCTCGCCGATGGAGACTCCGACTTCGACTCTGACGACGAGAACAACCAGGAACCGCACGCTCACGCCTCAACATCGTCTGATGAGGAGGTCCTCGGGCTCCCCTCTGACTTCAATTCAGACGAACGGAAGACCTATGACATCGAGCTTCTCGCCGACTACGAGACTCAACTTCGCATTGGGCAGGCGTTCGATCTGTTGGAGAAGATACGCGAGGCCGTCAAGCACCTGTCAGCCTTCATCGAGGAGAAGAAGGAGGCTCACGCGGTCGCCGATCACGTTCGCAGTAATGACGTCACAAAGTACAGCGTCGCATACTGTCAGAAGCTGGCCCGACAGTACAACCTCAACTTCGATCGTCTGGTCACGCTGCGCGGTCAACTCAGCACACTCGGACGCTCACATCCAGCCTCTCGCCTACAGCGTATCGACCTAGCGAATGACCTGAAGGTCGCGAACCTCAAAAAGGCGCGCGAACAAGGAGATCACACGCGTTCAGGATCTTGGATCTGGTCAGTCTTCGAAGATGTGATGGATTGTGTGGACGTCGATGAGCCGTCCGCGCCAACTGCCAAGAAAGACCAGCGCCCGAAGCCGCAGACATCATCTGGCTGTGCGCTTTACACCACCTGGTGTACGTACTTTCCTATCCCACTTGTGGTCAAATAGTTACTAACGAGTCCACTAGTCGATCGGGCTCAGTGGTTCCGAGCGTGGCAGGAGAAATGCCGTTATGACGAGGCTGTGAACATCCTCTGTGCGGAGTTCCGAGCTACGAGTTTAGGGTTTTCGCCATGGGCGACCTGTGGAAGACCGCAGGTGAACGACAGGACTTGGCTCCTGGTGAGCGTGCATACGCTGGCAGCATCACGGCATGTTTGAGCGCCTGAGCCAAGATGCACGGGCGGCATATGACGTTGCTCGGAAGAGCGGGTCCCTGCAGAGCAGTTGATCACACGCGAGTGAGTACTCACTCTCTAACCATTGTTAAGCATTTTTCTAACAATGCTTTGTAACAGTCAATCCGTCGTTACCTGGCTCAGCAGGCAAAGGACATCTCTGTTTGGGATCGCGTTCTCAAGACCGTCGAACGCGAGTAGATTATCTTGTCAGTAGATAGGAGATTATCGTGTTGTAACTGAGATTGGATTATCTATGTCATTCTGGCGATGCGGCGACCACATTGTCCACAAGATAATGGATTATCTACCTTAATACCGGATATACATGAGTTAATGGTTTTGGATTATAAATTCTAATACAGTCCCTGCATTGTTGTAGGAAAACTCCGCAGTGGATAGGAGGGAGGCCCAATCGTCTGGGCGATGTTCGGTGAAGATCCGCAGGTACTGTTCCAATGACTGGTTAACTCGTTCCGTCTGGCCATCGGTCTGGGGGTGGTAGGCAGTCGACATTGAGGCTCGGATACCCAACTTTCCACAAAACTCCTTGAAGAGCGCACTAGCAAACTGTGTCCCTCGGTCTGAGATGATTTGTCGGGGTAGGCCATGGTGTTTGAGTATATGTTCGTACACGAGTTCTGCCGCATCCGAGGCTGAGAAGTGGTCATCACACGCGAAGAAGTGGGCTCGCTTGGTCAACCGGTCTACTACTACTGCAATGGCTGTGTAAATGTTGCAGTGTCTGTCGCAGGACTCAGGAAGTTGAGTGATGAGGTCAATGCTCCATATCTCCCATGGTCCAGCTGGGACTTCATTTGGCTGCAATAGTCCGAAGGGAGGGTTGCGTGAGGTCTTGTTCCGTTGGCATGTATCGCATCCTTTGATATACTTCTTGACATCGACTGACATTCCAGGCCACCAGTAGTTGCGGCTGATAAGTTCCTGGGTCTTCCATCAGCCAGGGTGTCCTGCGAGTGTGGTGTCGTGGTGGAGTTTGAGCAGCTCCAGTCATAGTTCCTGGTCCTTTGGGACGTAAACCTTTCCTCTGTAGAGCAGTAGGCCATTCTCGAAGTTCCATTCCTGCAGTGGTTTTCCAAACTCCTGTGGTCCGCTATCGAGCAGTGCCTTGTAGTCCTTGGTCATTGTGTCATCTTCGAGCGCCTTCTTGATCTTGTCCAGTAGTTGTCTATCATCGACCTCGGAGGCATGGGCGGTTTGCATGGCCTTGACGGCGAAAAACTCCGGCTTCAGCAGCGTTCGACCATCATTATTGCTGCTTACCCCCTCCTCATGATCTGGCCTCCTGGACAGAGGGTCGGTGCGAAGCATTGTCTTGCCAGGTCGATGCCGCAGGTTGAAGTTGAAACGGGAAAGGAATAAACTCCAGCGAGCTTGACGACGAGTGAGTTTCTGGGCCTGTCGGAAGTAGGTAAGGTTGAGGTGATCCGACCAGATTTCAACAGGCTCTGGGTGGCCTTCCAGGTAGTGGCGATATTCCTTCAATGCACGTATGATGGCCAGTAGCTCCTTGTCGTAAATCTCATAGTTGCGTTCGTGCTCATTCAAGGACTTGGAGTAGAACGCTACTGGGTGCCATAGTTTATCTTCGCCCAACTGCTCCAGTACTGCCCCTGTGGCGAAGTCAGACGAGTCTGTTTCCAGGCGGAAGGGTGCAGTGTCATTGGGGATTTGGAGGATCGGAGCAGTGGTGAAGGCAGTCTTGAGGCTCTGGAAGGCATTCTCCTGATCTTCTCCCCACTGCCAAGGTGCATTCCTTTCATGTGAGAAACGTGAGCGGGCTAGCTATCTTTGAGAAGTACTTTATGAAACACCGGTAGAAATTGGCAAGGCCGTGGAAAGCTTATACGTGCTTGACTTTGGTATGTGTTGGCCAATTCTTCACGCCTTCGACCTTAGTCGGGTCCATGGTAATAGAATCCTTCGAGATGATCAACCCAAGGAACTCGACCGACTGTTGCTCAAACTTGCATTTCTCAGGCTTGATGAAGAGGTCATTTGCTCATAACTTCTGAAGCACCTGCCCGTGAGTTGTCGGTGAAGAGTGAGGTCGTCCGTAAAGATAAGAATGTCATCGATGTAAACTACCACATGTCCGTTGCAATTTCCTCCTTAAGGATCTCGTTCATCATGGCTTGGAAGGTGCTTGGGGCATTGCAAAGGCCAAACGTCATCACCGTTGGCTCGTACAGGCCACGGTGGGTAATAAATGCTGCCTTCTCTTCATCTCCCTCACGTATACGGACATTGTTGTACCCCCACCTCAGGTCCAGCGAGGTGAAGATTGACGACTGAGATAAACAGTCGATAAGGTCCGGAATCCGTGGTATGGGAAACTTGTCCTTCTTGGTGACGGCATTGAGGGCACGGTAGTCCTGTACTAGTCGCAGGCTGCCATCCTTTTTCTTGACAAAGAATACAGGGGCGGCAGCTGGGCTCTTTGACCGTCGAATATATCTCTTAGCTTCCTGCTCATCGATCCATCCATCCAGGGAGTTCCATTCCTGGGGGTTGAGTGGGTAAAGCTTGGCCGGCTTTGGCAGTGTTGCTCCTTCCACAAACTCGATGGGGTGATCATAGGGCTTGCGAGTAGGCATTCGCTCCGAAGCTGTCTTGGAAAACACATCACCATACTGATGATAGTGGGCGGGTACATGGTTAGACCAGTAGTCCTTGTCCTGGCTTTCTGGCAGCGGTGTTCCTTCCTTCTTCTCCTCGATCCGTGTTCGCAGTGTGCGGGCATCAGGGTCATCAGAAAACTGCATCCAATGTACAAACTGTTCGGTACTATCCCAGGGCTCGCGGTCTAGCTGACCGTAGGTGTCTCGTGCAAACTCCTCTAGTCGGGGCTCTTCTACCGTCCGGATTTCTTCGTCCTGTACTGAGACGGGCTTGGGTAGGCAGGTGTGCAGACAGCGTGTAAACTTCACTTGACCAGCCTTCCAATCGACTTCTGGGTTGTGTTCCCAGAGGAAAGTCATGCCGACAATGATATCCCGGTTTCCTATATCTGTGACCAGGAAAGACTGCCAACTAGTGTGGGTGTCTAAAGACAAGACACCGGGAGTAGTGCGTGATCAGACCCTTCTTGTTCTCCGTCGCATCGGCATTGAACACTCGTATCTCTCGTGAGAGTCGCCGAGTTCCAGACCATGTTCCTGAACAAACCGGTAGTGTGCAAAACTTGAATAGGCTCCACAATCTTGGAGGCCTTCTGACTGGATTTCACGTATACCTTGCCTGAGGGTGAGCTTTAAATCGAGTGACTGTCGCTGTCTGCATGATGAAGCGAGATATACATAGTTCGATTTAGGTACAAACGACTCCTCTAGGTGGTTAACGCTACTAGTACATATGGATCGGATGTTACGCCAGTCTCCGTCACATCCGCTGGAGAAAATCCTGCTCGTTGATTTCGATGATCCGCACGGGCGGTCTCCTGGTTCTCCTGCTTGCTCTTGAGTTCAAACTCCTTGAGCGCGTGGACAATAAACTCCATTCGGCCCTGGTCTTCGGTCTTGGTTTCTTCCTCAACGGCCCGTATCTTGGTCGGTGCGACACCCTTGCCTTTGAAGTCAGGGAGCTCGTAGTACCCCTTGTATACCGGGTTGCGACACTTAGTACCAGACTTGTATGGGTGTTTACCGCACCGGAAGCACATCTTCCTGGCTAACCAGTCTTCCTGTTCCTTGGAGAGCTTTTCCGGTTTGCACATTGCATCAATGTCCATGGTGTCGGGGTCCCTGGTGGGTCTTGACGAGGAGGCGGCCTTGTGGTACTTGTTTCCTCGGTAGTTCATTTCGATCTCGAGCACCCAGTCAAGGAAGTTCTCCCACTTTGTCGGGATAGTAAACGGTGACATAGAGCGGTGGGTGATCATGGTGGTACGGAGATCACCCTTGCACTGAGCATCGATGCGGTGAATGAGTTCTACATCGGAATAGCCAGACTTGATCGCAAAACAGCGGAAGTTCTCCGCAAACGAGGCAATGGACGAGTGAGACTTGGCGCAGAGTTCTTCCAAGGACTGTTGGGCGGACTTCTCAGGTGCGAGTTCTCGGTATCCGCTCTTGAGCCGGTCGACGAAACTGGTCCATGTGCCAAGGTAGGTGTTGTCTGCGGCCTTTTGGGCATAGTCATCCATGTACGACTGCGCTCCTCCTTCTAAGAACAGCAGTGCGGTGGTGATCCTGTCCTCATCTGCCGTGATGTTCTGGTACCGGAACCAAATGCCGAGTTTCTGGAACCATTGCTCCACCGTAAGATCCTGGGTCTTGCCTTTAAACTTGGGAGGGTCCGCGATTCTGGGGCGACGAGTGCCACCAGATGACCCAGTTGTCAAGGGTGTGTGGGCATGTACCGTGGTTGGGCGAGCAGTGAGGGAAGCAACTTGGGTTCTCAGCTCCTTGACTACATTGACGAGCATTATGGTGTTGTTGTTGAGGACTTCCATCTCAGCCTTGAGCATGTCGTTTGCTTTCTCCAAGTCATAGCAACGGGTTTCTAGGGCATCTGTGGTCTCGCGGAATGTTGTGTGGGTGACAAACTTTTCTTGCTGGGCTTGGATGTCGTGGATGTCCGTTGCAGTTGAGTTCCGGTGTTCATACATTTTGTTTCCTAACTGGTTGTAAACTCCTATGATGTCCTGCCTAATTATATCGTTCATTACTGCCAGGATCCAGTCGATGTACTCATTGTCAATTTCGTAGTGTGCACCAGATGCTCGGACTGTCTCTTCGAGTGTGTCGTATACTACACCCTTAAACACCCAGTTTGTTGGCCTCTGTATGGGTTCAAGAGTTGGCGTTGGTGACAGTGGGCGTGTGGGGTGCTGTGAGGTTGGCCGGGGAGTTCTTTCCGTCTCGGGCGGGCGTTCTCTGCCGGGTAGGGTGTGTGGTCCTTCAGGCCCAAAGGCATCTATTGGGAGGACTGTGAAGCGAGATCCAGAAGCCATGATGTATTCCAAACTCCGGGGTGTTCTATGCCAAAAGGGAAACTACAAGACAATCCAATCTAAGTACCCAAACTTGTCGAGCTCGACGATTGCGTTCGCTACTCTAGGGAAGTGTTGTCCTAAACCTGAAAACTTTATCTTCCCAAACTCCTTACAGAACCAGTCAATGCTCTGTTGCTGGCTGCGGGTCCAGCTGTGTCCGTTATGGCCGATGTTGTCGCTGATCCACTCGAGCTGATCGCCAATGCGTTGGATGGCTAGGCGATGGTCGTAGGGGAGCTCGTCGAGGAGCACCTTGCGGTCAAAGACGGCTTGGAGGCGCTTAAGGACGGCGTGGACCTTGGGCTCGACGATAGCGAGGTTGTCGTTGATGTTGGTGTAGATGAAAGCTGGGAGCGGTGTGGCAGAGATGCGACACGCAAGGGGAATAGGTGGTAGGACGGCAGTGGGTAGCGTGGGCATGGAGGCCTGAACACGGGGTTCGTTGGGCAGAGGTTGAGTGTATGGGATGAGTCGAGGCAGAGCCTTGCGACGAGGGACTAGAGGTGCGTGCTCCCGAAGGCGGTAGCGAAGGCGATCCTCAGCAGAGTCCGCAAGTGCGCAGGATATCTGATCCTAGACTGGACGATGACCGTGCCTCTTGAAGTGGCGACGGGTAAACTCCTGGAGGTCTTGCTCCTCGGAGGGAATGGGGGATAATGATAAACGTGTATAAAACTCCTGGGGGGAAGAGAGACGGCTGGCTAGTGTCTTGGGCACTGAGCCAGGGGCTAGGTGTGAGATTCTGTCTAATGTCACAGCCGAACGACTGTGCCACAAAACAAACAAAGGGGGAGGCTCACTGATGGAGACACACAGAGGGTGGCAACAGAAGTAGAGGATAGATTGGCCTAGACTAGAAGGCAGAGGATGGCAGGGGCTGTTAGGCTGCCTACAGATGATGGGAGAGCGAACAAGAGACAGAATCTAAGGTCTCTGAGCCCACATCACAGCCCTTATATACTATACATGACAGGTGCACAGACCATCTGCCTTCAGGGCAGGCTAGAGTACTGATGGCAGGTGAGCCAGTCCGAAAGGGGAACAAAGAGGTAGCTGCTATTACATAATGATGATCAGTGTACAGTATGGAGTCCGGAATGGGTCAACCCTGGGTTAGGGTTGGTGGCTGTGACTAGGATACCAAACGTGGCGCAAAAAACCATGACACATTGGTGGAGATCCGGCTGCTGACGAGGATGACCGACCGGACCCGCTGGTCGCTGTCATGGTGGGAGGAGGGGTATACGACATTCCAGCCCCGCGTTGCTCTAGTTAGCTTCATGAAGTCCATGTAAGGTTCCTGGATAGCCAGGATGTCGAATTTGTTGGGGATAGCCGTGTGGAGAAGATCAAGTTGCGCGTCCATCGATTTGTTGACATTCTGTTGCCAGATTCTAAGCTGTACGAGATCAGTAGTAGAGGAAGGCATAAAGGCAATCAAAGCTGCGGGCCTTCTGCGCTGCCCCGCTCAGCGTTCGACTGCACCCATGAGTCTGCCAGTGTCGCCTGCCGCAGCCGTGCAGTGGCGCGCGTGCTCGCTGCGATGGTGCCGGCGCCCATCGCCGATCGCTTCCTCTACCACAGACCACAGTGTGCTCGACGCTGCAGCCTCACCACGGCCCAGTGTGGGCACCCACGAGTTGGGATCTGCAGAGGGGAAAAACCGGAAGCAGTTCTCCGGCTGGCGAGCATTGAGCCGCCGCACCTGCTCAAGGTATACCGGGCAATCTCTGCTCCAGGAGGTGTGTCCCCGTCGGTTGCAACTAACACAGAAAAACTTGGACTCCTCCATGACCTGGCACCCGCTGGATGCATGTCCCCGTCCACCACAGGTACCACATATCTCACCCTTCTGCGGGCAGTCCCTTGCGAGATGCCCGACCCCATACTTGTGGCACCTGGCGCAGCGCAGCGGCTCATTGTAGCAGCGACGCAGTGTGACTCTCTTACCCGCCAGAGATAACCCCCGGCTCATGGCCACATTACCTGCATCTCTGTCAGAGAAGTCAATCATCAGGAAGGCGACCTTCTGGTCCTTCCTGCGCCTCTCAATTGGTTTAATCCAACGAGCTCCAACCACCGCATTAGGCGGCAGGCCGAGCTCCTCCTCCGCATCGCGCCACACCTTAATGTCTGTGGGGTCAAGCGCAACCGCACAAACTCAGCAATAACTTTAAAGAGCCTAAGCTTGCTTAGCTCCGCCCCGAGCCAGCGCGCAAACTCGCCAGCGTGTTCTCGGATCCACTCAGCCATCTCCGCCGTGGCCAGTTCGAAAACTGTGCCCCCATTCCTCAGGAACCTCGCGCCGTGAAGCGGAGCCCCGCGGGACGCCCAACTCCTCGCTTTCCATGTTGGGGATGGCAGCATTAGCTTTCGAACGGCTCGCGCCCGTGAGGGAAGAGCCATCCGCGCAGGCGATAGTGAGGTTATCCACCAGCACCTGGCGGGCGCGAATGCTCGCGATCCGCCGCATCGCGAATGACGGCGCTTCGGGCATGGAGAGCGCCGCCGCGCTGCGCCAGCGTAGGGAAGGCTCGGGGTACTATGGAACTGCTCACCTGAGGGGATGCCGCCGCTTTCATCCTGTCGGACAGCTCCGTCGTGGCCTCCTTGATGTCTGCACCGACCTCCGCCAGTGTGCTGGTGAGCTCCGCGGACGTGGTCGCCGCCCTCGCGACGCGCTTGTCCATCTCTCCATGAGAGAGTCCGCCTGACCTGCAATCCTCGTGAGCACCGACGAGACGATGGCGCCACTCACCCGATCGTCGCAGACAGCTGCCGCAGTGGGAGAAGGCCACCAGCCCTCAGTGGCGAGGGTACTTTGACCTTTGGCGCCGATGGCCCGGCGAGGTGGATGAGGCCCGCGCGTAGTCCCTCCGCAGTCGGCTTCCCGCCAGCGCACGAGTTCGTGAGCGTGAGAGTATCCATAGCCGCCTGGAGGTCGCAGATCTTCTTTTCGCTGCCTTGAGAAGATCGCCCGACGGCGCCGATTTTGAACGCCTCGCTGGCGCCCGGTACCTGGCTTCGCCTGCTTCCCTGCCGCTGGCGACCCGCCGCTCTGACTGCTTGTAGGCATTATCCAGACCAGTGATATAGTAAATATAAGAGTCAGGTATCGTAGTGTCGCCGTAGACCAGCCCGAAGCCTTTTCCACCGCACGCAATAGCCCGCTCCTATTGGCTATTGACCGTGGGAAAGTCGCCGAGATGGTAGTAGAGGATCAAGAGGAGAGCACCAAGCCCTTTGACAACGACCCATCGACATCCCACAGTCCTCACAGGCCTCGGAAATGCATCGTCCGCACAAGAACTCGTTGGAAACAGTACAAACAGTGTGGAAACGGTCCCGGTAAGTCGGCGCTTGTGTATGCCCCGTCGATCAGCGATCATTCTCGGGCTCAGTTCCACCATCGCGGAGGCAAATTGCCCCGCTGGTGGCGATGATCCCGTTCTTGTTCTGTCCAGACTGCCGACGCTATCCTTCATCCCCACTCCTCATCCTGGCCCCATTCCTGCGTGTGTTCGTAAATAACATTTTTGACCATGTCATCTGCCAGAAGCTGCTTCCATCATATCTACATCCATGACTCCCTCGCCCGCCTCTCGCGCTCTCCAGGATGCTCCATACGGTTGGATCACAGACATACCAGCGAATGTCACGGTAAGTCTCTCAGACCGTCACCTCTCTGCGATCCTTTCTCATGGGTCCCTCAGATTCACAAAGACAGAGCTGTTAGAATGTACCCCTTGAAATCCGAAGACCTCGACGACGTTCCGTTCGACGATCACTTGTACGTGGCTACTATCACGTTCCGGGCACACTTATTGATGATCGCTCTCCAGTATCGAGTACGCGGGCCACTACTGCAACTTGTATAAGGAGCGGGATGTAGAGTGGAAGGCCTGGGAGATCCATGGAGGACCAATTGAGTACTGGCGATTGTGAGTCTCCTTATCCCATCTTTCCTCCTCTCTCCTCCCCACCTCTTGTTCTCTCTCAGCTTGAGGCAGCAATTGCGGGCCGGTAAACCGTTCCTATGCACCCTCCTCCCGTACAGCTACCGCCGTGGAGCTCGGTACGATCTCAACCTTGCTACGCCCCCTGCACTCCAAGACCGCTATGTGTGCGACTCTATCTCCCTGCGCAACGCAAAGCCCTTCTTTGCACCATGGATTTGGAACGCCTGCAACGCAGCGCTGGACAGCGTCTTCCTCGCCGGCCAGATCCCGCTCTCCGCGAAGGACTTGACTGCGGACCGCGAAGATGCCATGAGGCGTGCTGTCTCCTTCGTCCGTTCCCGACGTCAGCTCTATACTGGTCGTCCCGAGCAGCCCTTGGAATCGTCACCGTCTATCACATCGCTCAGGCAAGTTCTCGGGCAGGCGCCGATCCTGCCTGCACCGGGCTCTCGCGAGTGGGGCACCCCCGTACAGGGCCTCGAGTTTATCTGCACGAAGACGCCCAACTACTACGACTGGGACGCGAAGTACCTTGAGCGCGTGTTCATCGCCGCATGTGAGGTCCTTGCTGACCTCGGTCCTGGCGCTGGAGGATGGGCCACCGCCCGCTGGGAAGTATACGAGAAGGTGCGTCGTGTCTCGCGCTCTCTATCCACCACCCGCAACCGTCTTACACACGTCACGTCCCAGTCCTCGCGGCTGCCCGGTTTCGGACTCCAGTACGATCCGAAGGCAAAGGAATGGTCGGATAACGCGGCGGGCTGGCTTGAGGGCTGGCTCTCGAGCAGGGCCCGGCAAGGCCACATACGTAGCAAATGTTCGGTCGGAGTCGCGTTCAACGAGCTCCTCCCAGACACTCTACCGGTGTCGCCCGTCCGAGCTCCCTCCCAGGCCGGTCCGTCCCAGCCCCCCAACCGTCCTGCCACCCGAGCCTCTGCGTGATACCCTGCGAGGCCATGATGTGACCATGTTCCTACGGCCGTTGCTCTTTCACTCCTCGGTTTCGAGTTCTCGTCTCTTGTATCCCCTGCTATGTGTTCACTCTGATCTCCCATACGTTTCTCGTCCTTCTCATTATTATTCCCCGCTCCCCGCTTGCACGCATCGCTCATGCGACGGCCAGGAAGATGTTAGCGTAATTTATTCGCGTCCTCCCCCACTATGCCGATCTCTTGCTAATTAATGTTTCCCTCCTATGTAATGCACGTATGTGCTACTCAGGATTTGGATATATAAACAAGCATCTATGTAGCGTAGCATCGCTCTTTGGATTATTGGACTGTCACTATATGCTATCGATGGAATCATACAAGGAACCATGTAATCGCACTTGCACCACACGTACTGCCTTCGATTATATGGTAGGTCTCGCCGTCATTGCCCTGTCTTCTAGGGCATCAGGGGACATCGAATGGTCGATGTTCACGTTTTCTACATTTAAGTTTGAAGGTGGCGCGCTGAACGGGCGCCATGGATTTGTAGCGACAGATCTCACGAAGACTACGACTCGGAACCACTGGGAAACGCAATCGCACAATGCACCATTCACAAGCACTAATTCCCCATGGCGCTGCCAATCCCAGGGGCAAACTACGAATCAGCGAAGATCCGACGGTGCAAGGGCTTCAAGGCATACTGATCTAGTCAAGACACTCACCGACGCGCCGTGCGACCACATCCCCTCCGTCCCGGCCGTCGTGTGTCTTGAACAGTCTATGACGGCCGCCGCGATGGTGACAACGGGCGTGCTGCTGGGGTCTACTCCGGATGTCGGGGTTGATTTTCCCGGTCCCGTGCTCATGACCTGACAATCGCCAAACTGTCGATCAGGTTGCCATTGCACACTTTGGCTATATTGCATATGGACATGCCAGTGTCACATTTGTCTAGACCAGTTAGTAGAGTTAGTAGACGCGACGCGATCCTACTCACTAGTAATACATGTACTGAATGCACCCATATTGACACAGGACACTGATGGAACGCTGTCCTGTAGACTCCGTGCTCGGCAGTTTGCCATTCAACACTCGTCCTGAACCACACTTCCCGCGACAGCTCGAGCCCAGGTGACAGCCAACAAGTCGACCGTCAAGCCACTGTGCCGCGCAGTCGCTCCATGTCCTGGCCTCGCTGTCGTACTTCACGCCGCAGCGCAAGGACTCGGCGTACTGCAAAGGGCATGGGTTACCTGGCATGCATACATATACTCGACGGGTGCGAGTGCGAACCGTACCTTGTCATATACCTCCCATCGCAGACTTTCCCAGCCCTCCACCCCGACGCCGTGCTCCTCGATCGCCTCGAGGACCGCCGTGAACAGCCGTTCGAGGTAGTCCACGCTCCAGTCATACCAGTCAACCGGATCCGGCCAGCAGCTATGAATATCCTCGAGCCCATCCACCGGCTTCCCATACCCAATGCCCGCCTCAGGAGCTCTCGCCGCGCAGGCGAGCACCGCTCGTACCCTGTCAACGCTGGGTGAGGAAGGAAGCGGTTTTGAGGGCCGCGCTGGGTACATCGGCGCGACGTCCAAAGCCGCCTTCATTGGGCTCAGTTCATCCCACCTGCCACCCTCGGAAAGCACGTTGTCGAGCCAGCCGTAGACGAGGTCGGCTTCGTAGAGTTCGTTGAGGGCTCGGGTGCACGCGTCCCAGAGCCATGGCGGCATAGCTCGCTTGATGTGAGCACGCTCCACGGAAATGGCGGCCTCGTCGTAGGACTCCCAGGGTGGAACGACGTTGGGGTATATGCACATCGGGTTCTTGTCAGGGGTCGTGTCCCGGTAACGGTTGCCACTCCCGGCGTCGTAGCTCGCGGGCTGGACGAACGGCAAAGACTCCCCTTTCTTTGACGCGTGCCTCTTGCGAAGCCTCGTCAAGCTTTTTGGGAGGCGCGTTCACAAGCTCAAAATGAGATGGGAAGAACGATGGAGGGCATACTACTCACTAGGCGTCGAACCCCTCTGGCCCGCCATGGCGTTCCCAAGCCCTGCGCTCGACCTCCCGCTCCTTGTAGAGAAACATGTCGTGCAGGTACCCAGAAACACGAGTACTGCACCACATCATGTCAGGACATAATCGTAGTGAGGATGATATAAGAACGCGAACCGCTTCTTGGCGAACGCAAGCCCGTCAAGGTCCTGTGGCTTCAGGCGATATTGGTGCAATGCGAGAGTTTTGGAAATCTGCGAGAGGCACAGGGCCATTGTACGCTTTCATTTTCCAAAATTACAGGAGAACTGCGCACCTTCGCATCATCACGAACTCTGGATGCTCGCCATACAGTCTCGTCGACCTGCAAGGTAGAGGGGCCGCGTCCTTCACTTGAGTTCGCCGCGGCTGGCGGAGAAGCGGCGGTTTTCTGAGCTCTTTTGTGTGCGCGAGTGATTTGCTGCTTAGTATGTGATTTGGGCATTCTGGTGTAAGTAGATGATAGTGACAGAGTCGGTTCAGCACAGAAGGGGTGACACAGGTCATGGTGGGCGAAAGCAAAGTGAAGTAAGCGCTGTGGTTGTCATCACCTGCCGCACCATACCTGCCATGACTCCTCGGGCTTACTCTTCGTCCAACCAAGTGCAATGGGTGAGATTTGGACATCGACTATCTGCACTCGGGCGAGAGCTCGCCAGGCTTGCCACGCTGGAATTCAGTCCTTCCTCTCGGCGGCGGACTCGGGCCTGACTGCTCAAGGAACCGATGTGGGTGCGCCTGAGCGGCCTGTGGCACTAGGCACATTCATGAAGACAAGCCAAACGCGACATTTGGAGTCTATCCGATTCCTAGTGTTGTGCTATACGATCGTGCCGCTTGCACTGGTGACCTTGCGCAACGGCTTCTCTGGTGAGCGCATCACGGAATGATCATGGGCTCCTCTTCGTGTGGGTTTGTGTGTGTTCATACCTTACCCTTTTCTAACTCATATACTCACCAGGAAGTGTTCATCGAAGTGGATGGTACGGCGCCGTGAGAGGTGTTGCAAGGAACATTTGAGAAGGTCACGGCGCATGTTGCAAGCGCAACGGGTGGGTGGATTTGTGTCAATCAACCCCTTTCACACCCATCGGTCCCTCCGTCTATATCAGCACCCGCAGACAACTGTTCGCACCAGCTACTGGCTGCTTTCGTTTTCTCTACACCCTCGCTTCGTTTTAACCCACCCTATTGCTTGTCCTGCAGCTCGCCGCCATCAGTCTGAGAAATGTCACCAGTTACGACTACGCTGCCGCAACCTTTCACGTCTCTGGATGAGATTCCCAAGGTGAGACTCGGCTTAACGTGATCATTTACAAGGTTCCTTATTCCCATTCTCTGCTGCAGGTTCATGCTCGAGCGCGGCAAGCGTTCAGGTCTGGAAAGACCAGGTCCATTGCCTTCCGCAAGGAACAGATCGCACAAGTCGGTTACCTAGTCAGGGACAATGAGGAGAGGTTCAAGGAGGCCTTGAAGCGTGATCTGGGACGTCCAGTCCTCGAGACAGAGTTGTACGTAGCGTGTGTCCGGATGGATGCGGGGTGTATCTCTGACGTACCATTCTTCATAGCTTGGAGTTCGCCCAGGTGTACCTTGACGTCGCGAAGGCATACAGCTCGGTTAACAAGTGGGCTGCGCCGAAGAGAGCCGAATTCGATCTCAGCTGGTGGTTTATGGGGCCAAAGCACAGCGCCGAGCCGAAGGGTGTCGTGCTTATCATATCGCCCTTCAATTGCCCTGTGATGTTGGCTTTGTCTCCGCTGGTATATGGCGTTATCCTTTTCCCCTTTGCAAGGTTTTCTGACGACTAATAGGTTGGTGCGATTGCCGGAGGAAATGCTGCTGTCATCAAACCGTCGGAGCACGCGCCTGCTGCCAGCGCATTACTTGTCGAACTAGTCCCCAAGTACCTCGACCCCGACTTGTATCATGTCATCACCGGTGGTGTTCCCGAGGTTACGAAGGTATGTGCCATTCGTGCCCAAGTTGGGGTTCATCTGATCTGGTTTCCTTCCTAGGTCCTCGAATTGCGCTGGGACCATAGTGCGTGTACCTCACACACCATTCGGATGGCACTGTACTGATTGGCCCCTGCATAGTTCTGTATATAGGTGACGACTAGCCGTGGTAAATACGGAGGGGATATTAACGTCGAATTGATGGACCAGGGAACGGTCGCATCGCCAGGATCATTGCCGCTGCTGCGTCCAAACATCTTACACCCTTGACTCTTGAGGTAACATTAACTACTTCTCCCGTGAGCTATCTCTCATTCACGACCCTCAATTCACAGCTTGGAGGTATTACTGTACAGTACTACGTCCCATATGGATGCTGATATAGCTGTCTAGGGAAAAACCCCGTAGTGATCGATCCGAAGACCGATCTCAAGCTCGCCGCCAGGCGAATCTTCTGGGGTAGATGTCTCGGTACAGGACAGGTATCCAGCTTTGAGCATGTGTATCGTCCTTTTTCCTTGCTCATCATTGTATGGCTTTCAGATCTGCGTCGCTCCAGAATACGTTCTCGTGCCCTCCCATCTGCAGGACGCCTTTGCGGAGGCGATCAAGGATATGTGAGTTGTAACGTCCCTTCATTGCCGACCGTCTCACTGATTTCATCCCGTCTATTAGCTACCACTCTTTCTTCCCTGAAGGACCCGAGAAGTCCGACTCTCTGGGTCGTATCGTGAGCGAGGCCCATACGCGACGGATCAAGAACCTCGTGGACAACACGAGGGGGACCATTGTGTTTGGTGGCGACGCTGACGTGTCGAAGAAGTACGTCGGCCCAACGCTCGTCAAGGATGTTCCGGGAGACGACTCCCTTATGAGCGAGTAAGCCATACATCCTTCTTGCATCCAGAGCCACCTACAACGGGAGATGGATCCTGCTCGCCTACAGGCGATGCAGGTTGCAATCCACCCTTGCGGCCGGCGCGAGAACAACAGCCGACGTGTGAGCGCATGTGAGCGTGACGGGCCGCTGATGGGGGACGCAGGGGAGGTCACGGGGATAGGTGAGGGGAGGGATTGCGTTAGGATGAGGGCCTGGGCATTGTAACATCGTAGCATCAGCTCTATCACGTCAGGGGCATCACAATGATCACGGCCGGTCGTATGTCCCGCCGCTCACATAGGACGCGTCGGGCAAACAGGTCCTCCGTTCAAAACAGTCCCTTCATGCCCATTACGCGGCGATGTGGGCGGCGACATACACACGCGGACGACAAACACGGCGGGACCTGGGTGGGACAGCTCAGGTGGGGCGAGAGCATGGGCGGGGCCGGTCACGTGTGGGGGCGAAGGGCGGATTGCAACCTGCATGGCCTATTAGGCGAGCAGGATGCATCCCCCGTTGTAGGACCTACGCATCCACCATGTACTGATGCGCCCGCTGGTCGCTCGCAGGGAGATATTTGGGCCTGTGCTACTACTACTCCCCGTCAAAGGCGTTGACGAAGCCATTGAATTCATAAACGAGAGGTATGGTTCTGATTTCGTCAATCAGCACATTGTATGCACCCGGGCTTTTCTCTTAGGGACGACCCCCTTGTGGTGCACGTATTTTCCAAGGACAAGGCATTCCAAGAGAAAGGTAAGCTGTCGTTCATTCCAGCTGAACCCTCGTGCGACGCTGACATGAACGTGCAGTGTTCAGCAACACTCGAAGCGGCTCTTCTGTCGCTAACGACACCATGATTATCGTCGGGGGTGCGCACGCAGCCATTCTGGATGATTGCCGGATGCTCACGACCACCTGGAATCATTAGCTAACGGCCTTCCGATGGGCGGGACTGGAGAGAGTGGATGTAAGTGTCCCCTCTCATCTTGCTTCTAAAACGACTGCCCAGGACCCTTATCATCATGACCAGACGGATACTTTACGGGAAAAGACATGTTCGACCAATTCACCCACAAGCGAGCGAGCATAGACAATCCCAGCTGGTAAATTGTTCTCGGACCCCTTCCTCTTGCTCCGTGCTCATACTCGTTATGCCAGGGTAGACAAGGTCGGTTTCGGTTGCAGGTACCCCCCGTACAAGGTACGTGCATGTTTTCGTTCGTGTGGCGCTTGGCTGAAGTCGTCCTTACCCAGTCTCTCAAGCCGATGATGGCCCTCTTCCCGTCCCTTCCTCCCCGCCCGGGCAAGCGCGTGAGCTCACGGAGGTGGGTGTTGTGGTTCCTAGCGGTCGCGGTTGCTGCTGTTGTCAGGTTGCGGACTCAGAAGGGCGGCATCTAGCTAATGCCACTGTGAACCTTGGTCCATCATGTCTCCCGTCGCGGAACGCCCATCTGTTTCCCAACTGTTCTTCGTTAATCGCAATGGTTCCCTACGATTGCTTCCTTGAAGTATCTGCACGCCGCGCGAGGGCACTCTACCCGAGGGTGCGACCGTCCACCAGCCGCTCTGCTCCTTGCTCGCTCTGGACCTTCCTCCTGCGCCAGTCCTGGGCACCTTCTCCGACCGCTTTTGTGTACTGTTGATACCATGCAAATATGAACACGACAATCTCCAACCGTAAACAACAGCATTGAGACATCCTCGGTGTCGCAATTCGCGGGCGACCACAGGGAGCCCCCTCAGGCATAGCGCTCTTATCGTGTTATGTACAACCTGAGCATACAACGAAAGTACATCGTAACATGGAAAAGAATGGGTATATGTGTCACGTCAAAGCTCCACACCTACTGTCCATTCACTGGCGCGCCTCAAATGCCCGCACCTCTCCCGAGAGCCAGTCCCAAAGCCGTTCGCAAATACCGTCGTTGAGGACGTCGGGATGCGGCTTTCCGAGCCGCGCCCACGGGATGAGGAACTGCGGTGCGGTCGGTTAACACGTCCGACATACAGTATTTATGTACAGTGTTTGTAGGAACTCGGGCTGCACGCACCTCACCGTTGTACTTGAGGGCTTCGGGCATCGTCCCCGCGAAGAGCTGGGTCAGTGCGCCATATTGTACCGGCTTCAGCAGCACAGCGTTCTAGTTGGGGAGCCCGGGTAATCAGTTCGAGGCGTCGGGGAGGACAGAATGATGGCACGATGCATATGGTGACATACCATGATCGCCCGCGCGACTTTTGGTACGTTGCGCTGAAGGTCTGTCTGGATGTTGCCTACGGCGGGTCATTTACGGTATGAGCACTCCAATACGAGGAGCGAATGTGGCGGACATAAACTGACCGGGATTGACGGAGACGGAGACGATCCCTTGGTCGCCGTATCGCTTCGCGACTTGCCTCGCGACTACGCAGTTGGCCTGTGTCGCGACGTCGTACACTCGTCAGTTCCGCAGACACTGCGGGAAGAAAGACAAACACATGCCAGCTTGCTCTGGTAGTACAGGTCCTCCTTCGACCACTTTATCCGTTCCGGGGTGTCCTTGAACGTGCCGTGGTTGAGCGCGCCGAGGTACGCGCCGCTCGACGAGGTCGTGACGATGCGCGCGCGGCCGTCTGGCGACGTCTTGGCACCAGCTATGAGGGCAGGCATAAGGAGCTCGGTGAAGTAGAAGTGGCCGAGGACGTTCGTCCCGAACTGCAGGTCGTAGCCGTCGGCCGTGAGCATGTCGACGGGCGGCCACATGACGCCGCTGTAACATCGAAGCGCAAGTTCACATCAGCAGAGGTTGTGTTTCGAAACCGGAACGACATGCGTACGCGTTGCAGAAGAGGATGTGCAATTCCGGCTCCTTGCTGAGGAACTCTTGCGCGGCTGCTTTGACCGACGCGAGGCTCGCGAGATCGAGCTGGAGGAACACGGGCTCCCGACCAGTCTCGTCCTTCAGCGAGGCAATTGCAGCTGCTGCCTTCTCTTTGCTGCGGGCAGCGAGATATACTTTGGCGTTGTGCTTGAGCATTTCCTACGCGATCATGAGCTATGAAAGCTGCGGTTTCATTCTAGGTGAATAGCCTACCTTGGTAGTTTCAAATCCGATGCCCGTATTTCCACCTGAGAAACGGCCCGGGTGAGTTCCACGAATGCATGACGCCGTGGACAGGACAGACGTACCGGTGACGATGACGACCCGACCCGAGTGGTTAGGAATTTGGTCGGTGCTGAACTCAGACTTCGGCGGGAAGCTCTGAGCAAAAACGGGCCATGCACCGGCATCCTTCTTCATGGTGCTGAGTATTAAGAAACGGCGAAACAAGAGGAATGTTGCAGTTGTAGTGAGAAGACGAGAAATGGATCGGTGAGTGGCAGCCTTTACCGCAGAGCACTCTATATACCTCGCCGCGCGCAGACATGCCGGCTCACCTGGTCATGGGTGACGCGTCGAGTTGTAGGGGTAAGGGTCCATTATTCAAGAATGAGGCACAGCTTGGGTGCCATTTTGAAAAATGGTATGTAAAGCGGTACTTAGGATGCGATGCGTTCATTGACATGGGCAGGGAGACGCAAGCCGGACGGCAGCGCTTGCGATCACACTGAACTGCGGCTTGGCGGACTACGGGCGCTAAATGGCGATGGCCGGTCGGGATATGTTTGAAATAATAGAGGCGAACACAAAGCGACCTATGATAGCACAGATGCAGTGTTCAGCTGCGTAGAAGAAAGGTATGCATGTTATCTTACAAATAGATGGCCATCGAGCTGCAAGGACGTGGGAGATGGACCGCAGGCTCCGGATCAACGACTCACATCCTTCGTTTGGCCTTAGCTGAGGACTGCGAGAACTAAACGTTGGAAATTGGAGTCGAGACGTGTAAGTAGTAAATGAAAGGAGGTGAATACTGAGACGAGGTGACCCAATCGCACATGAAGCACCTGGCTGTTGATGAGCGCACATCCCATATAGACCAAAGCCCACCGAGGATTGAGGAGATACACGTACCGGGGTGATTTGGCGACGAAGTTACCCTGGCTAACAGATATCCGTCGCCGCACGAGGGTTGTTTGGGCTACTGCTGGCGCGCTTCGAAAGATTTCACTTCGTCCTCGAGCCACTTCCACAGTCGCTCGCCAACGGCATCGTCGTATGCTTCCGGCCGACATTTGCCTAGACGCGCCCACGGGATCATAAACTATCCAAACCGAGATTGTTAGAACAGTGACCATGAGGGATGCGAAGCTGGAGGTACAATATCGGGACGTACTTCGCCGTTGTAGTTGATCGCTTCAGGCATCGTGCCCGCGAACAATTGCGTCAGGGCTCCGAACCTTGTCGGGTACAGCACGAAATATTTCTGTGGTGGACGACCATGGACAGTTAGACTCATCCGATTCTGCGGAGCATCTGTATATGTACCAGGAATATGAGCTGCAATGGCGGAAAATAGCGAAGCAGATCTGTGTCGAGGTTGCCTGTGTGGAGTCAGCATCAGCTTCGATTCAACGAATCAGCCTTTGGGGGCAACAACATACCAGGGTTCGCCGAGATCGAAACGATCCCTCTGTCTGCATACCGCTTTGCGACTTGCCTCGCTACAATCACATTGGCCTAACACGGTGTTCGGTCATCAATCCATTCAATATTCAACTGCAAAAGCGGGGAACCACCGGGATTACTTACATGCTTGCTTTGATGATAGAGCGCTTGAGTTGACATTTTCCTTCGTTCAGGGCCGTCCTTGAACGTCTCGTAGTGGAGGGTCTCAACGTATGCCACGATCGACGAGGTCGTGACGATGCGCGCATGATGGTCGGGAGAGGTCTTCACGCCAGCGAGTAACGCAGGCATGAGAAGTTCGGTGAAGTAGAAGGGGCCAACGACGTTCGTTCCCCACTGGAGGTCGTAGCCGTCCTGCGCGACTTGGTCCAGAGGTGACCGCATCACCCCACTGTAATCAACATCCCGCGCTGGACGGTCAGAGTCGGATGTCGCACAGGTTGACAAAACTCACGCGTTGTTGAAGAGTATATGGAGTTCACTCTCCTCGTGCAGGAACTCCTGGGCCGACCGCTTTACCGAGGCCAGACTGGCAAGGTCGAGCTCCAGAAAGATGGCCTCCTTGCCGGTTAATTCCTTCAGACTGGCGATCGCAGCGTCCGCCTTGGTTTTACTCCGGGCTGCGAGATAAACCTTTGCGTTATGCCGGAGGAGTGCCTGTACGAATCAAAACCCAAAATTCAACGAACGGTTCAAGATGGGCAAGCGCAAGGATCGCACTCACCTTGACGGTCTCGTATCCGCACCCGGCGTTACCTCCTGGAATGGTGGTGTATAATACTTGAATAGAACGTTCCATGGCGCAACGCAAAGTCCACGGCACTTACCAGTAACGATGGCGACGCGCCCCGTGAGGTCGGGGATTTGGTCCACGCTGAACTTGGACTTGGGCGGATACATCTGGGTAGCCATTGGCCAGATCGTGTGTCTGAAGTTCGAGAATGCGGCACCCATGATGAGACCAGTAAAGGGCCGACTCGACCAGAGGACAAGAGGTTCTCGAGACGATCGGCGGGCTAGGATACTTATACACCTGGCACGATGAGAAGAAACTGGGGACAAACATCTTAGCCTGGGAAGGACGAGCGGAAGGGACGGACAATGACATACTGCCTTGTCGCGAGGGACGATCCGATCCTACGCACGTCCTGCTGCTCATCGTCGCTCTGGCATCAAGCTAAACGGACTCTGAATTCGCGTCGCGTGTAGTGCCGGTCGTCATGATTCCAGAGTTCTCAGTGAGGGGTCTGCGGCGCCGCCCACCGATGACATTCTCCCCGCCAAATTGTTAACTGACAGAGATACAGGGGCCCCGAAGGAGCTGTCAGGGAAAGGTCAGCTAGATGAGAGTCCATCGCCGCATAATGCAAACAGAAACACTCACCCACTTCAAACGATGACTCGCTAGTGCCGATCGGACAAAGCGTGGAAGTCAATGTTGAAATCTGGCTGACGGAGTTTCACATGGTTGACCGTGCGGCAGGGGGTTATACCATTCATGGAGGTAGTGCTGGGGGACTCTGCGACATTGAGAACAGCCAGGCTAGTGGGTTCGGCCGCAAGTTCAAGTTGACGACAAGGAACGTCGAGACTTCCTGCTGACTAAGCTACTCCACACCCGGGCCGTCTCTCCGAGAGGCACAAATTGCTATGACCATCTCGAATTCTCTTCTCTGTCCTTGAGACGGATGGTGAGGCTATCCGTCTCCCTAGGCCTTCTTCTCCAATCCTTCGGACACATCGGGGTGAGCGACGTAAAACCTGCAACTTACCGTGTCGTCCCCATATCACCATCATCGAGCCAGGAGGATTCGACACCGTTGGGAGCGCTATCAAGGCACCTTGACTCGGCTCCCGCGCATCCACGCGTACAGCAACCCGGGGCTCCCGACAGTGATTATGAGGAGGATTTGGGACCGGTTCGTACCCCCCGATGACACTGCAGCAGCCTGCCGCCTTCCCCGGCAGGATTGACCTCCGGAAGAAGCGGACGGCCTCGCGCGACACGTTCGTCGCACCCTGGAAGTTCGCCTCGAACATTGCGCGCACGTCTGCGTCGTCCACGACCTCGACCTCGCCCATCGTGGCGTAATCGGCATTGTTCGCGACGACGTCGACGCGCCGAACTTCTCCTTGGCTGCGGCGAAGGCGTCGAGGATGTCCTGCTGCTTCGTGACGTCGAGCTTGAGGGTGAGCAGGCGCTCGGAGGGGGCTACTTGGCGACGAAGTCGGAGAGGGCTTGGGGGCTTGGGGGCTTGGGGGCGGTCGCGATCACGATGTTGCCCTTCTCCAGGACGATCTTCGTGAGGTCACGACCGAAGCCGGTCTAAGCGCCAGTGACTGTGTGTGTCGTGAGTGGGATACCTACGGCTCAAGCCCTCTTGTACACGTACTGAGCCAGACAGCCACTGGTTGTCGTTGCCGTGTCTGCGGTATGGATATCGGGCTTGGTGAGTACGCTTGACTTATTCAACCTCCTATTCGTACCTGTTCGCGGTACCTCCCGGAAACTTTCTTGTCCAGTTTTGCTGCCGACGTCGCAAGTTTCGTGACGACCTTCGGCATCTCGCTTCCTGAAACGCACCCAACACTGGATATACTGGTCGGTATATACTGTTAGTCAGACAACCCTCGATTCTCATGGAATGATTCTGACGTCCACTGCAGGATTGGTTCGACCACATGCAGGCACGCCATCGGTCGCGATAGTGTTGGCATACGGCGGCGGCGTACCTGCACATGGTTCTCTGGTCGCAATTACTTGAGTTCGTCTCTCGTTCGTCCGTCCCATCTTCCACTCGACACCTTCACGTTTGAAGACAGGATAATACTGCCCAGGGATCCGCTCGGCCGTTGCAATCTAAGTTGGTACAATCACATTCTCTGGATCAGGGCTGCTCTGGAACCTGGGGGCAACTCGCGATGCTATTAGTTTCCGACTGTCCTGGTTAATAGACCAACGTCAACGTTCAAGCCGTACAGAATCAAAAAGCGGCTGCCGCAGATTTAAGGCACCAAACTCCCGAAAGCCCCGACCGAGGCGAGGTCAAGTTTGGTGGGCTTTTACCTGGTCCTCGAGCCACTTCCACAGCTTCTCGCCGATCTCATCGTCGTATGCCTCAGGCCTGCACTTCCCAACGCGCGCCCACGGAATGAAGAACTGGGGATAGTGCATTAGCGTCATCGGCGATCGCGATCAACTTTCCTAGGGAGTCCCATACCTCTCCGTTGTGCTTGAGTGCCTCCGGCATCGTCCCCGCGTAGAGTTGTGTGAGTGCGCCGTACGGGGCTGGGTATAGAGAAAGGTTCTGACCAGCCACGGCGAGTGTCAGCGACCGCTCAAGTACCGTAGACGAGCATGTGTCGTCTCACCAGGAGCTTCCTTCCGAAGGATGGGACATAGCGCTGCAGATCGGTCCGTATATTCCCTGCAAAGTCCAGCGTTCGAGTTAGTTCACGACATCAGGGCATGTATCAAGATGGAATTGACCTGGGTTAAGGGAGACGGAGATGACGCCCTTCTCCCCGTATCGTTTCGCGACCTCGCGCGCTACGACCACGTTGCCCTACACCATGTGTGCACATCGGTCAGTCTGCGCCCACCACCGGTAACCTCGCGGCGCGACGCACGTGTTTGCTCTGGAAGTAGAGAGTTTGCTTCGACTGCTTCTTCCTCTCCGGCGTGTCCTTGAACGTCTCCCAGTGAAGCGTGTCGAAGTACGCGCCGCTGGACGACGTCGTGATGACGCGTACGTGCTGATCCGGAGACGACTTGACTCCCGCGAGGAGGGCCGGAATGAGGAGCTCCGTGAAGTAATAGTGACCGACGACATTCGTTCCCCACTGCAGGTCGTATCCGTCCTTCGTCAACTGATCGAGGGGCGGCCACATTACTCCTCTGGTGCAAGCCGACATCGATCGTCAAGTTGCTTTCAGTCCTATGAATACTTGACACAAGGACTCACGCGTTGTTGAACAGGATGTGGAGCTCCGTTTCCTGGCTCAGAAACTCGTCCGCCGACTTCTTGACGGAGGATAGACTACCAAGATCAAGCTCGAGGAAGAAGGCCTCCTTGCCAGTCGCCTCCTTGAGGGATGCGATCGCCTTGTCTGCCTTCTCTTTGCTTCGAGCCGCAAGGTATACCTTCGCATCATGCTGTAGCAGAGCCTAGCACGCAGCTATCGGATACAGCTTTGCGACGGAGACGTTCCTAGAAGCTATCGCGCACCTTGACGGTTTCGTAACCAATGCCCACATTGCCGCCTTCCAGAGCGAAAACGTCAGCTTGGAGGGCGTCGAAACGTTGGAAAGGTATTCACGCACCAGTTACGATGACGACTCGTCCGGTGAGGTCGGGAATGTCGTCGACGCTAAACCTCGATTTCGGCGGGAACCCCTGCTGAAGGGCAGGCCATACGGTCTGCTTGAAGTTGGAGAAGGCGGCACCCATTGTGACACCGGCACAACGTTGACGCAGGTTCAGAACGACGGGAACGTCCAGAGATGTCGCGAGACGTGGGGCGGAACAATGGCGTGAGCAACCTCCACGCATGTCATGATGCTCACTACTTATACCAGCCTGATGGGTTCTCCAAATCAACCTTGCGTAGAGACCCCCCGGGGATGCGTGGATCCATCGTCACCGAAATCGTACGACACTCCCACGGTTCCAGGGTAAAAGCTGCTAGGAAGTTGTCTCAGGTGAGAGCGTTCGTTGGTAGGAAGCGACACAATGTGAGCCTGGGAGAAAAAAGCGGAGGATTTGTTCCGAGGATCGCTGCGCAAGTAAGAAAGTACACACATCTAGCATCATGGAATATGACCGAACTCTCAGATGGCCATTTCTGCTGAGTTGGGCGCTCTCCGATCTCGTCGTTGTATTCCGACCGGCATTTGCCCAAAGGCGGCCAGGCGGTCATATTATGCCTAAACCAAATACCAGCGGCAAACAGAGGTAAGTTCACTATCACTGGCAGGATATGCGCGCACCCCAGACGCACCTCATCGTTGCAGTAGATCGCCTCAAACATCGTGCTCGCATTAACGCGCCTTGGGCCGATACCAACCGAAGAGACGGCATACTCCTTCACGCCGCACAAGACCTAAAAAGGTTGGATTAGACGCATACACATGGAGGAAGTTGAAGGTACGGACTGCACCTGTGGTACTTCTTCCCAGACGGAAGACTAAACACGAACTCCACCTCGTCTTAGGCAACCAAGGCGCGTGCAAAATGCAACACCGGCGTGGAATACATATCTGCATAATGATAATAAGGGGAACATACAGCGCAGTCTGCTCGTTGTGGGAGTCGCCAGCAGGTATGGCTTCAGCTCCTCACGAACGAGCCTCCTTCTCTCGCCTACATGTAAATGCTCACATACTTAGGTGGCCGCGCAGCGATACTTCGAAATCCCGACCCGTGTCCTCTGGGCAAGTGGTTGTACTCCTTGCCAGCAGGACACCGTGCACGATACGTGCATGTCAACGCTCGCTCCGACAGCCCGCCTTCCAGCCACTCCGCCGCAGGATCCGTCCACCCCGTCGACCACCAGCAAAACATCGGGCCCTTGTTCGTGCACTCGACGAACTATTCGATGTCGAAGGGCCGCGCTTGAGCTTCAGAGACGACGACAACTGGTCGAAGACTCACCCTATCATAAACCTCCCACCGAATCGCCTTCCACTTGTCGAAGTCTCTGTCGACTTTCCCTACTTTGATGACGTCGATAAGGGCGGAGAAGAGCTTCTGGAGATATTCGTCGCTCCAGTCGTACGTCCAAGCGTGGGGCGGGCCGCCAGTGCGCGAAAGCCCCTCGACCTCCTCTCCGTACTTCTCGGAGCCGTGCGTCGGTAGACTCGCCGCTTGCGCGAGCACAGCCCTAAGCCTGTCGACCGCCGGAGACGAAGGGAGAGGCTCTGATGGACGCTGGGGGTAGGTCTTCGCGATCTTGAGAGAGAGCCGTAGTCCGCTGATCCTATACCAGACCGCCGATCGCCTCGAATGGTTGCACTTGTGCCAGATGTCGAGGGCCTTGTTGAACGCGGTCCATTGCCAGGGGGCAAGGCGATCTCGGAGGTCGTCCAATGCCTTCTCGGGGTCAAACAGCTCCTCTTTCTCTGGCAGAGGCCCGTGATTCTTCTGGGGTTTGTTGGCATGAGTTTTCAGGCTGAGTACATGCGTGAGGTGAAGGATGCGAAGGAGGCGGAAGTTGGAACTCACTGAACTTGCAGCCCGTCAGGCCCGCCGTACAGCTCCCATGCCCTCTGCTCCACCTCACGCTCGCTGTAGACGTGCGCCCAGACGCGCCTTCCATTCGTGTCCACCCTGTAAAGCGTACGTCAGAAGGTCGACATGGTGCGCATATAGAGGATATCCACAGTTCTCTCTGAAACTCGAGACCGCGAAGCTGGTCGGGTTTTAACTGGTATCGGTCGAGAGCCTTCCCTTTGGTGATCTACGAAGGTTGAGCGTGAGCGGTGGAGCGGTATGGTGAACGCTACTCCAACCTTTGCGTCTAGGTCCAGTTCAGAGGCCGGCCATTCCAAGCTTGCAGTTGTTCGGCCTTGACCGCCAGTTGAGGCGCGTTTCTTGCTGTGACCCGTATCCTTGGGCATGTTCAGGTGAGGCGATGTCTCATACGTGTTCAAAGCTTGTCAGATGGATGGAGTAAGACTTCTCCGTTCAAACGAGGGACATGGTTCTGGATAGAGTGGGCTGCGACGCGTCGGATCAGGATGAGATTTGCACCAGTGCGTGGCGGCAATGTCCGAGTCGGGGCTCTAGACGGCGCTATACCACGGCGGGGGCGCCTCCTCCTCCTCCACTCTCGCCCCAACCATCTCGCCTGGTCGCACCGTACCCCTTCAATACGGACATCTCGCACAAAAATGACCCTGCATCCACTGTATGCGCTTTCTTCTACCCCACGTATTCCAGACATTCGTCGTCTACCTGAAGATGTGCTTTTTCTCATATTTTCAATGCTTCATGGTCAAGATATCGCAAGATGCATCATGGTGAACGGAGTCATTCTGTTCTTGCGAATCATACTCATGTTTTGCCGTCAGGTTTGCCGTTGCTTTGAGGATGTGGTCCATATAAACCTCCATCTACAATACAGGATCGAGCTCGCCAAGAACGGCATGGTCGACGGGCATTCCAGCTCTCTGGCTGTATCCGAGCGACTGCAGCGTCTCCGCCAGTATTCCTCCAACTTTCGCAATGGCATTTTCGACTACGAAGACCTCTCAGGCCATACACAGCATATCCTGCAGTTGATCAATCTCAGACAGAACGGGATGAAGTTAAAGTACGTGGAGGGTTCGTCATTGGCCCTATACAGCAAAAGAAATCTATCCTGCCTCTCCATCTTCAAACATGGTTCTGCGCAAGCCGGCATCCCGTCCAGCCGCTGGATAATGCCTGTCGGCAGTCAAGGAGATCCCAGTCGATCCTTCAGACTCTGGGACATAGACATTGCCCAGGATCTGCTTGTTACGGCTGAGCTCGTCGGGTTACCATCGCCTGCGTGGATGAGTAGGTGTGTTTTATCGTTCTGCGTGCACGAATGTTCATGAAATCCGTCATTGAGCTACTCAGGCTGATGTATGTATTTGCACAACGTTCAGGCTTGCCGAGGTCCGTTTCTGTTCGTTTAGCCGCTCGAAGACCATTCGGACGGATCACCCAGCCGCAAAGCTACCTTGCATACAAGTCTTTCCCCCAGCTGGTAGCGATCAGACGGTAAAGATCCGCATTTTCGGATTATGGATCAACACACACCACGTCATCTGGGGACTCGCCACACATGGTACAGCCTGCAGCTATTCCCTTGAAGTGTGCAACTGGAGGACCGGACAAGTGATATCGGTGTGCTTCACGTCCTCTTTCATTTAAATTCGTGAATGTTGACCCTTCGATATCCTCGGTTGCATTATCCAGCGAATAGACGTTGGGACACAGTCAATGCCAGATGTCATACGGCTGGATAGTTCCCGTCTGTTAGTCACCCGGAAACCTCCAGAATCGCCGTATCTCCACATATACAGTATCTCCCCGTCCGCCCCCAACCGTCCCATGTGCACACTGCAGCTGCCCGGTCTGAACTCGGGCGAGCGCCTGATGGGGTACAAAATTTCCAGTAGCCTACGCCCGCCGGCACTCGAAGGGCACTTCCGTGCCGACCCTTTGCTGTCCATTCTTGTCCTGACATGCCGCATCCGGGGACCAGAGGGCGAGTACATCACCCACCTCCTCATCCCGAGCACGACGCTTCTCGCCCAGGTCGACGCAGCGCTCGACAGTCCCGACTCGCGGGAGCATCCTGATACCCCGCCGGTGCCGGTGCCATGGAAGGATTGGGGGCCGCACGGGTGCTTGCGCCTGCACGTGCATCTCGCCTCGGGGCACGTCCCCGACGACATAGCCTTGATCCCGTCTTTGATCCCGTCTGGCTCGCGGATGCCCCTGGTCTGGTTCGAGGATCCCAACGTCAAGCGCGCGTCGGTGTACGTTTTCGAGATCAACCCGCTTGCCGCGCGCCACGCCAGACTCCTCGCCGCGCGGAGCGACGGGTCGCAGGCGACGGCGGTCGTTGGGGACGTGGAAGCAGCGCTGCCGGGCGTCGTCGACCCGGAGTGCTCGGCCATCCCTTATGTTGTGTATCGCTTCAGGCTCCCGTATTCCCCGCTGGAGCGGCACCATTGGCATAGGATACGGTCGGTGGACATGAGCATGACGGGATTCACCGTCAGAGTGAGTGTTTGGAGCCTCCTTTGACCTCTAGCTAGATTGCACGTAATCTAAATCCTGTTTGCAGGTTGACGCGGTATTCGAGAAGATGGTGCAAACCTGGACTGTCTGATGTTCGAGAGGCAGGTGGAAAATGGTCAGCGGGTCTCGCGTTTCAGACAATGTTACGGCTACATAGAACCAACCGAAAGCAGTTCATTTCAAGGTCACGACGCATAGAATTCCTGGCTCGTCTGGATCTAATTCATCTCGTTTGACTCGTGTCTACTGGTGCCACTTACGTCCAGCATTTCTGTTGCGGCTTATGCGTTTCCTCGCGATAGTTCCGCCTTCAAAAGTCGTGATCGGATGCCCGGGACGTCATATCATCCGTTGTACGGTCCGCGATGGTCGCTGGGTTTCTTGGCAGGCTGCCTGACGATTTCCATGCGGACTCAACCTTCGATAATGGAGTCTGTGAGCTCGACTTAGCGAGTCGTCATCCCCTCATTCCATTCTAAATTTGTACTATGCGGCTGCGATGTCGCCGTACTAATAGTGAGAGAAAACATCATACACGATCCCTAATAGATTCCTTGAAGATATCCTCCCACTTTACGTAGTCAATCCTGTCACTTCGCTCCAGATTCCGGGCATACTGAATAAAATCCAACAACTCCTTTTCAACTTGAACAGGGTGTTCGGAAGAGGGTGATGCCGCCGTACAGCTGTTGAAAAGCCCGTCAAGATGCTGATTGCGAGTTGCGATAACGAAGTCTCTGTGTTCCCTAGAATAGACGTCATAAGAAAACGGGTTTGACCTGGCGTCGATCTCTCTTGCCCAAGGCAGCTCGCCCATGAGGCGAAAGTCAAGGAGAGTATATGCGAGAGATTCGAGGTCATCTGCAGCAGAGTACGTCTCTGGTGTGGACGTCCGTTAGCCCGAAGTGAAGGTCGGCGATGGGTAGGTGCTTACCGTTTGGTTCGCGAAGGAAACGGTCGGAAAGATACGACCACATAGCCATTGGTGGCATGTGGGTGCCAGTGCGTGGGTGGTAACCCTCCATTGTTGACCACTGATAGTCAATGAATGTCGGCGTGAAGAGGTCTTGACGTCCCTCTATCTGCTGCATAGTGATGTGGGCTGGTTGAATGCCGCTGTCGTGAGCGCACAGGAACCCCACGTTGCCGGGATGGATGTCGCGGTGGAGTACGTCATTGTAATGCATTATACGCATGCGAAATATCTAATCAAAATGTTTATACGGAGAAAATGCAGGGATGATGATCCTATACCCACCAAATGGGATGCGCAAAGCGCGGTCGATGCGTATGTAAATGGTCTCGACGGACGAGGGAAAGCTAGATGTAACTTGTTCACATACCCTCATTCGTCCTGCAAAAAGCACCTCTTACCATCCCCTTTGAAGATGTCTCGAAAACAGACTACTCAGTGAAGAAGAAGACCTTGCTTGGAGCCCCAGCGCAGGTCGAGGAAACGTTCGCACACTGTCGGGAAGTGAAGCTGCATGCGGGTATATACCTGGTACTCCCAGGCAATGAGGTCGGTAGGGCCCTCCTTCACGAAGTGTTCCTCGTCTTGTAGCATAATCACAGCTGAGGGTAATGTCAGTTCGAATCCTTTGATGGAAAGCGATCATAAGTCACTGACTAGTACCATCTCCAGCGTCATCATGAATGGGCTTCGCTTGGTTGAGCCACTTCTGCCAGTGGGGAAAATTGATGTCCAGGTCTGACTCTGTACAGAAACGGCTAGATCCCCAGCAGGGCCGCATCGAGGCGAGGATATATGCAAAGAAGTCAACTGGCGACGGTGGAGGTGTTTGAGTCGAGGGTTGGGTTCCGATCGCGATCGATTCCAAGCTCTCCGTCCACCATGGCAGCCTTTCCAACGGTACTCACCGGTTCACGCACGTGCCCTGCATACGGCCCGGCCTCTGCGTAGTCAAGAAAAAGCCAAGTTTCACCAATCAATACGACAGATCCACTCTTGCAGACACCACCATGTACGGCGGCATGGAAGAGTCTCACCTCACCTGCTCTCAATCCCTCAGCCATACAGCCCACGTCGACGCCAACCAGGATCAAGAAGGTCCCGATAGCTCCGGCAGGACCTGATCTGTCTCTACCAACGGTAGCTCGATCCACACACGATGAAGGCCTGCACTTGCCAACTTCTAGTATCATGTACGATCGAATCCTCTGTATACGCGTTTGCTCGGATATATATTGAGATACGCAGATGGGTACCGAGGTAGCGAGAAACCGAGTCCGTGGCACGAGTACAAGATCCAAGAAACCGAGAGTCAGATGATGCATGTGTGTGCGAGCGATGTCGAACGTCGAATCAGTGGTGTTTATGCTTTACCGGTCTTGCTGGGTGACGCGGACGAGCGGCCGCGTCGAATAGAGGAGGACGCCTTCTTCGGGGAATCGCCAACGCTGCCACGGCACGACGAGATCTGGCTGGAGGACAATCTAAACTTCGATGAGCTCGGGGAGATGCTCGGCTTCTTCGCGAACAACACCTTCGCGCTCCCAAACAGGATCAAAATTCGTGGAGACATCGGTGGCGTATTGAGCTGCGGCGCATGCGGTACACTGATCCCGGGCCGGCCGGGGTGGAAAGTGGGCCCGCTGGCGTGCGGGGGTTCAGTACTTTCAGTGCGGATGGCCTCGGCGAGCTGCTCTTTCAGGGATATCAGTAGGAAATATATTTGGTCCACTTTAGTTACAACAGTTGGCGTATTATTTAGGCCAGTAGTGATAGACGTCGCTCCCGATATTTGAGCCCCTCTACGCCGCGTAGCACTCAAATATTTGGCAAATACTCGACTCACTGTCTATTCCGTCAGTAACACGAGCACCCTAATATTTCGAACATTGTTTAAATATTTGAGGTGCTCTCCGTCCGGCCGCCGACTGCCCATGTAAGACCCCAGCAGACCAAATATTTGAACTACTCCTCTCAATATTTCCATTCACCACATGTCACACGGTACATCCAATATTTTGTGGTCCCAAACGAAATATATTCACTAGCACGCCGACGTAGGTCACCGCAAACAGCCCGCCCCGCCGCCTGCCACAAGTAGGCGTCGGGAGGCGGCTTTCGTGACAGATACTCTTCGCCGTCACGCCTACCAACACCCGCGACGCGTACCACAACCTACGCGTTTCCCTCATCACCGTGCACTTTGCGGCATCAAGCTGACCGCCCAGGCCATCCAAAGGTGAGCACTGACCTTTGAAACATCCCTTCCACTGCCGTCCCCGTGCCTTGGGCGATGTAGCAGCTCGTTGCATGATATGGCGGCGTAGAGAAGGACGATGAGGAGTCTTAGCAAGGGGGATGTCAGTGTAGGTTAGGGCGAACACCCCCGGCTGGTGTTCAACACCTAGGGTCAGGCTAGCAGGCACGCGATCACAGGTGAGAGAACGGTTCTGGCCGGTTAGGTGCGTCCCCCACCTTCTCTTCCACCTTCTCTTCACCCACATCCCCTCACTCTCAGGCATCGTGTCGCGTCCACTGCGCGTGCCCGCCACTGTGCCCCGGCACTGAGTTGACTCTGAGCGGCATCCACCGTCCGCCACCATGTCACACTGTCCTCGCGCCACCGTCGTCTGCCGTCGGCACGACGCCCTCTCTGTACCGGTCTCATCTGCCCTCTGTGCGGTGGTCGTTCGTCATGTACGCACACGACTCGATGTCGGCTGTGCTGTGAGCACAGCCCCTCCCTCCTCGTCCCCCATCCTCTTGTCGTCATCCACAGTCGGCGCGATGCCCCGTCACCTGGTCTTGGCAGGCCAGACGGTGTGGCACAGGGCATATGCGGGTGGGGGCGGGCACGCGCGAGGAGCACAGCAATGATGGCACGGCAGCGCAGGCAACAATGGGATGACGGCAGGACGACAGACCTGACTGGAGAGGCACGAACAGCACAGGCAATAGTGGGGTCCGCGACACGGAGCACCCGCGGCCCACCGATCCCCCGTCTGCACCGATTCATCGCGTAGGTGTGTGGGGAGGAGCGGGCGCACAGGCGAAGACAGTACGATGGGTGGAGGCTCGCACGACAAGTGGGAGGCGACGGTGCTGGCGAAGGGATGATGGCGCAAGGGCATCCACATCCGCGTGCCGGCTGTCGCCCATAGTCAAGGGGCAAGCAGATTCTGAGGCAGAGCGACGCTCGCGCTGGTCACAGGTCCTGTGTCAGGTCCCTCTCGGTCGTCTTCGCCCTGATGGCGACAGCGCGCGTGAGCCCCATCGTTGTCCCGCTATCTCTGCGAGTCCGACGCACTGTCCGCGGGCCATCTTCGTGCAATCGGCACACGAGCTGCTAGTTGCTGACGCGGGTTCCTCGCCTCTACAGATCCTTCCTTGCGGGCCTCCGTATCATGCGTCCTCGACTTGCACCACGTCACTATCAGGTACGCTGCCGGGCGGTTTTCGTAGTGCCCATGCCGACTGCGTTTAGACACTTTCCGTTATATTCTGAATCGTGGGCAAGCCTATTCCGCTCCGCTGGGTCGCATTCGAGAACATAAGTCTTTCTGTGCAAATGTGTTTGGTCCCATTTAACTTGACCAGGCAATGCATGGTCTTGATTTTGAGATCATGCCCCACAAGGGTGCGTCGCGGCGTTTCGTGGCCCCCAAGGAGCTCGGCGGTGCACACGTAACTCTCGTTCGCGTGAGTTTGTCGTCTGCATGCTGGTGCCGGCATCGTGCTAACTCTGAGGTTTCTAGCCCAAAACCGGTATCATCGAGCCGTTGAGCCAACCGTAGTACGTCCAGAGTGTTCTCTTCCGTTCCCAGCTGACCATCACCGCAGCATCGCATCCTTGCTGAGCACGCGTTGCGGGATAACGGCAGCATTCATTAGGGGACTAGCGTAGAAAATAGTTGTGTGTCGTTGCTTTCTTGCGTGCTTTGTGTCTCGCTATCTTGCTCGCTGTCTTGGTTGCTGTATATTGTAGTCCTTGTCGTGTTCCCAAATGTCATCGTTCTCCAGATTCACGATGTCGATGGGCAAGAGCGAGGTAATGTGGCTGCTGAAAGGCATGGGAGAAGTACTGTAACGAGGTGAAGGGGACCACGTCATTCAAGGGAATGATGGCTCGACAGGCGTGAAGATGCCGCGGCGCATGTGAGGATAGGGAAGGACGGAACTGACGCATGATCTATTGCAGTAACAGTGAAACATTTAGGACATCAGGAGCAGCCGCCCTCCCTCCGCCGTATACGAGACATCCAGAACACCCTTCAGCAATCTCTCTACCTCCCAGGGATCGAGGTAGGTTTCAACAATCGGCATAGCAGGTGCATGGCTGCAGCAGATGGGAGTAGGACTGAACGGATCCACGCACTGGACAGGCGGGTAGTCACACGTGAGGGAGGCACGCACGATTTCCGATGAGGCCGATCGGGAAGACAGAGAGGTCTGAAGGGAGGACGAGAGGGAGGTACGCGAACAGCAGATGGGCTAGAGGAAAGCGGTGGGGCGTAAATAAGATAAACATCAGCGGGATTGAAAGTAGGATACAAAGATTCTACGCACAATAGATTTCGGGGTCGTGTGCTGAGTCCCTCGAGCAGCCCGTCCTCTATCCCCAGGCCTCCATCCTCCACAAGTGCGCGTGTGCGTAACAGGTGCACGGGTCTCTCTGTGCCCGCACACCCCTTGCTCCAGTGTGGTGCTTACAGTCAGCGCGAAGATGACTGTAGATACCCAAGAGCTACGGGACTCGAAGTCGTCGTTTCTCTCGGGACCACGCCTGGGTAATCTATAAGGTCAAAATCATCAGTGGCGACCAAATAAAAAAATGGGAAGGATACATACCTAACTGACGCGAGGGGTCGTTGTGAGCGAAGTTGTCGAGGATGAGGAATATAGCAAACAATGGAGCCCAAACGGGCTTACCTCCGTGAAACACGGAGGGTAGAGGTTGTCGAGGATGAGGAATATAGCAAACAATGGAGCCCAAACGGGCTTACCTCTGTGCAACACAGAGGGTAGAGGTCGGATACAGGGGCAGAAGGGGAAATATTCCGGCAGTGATTTAGCTTTGGAACCCATTCACCGGCACTGCGGTTGGAACATTGCCCCGCCCGATTCTGAACCAGTTCTCGGGCAGGGATAGATGTCGAAAAGGTGGTAGGTTGAAGGGAGTCGAGACGCCCAAGCCAGCAGCGGCACTTGGCGCCTGCGTGCCCTCCTTGTTTCGGGACTTCGCGCTCGGGCCCGCCTGTCTCGGGTGCGCGTCGGCTGGGCCGCGGCGGTCTCGGGTGCGGGCCATGGCGCGGTGCAGCATTTGCAACTCTCACCTTGTTTGCTGTCATGGCTGGGGCTTCAGGTATGCTGCGTCCTCCTCCTTCGTGCCTTGGCCACTAGCTCACAGGCTTTGACAGCTATTCCAATGCTTCCCCGGCGGCCCGGAGCAGGCGTCATGAAGGCAGCGCTTAAGGAGCTGGAGGAGCACAAGGCGAAAGGTGCTCGACGTCAGTCCAGGCGTGGGCTCTCGGGGGGAACCTGTACCCTCGCGCCCGCCGTTCCGGTACGCTGTTTCTGAACTTCCATATACATTGTCAAGTTCCCTCGTTCACGGCGGACTCCCAGCTTGTGCGGCCGCAGACCACGTACGTCACCTCCGGGCCGCGTAGGCCCAGTACTACCATCGATCCGGAAGTCAGGACCGCGGGCGGGCAAACAATCCCCTTGCCGTCTCGCCCCCCACCGGAGGTTTGCACGAAGGACACGGGCGGTTCGAACGGTGTCAATAAAGTCCAGTTCGTTGGTCGCCAAGATACGTTCGCGACTTCCAGTGCAACGTCACCACACACAACAGACATTTCGTCATGTGTTCAACTGGCGGACGATATCCTTCTCATGCGAGATTCCATGCAGAGGGGTGTTCTCATGGGGCTAGCGACGGACGTGCAGAGTGAAAACGTAGACGACGATGCTCTTAGCGACACGAGCGAGTTAACTGACCTGGACGAACTCGAAAGGTAAGCATTGCTGGTTCGATGCGTGGGTTATTATCTAACGACACGCCCCAGGATCATGAATATTACCAATTCCTCTTCCCTAGAGGCTGACGTGGTAAGCGGGCCCGCGGACACCGTAGGGGAGGGCAGGAAGAAACGAAAATGGACGGAGATGACCACAGAGCAGCGCCGCTCTCATGCCATCCTCGGCCTCAATCGTACTGCTCACAAGTTGGTCCAGCGGGCCCAATCTGCGAGCCAGACAGGTATGCGCGTATGTTCTTGGGCTACATGCTTACTGACAGACAAAATGTTCAAGTCATTTTTCAGCATTTCTCGCTAGAGGAGGCGGTCAAGAATCCCAGCGAGAAAGAGGCCCAGGAGACATTTTTCTTCTACGGTGCGAATGGCCCGCGACGCGCGGTCAGTGGTGATGGATATGACCTACTGTATCATTTCCCACTGGCTTTGCGCGGCCAGGTGTTGGTAAGTTGGTATGCCCTCATTCTCGTGAACGTTGCTCACATGGCTCATAGGAGGACCTAAATCAAGGGGCGGCGCGATGGGTGTCGGTAGCACCGATCACGGCCACATCCAAGCACGACTTCACCGATTGCTACCGTGACGGAACCTTCATGGGTCAAACGCAAATATGCCAATTTTGGCACTCACCTGGACACCACGTATGTTGTGTCGTATTTCATACCGCTCAGTTGATCACAGTTTATTATGCAGAAGGAGAACAGCATCGTGGGGCAGCAAATACGCCAGACCGGTCCCTCATTTCGGGGCGCATTCCGCGCTATGGAAGACTTCTCGGTGGTCGCCGCATTTTGCACCACGCTCTTGAAGACGATCGACCCTCTACAGCATCGCCTGCTCTGGGACGTTCGCGACCGCCGCTACGCGAGGTTTGAGGAGCAGAAGATGTTCAAGTTATACACTCCGACGCTCCTTTGGGAGTGCTGCGAGGTGGTGTACAATCGGTGGTCACCTGCACACTCGGACCGCGGCGACCCGAATTATTCCTGGGCCTGTATCGCCTACTTCGGGACGTTCAGGGATGCGTGGTTCGACTTCCCACAGCTGGGGTTACGGGTGCGACTTCAGCCTGGTGATGTTGTTTTTTTCCGTGGAAAGGACTTGATTCATGCAGTGCCGGATTGGGGGGACGGAGAACGTAATTTCCTTATCTACTTCACGCATGAGTCTGTCTGGGGGAATGTGGGTATGGGGGGCCAATGCTCCTCTGAAAAGACGCACATCCCACCTGGGTCAAACGTGTGCAATTTTACTGTTGAGTAGATACTTTGATTAGAGTTCTATTTGTTGGTATGCCAGCCAGTCTACGCTACTCCATTTTAATCGCAGTCAGTACTTGGTCCCAAGTATGAGTCCCTACTCGAGCGCGTTGACTCGTCCGTGACGCTTGGCCCTGCGCTGCCAGGTCAGCTGCTTCCATCTCCTGCGCAAGGTTGATCAGAGCCCTAATGGACTGAAATCGCGGTGAGCAAGTGGATATCATGGGAGGTCGAAAGCAGGTCAGAGAAACTCACCACGCCATAATCCAAACAATCATCAGAGAGCGTGAGGTTCTTCTGGGTAACATCATACATATCCTTCCTTGCCTCATCCTTCACGATTGAAAGATGGTACTTGTCCCAGGTGGACTTGATGAGCGTGCTGCACTCAAGGCTCATAAGATTAAAGTTGTCGCTCTTCTCGTGCGCGTACGCTGTCGCCCCGCGAGACGCATATGGCGAAGGTGCCTCCACCTTCCGCGACCACTCCCCGCTGGCGAATGCAAGGCCTCGCCTCAGCGCCCTGGCCTCAGCGAGGATGAGATTGACTTCCTCGTTGGTGCGTACCAAATTAGCACGAGATCGGAACCACTGTACACGTCGGGCTGGGACATTGAGAGCAGTCAGAGGTAAAGATGAATCTCGTCTATCGCGTGAACACAGTAGACTTACTCTCTTGTTCCCATGCATCCTGGGTCTCCTTAGTGCCGTCCTTTGGGGGGGCGATGTGAAAGATCCATGATCCGATCACGCTATGATCCCCGAGGTTACGTGGCTGTTGTAAGTTGAATCCGCCTGCGTGTTCAGTTGGCTTTGAGTCAGGAAGCGTACTGGAGCCAAGGTCGGTCGTGACGTTGATCAGCTTGAGCGTTTTGGGAACTGCTGTAGTGATGGAGAGGCTAGCTAGTCGAGTGGAGAGTGTGTTCATGTGCGTGAAGTTGTCATTGTACTGAGCGGCGAGTCGGTGGACCTCCTGGTGGGCGGTGGTGATCTGGTTGTTAGCCGCAATGTTGTCCTTCTGCCCGCGAGCGTGCTTGCGCTTGGACATGACTATTGCCGACTTGCGCCCAATGGCCTCCTTGAGTGCAGCAATGAGGTCGTACGCCACCCCAATCCTGATTTTAAGCTCAGCATGTCCCAGCGTTGAGCATTGGGCGCGTTCAAAAACGTCGGCAGTTAGATCTGAGGGGAGGCCAAGAGTTTCCCGCTCAGGACCCTGCTTGGGGAGTCGGTACTCCTCGTCTTCATCAGCCTCCTCTTGTGCTGTGGGCGTGGGGTCGTTGTCATCCTCAGCGTCATCATCGTCGTCATGACCAGCATCGTCGTCCAGCACTTCCAGGGCAAGCGCGTCCAAGGCGTCGTTCAAATGGGGCATGCAACGACCCTGTTGAGTACGAAATTTACCCAGCCGGTCTCGCAAGGTGGACCGTGCTGAACGGAGTGCCCGAGTAGTGTCAGGCGACGTGCCTGTGCCCTCACGCGCGCGGATAAAACCGCTCACCCTCATCTTGAGTGCGGCTCTAGGAAGATGAGCTCAAAGACTGTACATACAAGAGATGTGTGCAGGAGAACGTACTGGTCATGCGAGATCTGGATCCCCAGGTGAATGAAAGTGATTTCAGTCTGGGAAAGCGGCGCTGCAGAACGAGCTCGGCCTTTCTTGGTGCCCGCCTCCTGTGCGGCCTTGTCAGCATGCGCAGTGATGAGACCTTCCTTGGCCGCGAGAATGAGCTTTTCATATTCTTGTCCCTCGCTCGGAACTGGCGCACGCGTGTGAGTCGCAGGGATCAAGTAGGTGCACTAGAATAAACACCTTCACTCTGATCCAACACATAGACGCCTCAGAAAACCGCTGGTCTGGATTCCTTGCGCGCGGCGTAGTCGCCAGGGGTGAACGCCTTGTCGTCCACATCCAGTTGGGCCCAATCCCACACGAGATCAGGGCCGGCAGCATACGTCAAACCGGCGAAGTCGCATGCCTGATCGAGTTGCAAACCTAACTTCTCGCGGAGTTTCTGAGATAGATAGGTGGCTTAGGTGTCATGACGTTCATCAGTACTCACGGACACAGGGACACACATCTGCAACATACCAAGGCCGACCATCTTATCCCAGTTGTACCCATTCATGAAGTCCGAAATGGCGTCGTGGCGTGCTCCGCCGTTCATCTCTCGAGTACTGCGACCAGTGTCCTGGAGGATAGACCACGCGACCTCGACAGTCTCGCCGTTCGTGTGACCATCGCCCTGCTTGTAACACATCGCAAAGTCGACCTGACAGTCTTCTTTGTGGGCCAACATGTGCATCTGGGGAAGCAGGATCTTCATAGCCTCAACGATCTTGCGCATTTCGGGGGGGAGCTCCCACTCATCCCATCGGTTGACCAGGTTGACGAGATATGTGCACCCAACGTCATAGCTGAGCAGCCACTCAACGAGTTTCTTCGCGCTCTCAAGTGCGCCGGCCATGGCGAGGTCCACTAGCTGGAATCTATAAGCTTATCAGCCTAGGGTCCCTGAGGTGAGATGACACGACGACGACGTACTGCTCATTTCCCACCAAGTCCACAATTGCTCTGGGAAAGAAGCAGCCGTGGCGAAGACAGAGTATGGCAACGACACCACTAATGTCCATATTCCTAAACTTCCCGGCACGCTGGGAGCGCGTGACCTTGAAACCGCTGCACGTTCGCACCTGAGAGAATACAAGCATGAATATTGGGCAGACTCGGACGTCATGCCATGCTAAGGTCAGAGGACTCAGAATATGGGACGTACGATTGTCCGGCGCTCTTTTCCCTTGTTTTTGGCAAACTCAGCCATCTTGGACGCATCTGCAAAGAATGCACGCCCTTCCGAGAGACTATAATCAGTCTTGTCATCTCGTTTTGACTTCTTGTGTAGCGTGTGGTTCCCATCCGCGCCCATGAAAATCCGGTAGATATATCTGCAGTCGTCCAATGGCACATTCAAAATCAGTGGCTCTGATGGACACCAATTTCATCACTGGTGCGTACCGTATGTCAGTATCTGTATTCTCCCAGTCGTCTGGTAAGTTAACGCCTGGCCAAGGACATGCGAAGCAGGGCACAGTGATGACGCCATCAGGCCTGTTGGGGAATTTCACGCCGTGGCAAGATCCGGAGCGCTTGAACATCTGCAGATGTTTCCACGCGCAGAACACAACGTTGAATTCGCGATATCGACTCTACATATTTTTGCCGATGAGGACCACTCTCTGGATGAACAAGAAATAGCTTGACACACCTTGGCTTTCCGCTTCGTCTTCCTGTCTATCTTGCGCATGTAGTCATGAGGTGATTTCTTTGACGTCAGTACATCGATGTGGGCGTCCCGGAGGAGCTCGTGGGTGAAGAGCGTGTTGGGGAGGTTCACGGTACCGGGGAAGAGCTGAGCGTCGAGAGCCTGGTCAATCAGGGGCCCACAATTGAGACACGCGCAAGGGTGGATGCAACAGCGATGAATGCCATTAGTGTGGACAACGACAAACTCTATAGGTGGTGCACTCTCGCGTTGCGTCTCCGGGCATGGCTTCCCCTGGTGGCCCAACCAACGAACATATCCGAGGTCGACAAGATCCGTGGCGACGAAGTACTTCCCATTCCATACTTGGATCCAATGGAAAGGGTGATGGACGTGCTGAGCCACGATACAGAGCAGGCAGAGTGCAGGGGAATCTGCGCACTCTTGGCAGGATGCAATCGCGGCGTTCACTGTACCGCATGCCTGGCATTCCCCGCCGGGGATGAGAGGATGGGCTTCCACGCGCAACATCCCTGCCAACAACCGGGGAAAGTGGCGTTCCCATTCTTGAAGCCGCTCGCCTGCAGTTTTCTAATAACGTGTGAACAGAGGAACTACGTCTGGAAGTATACATAATCATCCGTACCTTGGCACTACGTGGCGTACGTTGGGTGTTATCGTTCGCGGGCGGCATGCTCTCAGCGCTGCAGGACGGGCAAGAGGAAGAGGGACAGGTATCCTTTTGCGTGGAGGGGAGTAACGGACCAGATGACGGACCACGGATGTCCTGCGATGGCGTTGTCGCAATGTGTGGAGATCGCAGGGGATCCTCAGTGGGGACTGTACTTTCGTCCGACATATCAGGCGTAGGGATAGAAGGCGAAGCAGGAGCAGGAGGAGTTCCAGTTGAAGATGCCACGACACCGAGTGGTTGTTCGATGGCCGCGACCGATCGGTCCTTGAGCACCAGCTCACCGCTTGAGTAACCGTAGGTGTCATGGGAGGACACAAATTTCAACCCGGTGCGGCCAGGGTTGGAGATACGTGCAGCAGACTTCCGTGAATTCTTGGTCTTCTTGAAACCGATGCCAGACATTTGAACAGTCGTGGGGGGATGGAGAAAGGGGAGATGGGCGCGAACACAAGTGAATGGAGATGAATGGAGATGGTATCGCTGTGGAGGTGCGTTCTGAGCAGGAGGATGTGGAGGATGCGGAAGGGCACAGACCACCGGCACCAAGGGGAGCGACACGAGCAATGCGGAGAATCCACAGGCGCTCGGGATAGCTGGACTTTGGGCCGTGTCCAGGCGATGGGGAGCCAACTAGTCAAGCGAGCCGCCCTGGTCTGACAAGTCAGCGTAGCTGTACTTCCACGTGAGCCAAATACATCATCGCACCGTCTATGAATGAGAGAGATACTGATTAACTTCTTCATTTCCACATCATCCCGACCCAAATGGGTGGAGGGCCAGCGGTCCCAGCACAACGTATGGAGTGAAGCCGCACGTCGGACAAATCATCATCGCGTTGAGAGCGGGAAAAGCCCCACCCCAATGAAAGTGCACTGGGCGAAACCTCGTGGAGAGATTTGATGTGCTCCCGGAAATGGCATAGTTAGGCCCGACTCACTTGGTGAAAATCAATTCCTCCATATATGTACAAGGACGTACTTAGACGATGAAACTAAGACCGCCAATCTATGCAGGATACATGTGAGGAACTAGAGGGGCACGACCTGAGCAAAAGAAGAACGTATCAACATAGAATGTGGCGAGATTGAATTCAAGCTCCTCTATTCGCTGCGCGGAGTCACCAAGCTGCAGTGGGGACGCACAGACGATTCTATGCGGACATCCCGGCCATCGCACAAGTACTCCCCGAAACGCATTCAACGCAGAAACGCGGCGGTGAGGGAGTGAGGCGAAGAGCCCATCCGACTGTGAAGAAGGGAGCGAGTCCAGAGTGCATAGCCATCCCCCAGGGAACACAGCGCCCAGCAAATCTTTGCAGCAAGTTTCATCCTGCCGGCCCCCCGAAGGTCTCAGATACCGATCGATGGCTAAAAGCTCATATCGGAAACCTAATTCAAACCCCTCCCATATGACGGCAGTAGCGAGATCGTCGGGAACGAGTTGAAACGTTCTCCCGTGCCAGGTTACAGGCGCGTTTGTCTCTGCGTCGAAGTCTTCCTCGCCGAAGACTCCTGCAAAGATGTTCTTGATGTCGATGAGCCGTTTTCCGGTGCGTGTGGTCGACATTGGGTCCTCAGGGATGCCGTTAAGGAAAGAGCACCAAAGCTGGGGAGCCACCTTGCAAGCTCGGGAATTGGGAACGTGGAGAAGGTAGAGCCAAATCGGCCGTGCGCGGACCCAATTTGATACATAACGGCGTTGGCGACCCTCGTCTTTGGGGCCCAAAAGTAGAGCCGGGTCGGGGATCCAATATCCCCAAATATCCTCCGCCGGTCGTGCGGGCATTGACCGATCGACCTGTGACATCGCACGCGACCAGCTGGGAATAGGAGGGGGCATCCACATGTGGGGAAACTCAAGAAACTTATCACGTCCACGGATTTGCGAAGGATGCACTGTCCGATTGTCAGGGAGGTCATCTATACCAATGATTAGTCGGTCAGTGGGATAGTCGCGCCCAAGGTGCGGCATACTCACATGGCTTCGGCCGAATTCGGCCGGGAGGCAAGGCGCGCCCTCCCTGAGGAGCGGGGATGTCTGGGGTGGCTTGCGAAGCAGACACGGACTGCGCCGACTGGCGGCTGAGGGCCTTTGCCTCCCGGATCGAGACCGCTCCACCAAAGTCCGAAATGGAGTAGACCGCAGCGGAAGGGACACGAGAAATGTCAAGATACCCATGGCCGCCCTGCATCATAGAGCTTAGGTGGGATTCACCAACAAGTCCATGGAAGAGGACATTGTCGACGCCTGGGAAACGGTCGACGCAAAGTCCCGTTGGACGGACGGGAGGGGACCTGCGTTGAATGCGGATGTCGTCGTGTAGGAGGTGCATGTGTCGCACAAACCAGATGGGAATATTTGCCGCGTAAAGAGTCTGGACGGTTTGCGGGTCAGACGTCCAAGCCCCGATGAGGTGATCTTCGCTACAGCAGAAACCATGGCCAATGGTCGTCAGGCCGCGCACCCTCCGCTCATACTCCAAATACCCCGCAGCCATTAACCAATGCCTCTGCAGCTCAGCCACCTGGAGAACCTGATCCGGGTAGGTGGACACCATGAGTGAGAGGCGACTAAGGGCGTGGCGCATGGCTAACTCGTGCCAACGGAGCTCTTTGCATTGCTCGCTGTCGCGGTCGCGGAGGTATTCCCGTACGTGCTGAGACATTGCTATGACCAACGCGCGCAAGGGAGCCACGAACTGCGAGCCGAGGAGACCGAAGCCGGCCACCGGAGTGCCCGTCGTCACGACAAAGTCGTCCCGAGTGGGAGCCCGGAACATCGGACCCCAAGAATGAGTTTCCGGCACGCGGTTCGGGATAGCGGAGAGGTAACAATAACGGGGAGTGAAGATCTGAGGCCATTGCAGAGGATCGACCGGACCGTATTTGCCATCCGAGCGAAGGACGACATCGACAATGCCCTGGACGATCTCAGGCACGAAGTCGGCGTTTGGGGAAGTGATGAGGAATGATTTATTACAATCTAATGCTGCAACACGGCCATCGGTAAACGCAGGTGGTCCTGTACCGCGCAAGCCGTGAATATCTAATGTTCAATATGGGGAAACAACTCAAACTGACCGTGGGGAGGGAGAGCGTGATCGATGTTGAAGGGCGGCATGCGTTACTCGACTGGAAGCACCGCAGTCAAAGGTGGGTTCGGCAAAACGACGCAGAGTGCGATGGCGGTGACTACCCACACCGCGAGACCGGTCTTCGCGAATCGCAACCAAATATTATGATGTGAAACGCCAGTACAACTCGAAGTTGTGCAGGCGGCCAACTTGGCCCAGGGACTCGAAGTCGTCTGGGTTCCTGGCATGCAACGCGGGATTGAAACCAAGCAATGAGGTTGGGACTTACCAATTACTCTTGAACGAACGAGATACACGAGCACGAGAGTGAAGACCGCGAACGGAGCTCGGAGAGCGAACGGAGAACGGATGTTATGGAAGCGAGACTGAGCAATACTATCTGGGCGCCTTTGTGCGCCACAAAGTCGTGCCGTTGGGCGCCTAAGGGGGTCAGGTCTGTCTCGCTACCACTGAGTCTCCGCACGCAATGTATGTGTGCTGAAACGAACGGTGAGCTGAATCCAGCAAAATTTATTTACCTGATACTGACCTAGTTCATAGCATTCCACGCCATACGTCAAGCATGGGCACCCCAAGTTATAGGGCACAGACGACACGTGGTCGGAGTGGTGGAGCATTTATCCACCATACTACTTATCCCACAGGTACGTGCGGCTCGCCTAAGTCCCAGGATGACTGTTGTACTAACATGGTATGCCCGTAGTTGTGCATCAGTTTCAGCGAGATGACAGAACTTCGAGTTCACATCTGCGCCCACATTCCACCCACGACTTTGAGTCCGGGAAGGAATCATACAATGGATCCCGACCTCTTCTCGCTAACTGAGGAGGTGAATAACCTCATGGACTCGGATCTGTCGATCTGCTCGTCAACCCTCAATCACCACCATCTGGGATACCAATTTGGCGCGGCGGGATGAAAGTTGGGACGGCGGCCAGCCCGCGGAATTGATGTCTCATTTTGGCAGGATCGGCACTTGAGCGCCCACCCTGTAGTCTGGTGCCCAGCCGCCTCATCTCGCCTCATGCCCTTCATGCAATACTCAGCGGCCCCGCCCCAAAAACAAGCGATCACAGCGACAAGTTACGATCAGCTTGGGCAACCCCGACTTCCCGCAGGCCGGCGCGCAGCCCCGTGCCTAAGGACCGTCGGCCCCCATGTCACCCTCACCTTCAACCGTCGCCTAAGGCGAACCTTTTAAACCCGCCCCCAGGTGGTACGACGAATCCTTCCTCACGTTCCCAGCACCCTCGTCCCCCACCTCCTCTGTACGGCCACGTTTCTGTCGTCGCATACTACCCACCATGCCGCCGCCCGCCGTTCCACCTGTTGACCAACGCATAATCCGGATATTCCTCAGCGTCGCGAAGGTGTCCACGTTCATGAAGCACACGCGACGGTGCGACGTCCGGGGGTTCCATCAGCCCAATGTCGATGCCGGCCAGGATCCGACGAAGCCATGGCGGGTGTTCACCCTCAAGGAACGGGTACGTTTGCTGCCAAGTTGTATAACATTATACTGTTACTGATGATGACATGTCACTTACCAGTGTGTGGGGCGCGATGGTCGCCGGTGCCAGAACCATGGACTCGAGTTCTCCGTCCAGCTCACCGACGAGCAGCGTGTAGAGGCCATCTACCAGCTTGTCCGACTGGAACCATTTCCCTATGACTCTCAGCCGCTCCTCCACTGGTGTCTCCAATATCTGGCTCTGCTCCACCACCTCATCCCTACACACCTGGACATGGCTGCGCCCCGCCCCGGCGCCGCTCAGGCCGTTGTGGCTTGCCCGCCCGCCCATGCCCTCCGTCGCGCGCCAACGTCTGCTGGGCAGCGCAGTGCCTCATACCAAGCCCGCTATGAAGGGTGGGTGTCCCGGTTGATACCTCCCCGCTCCATTCCCAGTGCTGCAGAGAGACCTATCCGAGGCTCCCTCGGTATGGAGGAAGCTACCTCATGTGCAAGCTTTACTCTCACGGAGAGAGTGAGCAATGTTTACTGTTACACCAGGGTAAGCATAATACGTGGAGCACCTTGTGTATTCCTTTCACTCACTGTTATTATCTAGAACGCACGTCAGCCTCTGGCGGTTGAGGTAGAGGCCAAGAAGCGGGATCATATGGTCTACGTGTCTCTGCGCCAGCCCGCCATCCTCTCGGCCTTCGGACTCAAACCGAGGGTCCGCCACCTGTCCCAGAAGCTGCAGATTTACGACACGTTAGGCGAGAAGTGGTTCCACTCACCCGCTGAAACCCTGTGGCTCCGCCTCAACGTCAACGAGTCTCTCATTCTCAAGACCGAGGACATTCGCCTCACTCCCGGACTTGAGAACTACGTACTGAAGAGTCTCGCCAAACCATAGCGCTCAGGGAGTGACCTTCTCCCGGGATACCTCGCCTCCACCCGTGCGTCTATCAACTCTATCCCCGCTTTCTACCCAGTCCCCCCCTTGACTGTCATGGCCGTCACCATCCCCGAGGACGATGTCGCTCAGTTCCCCTCCCCTTCCGCTTCGTCCTCGTCGTCTCTTCCTACCCCAGGAGGCTCGGGCATGCCATCGGCAGGTGCTAGTAACTCTGGCGCCATGCAGGGCAGCACTGCGTGTGTCACCAAGAGGCAGAAGCGGAACGACGGTGTAGCCACTTGCACCGCTACGGAGATCATTGACATCTCCTCGGATGAGGAGTCCAACCCATCCCCTGTCCCGCAGCGCCCCGACGATGAGCAATCCAACCCGCCCCCCCTTTCGCAGCGCCCTCGGAAGCGTGTGCTTGTGCACCCCCCCGAGCCACAGCCTGTTGTCCATGGCGAGAAGAAATTGGCGAAACCTCGGTACACGTACTGGAAGCTGATCCCCAGGGCTACGGTGCCAACCGAGAACCCCGAGGTCATCGTGGTTTCTGACGACGAGTCATCGGCGGCGGCCTCCCAGCGGGTTGTGAGCGCGTCCTCCTCTCGTCAACCCGCCCCTGCTACTCGCCGTGTCGTCGTCAACTCCGATGACAAGTTGCCTACACAGGCTTCCCAGGGACGTGGCAGCACAGTCTCTCGCCGCTCCGCTCCTCTCGCTCATGTTTCTGGCCATGAGCCAGGCAACATGAGTCGTTCAGCCACCGCGGGCCCTAGCACAGGTCAAGGCAATGCGGCTGCGCACCCTACGCATAGATCTGACAAGGGGAAGGGCAAGATGCGTGCACAGATCGACGACGAGGACGACAGCGACGTCGACTCAGATGCGACCCTATGTTAGACAGCACAGATAGATCTTTGCACTTAGCATACTAGTCCTACTCTAATCAACATTCCTCAACCACCGCTCATTATCAAACTCCCCATACTTCGAACATTACGCTTCAGATTGTGCTGTTTCTATGCCAATACATCCTTCCACTCTTTCTGGCCCCAAAATCCTTTTCCGTGACGCCTGCCCATACTACGTTCACGCTAATATCATGTTTTGACACGGTCCCTCCTTCAATTCTCTCTTAATTTTCTGCTCCAAACCTATCCATACCCTAATGAATGAAAGTTGTCGCCGGAGCTTCTGTACCCAGGGGCAAAATGTGCGAATTGAATGCGTGTTCATTGCCAATGTACGACTTCTCTCATGCCACAACGAGCGACAGATTGCATGGGGGAAATAGACAGCGATGATACAGCCTATAAAAATGGGGTAGCGGTGGCGTGTCAACCGGAAGAGCCTCGGCTGGTCACTGGATGCGAGGTGCCAGCGTTGGGAGATTATGGCGCCTCATAGCGCTTGCACACCATCCACGCGACAGACCTTCTCCCCCTACAAGCTAGCTCTACCTATCCTTCCCCCACCATATTATTCCTCTCCACAATGGCGCCCCTGCCTCCTGCCCCTTCCACAGCAAATGGTGCCTCCATCCAGGCGCAGGACATCCCTGATGATGGGGCGACCTCAGACTCTGAGGATGCCCCGGGGAAAGCACCCCGCCAGATTAGGTTCAAGCGCTGGCCAAACGTCGAGAGGGCTCTCGTAAACAACCTAGCAGGGTTTCAGGCCTTGCACAAGGCGGATCCTGTGGAGAAGCAGGAATGGAAGAAGAGCACGTTAGACGAGCTCATCAAGGAGTGTTCCCAAGAGATGCGAGATGCGTTTGGCTTGGCCCGGATCCGCACGGTGAGTGGCAATCGTAATGTTATGCGTGACCGCCCCATGTTTACGGGCATGTTGTTAGTCCATGAACAACTGGTTTAACAACTACAGGGAACCCGGGACTGGGCCGTTGGGTGGCGCACCTGCGAGGGAGGCAAATTCGTCACCAGTAGCACCGGCCAGCAGTACCAAGACCTTCGACAACCCATTGGCGAAGGTGCTACGGTCCCGTAAACCTTCGCTGATGCGTCTCTGGGGCGCCGCTCACAATACTCAGGTGCAAGAAACGATTGCGAACAGCAAAGGGAGCAAGATTGGCGGGTGGTCCGAGTGTGCTGCGGTCCTGTGGCGCAAGTTGACAGACGAGCAACGTGCTGAATGGGTGAAGAAAGCTGAACAACTCAGTGTGGCCGATCGCGACCAATGCTTTCAGTATGTCGGTGATATGTATGACGTATAGCATGATGCATTCTGACCCCTCCCACTAGGAACCAGTTGGGAATCTCGAAGCTGCTTGCTAGCCTGTTGCATGACATGATTGGAACAGGGCCAGCCCACATCGGTAAGTCATGCTTCTTCGTGCGGTTGGCATATCGCGCTCCGGATGGCCAGATGATATATGAAGAGTACGTTGTTACATGTCATATATCCACGGTGGGGTATTGACAAGCTGTCTAGCATCTCACTGGCGGAGGATGACGAGGCTCCAAATTTCTCTCACTACGAGGGGGGCATTCCTCCAGAGGAGGACGAACGGTGGGCAAGATGGGCGAATGAAGTTGTAGGTAAGGTATCTTCATCCTTCACCTCTCTCCCATTACTGACTATAGGGTAAAGGGCCGAATCCTGGCGCGCGCGCACGAGAACTTGAGTACGACAAACACGGTCCACGACTCCCTAAATGGAAGGGTGAAGACAACCATTGGATGAAGCGCGTGCTACGGGAGTACTTCAAGGTCAAGTGGGGTAAGTTGTGTTCCCCAGTGGTCGTGGGGATCCTGCTCAATAACGTTGATCAGAGGCCAGCGGGCACGAGATAGCTGCCGGGTGGTGGGATACCATCCTCGAGGCCCCGGAGACGTATGCTGTCGATAAATGGGTCAACGACCTCAAGAGCGACCCTTTTACGCTAGATGCATATCCACTGACGACGCTGTACAACCGCCTTTATGAGGCAGAGCATGAAGGCAGCCCGTTCAACTTCCAGCCGGCCGTCGCCCAGCACTCCGCTAGCATTGGAGTTTCCCTTGATCCTGTCACACCAGCCCAACCTGCGCCGCCGATATTAGAGCCAGACGCGCCTCCGCATCCTGCCACGCCAGCTCGATTGACGCCACCACAAATTCCGGCCGGCGCTCCTCCTCAAGCAATCGTCCTAGATCCCTTGGCCATACCTCACCCGGATGGGGGACCGCCTGTACAGCAATTCATGCTGAACCTCGATTCCGCCGAACAGTATGGAGATGTCCAATAGGAGAACGGGTTCGTGACCAACCCTTTTATGTTTCCATTGTATCCCACGGTGCCCCTCCACCACGAGCTCTACAACCCACAAAATGGAGGCGTCCTATTCAACTTCCCAAACCCTACCGCTCAGCACACCAATCCAGGAGGGTTCTCTGGATCTGTGACAGATGGCGGCCTCCGGCTGCCCCAGGGCATGGCGACCCCTCACCTCGGACTAACTACGATTGGGCCAGATGGAACTTCACAACAGCTTATGGTCCCTGCGCAACCAGCCCAACATCAGTACGGGGGAATTGAATCGTTTCAACCTGTCGCGCTGGGGCAGGGGGATGCGCCTCCCCAGCCTGTCGCGCCCGTGCAGCTCGCGCAAGGCTCGGATCCCGTTGTGCCTGCCCCGAGCGGTGCGTCTCCCCGGCCCGTCACGCCTGTGCAGCTCGCGCCAGGCTCTGATCCCGTTGTGTTCGCCCCGAGCGGTGCGCCTCCTCAACCTGTCGCGCCCGCGCAGCTCGCGCAACCCCAGCTCGGGGGAGGTGCGCGTGCTCAGACCATCGCAGCCTCACCAGTCCTGCCCACGCCACCATTGGCATCGAGTGGTATAGGGGCGTTACCAGCTTCGCGAGCATCCTCGGTGCAGCCCCAATCACGAGCATCTTCGGTGCAGCCTCGATCACGAGCATCTTCGGTTCAACCAGCCGGAACGCCTGCCCGCCCGTCATCTCTTCTTCCCAATGCCCCACCCACCCCGCAGACCATGAGACGTGTCTTTACAGTGCTAGGAACACCCAGTGGGTCCAGAACGCCAATGGGAAGGATGCGCTCGCAGTCACCGACTCGTTGTGTTTCAAGTGGGAGCCACCTCCCATCCCTTCAGTTGCGGTCTATCCCCGAGGAAAATAACACTGATGGTGTGGAGGAGAGCCATGGTGAGTGCGGGGCTTCCATTGCACCATCCAGTCCTGGCACTATCGCCTCTGTGCTGGATCCAACACCGTGTGACCTTCATCCCACCGAATTCATGGCGACCATCTCAGAGTGGGAAGAGGCGCCCCCGGGAGCAGGTCAGGAGGACGCTGGAGCATCAATGATAACTGAGGGGGAGGCTACGAGTGAAAAGCGGGGTCGCGCGAAGAAGATCGTACCGCCATCGACAAGGGAACTGCGGAAGAGGCCCGCAGGTGAGCTCGTAGAGGACACAGCCCCTGCCAACACGGATGGCATTGGCGGCAGTGTTGCGAAGAAGAGGAAGAGCACGGAAAGGTGAGTAACTTGTTGGAACACTTGTCAGTGCAAGATGTCTCAAGTTGCATTGTAATTGTAGTGTGGACGAAGGCGGGATGGAGGTTGAGATGGATATAGGTAGTGCAAGTGCTACTCGTGGTGGACGTGGTGGACGTGGCGGCAATACCCCTGGTGGGGGATGGGGTGCGCGCGGTGGGACGAACGGTGCGCGCGGTGGGGCGAACGGTGCGCGCGGTGGGGCAAAGGGTGCGCGCGGTGGGGCAAAGGGTGCCCGTGGTGAGGGAGTGGGTGGAAATGGTACGCGCGGGGCCGCCAAAGGTGTGCGCACACCGTGCGGCCGTGGTGCTGTCGCACGGGGGTGATGTAGGTCTTTAAATATTTGGGGCGGAATATCTATGGTGTGAGTATTGGGGAGCAAGCCCATACCCCTGCTCCTCTCATGGCAGCGTTTTCTGCTGTCCCACCGTCCTATTCCGCCCACCACCAACAGCAGCAACGAACCCAGGAGATCCGTCCTCCCGATCGGTATACCACCTCCGTTTCATCTCAGCAGCAGCTGGAGGCCGATACTGCCCAGCACTCACGACAGCATAGCTATGGTCTCGCTCGACCGGCGGGCGAGTCCCAATGGTGCAGAGACTATTGTCACGTACCTCATCGACGTCAGCCTCTTCATCCGCCTCTGCGCCGTCTGTTGCGCAGGAACGGGAGAGGACCTCATCCACCGGCCATGAGCGTATCCTCGATCATTTGAACGAGGCTTTCAGCCAGTCGTGGGAAATGCACTTGACCTTTTCCCCTAACATCATTCGCACTCCTGACCATTACTCATCCCCATCAAATTCAAGACATGCAAGTCAAGCGCAAATATTTGGCCAGGGACACAAGTATTTGGGGCCGAGACGCTGGATGAAATAATGGCATTCAGGGCGAATATTTGGAAGGAGGCAGAATTATTCAGGGACGGGCGCGCAGCGGGGGCGGGGCAAATATTTGGGAGGAAGCCCAAATATTCCGGGGACGAAGGCGCAGTGGGGGAGGGAAGGGGGGGGACAAATATTTGACACGCAGGAGATATATTTTACTGACTGGAAGCAGCAAGACGTCTCATATATCCGGGGGCCAGGGCTGAGGTGGCTTGGCGATCTCAAATATTCAGTCAGTGACTCAAATATTAAGGCGATGCTGAGGGGGCATGGGGGGTGAATATTTTCCTGGCCCTCTATCACTACTGGGCTATATAATACGGCATCTGTTTTAACTAACCTGATCAAATAATTCAGGGAGCTGATACTGGTGGCTCTTTGACCTGTGCGATCTCGGCGGTCTTCTGCGCGATGATCCTCTTGTCGCTCGCCTCGCGCGCACACGTCTGCGCGACCTGGTTCGCGGCCAGTCTCTCGCGAAGCTCGACGAGGTCGCGCTCGATGGCGGACTTCTGCGCGGCCACCTCTTGCAGCTTGGCCTTTGTGGCCTTGAGCTCGGCCTGGGCGAGCGAGTTGCGTGAGGTGAGAACACAACCAACATGCGAGTATAGGACTTGGACGTACTCCCAGCTGGTCCATACCGTCGAGAATTTCGTTCCGGGATTCGGCCTTGACCGCGATCTGCTGCTCCAACGATATGACGTTCATCTCGCTGTTGTGTAGCTCCATGTTGATATCAGCGAGTTCCCTCTTTGTGGTCTTGAGCTCATACTGTCGAGCGCGTTAGCTCGACACGTACAAGGAAGAGTAAGCGTTGTGATGCACCTCGAGCGTGTTCATATCTCCGAGCATTTCGTCCTGGGACTCGATCTTTACCGCGATCTGCGTCCTGAGATACTTGACGTTCATCTGGCTCATGTGTAGTTGCGTCTTCGTGTGCTTCAGTTCGTCCTATGAACCCAGTGAGCAGCGAGCGCGTGTAGATAGTGAGTGGGTAACCAACGCACCTTGAACTTGTGCAGTCCTCGAGGATCTCGTTCTGCGACTCTGTCTTTGCCACGATCTGCTCCTCTAAGCACACGACATTCATCTCGCTCATCTGTAGCTTATTCTACATACCAACCACGCGCCGCATTAGCCGCATCCCTGGCAATAGCAAGCAAGACTCACGGAGAAGGTGCCGTTCGCCGACTCGAGCTCCTTGATCCTCGCCAGCAGCGATTGCTTTTCTTTGGCAAACACGTCGGTGAAGGCGACGGCTTCGTCCCTCTCGACGATGGCTGCATTAGTCTCAGAGCCCTTCGCAGCGAGCGTGTCCTCGGCGGTCGTAAGATTCGTGATGCCGGGAGGCATTTGAGTGAGGCGCGGACCGCGTTGAGGTCCGACGACAGGCAGAAAACAATATGGTCCAGGACCTCGACCACCTTGAACCCTGGCCTCAGAACGTGAGACCTGTCATGGCGGACAGAGGAAACGCACCTTGACGATCCAGTCGTGCAGCCATGTGGACAGTTTGAGGAGAAAGTACGGCGGTGCCGAGTTGAACTTGCCGAACAGGACTTCCATGCTACGATGAACGTTGGGAGTGGAGGCCTTGTAGATCAGCGCGGAGACGAGGAAGACGGAGATGGAGACCCAGAACCAGGGGTGCGCGGAGGTGCTGGAGAGGACGAAGAGGAAGATGATGGGGGTCGCGAGGATGTCGCGGAGTTCGTTTGCGAGGATCGCCATTGCGGATGGTGGTGGGGGTGGAGTTGCGATGAGAGGAGCTTGCGATGTGTTCGATGGAATATAAACCACACCGTCATCTACGTGTCTTCTGTCGATCATCCAGGTTCGGCGACGAGAGAGGAAGTTGAACCGCCAAAATCGCTATGCAACTCGGTCCGGGTGAGCTTGTCGGGTGAGCCTCTTCGGAAGCGGGTCGGTAGCGCCCGGATCCATGGGGAGCGAGGACGTACGTCTTCCTCCTCCCGACTGTATGCGCACTGAACTGTCCATGTCACTTGAACAGCATCAATACCAGTCCAACCTCGATCCATGAGCGCGTCTCTCACCTGCCCGGACGTCCGGAAACGATACCTATCCGCCATGCGCGGAGTTGTCGTGTGCAGCGTCCGTCGAGGGTAACAACATCACATTATACCTTCGAGTTCATCACGTCCGTCACAGTGCGGTTTCGACCCAAGCAACACCTTTCCGACGGCAGCTTGCTTTTGGACCGCACACAGCCTTACATTGTGTATTTCGGCTCTACGTCTTTACAAAGGTTCGTCAGTCAAGTCCACAGGTATCCAGAGCTCCCTCACCTTACTACTCAGCTCCCCTCGAAGCTTCAAATGCTTTCACCTCTCCCTCAAGCCAGTCCCACAACTTGTTCCCGACTTCGTCATTATACACCTCCGGATGACACTTTCCCAAACGCGCCCAAGGTATCATGAACTGCGCATGCACGATAAACACCAGTGAAATAACGCAGTAAAGCCGCGGAGGACATACCTCGCCGTTATAGTTGAGGGCCTCTGGCATCGTTCCGGAGAACAGCTGGGTGAGCGCGCCGAATGGCGCAGGGTACAAGAGAAGCACCTCCTGACAATGGGGATCATATTGCGTGAGTCCCGTCTCTGAAGGAACAGGGGAGGGGTGTGAAACCTCACCAAGAGCATCTTGACGAACGTGGATGCGTGACGAGTGAGGTTCGTTTTGAAGTTACCTAAATTACCGACGTCAGCTGCGAAACAGAAGAGGCGGAGGGCAGACGGTTGTCGAACGCACCTGGGTTGACGGATATCGAAACGATACCTCGGTCCGCATACCTCTTTGCTATCTGACGTGCCACGATGGCGTTCCCCTGCACCATTCCAACAGCTTATCAGCCGCATACTTCCTGGTAGTGAAAGTAATTGGAGGGGTACTGACGTGCTTGCTCTGATAGTACAGCTGCGTAGTGCCCAGCTCCCTCCTCGCAGAACCGTCTCTTAACGTGTCATATTCGAGTGTTTGGAGGTATGCGCCACTGGACGCTGTGGTGATCACTCTGGCGTGACGGTCAGGGGACGTCTTCGCCCCGGCGAACAACGCGGGCATAAGGAGCTCGGTGAAGTAGAAGTGCCCTACGACGTTCGTCCCCCACTGAAGATCGTATCCCTCTTCAGAGAGCTGGTCGATGGGCGTCCACATGACACCTCTGTACTGCACATGGCGCGCATAAGCCACCGAAAATGCTCGAAAAGTGAAACCGGACGGGACTTACGCGTTGCAAAAGAGGATGTGGAGCTCCGGCTCCTTGCTGAGGACCTCATCGGCTGCCTTCTTGACCGACGACAGGCTGGCGAGGTCGAGCTCCAAGAAGATGGGCTGTTTTCCGGTTTCGTCCTTCAAGGAAGCGATGGCTGCATCCGCATTCCGCCTACTACGCGACGCGAGGTAGACTTTCGCGTTGCGTTGCAGGAGCACCTAAGGACGGTCAGACAATACGCGACTGGGAGCTGCGGAGAACTCGCCTTGACGGTCTCATACCCGCTTCCGCTGTTGCCACCTGCACGAAGAGGTGATCATGAGCGGAATCTCAGAAGATCATCGGTCATACATACCGGTCACGATGACAATTCGCCCCGTCAGGTCCGGTATCTGGCCGACATTGAACTTGGACGCCGGTGGCCACATCTGTGCGAACACAGGCCAACTCGTTTGCTTCCAGTGGGAGAACGCAGTACCCATCGCGGATAGTCAACACAGTCCGTGCTGCCGCTGAAACACGTCACCAAAGCTAGTGGAGGAGCGGATAAAGGAGCCAGCTCGCACCTGAGCTCTCTGGACATATATACGTGGCTGAGGCCAGGGTGCAGTTCGTCGACCAATTTGAAGGCAAAATTCGTCAAACATGACAAGCGTTGTCATCGAGTAAGTACGATCATACTAAGTGGTCAGACTAGATCGATCAATTAATGCATCCTTAGACTCGGTAAGTAAACATTGCCGACGGAAACAAGCCGCTTTCTCCGCTCAGAACTTTGGGCTCCGCGCAAACGAGCCGCTGGGAAGCAAGCGCCCGAAGAACTTACTCCGTACTAGAATCCCAGTACACCGAGTACACCCATCCATCCCATAATGTTCTGTCAGCTCTTTCTATAGGAAAGTGAAACATTTACTGCTTGTGCCCGAAGTCCCTACCGGGAGGTGATGCCTCAGAGCTCGGGGCAAGTCGCACTCAGGCATCTGGTGCGTTAGTACGTTTTATGCTGCGATATGTCTTCGGACTCACGTCACCTTTAAATTTTCTGTCAACTATCGCGTTCACTGACTCTGGCTATCCACTATTGCATTCAGATCCGCTATCGTCCCGGTCCGGACAAAATGAGCACGGATGCGGCACCCTCCGTCCTGAACGCATATCGTCTGAGAATACATGATCTACCCGCGGATGTCCTCATTCTCCTACTTTCGTTGCTTCATGGTCAAGACATCGCAAGATGCGTCAGGGTGAGCTTACTTATCCTGTTTGTGTGGAGTGGTTAGAGTGGCTTCTGAACCGCAGTCAGGTATGTCGCTGCTTTGCAGACCTTATCCACTCACACCTCTATCTGCAATATCGGATCGAACTTGCCCAGAACGGCATGGTGGACGGGGATTCCAGCACTCTGCCTGTGTCCGAGCGACTGCAACGTCTCCGCCAGTACTCCTCAAAATTTTTGAACGGCATTTTCGACCGCGAAGACCTGACAGCGCATCCAGATTACATCCTTCAAATGCGCAACCTCAGGGGGAGATTGAGTACGACGTTCTACAATGAGGGTTCGTCGTCGGTCTTGTATGGGAATTTGGATGGACAGTCCGAGTCCTTCCTCTCTGTCTTCGCCCATGGTTCTGCTCGAGCCGGGATTCAGTCTCGCCGCTGGCTGATGCCTCTCGGTACCCCGGAGCATCCCGGCCGTATTATCAGAAACTGGGCCATAGGTGGTGTTCAAGATCTACTCGTGATAGCTGAGGTATCTCTTATAGATACTGCTACCCAAATGTCGAGCAGGTATGTACTGTCTTTTTGTGTACATGATCTATACCGCAACCTGATCAGTGAAATACGGCGACTGATGTATTTGTACAACGTCCAGGCCGCCTGAGGTCCGTTTCTATTCGTTGAGCGGCTCGGAGACCACCGCGACGGCTCACCCAGCTGCGACCCTACCTTGCTTGCAAGTCGTTCCCCCAGGTGGTGTCCAGCTGACGGCAAACGTCTCTATCTTCAACCTATGCATTGCCAGAGAGCGTGTCATCTGGGAAATCGGCGCCACAAGCGGTGAAGTTCGCAACTACTTAATTGAAGTGTGCAACTGGAGAACCGGACAAGTGATATCGGTGCGCGCCGCTTCCTCTTCCGCCTGAATTCGTCAACGTTGACCCTTGAATGCTATTGATTATATATGATGCAGCGAATAGAGCTTGGGACTCAGCCAGAGCATGTCGTACCGCTGGGCAACTCCTACCTACTCGTTACACCACAAGATCCCAAGCCGTACCTCAACATATACAGTGTCTCCCCGTCCATCCCCAACCGCCCTATATGCACACTGCAACTTCCCGCTCTGAACCCCGGGCAGCGCTGGATGTCGTGCGAGATGACCATTAGCCAACGTCCACCGACACTTGAAGGGCACTTCCGTGCCGACCGGTCGTTGTCCATGGTTGTCCTCACACATGACATCCACGGACCAGAGGGCCCATGGGCCTCCCACCTTCTCATCCCTTGCGCGGCGCTTCTCACCCAGATTCACTTTGCGGTCTCCCAACAGGCAGGCAGTGCCGACTTGCGGGGACCTCCTGAAGGCTCGCCGGTGCTGGTCCCATGGAAGGACTGGGGCCCGCGCGGATGCCTGCGGCTGCGGCTGCGACGGAATCCCCAACAAATCCACCACTTGATCCGCATGATCCCGTTTGGCTCGCGGATGCCCATAGTAGAGTTCCACGATCCCCGCTTCCGGAGCTCATCGGTGTACGTCTTCGACATCAACCCGCTTGCTGCAAGGCACGTCCTCGCCGCCCGGGGTCATGAGTCAGAGACGACAGCCATTGTCGAGGACGTCGAGGCAACCCTGCCGGGTGTCGTCGACCAGGACTGCTCGGCGATCCCGTACGTTGTCTATCGATTCATGCTTCCGGATGCGCCCCGGGGAAGGCCGTATGGGCACCCGGTATGGTCGGTGGAGATGAGCATGACTGGATTTGCGATTGTAGTGAGCATATGCAGCTCTCTCCTTTGAACCTTCCACGCTGCGGGCACCTGAATCTCACTTTGCAGTTTGGCGGTGTCAGTATTGAGGAGTCGTTGCAAACCTGGACGGTCTGATGCCGACTTGGAAGGGGAAATTGGTTAGAACGACCGGCCAAGGCCTTTTAATCTGTAACGGGGTAAGCGCAAGGTCTTCCACTACTTTCCCAATCCTATCCTCTGATCTTCGTCTGCAATACAGGATCGAGTTTGGGATCGATGGGGATTCCAATATTCGCCCTATGTCCAAGCGACTATAACGTATCCGCCAGAACTGCTCGAAGCTTCGCACCAGTACTGTGTTTCGATAGTGAAGACCTCGCACCAAATATTATATCCTCCGATTGCTCAATCCCGAGTGGCACAACTGGTACTACACAAAGGATACAACATAGTGTCCTATGCGACCAACCGTACCGGACTGAGCCATTCATCTCCCTTTCTTCCATCTCACCGGGTTCTGGGTTTGCGCAAGCCGGTTGAGCATCACCACCACTCCCATAAACCACGACGCTCGCGTTGTCTGCCATGATCACTGCGTTCTCCCCTCCGCTGCCCCCTCCACTGCCAGCCTACTCTGCCCTTTCCGCTTGTCGGCCAGAGCTGCTTGCACGAGCCCGAGGTTCGTTCGGAGGAAGGCCATGTCCGCGTGGCGCCGGAGAACCACGTCCGCCTTGGCCATGGCCAGCGCCTTGAGCTCCACGAGCTTCTTCCACATCTCGTCACGTCGCTGCATGAGACGAACATTCTCCTCCTCGACCTCTGCGAGAGTCGTCTCCAGTTCTCGCCTCCTCTCGACCTCCCCGAGGGTTTCGACCGCTTTCCCCGGGGCTCGCGCCTCCTCGACCTTCTTGTGTTCGCCGCGGTCGCTCGCAGGACTCGGAGATATGATCACCTTGGTGCCGCTTTTGAAGAGGTCCGAGTACTCGTTAATCAACGCCTCGATCTGCCGTAGCTATCTGTCCATTCCAAACTCCCTGAGAGTGCGAGCATGACTCACCTCCGGCCGTAAGCCGTCTACCAAATCGGCGAACGCTATGAAGTGATTGCAGACCAGGCGGAACGGTGACAAAAAACCGTTGTTCAAAAACGAACTCCAGTTCGGTTTCGATCAGTTCAAACTATCACAGTCACATCGGGACAAGGTAAGTAGGAGAACCTTGCCATTGATGTGATCGTGGGCGATCGCAAAGGAGCCGATTCGATTGCCTTCTTGCCGGAGATTTCGGGTCCCTGAGGCGCCAATTTCGGGTCTCCCTGCCGTATAAGGAAAGTCACGCGTCACCCGCCCCACCGTGACCGAGCCCGGACCCCGGCGCCTCCTCCGAGGGCGGTGTGACCTGTGAGAATGATTATTTGTTACGGGCTCGCGACCCGCGACCTCGCGCGCGCGCGCGACCCCCTTGTTCGCTTCCCTCCTTCCCGAGGGACCAGAAATCCGATCACATCAGGACTGGAAACCGGAGGTGCTCGAAGGGCTTCGGACGCACGTTTCGCTGGGTCCCCTGCGAGTTTTGACCCCATCCGCAGACAGCTGTGTTGCCTCCGATTTCTGGTCCCTAGTGTGGGAGATTTCTGGTCCCTCCGGCTATCGCGCGCCCTCCCCTCCTCCCTCGCGCCTGCTCCCGCGCTCGCTCCCTTGAAGATGTCGGCGCGCGCTGGCGCCGCGCGTCCTTCCGCCCTCATCGCGCAGGCTCCCGGGCTCCCCCGTTTCTCTCCATTGTTATTTTCGAGTTTTACGTGGTTTCTCTGGCTTTCCCCTTTGCACCTGCACAGACTGCCTCAACAGCGGTGAGATTTTTGTGTTTTCTATTGTGTTTGCACTGCCTTTCTCTGAAATATATAGTTCTGTTTTTTTCTGAGTTATTGAGTGGCAGGAGACCTTCGCCGGGGTTGTCTCCTCCTCGCGCCCTCAGCGCGCACGGGCGCTTATTGTGCGAAATGTTGCTGAATCAACCGTGATTGATGTATGGTGTGTTTTCTATCGTGTTTGCACCGAGAGCTCTCAAACATATATTCCTTGACTTTTTATAATTTGTTTGAGGGCCAGGAGCCCTTCGCTCGTGTCGTCTTCGCTTGCGCCGTCGTCGCGCGCGGGCGCCTATCCGCTGGGCTCTTCGGGGGCGCGCGATCGACGCGATCGGGGCGTCTGAGAGACCAGAAACGGCGATTACATAAGCCCACCGGGGACCTGAAACTTGTGCGTCCGCAGCCCAACTTCGAGGTCTGTTACGTATGGGTCCGAGTCGCATCCGACTGAGAATTTTGTCAACGTCTTGAGATGATGTTGCTGCAGAGCAAGTGTCCCCGTGCACTGTCATATCTTAAACATGAAGAATCTGGACAAGGGACATGAAACTGTGGCGGAGGACTAGTACATGGTTGGTTGCAGGCAGCGGCACGGCGCTTATAGGAGTCAGCCGAGTAGTGAGTAGTGTCTTCCTTCCGAACCGCCATCATGTCGACTCCCTTCCACCGTGCATATAATACTGTATACGCAATCCCTTCCTCTACTACTCTCCAGCGCATATATCGATACGAAATACTTTGATGGGTCATACCATCCGCAGGCGTATGTTTTTTCTCACTCTCACAACCGGAAGAAGTTGGCTTAAGCTTGTCTCCAAGCCTGAAATGTATCCTCTGGGTATACTGTGCGTACACTATGCGTCCTGCGATCGCTAACGCAAATCGGAATGTCTCAAGAGTGCAACATGAATTCCAAGCCCCATGTTAAGGTCAGTATAGTACCCCATTCCCGTTTAGAATGAAATGATCGAAAAGTGGCGTTCGGACGACCTCTATGTAAAACAGGGGTTAGTTGGTCCTCGTCCTCACTCCTCGACCATCACCTCATCCTACGGCCTCGTCCTCTACCTACCTACCTTGAAATGTCCGTCGCTGCAGATCCCTCTCAGTGGAGGGAGTCGGAACTTCTCTATGAAGAAATAACGGTACGCAGTCAGCTACACATCGATGCCGAGAAGTTGTGATGAACCCCTAGTAACGCACGATTGACTGTTCTAGATCAATAAGTCGAAAGCACTTGCGCAGTACAAGTTGCGCCAGAAGGACCTCGATGGGCTGCAATTTCATGTGGGCAAGTGCGTCATGGTGCCATGGATTCATTCTCACGGCGCAAGGTTGACCTGTTCCGGCACATTAGGATCATCAACTACAAGGGAATCAAGGTAGACACCTACCTCTACAAAGAGATTGACGTAGAGCGGCGGGCATGGGAGCGTTATGGCGGCCCGGAGGCATTCGAATCTGTGTGAGTCCCTTTAGTATCCCGGGTCCGACCCTTGTGTCTCCTTACTAAAGCCCAAACCCCGGGGTTTAGGCTGCAAAAGAAGCACGAGGAGCATCAGAAGAAGCCCCGCCCGCGCAAGCAGTTCCAGCAACCATCCCAGTACGCCCGCGGCGCGCTCAAGCGCAAGCTCGCCGCTCGCACGGCCGCCCGCACCGACCCCTACATCAAGCGAGCGCGCGCACTCTGGCGGATCCACGACGCGATGCCCGCCTGGCTATGGAAGGCGTGCAACGAGGCGCTCGATGTGTACAATACCCCTCCCGCAGGCGACGCTCCCGGTGGCAGTTCGCTGAAGGAGGGGAAAGGCAAGGCGAAGTTCAAGCCCCTGTTCGACACGGACAAGAAGCGCGAAGCTGCCCTCAGCCTCGTGTTCGCCCTCCCCATGGCGCGAACGAACGTGTACGCGACGCGCCCCGACTCTAACTCTGGCCCCGACTCCGACCCTGGTGTGGCCGAGTCGTCCCCCGAATGGCAGCAACTGTTCACTGTGCTGAACGAGGCGCCCCGCCTTCCAACCGCGCCTGCGAGACACGGCGAAGGCCTGGTTGTCCAGGTGCTGGGTGCCACGCAGGAGACGAGACCGACATATGTCTACGAATGGAACGCGACGTACCTCAACCGGTTGCACGACGCCCTCTCTGCGGTCGTGCAGGCACACGGGAACGGGTTGGAGGGATGGGGCGCGGCGAAATGGGCCGTGTACGATGCGGTACGTCCGGTCAAGTTCGAATACAGTATGCATGCGTCGGAGACTTGTTGACATATGATCTGTCGGTGTTTGACACTGTCAGTTTGCAGAACGCATGAGCGGCCCGGAGTTTGTCCTCTCTGACGACAAGGGGAACGGCTCGTGGGTCGACCGGGCGGCAGGCTGGCTCGTGGAGGGCTATGCGGCGAGCGGGTTCAGGCGCGACGCGATGCCTCGCGTGCAGGTTTTTAGGGGGTCCTGTAAACAGTTGGTGAGCCGTCATGTCTTCTACGTCGTCTGTTTCGTGTCCACGCATGTGCTAAGTGGTCCAACCCAGCTATAATATCTCTTTGAATTGGGACGAAATGATCATGGGACCTCAACCTCGTTGTACATTGCTTTTCTCGTATTCGACATTGCGTTTACTGCTACGACAGTCGACGACGACCAACGTAGTGTTCAAACAGATCTGTAACTCCGACCAATGGGGGGTGGGGCGAAGCGACGCTCCCCCCTTGTTCCTTGGAAGTACGACCAGCGAACTTGAACTATGTTACTAGAAATTGTGGCTTCCGGTCCGGTGTCGATATATGATCCTTCCACGGTCAGCATTCAATCTACTCCGCTGTGGAACCGACTTGTGGGAGGCTTGCCTTGTGAAACTTCTTGATATCTTCGGCTGACAGCCCGCAGTTGTACGCTCAAATTGAGTCCTGCCGCGATGAACCTTACTAGCACCGCCAGCCAAGGCGTGTCGCCGAAACAAATACCGTCATGCAAGGTTTCTCTTCAAATTCGGAGTGTGCGGCGAGAGCAAGTGCACAGCATCGATATCGCCACGGCATCCATCTCCGAGACAAGCCTCGACGGGCATGAAGTCCGTCCGCCGGCGAGCTTTCCTGGGCGTTCTGGTGTCTGGTGATACAGTATCGAGATTCGAGGAGCATGAGGACGAGTGTCCGCAGTGTGTCCGCACCATCGCCGTGAGAACGCCACCAACACCGAGAGACCTATATCTGGCACCTTTCACCATCCTTCATACGAACTCCGCATGATACAGCTGAGAGTTTTAGAATGCAGTAGATTATACAGTGCATGCGTGTTGGTCATGAAGCCCGCTGGCCACACGCGTATGCAATAGTAACGGTCGACAGAACGCGCGCGCAGTACGTACGGGGTATCGTGGACGTACTTAGGAATAGGACAGGAATGATAATGCAGGAAGAATCTCTGTGCCAAGGTTGTGATGCTTGATGGGCGGATCACGTACGCCATGCCCGCGCAGTACTCGAAAGAAGGTAAAGCGCGTGCGCCGTAAGGTAAGGAACACTACTGCGGAGCGTACCAAGGACGGTGGGAAGCGTGAAGCGTGAAGGTTCGAGCGGGCAGGGGAACATGAGAAGATGAGGATGGGGAGAACAGAGTGTAAATGAATAGATAATCATCATTGTCCATGCCTGGCCCATTCTACAGAAGCAGTGACGCGAGGCTGACGACGAACGCACCGGAGACGATCGACGTCACGCCTCCGGAGGTCCATTGCCGTGCGCTATTCGACTCCACAAAGCGAGCACTGGTCTGGTCGGTGATGGTGACGGTGACGTTCCGGAGCGACTGCGTGGGGAGCATGTTGGCCGTCGAGTACACCTGGAAGAGAGGCGCCACAGGTGTACCATCCGACTGGTAGAGGTGGAGCTTGGGACCGTCGTCGGGGTCCTGGAAGATCTGCCAGCTCCTGTACAACTCGGTGTCGTTATAACCCTCGATGAAGTTCGATTCGGCGGCGCATGGGTCCTGGATCTGCTGGTAGCCATCACCGAACGGGGAGAGGGTGATCGAGCCGTTGGTGTTGAATGTATACTGGCCGTGATGCCAGTTGAGGACGCCAGTGATGCAGTTCGGCGCTGAACCTGTATGTATGCGCACGTTAGCGACGGTAATAAGGCAGATTCATGGCCGAAGAGCATTTCGGTGTGGTTTATAATTAGCATGGGTGGTGAAATGGCGCTGGCGGCGGGCTCAGGCGCTACAAAATGGAGCATGACGACGTACCATTGCTGGTGAACCGATAGCGAGCAACCTCATAGTACCCATCGTCGGTGCTGTAAAGTACGCACGAAGAGTTATACGAGCATCGTCTGTGGGTTTCGTGAGCGTACTCACAAGGCGTACGACACACCGGTGACGGGGGGGTAGGTGAACGTCATGTTCGCCGGGTTGGCAAAGCCCTAGAAACTGTCAATAGTAGACTATATGCGCACTAAAAGGTACTCACAGAGCCAGTGATGACCTTCTTCGATCCTGAACTCCAGGTTCCAGAGATGGGGGTCACATTGTGAGCTGCACTGTAGTCCTGGGCAAACGCGGAGGGGATCGCTGCGAGGGCAAAGGCAAGAACGGTGGGGATGAACATAGCGAGACCTGGAAGACCTGTGCGGCGACGACGAGTGGGCTGATTAGGTGAAACTAAGGAAGGGCGGCGACGAGGGCGATGGCGAGGGCGGCGGAGGCGATGGTGGTGGGGAGTAAAGAGCGTGTTTGTTGTTGTTTCCTAAGTGGCAACCACAACCGCCGTTCCCACCACCCATACCAACATCTCCCACGTCCCCGGCGCCGTCCACCCCGTCGGCCTGAGTATTTCGAGGCACCCAACGACGGAGAATGCGCTCATGAATGACGTTCGAACGAGTGCCGCAGGTGACAGTTCCGATGTCAAGCAGGATATCGATGCTGGTGAGCAATGGCGCGCGCCGTTGCTAATCGACCTCTTGCCGACAACTCAACCTGTCTCCCCATCTGCACACCCGAGTCCACCACTTGTCCACCATCCTCGCGATGAGAACGGATCCAGCAGAACCATCTCAGCTCCGCCCCGAACACGCTACAGCCTCCAGAAGATGTACAAATAAGCCGGATGGAGGGCCTTAGGTTTCCCCCACCCCCACCGAGATGGAGTCATCCTCTTTCGCATCTCCCACCATGCTCCCCCCAGTCTCGCAGGATACCTTCAAGTCGCTGCTCGGGAAGCTCGTCAAGACACCCGAGTATTTCACGTCCGAGGACCTCAAACTTGCCCTCGAGTGCATCTTCACCCCAGATGTCGTTCTCCCCGTCCAAATCGGGTCTTTTCTGACCGCGTTGCACATCGAGCGCATCGAGCGCAGGCCAGAATATCTCGCGGCCGCTGCGAATGTCCTCCGGGCGCGCGCGTTGAAGGCGGCGGTGGAGGGGATCGATGAGGACTTCATCGTCGATATCGTCGGGACGGGCGGAGATGGGCACAACACCTTCAACGTGAGCACGACCGCGGCCATCGTCGCAGCGGGCGCGGGTGCGCGAGTCGTCAAGGTGCGTAGAAGCTGCATACAGCCTATGTTTTCAGCGTTCATAACCTATTCCTTCTCATAGCACGGCAGTCGCGCATCGACCTCATCCTCGGGGTCTGCAGACCTGCTGCAGTCGCTGGGCTGCTACTTCACCCCTCCTTCCGTGGATACCCCTCTCCCCATCTCCCGCATCCCCTTCACGTTCATCATGGCGCCGCAATACCACCTCTCTCTGGCGATGATCGCTCCGTACCGCAAGGCTCTGCCGTATGTACGCATCAGTTATCGCATATATGCGCCCTCTGACGCTTCACCAGACATCGCACCATGTTCAACGTGCTCGGTCCGCTCATCAACCCCGCGCGGCCGCGCGGGATGGTACTCGGAGTCGCAGAGCGCGAGCTCGGACCAACGTTCGCACACTCACTGGCCGACGGAGGCGTCCAGCGCGCATTCGTCGTCTGTGGGGCCGAGGGGCTCGACGAGATCTCGTGCGCGAGCGACACCTTCGCCTGGGAGCTCCACCCCGACGGGTCCGTCACCGAGCGCACCATCCACCCGCGCGATTTTGGCCTCCAGGCACACCCGCTTTCAGAGGTGGCAGGGGGCACCCCGGAGGAGAATGCGGCAACGTTCCGCGCACTGCTGCAGAGCGGGGAGAATATTCCCGAGAAGCTCACACCAGTGCTTGACTTTGTGTTGATGAACGCAGCGGCACTCCTCGTTGTGGCGGGGATCGCAGTTGATCTGAAGGATGGGGTGGCCAAGGCGAGGGAGAGCGTCACGTCTGGGAAGGCGTGGAACGCGCTCGCACAGTTCCGGGATGTGGGGGCAGCGGCGGCGGCGCAGGTGCAGAAGTGAGTGCTCAAAGTGATGCAGAATTCTGGAGATGTGTAGGATTCCCTTGGTTATCGCGCAATACAATGGCACTCGATAGAGATACTCCCTAGTCTGCTTTATGACGTGCTCACAAAGTCCTCGACAAGTCTGCGGTGATACCTCCGATCCGGACTTGGTTCTTGTGCCCTGGCTTGCGCAGGTGAGTGCATACTTCGCAGCTCGAATTACCACTCTGCTGACTACATTGTCGACTAGAGCGGACAGAAATGACCCTCGGAGCCCATCTTGACCGCAGCGGAGGGTGACGCTGCGAAACTTCGCAGTTGGCGTCCTGAGCACATGCGTGTGGAAACACTACCGAGGAGTTCTCGATTCTTAGATGTGGGTCATCTGTCCCTTGGTCTCAACCATTCGACCTAGATCTAGCGCGTGTCGTGCACATGGATACCACCGCCGTCTGTTCGTCAGTATACAATTGGGGGGGATCGTCGGCTCAGGTTGCGTTTTCAGTGAGTCCCCCAAACTCCGCTTTCTGCTGCGGTATCTCTGTCCCCCGGTGTCTTTTGCAGGGACTCGGAAGAGGTTGCGTTGCTTCACTGCTGCCGACAGCACTGGTCGAGGGGTTATACGCTGCAGCACACTGGATTCGCTATGTCTCGAACCAGATTCCATCCCTGCTGCAGCACCGCAGCACATGAAGGCTGCAGACATAAGAGCCGGACGATGCTGACTTTGTTTGCAAGCCCTTCCACCATTCCTTTGCCGCGTTCTCGGCTCCCAGTCGTCCTATGCATGCTTCTCGATGCAGGCCAAGTCAACGTACCGTGGTCGCGGGAAGGACGCCGGCCGTGCCTATCCTATCCCTCAGCTGAACACCGTCACTCAGTCCACAGCCAACACCGAACCCGATCTCCTTCCCGACGCGGATGTCGCCGAAGGGTTGCTCTCCGAGCCCCTGAAGTGCTTCGCCCTCCCCTCTGTCTCCGATGATCCGACACCCGCCACAATCACGGTCAAGAATTTTAGGTACCTCGGCTCGTACAACTGGCTGGATGCCCCTCGTCCAACGATCCTGGTCCCAGGTATGCCGTCTGCATTGGGTCGCGCTGCTCTCTGTTCAAGCCCACTTGATATAGGTTCTCCGGGTATTTGGCGCAATCGGCCAGTACCGTTCCATGTACCGTTCGACGAAGGCTTCCAGATATTCGACCCGAACGGGTACCACATGGGCTCGTCCTCATCCTCGCCCCTTATCCCGCTCTTCCGCGCCGTCGACGCCATCGCAGAGGACAACGCCGACACGTCGATAGACTGGCCCGCCATCGACGTCATCGCTGACCGCAGCAGCCTCCGCAAGCTCCTCCGTTGGATCAAACACTCAGACTCCCGACGCGAACACGGTTCCGAACACGACAACAGCTATCCCTCAGCGAAACTGCAAGAATTCCGCATCGACCTCCAGCTCGGCGGCGCGAAGACCGTTCTGATGCAGCGCTGGGACACGCGAACGTGCCAGTACGTCACCCCACCGATCTTCGGGTGCCGCGTGAACTTTGAGAAGACCACAATTACCCCGGCTCCGGGGTGTGAGTCGAGTTCTGATCACTATCGGATTGTACAATATGTGCGTATCTTCGTGTTTTTGACTGTATTTAAGTGCTAACGGCTGTCTTCATATAATGAGTAGGAATTAGATGGCCTCCGGATGGTCGTCCGCTTCGAAGTCGACGCCCGCATCCCTCCCCCAGCCACTGGCAAGAACACCTCCGGAAGCGCGGACGACCTGTCCGCGGCCCTGGCCGGCCTTTCGTTGGCTTGCCAGACACTACTAGCCCAGCCCGAGGCGCCCCCACCCCCTTCGACTCGGCCATCTCCAGGCGACCCGGACACAATTGTCACCATCACTCGCGGCGGAACCCAACTCCCACAATCCTCGATAATCGAAATCTCGACGCGCTCAACGAAAGGCGCCCAGCGCCACGACTGGGAGGAGACGTACACCCAGCTCTTCCTCTCGCAAACCCCACTGCACTACCTCGCGGTCCATGAACGTGGGTCGTTCAAGACCGTCACCACTCGTCCTCTGAACTCGCCCGAGTTCCAGCGGATCGCGGCCCGAGACGGCGTGCAGCGGAACCTCAAACAATTAATACGTCTCCTTCGGGAGATACAGGCGCTTGTCGCAGAGCATGGTCGTCGCGGACGGCTGAGCTTGGTCTGCCGTGGTGGCCGACTGGAGGCATTTGAGCGCGGTGATGGTAACGACGTTGGTTGTCTGCCAGATATCGAGCTTGCGCGGTTTGGCCTCTGATCAGTGTCGCTGTGGCGGCGGTAAATGTTACTTGATTTGTTTTCAATGCAGTTTAATATGTAGTAAATCATGAAGCCCACTGGCACAGGTATGTGATTCATGGTTCCATTCATATGAAACTTCATATTTGGTGCTAGAATATCACTCACAAACATTGTTGGCAGGTGCTCATGGCATCCCATCTCTGCAAAACATCCGGAGAGTTGAGGTACATAGCACTGCCAATCCCGAATGGCATGGTGATTGTGTCCTTAGTGGGTACCACTTTGATCAAGATACAGAAAGCACTGAACAGGTTTGTGATGTTTCATTGGATGGACAAAGCACTACTGATTTGCGATCAACATACTTTGCGCTACGTTGAAGTTGTGTAACTAGCGGCGCTGACTGCAGTATGTACTTAGGATGTGGCTAGCTATGGCGGAGGGAATATAAAATCATTCATTCGAGGCTCCAGATTCCCTCGACAGCTGGAACGTCGACGTCGACGTCTCCATTCTCTCTACGCTGGGCGTATTGCAAGAATCAATCTTGTTCTCGCAGCACACTCTTTTTGCCCCCCTTCATCGCACCCATCTGTTTATCCAGTCTCGTGACACTCTTTAACGACACACGTCCGGTCAACATGAAGTCCTCGATGATGGTCCCGTCCGTCTTCGCCGCTATCGCCGCGGTCCAGGCCGCGCCCTCTGCTATCGAGAAACGCGGCGTCCCTCATCGCCCCGTCCCGAACTTTGGTGTCGGGCGCGGTGTCGGCTGCCCTGCCGTCGCGACCGTCTATGGCCAGATCCAGCAGAAGGTTAACGCGCTTCCGTGAGGCAGCGCTATGATCCCTCGTGCTTGGAGTCGGATGCTCGCCGTGGGTTGGGGGATAGGAACGTTGCTGTTGCTCGGAGCTCGCGTATGTGTTTGGCTAGATAGTATACTTCAATTGACGGGTGCCAGTCGCCCAGTTCCAACTGTCTATTCCGGGAGGTGTGTCGTACTGAATGCGTTGCAAGCCGGTGGTCTGGAGAACTTCAATGAGCGCGCGCGCAAGGGTCTGTTACACGCGTTCACCTTGCATGTTGCACGCCGACAGGGCTTCTCGAATGGAAGTATCGCTTTTAAATTCACGGCGGTGCTGTCGCAGCGGCAGTCCCCGCACTGGAAGGCGGCGCGCAGTCTTCCTACGGTAATGAATAATACCGAGAATGGCCGCGAGGCGTGCTACGGTAATCCATGTTATCGAGTGTGTACATTTATGCGGTAAAGCTGGTCACGTACCCTCCATAGTAGGCCCTTCAATTACTGCATGCTGCAGCAACAAGTCTGCCAGAGTAGCTCGCTGCTGTGACGTGCGCTTATATGCACGGCTTATATACCCCCAACCAGCCCGGTTGGGTATAGCAAGTTTTGCTTCACCTCGCCACAACTTACAAGTTAGTCTCCGAATCGCATCACATCCCTATGGCAATGCCCAGCTCTATCGTCGACGATCTTTCCAAAATTCAAGGAGGACGAGGTGGAGGTCGTGAAGGCCGGGGTCGAGGACGTGGTGGACCGCCGGGATGGCATCGGCGAGGCGGCGGAAAGACGAACCAAGACGAACGCGGTGAGCCCTGGCACGCCGGGCAGAAGGGTGGCCCCAACATCGTCGACAAGACGAACTGCGCGAAGAAGGTTGAAGGAGTGGCAGGCCGCCACGGATTCATTCCCACCGCCAATCCCAACGTTGGACTCGGTGGGAGTGCCCCGATCGGACAAGGCGCAAGTCGCGAGTTCGCCCCGCACGGTCGCGGCCGAGGCCCGCCGCCCCCGTCGATGCGCATTCCACCAGGCCCCGTGATCCCTGCTCCCGTCGGCATTCCTTTCAACGGTGTCCTGCAGAACGCCCTCGACCAGCCTGCGCTTGTCCCTGCCCAAGCGGCGCCTTGCGCACTGGTTACCGTCCCCAGCCCCATCAACGTCCAAGGAGTCCCGAACGGCTACGGAGGGCAGAACAGAGGCAGAGGAAGAGGTTCCCACGGTGGATGGTTTAGAGGTGCGAACGGCGGTCAGGACAATGCCATTGGGTCAAACAACGGCGACACGCGCAACCAGGCTCCGAACGAGACTCGTGGAGGACGTGGCTGGCGCGGAGGGTATGCCCCGCGGGGAGGTTTCCGAGGGCGCGGGCGAGGCAACTTCGAGGGGTCAGACAGAGGAGGGCGCGGCCGCGGACAGTTCGGGGGCGGCGGACGAGGCGCGGGACCTTGGAGCGGTCGCGCTAGCATGGAGAGGCGTCCCCAATGGGAGCCCGTCGTGGACAACCTCCCGCCCGCTCGCGACATGAGGGAAAACATCCTCGAGCCTGCAATCGTGGAGATCACCGCACCGAACGTCGCCAGCGCCGACAAACCAACCAACATCGAGGACTTCCGGTCCATCAGCTCGTACACTTGGGCGAAGGGGCGCAATCCGACAATCATTGCCCCCGGTGAGTGGTGAAGCGTGCGCGCGTCTCCGGTCATTGCTGATGCTCGCGTAGGATTGCCCCGCGAATGGCTCGACCGCCCCATGCCGTTCAAGGTCCCCTTCGACAGCGGAATCAGGATGTTCCACGAGGACGCCTTCTACATGTCCGACCAGTCCACCCTTATCCCGCTCTTCCGTGCCGTCGACGCTATTGGCCCTGCCGCGGAGTCTGAGTCGACCGCGAGCAAGAATGCGGTCGCAATCGACTGGGCGACCGTGGACTTCGTGACTGACCGAAACAACCTGCGCAAGCTCCTCCGCTGGATCCGCGAGCCCGGCCCGATGGAGACGACCGAGGAGACGAGCGAGACAAGCCCCACTAATCCAACGAGCGACGGGAGCGAGGGCAAGCAAGTAAGCGACGCCACGGCCGCAGCCGCGCCTGCATGGGACACGCGCAAGGACTTCCGTATCGACCTCCAGCTAGGCGGCGCGAACACGGTGCTTATGAACCGGTGGGCCGCGCGCGCGCGCGAGGTCATCGTTCCGCCGAAGGGCGGGTGCCGTGCAAACTTCGAGCTCGAGCACACAGCGGCCGCGCGCGGGTGCGACAACGGTGCGGGACACTATCGGATTGTGCAATACGTGAGTAGACGTGCCGCGCGATGAATCAGTAGAGTGCGACTTACCTCGAGTGTGTATAGAACATCAGTGGACTGAAGATGGTCGTTCGCTTCGAAGTCGACGCGTGCGTCCCCGCGACAACGACTGCCGCGGCGGGCTCGGATGAGGAGGCAGAGCGCGGTGGTTCGCCAAGCTCCCCATCTCCTGAGCGCAACGCGCGGGGAGCGGAGGTTGCGATGCCCGACCCGATATCAGACATCGGGGTGATGAAGAGCGCCAAGGCCCTAGCACAACAGAGTTTCAACGACGAAGACGAGGGAGCCCTTTGGGGAGGCGGGAGCACGGCCGAGGATTGGGGCGTTGCGGAAGAACCTCCGGCACCGCAGCCTAGTCCACACGACAAGTCCGAGGCAAAGCAGCCGGAGACCGAAGAAGTGGACTTGGATAAGGAGGCCGCATTGTGGGCAGGAGGAGGCGACGACTCGTGGGGCACGCTGCCTGTGCCGCCTCGTTCATCGAAGGACGAGCATGCAAGCAGCAAGGGCAAGGGGGACACGCGGGACCGCGCCCCGCCGCCTGAAGACTCGGGCTGGGATCTCCCTGACGATGCGAGCGCGTGGGGGGTCACCGCGGATACAGCGCAGAACGAAGACTCCTCAGTGACCAATGGGGAACTCACCGTTGTCCGGTCGGGCGCACTCCTGCCCCAGTCCTCCATCGTCGAGCTCGCAACCCGCTCCATCAAGTTCGCTGACCGCACAAGCAATGAGGACATATTCCTCCAGCTTTTCCTGACCCAAACTCCAACTCACCTCGTCGCCATCCACCAGTACGGCAATTTCGAGAAGATCGTCCGGCAGGAGCTCCAGTCGCCCGAGTTCGTGAGCATCGCTGGGATGGAGGGGATCCAGAAGAGCCTTGCCCAGTTCGTCGAGCTGTTGAAGGAGATCCAGCGTCTTGTTAAGGAGCTTGGGACAGGCAGGAGGCTGAGCCTGGTTTGCGAGAAGGGGAAACTGGAGTTGTTCGGGCTGGCAGGAGAAGAGGGTCGCCTGTCGGATGGCGAGTTGGAGCGGTTCAAGACCTCTGTGTAGACCCGAAACTGTTCTCTTGTTGCCTCTTGACATCTGTACAGACCGAAGGCGTATGATGGAGCACAAAGCGGACGTTAACGCGCAATGCATATACTGACCACATTTCGAAAGTGACGCAGTCTTCGGCTCCTGAGGATTTAGAGTCGGCGGAAAGTACTTTCAAACGCAACGCTGATTCTTGCATCGTCTGTGAGGGTAGGAGGGGAGAAACGTGGATATAGTCTGCCGGTACTGAGGGCGCGATCGCTACTCTGACACCCGATACGATCGGAGGCGATCTCGATTGGTTGGAATGTTCGATCGGTGCCCACTCGCCAGTCGCTCCTTCGCTCTCTCGCCGTCCGTCGACTCTCGACGCGTCAAACGGTCCTTCAACAGCCTCCAACCCGGCTTCACAGACGATCGCAGGCCTGGACTCACCCCGTCAAGCGCTTATTCACCCTCTTTTCCGCTCCCTCTTCCTCCTCTTTCGAGCCGTAAAGTTCGCCTTTGACACGCTTCGGACAGTGTTTTACCTGTCCAAATCTCCAACCGTGCCCAAACGATGCTCACCGCGGCTGCAAGTGCGCCGTGCTTGTCCCTCCCACTCGATCGCTTTCTCGCCTGCGTACTGGCAGTGGTACGTCTCTTTCGCTTCGAACACTCGGCCGTTCTTGGTCCGCCATGCAGACTCGGTGCCGCTGCAGCTGGCCCACTTGGCGACATTGCCCCGCCTCTCTCCACCGCAACGTTGGCTTTCCGCTCTCAAATATCCCCTCGGCCGCCTAGTGTGACCCGCCTCATCGAGACCACATAGCCGAGGGAAACATTCCATGACCTGGGTGAGTTCTCGTGCGAAGACGTGTCCTCGTTTATCCACAGCCCGTATCTCACCTCGCGCACCTGCCAGGTTCTCGGTCTGCACGGCGAATCGGCACAGTACGTCCCACCGCGCCGCTCCCTTCGCCCTCTGGTGAGCCCCGTCCCACCTCCCTCTCCGCACGGCGCACTCGCATCGCCCCGCGTTCTCAAACGTCCATTGGGGTACCGGAGACCCGGGAACAACCGCTAGGACGGTCGTCAATGCGGGTCCTGGAATAGAGCACCGGAAGCGTCGCATGCCTCTTCGATCGTGCAAGTTACGTGAAATCCCGGCTCTCTGACGTCGCTGGCATTCGTACTGACCTGCCCGGCCGCTACCGGCAAACTGGACGCGATATCGGCCGATCGAGACGTGAATACGGCCCCATCCGCTGCAAAATGCCCCCTCCCCGCTCAGGATATGAACGGGACCGCCTCAAAGTGGTGTCCTGGACACATTCTGTGCCTCACCGCAATGGGGCAGGTGCATCCGAGGGGTGGAGACAGCGCGGTCACAGAGAGAACACGATCTCCCCACCGCTGGTGAGCAAATCGCGTTATCCTCAGCCGGCACGGATCTCCCAGTGCTAACGACTCGTCTAATAGGCCGCCGAGACTATTCTGTAAGGTTTGGGGCCGGTTTGCCGGCGAATAGTGCTCGTTCCGAAAACCGACGGAAGCGTCGATTTCATGGGCACACCACCGCCGGTCACCTGCTGCCGCCCCGCTACAGCCAGGTTGTCTGGAAGGTATGTCCGTGGCGTCAGTATGGACCCGAGCGAACCTAAATCAACTCTCAGGGCGATCGTGGAAGCCATACGCGAAGATCTGCGGGGCGCTTTACCCCCACTCGACAGGAAAGTCGCCTATTACTCATCTCCAAGTTGTCGGTCCGCGTTCTAACTCGCCATACGTGGTCTCTGATCGCCTGCGCGACGAACACCGACAGTTTCACGAAGATCCAACGAGGTTCGGAAAATCGCGTTTGGGGCGATTTCATTGCACTAAAAAAGCGCGGTTAGCAAAACTCCCCACGGTCAGTACGGCCGAACGAACACTTCCAACAAAGTGTATGACGCATGGACAGGCCGTACGGATGGGTCCGGACCGCCTGACTCGCACTCTCAACATCTGGCGGGCTCTCGGACGACCAGCGGGGACGCGCCCGCGCCGGGCGGGTGTATCTCCTCCCAGACGCATCGGGGCGATGCGACAGCTGTCCGCCCCCGCCGTCTGTGGATCTGACGGCCAGGACCCCGTGGTTGGGAGCTGGCGAGAGCAAGGCCCGCGCCGCTGGCAGGATAAGTGATCCTGAGTTATGCCAGGACGCGCGGCGCGGAAGAAGTGTTCGTCGGCAGTCAACCACGACCCCGGCCGCCGGACAACGCATTGGCGCGATGAAAGGGACGCCGGAAGAGTCCGAAATCACGGCCACCGCGTCCGAGGCAGCTGTCCAGGAAGAGTTGATTGATGTTTTGTGTGCACCCGGTATGTAAAACGTGTGTCGCTTCCGCGCCGCACCCCAGAGCTCATTTTTACCACGCGTACGACAGTCTACGATCATTTCCACATCGAACACCGCCGGTTTGCAGACGGCCGGACGGTATCTGAAAACCCGCGTTTTCGAGCGATTTCATTGCGCTCGGGAGGCGCGGTCACTAAACCCGACTCTCCACGGTTGGTATGGCCGAACGAACACTTCCAATGAAGTGCACGGTGCGTGGACGAGCCATGGCAATGGTCCTGCGCCGCCGGAGACGCGTGCTCAAGATCGGCACTGAGGCGGATACTTGGATGCGCACCAAAGGCGACGGCCAGCGATACTCGAGTACCGGAGCCTGTGAGCCGTGTCAGCCGTGCCGGCTGACCTCAAACGTAAGCAAGACAGACATGGACGACGTCCGTGGACGTCGCACGGGACGGAACAAGTGTCTCGCCCACCCGGCCACTGGGGAAGAGGACAACATCGGCGCGATATGACCGTCGTTCTCCCGCACGGTCCGTCACCCCGACGGACGGAATCTCACATCGCCAGCCATCGAGAGAGACAGGATCGCGCCACCGGGGTGGTAAGTGATCCTGAGTTATGGCCGAGGACGCGTGGCATGGGAGAAGGGTTCGTCCGCCGTCAACCACGACGACGGCCACCAAACGACATCAGCGTGACGAAACACGCCCTGGACGAACCAGAACCTGCCACCGCAGTACCCGGTACAGAAATGCACGAAGACGCAGATGAGGTTCTGTGCGCGCGGGTGAGTAAACTTCGCGCCAGTCCCCCGCCGCACGTCAGAGCTCGCGCTGACCACTCATGCAACGGTGTACGGTCGCTTCCACGACGGACGCCGCTGGTTTGGCGATGATCCGCCGAGAATCAAAAAAATCGCGATCAGCGCGATTTCATGGTGCTCGCGCATTACGGCTAGCGAACCCGGGCCTAACGCGCTCTCCGCCGCCGGGTGAACGCTTCGAACGAAGTGTTAGGTCCGCAGAGGCACCACACGGACGACTTGCCCCGGCCGGGAAGCCGTCGTTGAACACCCCGTCGGGGCAGGTTCTGGGGCAACGGCCGTGGACGCGGCCCGTCATTCAGGCGGGCTGGCAGGCGAGTGCGCCAGGGGTCAAGACGACGACAAGCGTACCCCAATCGGAACGTCGGCCGGGCCTCCTCATGCCCAACAATGACTCAGCGGCAGAGACGCGCCACCCCATTCGACTCTACTCCCGCCTCACTCCGGAGGAATCTCGCGAGCTCGTCCGGGGGCACCCCCACCCCCACGAGCGGTCCTGGCCGCGCGACTGTCGTATGCGTCTCATCAAGCACGACGTCAACCGTGGTCGTGCGGCGTTCTGGAACATTGTTGTGTGCTCGCCAGGTGAGTAAAACGGCGCTGTCATCTCGAGGCTGACCTCGGCCTATGCAGGGAGCACGTCGCCGTCGAGGTTTGTGGGAGGATGTGCGATGGACGCCGGACAATGGATGTACTCACCCGTTGAACGCGCGCCGTTGCCTTCTATGTAGACTACCCGACTAGCCGGCTGCGCCATTAGGCTGTCAATATATTTGTGATGTGGAGAAGAGCTTTGTGTGACGTACAGCGGTTGGACAGCTCACACGGTGAGGCTGTATGTGGATCTGCAGGGGGAATTGGCACGACGGTAAGCATGTGGCGTTGTACCCGAGAGCGATGTTGACGTACATACCTCTCTTGGCTGTCTCCAGGCGCGTCACAAAATTCCGAGGCAAGCGAGATCGATCATCGCGCTGCTAATACTTGGATCAGGCCCCGACCGTGCGTATCTCATACTGACGTACATAAGTATGACGGTCCAGACTATGCCCGCACAGGGATCGCAAACCCAGACCGTGAGTTAGCCGCGTCCTTGTCAGCATCAATAACTAACACACCGTTGAATCATAGCTCCTATAATCGTATCCGAGAGGCGCTGCGAAGGACACTGTCAGCGCCATTCAACGGTGCACCATCGGATCGAGAAGGAGTGCTGGAACCCGGCGACAAGGTACGGGCTCCATCTCTCCAGGTTTGGAACACGGCAAACGAAAGTTGAACTCACCGACAACAACCCGGAGATCAAACCCGTGCTTCGGGCTGTCCTCAACGGCGGGGCAGGCACCGAGTACAGACGGTCGGTCGGGTTGCGGAAAGAGAGGAGGGTATGCGAAGCGAGCTGGACTGGGGTGACGAACAGGACTCGAAGGACCGTGGTGAGTGAACTTGGATGGCGCCGCTCTTGCAATTACTTATCCATTTCCACAGTGGTCCGTGCACCTTCCACACGCACAGACCCTCCGTTGGGGCCCCCGAAATAGAGGACGGATGTGGCCTCGACCGCTTGGCTCGCGGACGAGGCGGGTGGGACAAGCATGAGGACGGACTCGGAACGCCGGCACAGCGATGCGTGGTTATGCGTAATGTTCTGGGCGCGCTTGTGACGGGGCGTGGTTCAGCAGCCGGTTGGCGACTAACCTTCTCCAGCCGACATTGGGAGCTTTGATCGGACGCCGCCTGGGGATGCGGGGCCGGCGAATGCGCTTCCGGATAAGTTAATTAGCTATTCATTGGCGGCAGCGGACTTCGCTCTGACCGACTCGTGCTGACTCTGCCATATTCTGCGGAGTGTTTCTGACCGCTGTGGTCGCGGACGACCACGTAGAGCACGGCGGGACCATTCCGAATAGAGAGCCAGGGATCAGCGTTAGGGGGGAGTACAGACGCAGCGGGGTGTTCACTTCGACTCACGCGGACAACACATTTTTTCTTGGCTGACTCTTGTCAAACAGTGTGGTAGACGTCGCGTGAGGAATACGGGAAGAGAAAAACCCTCTCCGAGTCCGTGATATCCATGGCATAAATTGCGATATTCAGTTTGCACGGGCAAGCCGCCGAGCGCCTTGTACGGCTTTGTCGGACTACGACCACGATGTCGCCTGACTAGCAATTGTTTTGTCATGACTTGGGACTGCATGGCATAATATGTTGAATAACGTGAACTAACGTATAGCATAACAGAGCTCTCGCGGTAACTAACGAGAGCAACCAGTTCAAGGACAACTCGCCGGCCCATCGACCACGGCCCTCTCCCAGGCTCACTGGCGAACAGATAGGAAATGCAAATAGCACACCCAACTTGGACACTGGCAGTGCCAAGACCAATTTGAAGCTCACGCGGGCAGCCTAGTTGTCCCACTCAACAGGGATGCTAGTACTGGGGGTCTTCAGACCAGGCAGAGAGCGAGGAGGCTGTATTGCAGGTTCGTCTCGGAGTAGTGGTCACGGTGGCCACGCCAGCTGCCGGAGCAGATGGATTAAACCCGGAATACTGGGTAAGCATCAGAACGTCTTGCAGGATAATATCTGTGCCAGCTCCGTGCGGCTCCGAATGTGAAACATGCGATGCGCGCCGTGGGCATGTTAGGTAAATTACATAACCCCGGTGACCTTGGCTTGTCCGACTCCAGCCTACCCCTATACTTATCAACACTGCTTGCATTGACTTTCACGATGCGTACAGGCTTTCTGTGAGAAGTGAATGGGAGAGGAATCCCTAGACAAGCAGTAGACTGCTGCATGTCCTCGGGTTCCTCCCACACTCACTTCTCGGAACACGGAAGTAAGAAACTAATAAACGGTTAGTAGAGTGAGAGTCCAGGCTTGGAAAAATGCAGTCAAGCGAATGTGCCAGCAGAGGAATAGTCTTGATCCGTGTGAGATGGCAGAGCCGTAGAGTGAGCTGTGAAGAATGTTAGCCGGAAGTCGAGGCGGCGCGGCAACTGGGGCCTGGACAGCAGCTGTCGTCCCTCCTCGAATATCACAAACAGACGGAACTCTTCACTCGGCTCTTCGGTCGCTCCGTCGGACCATATATCTATCTGTTCCAAGGTATGTGACCGCCTTCCACCTCCCTTCCGATCCCTCCATCCATGCACCATTGCTGCCTCCCATCCGACCCATCCAGCACCGATTCGCACAAGGTCCACTATCATCGGGTGAGTCCCATGTCTGTGGCCGCCAGTGTCTTTGAGTGCTTTGATCACTGACCTTGCGACTTGCACAGACCGCGCTCTTCGGCATCCCGCTGAAGGTAGGGTACGGACGGTAGCGTGGATACTTCACGGTGAGGCAGACATGTTGCTCGATCGATTGGACGGACATTCTCACGCCAGTGTTCCATTTACAGACCGGAGCGCCATGAGCTGTTCCACCACATCGCACTGGCCGAGCCACGAACCAAGACGTCAATTCACGCGGAGTCGACAAAGGTCGTAGCGCTCCAGGCTCTGGGCGGTGGCGGGTATGCCGGGCATGGCGGGGCCTCGATCATGGTACGTGCTTTGGACTGCACTCAGCTTGAACGTCTCAGCTGACTTATGCTTATTGTAACAGACTCCTCGAACACATTTCCTTCCATTTCTTCGCAGCCGGCAGGATGTCGATGTCAGTACCTGATCCAAGTGCCCGGCGAGAGGCCTCGAGAGGCCCCGTGTCCGATTTCCGCACGGACTCGGAGACAAGTCGGCCGGCGGAGATAACGACAACGACAGACTTAAGGCGCATTCACTGGCGGTAAGTCGGAGGCTCCCTGTCCTCGAGTACATACATTCGCCTGATACCAACCCCCAGCCCGACGCGCGCCATCCCCGGGGCAGTACTGCGCAACAGAACTACCCAACCCAGTGCAGCCGTGACAACGGTACTGGGTTCCTCGGGAAGGGAGGTGTGAGGGTGCTTGTACAGTCTCGCGAGGACCTGCAACGGTACGTATTCTACGATCACAATGTATAGTACGTCGATGCTTACTGAGGGGGTTGCCAGACTCGGCAAGTTCATGCAGCGCGGGTTACGGATGGCGGCCTACCTTCGTTGGCAGAATATCACATGGACGCGGCCACGGGGACCATGCTCAGGACGGCGGGAAGAAGATCCTGCCGCTCGGACGAGTATATAGTGGTCTGGGAGGACAAGGTACGCTCTGGCGAAGTCGTGCGGCGCCACGCCGGCCCGGGAATGTTCGCGGGTTCGAACCTCGCAGAGACACAATGTCCGGGCAACTTATCCCGCATGGAGATGAAAGAGAGAGGTACGTACCTCGTAATCTCAGCACTCTGAGCGAGTCTGACCTGGGAGGGTTCCAGGGCCGAGTTCGCGCGGGGCAAGTTGTGCGCCCCGCCGGTGTTGTTCTTCAAGACTCGGGTAGGCATACTGGCAGGGCACTCGGGCGGGACGTGCACTAAGACGGACTAACTGCATTCAGGGACTTGTTTGGGACACATCGTCGGGCCGGGAGCCTGGAGGTCTCCATTCGTGGACGCTGGCGGGCCAACAGAGCTGATTTCAGGTACGCACCATTGTGATCTCGCCTCCCGGCCACTCCGCGAGTGTTCCTCCCCAGACAGTGCTCCGAGGGCAGATATAGAGGGTGAACCGTGCTGAGGGGGGTTGTGGGCTTGGAGCAGACGAGATTCGTGCATTGCGTGCTATAGCACGACAATTGGATGCACAAGGGTATGTCCACTCCACGGCGGGGTCCAACGATACGCTCTGCAAAGAGCGCGATCGGCGACCACGGATGCAGTCGTACGGCGCTCCGCCGGCCCGGGAAGGTGTTCGCGGGTTTGAACCTCGCAGAGCCACCACCTCATCGCGCATGGTTGTGCAAGAGATCTAGAAGGGTACGTACGTCATAATCTGAGCATTTGGAGTGAGACTGACCTTGGAGGTATCCAGCGCCGAGTTCACGCGGGGCAAGTACAAATGGCGGCTCACCTGGAAGACTTTGGCCGGCGGACGAGGATTGCACTCGCGCGCTCCGCCGGCGCGGAAGACTCGCACACTGGCAGGACACTCACGCGGGATGCGAACGAAGACGGACTCACTGTGTCGTTGTTGGCATCGCTCAGGCCGTCCGTGAACGCCGGCGGGCCAAAAGAGGTGATAGCGGGTAGGTACCGTTGTCATCTCACTCCCGAGGCCTCTCCGTGAGTGTTGCTTCCCAGATGGCAGACACTGCGCGCACTCCGAGGGCGGATCCGGTGGGTGAACGGTGTTGAGGAGATTCGGGGCTTGGAGCAGGCGGGATTTGCAGTACAGGTAGCACATGAACTGGATGCACCAGCGAGTCGGAGGTGGTGGCGCAGAGCAGAGACGTGTCAAGCGAGACACGAGACGGGACCGGAAGAGTGGAATAGACGCTCGTGGACTTGTGCCCGCGCGGTGGTTCTCCGCTGCACGCTCTCTACCAGTACTGTATACCCACAAGACAGCACTCTCCGATACCTACAACGCAGCACTCTCCTATCCCTATCAAACCATTATCAACGGCCCTTTTCGTGTCTTCGTCTCTTTCACTCGCCGTCGGCTCTGCCCGCACACGAGGCTACCAGACGCTAGCTCCAGGTGCATAAATTATATTGCTCCGCGCTACCAACGCTACACTGCCACTGTCGGGGACTTCCGTCCAGAGGCCGGGGTCGAGGACGTGGTGGACCGCCGGGATGGCATCGGCGAGGCGGCGGAAAGACGAACCAAGACGAACGCGGTGAGCCCTGGCACGCCGGGCAGAAGGGTGGCCCCAACATCGTCGACCAGGCGAACTGCGCGAAGAAGGTTGAAGGAGTGGCAGGACGCCACGGATTCATTCCCGCCGCCAATCCCAACGTTGGACTCGGTGGGAGTGCCCCCATCGGACAAGGCGCAAGTCGCGGGTTCGCCCCGCACGGTCGCGGCCGAGGCCCGCCGCCACCGTCGATGCGCATCCCACCAGGCCCCGTGATCCCTGCTCCCGTCGGCATTCCTTTCAGCGGTGTCCTGCAGAACGCCCTCGACCAGCCTGCGCTTGTCCCTGCCCAAGCGGCGCCTTGCGCACTGGTTACCGTCCCCAGCCCCATCAACGTCCAAGGAGTCCCGAACGGCTACGGAGGGCAGAACAGAGGCAGAGGAAGAGGTTCCCGCGGTGGATGGTTTAGAGGTGCGAACGGCGGTCAGGACAATGCCATTGGGTCAAACAACGGCGACACGCGCAACCAGGCTCCGAACGAGACTCGTGGAGGACGTGGCTGGCGCGGAGGGTATGCCCCGCGGGGAGGTTTCCGAGGGCGCGGGCGAGGCAACTTCGAGGGGTCAGACAGAGGAGGGCGCGGCCGCGGACAGTTCGGGGGCGGCGGACGAGGCGCGGGACCTTGGAGCGGTCGCGCTAGCATGGAGAGGCGTCCCCAATGGGAGCCCGTCGTGGACAACCTCCCGCCCGCTCGCGACATGAGGGAAAACATCCTCGAGCCTGCAATCGTGGAGATCACCGCACCGAACGTCGCCATCGCCGACAAACCAACCAACATCGAGGACTTCCAGTCCATCAGCTCGTACACTTGGGCGAAGGGTCGCAATCTGACAATCATTGTCCCCGGTGAGTGGTGAAGCGTGCGCGCGTCTCCGGTCATTGCTGATGCTCGCGTAGGATTGCCCCGCGAATGGCTTGACCGCCCCATGCCGTTCAAGGTCCCCTTCGACAGCGGAATCAGGATGTTCCACGAGGACGCCTTCTACATGTCCGACCAGTCCACCCTTATCCCGCTCTTCCGTGCCGTCGACGCTATTGGCCCTGCCGCGGAGTCTGAGTCGACCGCGAGCAAGAATGCGGTCGCAATCGACTGGGCGACCGTGGACTTCGTGACTGACCGAAACAACCTGCGCAAGCTCCTCCGCTGGATCCGCGAGCCCGGCCCGATGGAGACGACCGAGGAGACGAGCGAGACAAGCCCCACTAATCCAACGAGCGACGGGAGCGAGGGCAAGCAAGTAAGCGACGCCACGGCCGCAGCCGCGCCTGCATGGGACACGCGCAAGGACTTCCGTATCGACCTCCAGCTAGGCGGCGCGAACACGGTGCTTATGAACCGGTGGGCCTCCCGCGCGCGCGAGGTCATCGTTCCGCCGAAGGGCGGGTGCCGTGCAAACTTCGAGCTCGAGCACACCGCGGCCGCGCGCGGGTGCGAGAACGGTGCGGGACACTATCGGATTGTGCAATACGTGAGTAGACGTGTCGCGTGATGAATCAGTAGCGTGCGGCTTACCTCGAGTGTGCATAGAACATCGGTGGACTGAAGATGGTCGTTCGCTTCGAAGTCGACGCGTGCGTGCCCGCGACAACGACTGCCGCGGCGGGCTCAGATGAGGAGGCGGAGCGCGGTGGTTCGCCAAGCTCCCCATCTCCTGAGCGCAACGCGCGGGGAGCGGATGTCGCGACGCCTAACCCGATATCAGACATCGCGGTGGTGAAGAGCGCCAAGGCCCTAGCGCAACAGAATTTCAACGACGAAGACGAGGGAGCCCTTTGGGGAGGCGGGAGCGCCGCCGAGGATTGGGGTGTTGCGGAAGAACCTCCGGCATCGCAGCCTAGTCCACACGACAAGTCCGAGGCAAAGAAGCCGGAGACCGAAGAAGTGGACTTCGATAAGGAGGCCGCATTGTGGGCAGGAGGAGGTGACGACTCGTGGGGCACGCTGCCTGTGCCGCCTCGTTCATCGAAGGGCGAGCATGCAAGCAGCAAGGGAAAGGCGGACATGCGGCACCGTGCCCCGCCGCCTGAAGACTCGGGCTGGGATCTCCCTGACGATGCGAGCGCGTGGGGGGTCACCGCGGATACAGCGCAGAACGAAGACTCCTCAGTGACCAATGGGGAACTCACCGTTGTCCGGTCGGGCGCACTCCTGCCCCAGTCCTCCATCGTCGAGCTCGCAACCCGCTCCATCAAGTTCGCTGACCGCACAAGCAATGAGGACATATTCCTCCAGCTTTTCCTGACCCAAACTCCAACTCACCTCGTCGCCATCCACCAGTACGGCAATTTCGAGAAGATCGTCCGGCAGGAGCTCCAGTCGCCCGAGTTCGTGAGCATCGCTGAGATGGAGGGGATCCAGAAGAGCCTTGCACAGTTCGTCGAGCTGTTGAAGGGGATACAGCGTCTTGTCAAGGAGCTTGGGACAGGAAGAAGGCTGAGCCTGGTTTGCGAGAAGGGGAAACTTGAGCTGTTTGAACTGGGAGGAGAAGAGGGTCGCCTGTCGGATGGCGAGTTGGAGCGGTTCAAGATCTCCGTGTAGACCCGAAACTGTTCCCTTTTTGCCCTCGAAAAGCGACGTATTCTCATGATGATCTAGACCCCTTTCAATGGAACGCAGCGCTGATTCTTGCATTGTGGGTGAGTAGGAGGAGGGGAGTCTGGAGAAACATGCATATAGTCGCAGAAAAAGTGTTGTTGTGGTCTGCCGCCAACTGCCGCGGATGCGATCATCGTAGGCGCCTTCGACACTCACCTTCGAGCTCCTCATCCTCACCGCCCCCAGTCAGTCTGGACAGAATTGAGAGCAGTTACCTGCAGGTGCGGTATTCGAGGAGTCCTCCAGACATCAGGCTATCCGGCGAACTCTGACACCCGGAACATTCTCACCATTAAAAGTTTTATAAGTTTTATTAAAAGGCCGCACATGGTGTCAAACACATGCATTTTGTCGGCCATCCCGGGTTCTCCTCAGTCCACCAACATCTACCAACATGGGCAACCAACTCTCAGAATTAAAGAAGAAGCTGCCCGCCATTGCGCAGGTCTTCCCGCCCAAGTCCACGTTCAGTGTCGACCAAATCCCGGACCTGACGGGGCGCGTCGTCATCGTAACCGGTATGTATGCATTTCACTGACCTTTGCGCGTTGCGTGGTGAGGACGTAGCATGTTAATGTATGCTGCAGGTGGTAACACCGGCTTGGGATACGAGACGGTCAAGGTGTGTTCGCGACATGCCACATATACCCCTGTCTGAACCTGGGCTAACATGGTCTTGCTAGGCACTCTTGCAACATAATGCGAAGGTGTACCTCGCCGCGCGGAGCAAGGAGAAGGCCGACAAAGCCATCGCCTCTCTGAAGGAGGAGACGGGAAAAGAGGTGATTTTCCACGAGCTCGACCTCAATGACTTGGCGGCCGTCAAGAAGTCCGCCGAAGACTTTCTCAGCAAGGAGAGCGAACTTCACATTCTCTACAATAATGCGTGAGTATGATAGGCCGTAACGCTCGCAGGGAGCGGGAACAAGCGTTCCTGATTTGAATTTATCTCCCCAGGGGTGTAATGTTTCCGCCTATCAACCAGCTCACGAAGGACGGCTACGACCTCCAGTGGGGCACCAACGTCGTCGGCCCGTTCCTCTTCACCGAACTGCTCATGCCTGCGCTGATCGAAGGAGTCAAGACCTCCCCCGACCACCATGCGCGGATTATCGTCGTCTCTTCTAGCGCTGCATATGGAGACACTCTCCACTGGGACACGTTCAAGGACACCCCCACACGGCTCAAGTCTACCCCGAAAGGCCTCTACTATCAGAGCAAGCACGTGCGTTTCTGTCTGGTCCGCGCCGTGCTGTGGTGCGGCATACGACTGACGTATACCCACGATTAGGCCAATGTGATCGTCGCCCGCCAGATTGCGAAACGATACGCGGACAAAGGGATAGTCGCGCTTTCCTTGAACCCAGGTGTGTATATGCACTTCCTTCTCGAGCCTCGGGGCACACTTCGCTCACGTGCCACCAGGGAACATCAAGACTGACCTGGGGCGCCACATGCCCTGGATTACACTGAAGATAATGGTGCGGCAATACGCTCCCTTCTCATGCTATCTCGCAATTGACCGCCACCGTGTACCACTCTTTCACCTAGGAGGCGACTATCCTCTACCCAGCATCGCAGGGCGCGCTCACGCAACTGTATGCGGGTACGATGCCCGAGGCGATCAACTACAATGGCGAGGTACGTCTCGCGCCTGCGCGTCTCTTGACTGCTGGCTTATCAACCATTGGTGTCGCCGTGTATGTGTTTGTACAGTTCATGATCCCCTGGGCGCGGTTGGGCAAGTGCAGGCCGGAATGCTACGACGACGAGATCGGGGAGCGGCTCTGGACTTGGCTCGAGGATGAGGTCAAGCCGCATCGCGGCTGACGACGCGGGTTGCATCTGCAGTCCTCCACGGTGAAGTTCTCGGTTATAACCTAGGGTAAAAGAGTAATGGATCTGCGTAACTCTGTCTCTATTTGAGCCTTGTCTACGGCCGCTCTCTGGGTGCGGATTCTGAGTCGCTAGAACGTACGCATCAATCCTTGTCACCTGCCCTAAGACTCAGATTTGTCTCTAAACCGGGGGCGCGGCTCATGTTGCACGCACGCGAGTGCTCGAGCAAAAGGCCGAAACTATCAAGAAGGAGAGGACTCTGGCAGAGGTCGAGGAGAACGCTCTTCTCGCGTGGCGACGCGACGAGATATGGGAGAAGCCCCAGGCGCACGTGGTGCTCCAACGCGACGAGGATATGGCCTTCCTCTGACTGAGCACGAGCAGGGCGAGCCACACGCGGTCAATCGGATGAGATGGGAACTCTCCGGGTTGGGACGTCGGAACCAATTGCGTTCAAATCTGCCCAACGTTATCTAGAAGGTGTGAGGTACCCTGGTCACTTCCATCTTCCACGTTGGTATCAGACTGTCCAGATCTGCAACGTCCTTTCATATTCGACCCCGATAAACTGCAGAAGACGGTCAGGCGTTCTTTCATCTGACATTTTCGATGGAAACTCGCCTTAACAGTGAATCCCGTCATGCTCATCACCACAGACCGTAACATATGCCCGAACTGCGACTCCGAGGGGTCATATGGAAGCTTGAAGCGATACGCAACGTATGGGATCGTCGAGAAGTTCGGGTCGACGACGTCCGGCAAGACCTCCTCGATGCTCTCGACGATCGCCGTCGTCCCCAGTGGGCCACGCCGGTGCGCTGCGAGGATCTGCCTCCCGTGGGGCGCCGCAAGTGGATCGACGTCGAAGACTCTTCGTAGACGTGCTTATTCCGCCGGACGCGTCTGTTGACGGTTTGCTAGGGGATGAGAAGGTACAGGAGGGAGACGGCAAGAGAGAACGCACGTCTGGATGTTGCCACTAAGCTCAACGCGGACCTCGTCGAAGTTCTCCTCTTGGAGCTGACGAAAGTTGAGGAGAACCTCGCCCTCGACGAAGCCGCCGCCGCAATGGATGGTGGGCGGGACGACAACGGTCGACGCAGACGAAGTGGAGGCGGAGGAGAGAAGAGACGCCATGTTGACAAAAAGTCACGGACAGACGCTGCTAGGCTATATATTCGTCATTCGTCGGTCGGGCCTCGGGGTGGACTGTGATCAGGAAGACGCGCTCTTGTTGTCGGTACCGTCAGACACCACCACGGGAAGCCGCGAGCCAACCGAGATCAGGACGATGCGGCGGGTGGAGTGCGGGGGCCGCAGCTGCAGCCGGAGGCATCCCTGCGCACCCAGTCCGCCCACGGCACAGACTCGGGCTCGCTGCTATCCGTCTGTCGGATCTGGGCGAGGAACGTCGCGCGTGGGATGAGAAGGTGCGTCTCGTGCTCGTGCTCGGCGCCAAGGATGAGGACGACCATCGACAGCGACAGGTCGGTGCGGGAATGGCCTTCGGAGGTTTGTGGCCGGTCGCCGGTGTAGGCTTCGTGCCACACGACGCGCTCCCCGGGTTTCGGGTCGGATAGACGTAGCGTGCATATATGATGGCTGGGGGAGAAGGTGTATACTGAGATCCAGATACGGTTCGAACGGTTTCGGGAGGACGAGCAGGTAAGGAAATCGATGAGATCGGATGGACGACGATGACAAACTCGTATAGATGAGGGAGAGGTGCGTACCGATATCACTTCTCCGGTCGTCCAGTTGCACACTTTGACTGAACAACTGTGAACTTCACCACCTGTGACGGCCAGTTCCCAAATGACATACTGTCCGGAGATGCACAGTTCGATGATGGCTGTCGTCGGCTTGATATCATTGTGTAGTCCAGCTGGAGCAAAGACGTGCACTGAAGGTAGCATCGCGGCCAGGTGAGGCGTCGGCCTGGTGGTCTTTGAGCCGCTGAGCGAATAGAAACGGATATGGACCTCGTCCGGCCTGAACATACATCAGGTCATCAATAACGTGCACACAAGGCGTTGGAGTCGCTCAGATACAGGCAGAGTGCTGGAAACCCCGTCGACCATGCCGTTCTTGACGAGCTCAATCTGGTACTGCAGATGGAGATCGGGACGGACAAGCTCTGCAAAGGAGCGGAAAACCTGATTGGGAGTTAGACATTACTCGGGGAAGGATGAGTCTGCTAACCCTAGTGCATCTTGCGGTAGCCTAACCTTGAAGCAGCGAAAAGACGAGGACGAGGAGAGTCGGCAGTTAGGTCACGGATATCCAGACGATTCGCCTCATGACGAAGGACAGAATGCGTTGCATCTGTGCTCATATTATGCGTATGATTACGCATGGATGGACGGATACGATGTGACTGGGAGAAACGGACGAGATGGTGGAGGCAGAAGGGTTGTCGTGGAGGGAGTCTTGAGGCAGTTTAAGGGATCTGAGGTCGCATTCGGATATTGCCGGCGCCAAACTTGAACGGCGCGCCTCTAGCAGATACTTACTATCTGCTTCATCCAACGCGTAAGTACTAGGCACAAACAGTACCCCATCAAGCACTCTATGCCATCGGCCACCATGCATTCATACAGCTTCCACACATGGAACACGTCTATTGCCCCGCATCGCCCACCTATGCCCAAGGATACGGCTCGCGCCGGGAAACACATCGTGACCTCAACTGGCGCTTCTGGCACACCGTCTAGCACAACGTCTGCCTGCTTGGAATGGCCGACGCCCGAACTTGACTTCGATGCAAGGGTTAGTGAAGAGCGCACTCGAGTGATCCGTCATTTAAGATTGTCTTCCCTAGATCGCTACAGGGAAGCTCTCGAGTGACAACAGTTGAGAGACGCGACCGGCTTGGCGGTCTCAATTTCCAGAGAGAACTGTGAGTACATACGTGCCATATATATGCGCATCATATAGACCTTCTGAAGTACACTTTCCAGGGTGGGTGCGAACGGACACCCCGGTTGGGCGTGCGTCTACAACGATTGTAAGGCGGAGTAGAAGGCATGGGAGTCGTACGATGGGCCCGACGGGTTAGAAGCGCAGTACGTTCCAACTGCCGTCTCCTTCGTACTCGTCCTTAACAGTCTGCACATTCGTCTGACTGACAAGACAACATCCGACATGCGATGGACGAGCTTGAGGTGCGTTCGACCAGCGCTCTTCCATAACGCTATTCCTACGACTTATCCCGGTAGACAAATCCCTAGGTTGCACCCACCAAAGCTGACCTGGTCGCACGCTCAAAAGAGGTATAATTTCTCGCAAAGTCCCGCAACGTGATTCCTCGCTATGCTCGCTGCGGCCGCTGACGATGGTGCCGCGACAGTCGCGATCGAGGAAGTGTCGTGGCATGGCTGGTGACGCTCGTTCACGACACCGGGAACGTATACACCGTTGCGGACGAGGTACATACGTTCACACTGAGAGTTTCTTTGGTGTCGCGCACTGACTATTTCTTACTTGCGAGTGACCTACATGATGACTACAGAATACAGATATCGCAGCTAGCTGGAAGGCCGACCTGGAGGACACGAGCGATTCCTTGGCAGTTGGGCCCGCCAGGGCGACTCGACAGCGCACCAACCAAGGCACGGTGCTATACTCTGTTATCAGCACCGCCCGTCTCCTGTTTCAACGCCACCTCTCACACCTCTGCCCACTGAATGGTGCTACCCGAACAACTGCATAGATATCCACGTAAGTTCAACCTTATCAACCCTGACTCCGGGTCGGCGTCGCAGTGTGGCACTCACTGGGATCGCAATGAAAAAGGCAGGGAAGGATCAGAGGCGCGCAATGCACGATAAACAGAGGCTCGATGGGAAGCCCATCATTTGATGACACGCTCCCCCAAGCACAATCACCACCAATCTGTGTGGGGCGTCTTGCAGTACGCTGCTGTTCGCAACTGCCAGGTGGCTCCCCGGATGCCCATGCCAGTGCAGTTGAACTTTCCCCGGAAACGTGCTGGCAGATTGGAGCCGGCCGTCTAGGTACAGACTGCTGCTCTCCGCTGTATTCGCAGATATCACAGGCACAAGCGGGAATGGGGCAACACGCGCCGATTTCTGCAGGCCATACAGGTCGGGACAAAATATTCCTATGATAGTCGCAAATATCTCACCTAGCCGTATCTGTCCCTACAACGAAGCCCAGGCGCATCGTGGATATTCAGTTTATCTCCTGAGGTGAGTGCATGTCGGCGTGGTGCGTTTGCGTCCGTATATTGAACCCGCTAAAATACAGGACTCGTAATCACCGGTAGGGTTTGCAGTCACTGCGCACCTGTGCATGTCCATCAGCGCCGCGCCGCCGCCAGAGGGACGAGGGCTCGGTGCCGTCATTGGAGACGCTTGCTTGCGTCGGGCACGGAGAGACAGGCGTCGCGCCGTGGTATATAAGCACCTTTTTCTTTGTGCAGTGTCGACCCTCACTCCCCATCTCCCATGGATTCAGTGGTTCAACCTGGCCTGTCACCTGCGCTCGTTTCCGGTATCAAGGAAGCTCTTACCTTTGGTTTGATCGGACTGGTTGTCTCAACAGGGTGCGTCGAATTCAACCTATCGCCCCTCAACCGTTGCATCCCGACGGTCTCATCATCTCATGGTACAGCGTATATGGCATCACCGTTTTGCAAGCCTACATGTACTTCCGGAACAATGGTCACGATTCTGTATACCTGAGATCGTTTGTCAGTAAGTCAACTCGTGTCTAATGATGATAAGCTAATGTTGGTCGTGAAGGTTGCATCCCTGTTGTACGTGCACGGTGCACCCAGGGACCAGAACGTCCGGACTCCGTTTGGCCTAACTCCCAACCATATACAGCATCCTCGATACCATATCGATGGTTCTGACTGTGAATATCTTCTACGAATATTTTATAACAGATTTTGGAGACCAATCGTTGCTCCTTCGCATCCCTTGGTGAGTCTTCATTGTTCACTTCTCTGCTGGATTTCGCTCAATAGGCTATACTACAGGAGTTTCGCGGTGAGTAGTAGCGTGCGAGTCCCGGATAGGTGAGGCAGTGGAAGCTCATCGACATCACTGGCATGGTTTTAGTACGAGAACGCATTAACCGTAACTATTCGACGATACTAGTGGATTTTAACATTCGAAACTGATTGGGCCTCAGGTCCTCATCGGAACGCTCACACAGTGGTATGTGCCCGTTATCGCACCCGTCAGGAGCCTTTCTCACCACAGAATAGCTTCTTTGCACATCGGCTTTGGGCCTGTACGTTTGTAGTCCGTGGTACATTCCATGGAACACAACAGCGACTCATATATATTCGAACAGTAAGCAAGCGGAACATAATGGTCGTCAGCAGCATTGTAAGTGATCGTTCCTTCGTAAGCAGATGATCACTTGACAACGGACTTCGATTTAGGTTATTATGGCATTGGGCTCTTTCGGTGCGTGCATGAACAATACTAAGGACTCAGAGCGCGATATCCCTGACAACGTTCGGGGCTTTCAGGTCCCGGAATGGGTATGTTATGAACACAACCCAAGTTTCAATGCCGTACAGCCACTAATATTCCAACTTTGTGTTAGTTATATCCGTGAATCTGTACGTGCATCCCCGCCTGCCACGAAGCTCACCAAATGACGTACATTAGCCATACACATGGTGATATCTTTTACCTCGGTTCGCTCGAGACCCGGATCCTCGCAGGCTTCGCAAACGGCCTGAGCGTGATATGCGACATCGTCATTGCTGCTGCGCTTTCCTACTACCTTCACCACAAGAGGACCGGATTCAAAAGGTATGTCTTGTCCGCTTGACGAACATGACGAACTAATTCAAGGTTTATCTTGCGCAGAACTGACTCGAAGATTGACCGGCTGATCATATATTCCATCAACCGGGGGGCCCTTACTGCGTGAGCCTCGAAAACATGTTGAACCTCCTGCATTGTAGTCATCGCTAACCTCGTTTGGAAACCAGTATGTGTCAGGCCGGCCACATGATCACTGTAAGTTTCTTCGCATGCGCAAGGCCAAGTTCCTTAGTACGGTTCGCTGACTCGACGTTACACTAGATTGTCGCTTTGCCAGGGCACTTCATCTTCTTCGTATTTGGTCTCTTGGATGGGAAATGTGCGTGCTTGTCTCTCCGACGTCCCCCCAGGTGCTGCTGAGTCACTAATGATTCACGTTAGTATACTGCAACACGCTCCTCGCAACGTAAGCCATCGTCCGCTGGCGTGATTCCATCCATAACATCGAGTAGGTGCCAACCGATTCATTCGCACAGGCTCAACGCGCAGAAGTCCATGAGTCGAGAGGGAGACAATGTCGTGGAGTTAGGCACGCAAGTGTTCAATCGCTCTGATCTAGGAAACAGGAACCACCCGAGCAATCCGACCTTCGTCGTGGACATCACTACTGAAAAGACGGTGGTTCGTCCGCTCTATTTGTCATCATGGTGCAGTTTGTTGACGGTCTGTTTCAAAGGATGTGGTACGTACGCTGAGCATCGACCATAATGATTAATGATGCATAGGGAGTCCAGCGATAGTGGTATCCTTCTGCATCGAAGTCGTGAACGACTGTAACTGCGGCGGGACAGTTTGCAGGGTCGAGTGGGTAAGGGATAGAATGTCTTGCTTTGGTTCCACAAAAATGTTATATTTATTTGACTGCCGTACTGTGTACAGACTAGACCCGAGTCCGACGGGTTCAAGTTCAGTTACACAAGCCGAGAGGTCAGCGATGACTACGGGTATTGGCCTCGAGTCTGCGTATCATCGTCTGCAGAACCGAAAGCATTCCGGCCACTTACATCTTCCGAATCAGCCTCAGACAGTCCAGGTCTGGAACTTCTCCTCGTATTTGACGCTGCTGAACTGCAAACGACGGTCAGCCGCTGAAATGCTTCATAGAACGAGCTGCATATACACCTCGACTGTGAATCCGGTCATGCTCATCGCCACCGACCGTATGTCACAGCCGAAAGGCCACCTCCTGCAGTCATACGGGAGCGGAAACTGGTAAGCGACGTACGGGATCGCCGAGCACTCCGGGTCCACGACGCCAGGGAGGACCTCCTGGATGTCCTCGACAACTGCCGCCAAGGTCGCCGGCGAGTCCGACTCCGAGTCGCCACACCGAGCAGCGAGAACGCAATGCCTGGCGTGGTGCGCGGCGAGCGGGTTGACCTCAAAGACGTACACCGACGCGCTCTCGTGGTCTGGGCCGTCGAACGCCACCACGGGCAACCGAGAGCCAAATGGGATCAGGTCGATGTGGTACTGGAAGAGCGGGCTCTGCAGCCGCAGGCGGAGGCAGCCATGCGACCCCTAGCCCACCCATGGCACGATTCCGCTGTTCAGATCTGGGCCGTGAGCGTCGAGCGTGGAATGAGAAGGTGGGTGACGTATGTATTCGCCCCCGGGCCTTCGATATGGAGCGTGAGGGCGACCATCGATAGGGACTGGTCGGTGCGGAAGTGCCCCTTGAGCTCCTCTAGCCGGTCACTGGTGTAGGCATAGGGCGACGTGAGGTGTTTCTTGGGTGTTTCCCGGGGTTCTCTAGGGGCAGCTGCAGCGTGCAAATACGACGGCCCTGGATGGAGGTCGGGGAGAAGATGTAGATCCTGAGATTTGGATGCGGCTCGGACACCGGTGGGGAGAGAATCGGGAGGACGAGTAGGTAGGGCTCATCCAGTGGTGACATAGACTGGCGTCTATTCGGTATAATCGATGACGTCTGGGGTTCACGAACGTTCAACGTTCAACCTCGACATATTCGTGCAAGGGAGGCAGCAGTGCGCCGATATCATTTGCCCAGTCTTCCACTTGCACACGTCAACCAAATAGCTGGGAGCAGCTCCCCGTTCGACGCCCAGTTCCCAGATGATAGAGTGTCTGTCGTATACTTAGCCTGGCGTCCAGCGCACACTGTACGGTGTACCGTGTACGTAGTAGAGGGACTCCCCGGTCGGAAAGCGAGGAAAAATAAACTCTTATTAAGTCGAGTCCATTCACAACACCAGCAGGATTCGAACCTGCGCTCCCAAAGGGAAACAGATAAAGCGAGGTCTCCACCAACGCCATAACCACTTGGCTATGGTGTAGCATAGGTCGCACTTCCAAGAGCTCCTGATCAAAACGATGCCAGACCTAGCTTGAAGAAGTCACCGCCTGCATCCGTGTCAGACTCACGAGTGACGGCGACGTCGCTGCTACATGGCGGCAGTAGCCATTCCCAGTACTAGTTCGCCGTTTCGGTGACGGTCTCGCGCCGCCACTGTTTGACCGCGTCTGCGAAGCCGCCGCCGTGGCCTCTGGATCGGAAAGTCCCGAGTCCTCACCATGATACTCCTTGGGTCGGAAGAAGGCACTTGGCATTCAGCGCCAGCGCTTGGCAGACGATGATGAGTTGCAGAGATGGTAGCCCGAGCCTGAGCTTGGAACAGAGTCGCCGCATCTCGCCCGGGCCTGCTACTCATTTCTCCTCTTGTGAGTGTTCTGGATGTCGGGATGGACGGCGTGCCTCTGATATTAAGTGGCTGGCTCGGCGGCCTGGGGACAGTGATACGGATGCGGATGTGGATTCTGCCCCGGTTGTTGGAATGCAGCGACGTCGAGCGGTCCTGCCTTCGAGCATAACCGCATCGAAGCCCTCAAGCTACAAGATCCCAGGGCCAACCCCAGGCGAAGGATGCGCAACGGGCCAAGACGTCGTCCGACGGGAGCATGTGGGTAGAAGGCGCCCCAAGCGAAGAGATGGTCAATTGGAAGGCAGTGCTCCGGGAGACTCGCCTTACACGTCGCGCCTTCTCGAGCTCCCGAAGCTGACATAAACACGAATAAGATACAAGTATCATCAAAGTAGACGATAAATACAGTCTGGGAATGGCGGTATAACGAGCGTAAGATCCCATGAAATGTTACTAGCAGAAACGAATGTCACAGTACCAATAAAGTATCCCAACTCTTACACGCTTTTCTGCAGGCCCGCCCACCGTCCTCCGACACACAAACAGGCCTTACACCTCGTCGCTGTGTGCACGCGCCATGCTCTGTTCGAGTCCGAGTCACTGCCGTCAGTAAGACACAAGACCATGGCAAACATCGAAGAGGACGAACCGCCTTGTCATGGGAGAGGTCGATGACGAAGCTCGGCATGCTGTCAGCCGCCTATGGGATGGGATGGGATGGTCATTCAAGGCAGACAGAACAATGAGTTACGAAGAGGCACTGACGTGGTCCATTCGTCCATTAGCGCTCCGGTTCCCGGTTCGCGACGTCACCGGCGTGTTACCGGATATGCGATCGAGGATTTGCGTTCCCAATTCCACGATGTTGGTCCCCTCTCCCCTCATAGACTTTTGCGCGTTGAGCCTACGTGGAAATGTCAGTCGCCTGCTGGATGTTATCGATAACATGGCGGGAGAACGGCTCACGTGGCGAGGAGCGTGTTGCAGTAGACTGGCGGCGATCGTTAGCGAAATACTCGGAGTGACGAGAGGGGGGCACACATTTAGACTCCAAGAGACCGAACACGAAGAAGTAGGAGTGTCCCGGGAAAGCGGCAATCTAAGGGGACGGGCCAGTCAGCGAGCCGCAGCAAACATTGCACATACACATGAGAACCAACGTACGCTAATCATGTGGCCAGCCTGACATATACTGGTTACAAAAGCAATGTCAGCGATGCGTACGGGTGCTCAATGCACGGTAGTCGGAACTCACGCGGTAAGGATGCCGCGGTTTATGGCGTAGACGATCAGATGGTCGATCATCGAATCAGTCCTGTGCACGGTGGATGTTAGATTATGCTCCTCAAAGAAGATGAAGCAAGACGTACCTCTTGAACCCGGTCCTCTTCGAGTTAAGGTAGTAGCAAAGCGCTAAGACGATGAAGATGTCGCACAACACGCCCAAGCCGCTTGCAAGGCCACCGAGAATCCGGGTCGAGAGGAGATTGAAGTAGGTAATATCGCTGTGAAACCAGCTACAGCATCGTTTGTTTAGCTTCGTGTCCAGCGGAGCTTGTGACAAAATGCACGTACAGACGTACGGACAGTACTGGCACCAGGTTAGAATATAAGTGGCTGTATCACATTGGAATCCGTTTGGGGTGATGACATACCCATCCCGGGTCCTGCAGAGATGGTGAGAAGGTTAGATACCGTGCTCTTAGTCTTTGTACGGTAGACCGACGCACCGAAAGAGCATAGCGCTAGGAGAACCTAACAAGCTCCGTGGTCAAAAATCACCCGATAACGAAGGTGTGGTAAACTTACGATGATGCCCACGAGCAATACATTCCGCTTGCTCACTGTCCAAACGCGTTTGAGCAGTCGTATCCCATAACTATTACCAAGTACGACTTACGAGCCCAAATGCGGTATGCGAAGAACCTGACGGGTTGTGAGAAAGGCCGCTGACAGAATCTGTGACAGGTACATACAACTGTACGAGTGTCGCGATCAGGACCTGGCAGGCATCTATGAGTCTCAAACGTGCAAATCGGTCTGAGGTCGTCGAATGCTTACACTGATCACTTGGAAAAACTGGAAGTGTCGTCAGCATTCCTTCGGGTTGCCCAACGATCCCGTTGGCTAGTACTCACCACCAGTGAGCTGTAATGCAACTATTGTGAGAAAGCCGACGGCGAAATGACCTATAAAGACTCACCGGGGAACGTCGAGAAGTAAGAGCGGTTGTCCAAAATCGGTTACGACGTATTCGTAAAGGACTTGAACCGTCAGAGCCAATGAGACAGTGTCGAGGATGCTGCGTCGTACTGTCGTAAAACATGCGAAGCGTATGCCCTTGACGGAAGTACGTACAACAGGATTGCAACCTTCACAACCGACATCAGCTTATGTTCTTCAGATGTAAGCTGCCCTACTACTCACGAAGGATCTTATCACGACATGGGTATTATCTTCCCTGCTTTTCCGGAAGTAAATGTAAGCTTGCAAGATGGAGACGCCGTATACACTGCAACGCGAGACCGTCAGGCTAAGATGTGTCGGTACAATGTAGGATGGGGCGCACCATGTCGAGAAGACCGTGCCAAGCACCAAGCACGAAAGGGCTTCCTTGAGGGCGGAAACTAGAGCGGCTTGAGCTGCGGCGGAAGCCATGAGAGATGAGGAGTGGGGTTCGAGATGGCCGAGGCGGTAATTGTCAGGCAAAGGAGCTTATATGTCAATCTGGGCGCATTCGCCAACATTTTCCACGCTGCGCAAGGCGCCGTGGGCCAGCTTGGGCCATCGTCCCTGTAAACAGCGCTGATGTATATCGGGAAGTTCGGGTGGGGCAGTGACCGTTGACGGAAACATTGCCCCGGCCGGTGTTATCAAGTGTTGGAGATCGGCATGTTCAAAAACCGGCTGAGAGTCATCGTGGAGTGGATCAGGTGAGATTGAGATTTACGGGCGTCGGAGGTCTTGGACCACGTTAATGCCGCCTAGTTCCGTTCATCCGATCCGCCTGCAGCTGGGGATCTCAGCGAATAAGTATTAACGCTTGCAAGCGAAGCGCAGCAGATGAGGAGGGATCTCCGGCCGCTTAGCCAGATTCGACTTACTTGTCTTCCCTTTCGCCTCACAAGGCTCGAGCGTAGTGGACGTGGACAAGAGATGGGTAAAGAACTTGAAAGTGAGGGCGATGGGCAATTTCAAGCCGGGCTGTGCACGGTCAGGCGCGCCACAGGGTAGGCGCTAGTGTTTCCAAAACAGGACGATTTTCGTTTCAACCGAGTTTACGCCGCGGTTCACGGCTTTCCTCCCACCTTCATCTCCTGACACTAGGCAGCCTGGCTATGGCACGTTTAGGGACTGCCCCTCGTTCCTCTTCGTCGAACCAGCGCATACACGTGAGGTTTTAGCCTTCGGATTGAACATCGGTCACTATAAGCGGAGACTTGACTCCGAGTCGAGGCTGAAGCCCGACCCGGCCGGACTCGGATGTGTTTCAGTTTCAATTGGTAAGCCTGAACAGTACTAGCCCCTTCTGCGCTCCGGAAAACCTCTGAACCAGGTCGGGGCTCTTGGACTATTGAGCCGGGTTCCCCAAGCTGTTCTCCAACTCTCACGCCTACTGTATTGCATGATAAGTAAATGATGCAACAGCTCCCTTGCGCGCGCATCATGGAATGATGAACTTTGTTTCCTATACATTGAAAGAATACAGTAGGTCTGTCCGGTTCGGTATTACCATTAACAGCCTGCTGACGGGCGCATTAGTATGTACTGCCTTCAGGACTTCGGCATATTGGTAGCCGCGCCCTGCGTCAACAACCCACGATGGCTTCTGCGTTCTCTCATTGGAAGCAAACGACATGGCCTGTGCTGGCACAGTTGTGGCCACCTGCCACGAAGTTCAACGTCGACCAGATACCGGACCTCACTGGCCGGATTGCCATCGTGACAGGTATGGACAACACCCTGATTGCAGAGCTTCCTTCACTCACCTAGTCGTCAAGGCGGAAACAGCGGATGTGGGTACGAGACTATCAAGGTGAGTCCTCCGCCCTGCTCTCCGTTGGTGAGTGTCTGACCGCTCGTAGGTGTTGTTGCAACACAACGCCAAAGTCTACCTCGCGGCGCGGAGTAAGCAAAACGCGGACGCCGCCATCGCTTCCCTGAAAGAAGAGACGGGACAGGAGCCCGTCTTCTTGGAGGTCAACCTCGCCAGCCTGGCGTCGGTCAAGAAGGCGGCCGAAGAGTTCCTCAGCAAAGAGCCGGAGCTCCACATCCTCTTTTGCAATGCGTAAGTCCCATTGTATTGCGTCCGTCGAGCGTGTCAGGGGATTCATATCCGCAATGCGCGGCATAGAGGACTCCTGACTCCACCCATCGACCAGCTCACGGAAGACGGGTACGACCTCCAGTGGGGAACGACCGTCGTCGGCCACTTCTACTTCACAGAGCTCCTCATGTCCGCGTTGTTTGCAGGGGCGAAGACGTCCCCAGACCATCACGCCAGAGTGGTCACCACGGCGTCTATGGCCGCATACATGCAAACCCTCGAATACGACACGTTCAGAGACGGTCCCGCACGGAGAACGTTCGGCACGGTCAAACTGTACAATCAGAGCAAGCACGTCAGTACTACATCCAACGTTCCCGTCCCTTTCACTGCGTGGGAGCTTGCTGCTGATGGGCTGTCCGAACGGGGCACTTAGGGCAACGCCATTCTCGCACGTCAGATCGCGAAGAGGTATGCCGACCGAGGCATCGTCTCAATATCTGTCAATCCAGGCAAGTTCGATCAGCTCCGCCCTCCGCCCGTCATGCTTCGCCATTGACTTTCTCATGCTGTAGGGAATTTCAGAACGAACCTCACTCGCTACACCCCAGGCCTCATCAAGAAGTTTCTGGTGAGAGGTTCAGGCACACCCCTGGTTCTTCGAGGCGCGGCTTACGATGTTATCGTGTCATCAGAGTGCGACCGTCTTGTACCCCGCACCGTATGGTGCGCTCACCCCGCTGTTCGCCGGCACGATGCCAGAAGCATTGAACTACAACGGCGAGGTACGTTCGGATGTGCTTCGGCATTCTTCAGCATTCTTCATCACGGATGTGTACTACAGTTCATGATCCCGTGGGCACGGCTGGGAAGATGTCGCCCGGAGGTGTACGACGACGAAGTCGGGAACAAGTTGTGGAGTTGGCTTGATGGCGAGGTGAAGGCGTTTGAAGCTTCGCGGGATGGCAGGTAGTAGTAGTACGCGTCTCTGGTAAGTGGGATGTTCAGATGTGCGTTCCTATGGGGACTCTGCTGACGGACGTCGCAGAGGCTGTATGATCGAGACGGGCAATAAGTATAGGGCGGTGTGGAAAAAGCAACTGGCCTCCGGAAGGTCGTCCCATGGGTGGTTCTATCTATTACTCGGGCAGAACCTTCACAGACGTGATGAACTTCGAGGTAATGTGCCTGCAGGCCCTGAGATATGGGACGCGTGAGGGCTCCACAGGAGCAGATGGATATCGCTTCGGCGTGTCCGAGCAGGTGAGATACATGCCCTACTGTTTGGGGTGGACTTCTATTGAAAGTGTTTATGCTACATGGCCATCCAGTGCGCATATATTACGATGTAAGGGAGGAGCACATGCGCCTTCACGACCCGGGGACCGGGCCGAGTGCGACCGTCCGCGTCCGACGAGCACAACCCGACAAAGTACGCAATGAACAATGAACCGAGTTACGGTTGGCAACATACCCATGTTTGGCTGTTCCGTTTCCTCGTCCGTCGGCGAACTTGAGCGACCTTCAGAAGATCAGGTGTATATCGGTCCCGAAGCCGTCCAGTGTGTGGTTTACACTGCGTGCGTTCACCTCCTGCTCGACACATCCAACCGTTGATTAACCGATCACCTTCCACGCCCTCGTCGCACTAGCCTACTAATGTCAACGGACCTCCACGCACTCACACCACGATCATTGAGAACGGACTCGGCGATATCCTTCTCCTCTTTATCCTCTCTGACGTCTCCGCGAACCATTGGTCCTGGCTCGTCTACAAGCAACATCCGTCTTGGCGCACCAGAGGTGTCCATATGGTTTCACCAGTAGGCAGTCGAAGTGAGTACTCCGTGCGCGCCACCTTAGGTCCTACATACTGAGGTCAGGGGTGCCATGTGGCCAAGTCCCATGTTAAACGAAGCGGGAGTGGTGCTAGAGAAAGTCCGGTGCGTAGGACTACTCATCGGATGCAGTGATTGCTCTGCAGGCTTCTTACTGGCGGTTGCCGCACCCATGAACCGTCGGTGGACACCTCGTCTGTTTGTTCCAATTCGGTAAGTTCACAATTGTATAGAAAGCTACGGATTCTCAACCCGATGTGTCCTTCATTTGCGTTCGATCCGCGCGCAGGCCTTGTAGCGTTTTGCGTCTTGGTGCGGTTCTGCGAGCGAGTTCCGACTCGAAAGGGGCCGAAACCATTAGGATCAGGCGCGGATCTCCTTGTCCGGTGTGGCTTCTGTGCCCGAGTCCCAATCAAACGGAATTTCGCAGGAATATGGGAAGGATCCGCGCTGCATGTGAGTATAAGAACGGTTGCGGCGCCCTTGAGCAAAAGCTTGTCAAGCTAACCGCCACATCCTCACAGACCTCCACACGTGGTCCTGCTGTCGACTCCGCGGAAGGCGGCGAGTCGGAAAATGGTTCTGCGCGCTGCAGGCAGCGAGTTATATTTCACAGGCTCTCCTTACTAGCAGGCACCGAGAATCTTCAATGACGGTGGCCGACTGCGCATTCAGCCGTACCAAAAAAGATACTACGGTACGTTTGCTTGACCCATGTTCTTCGATACTTAGGTCACGTATTCTAGTCTCAATGAACGCTGCAGCAGACAGGTCTGCAGCGTTCACTCTTCCCGGTATTCTAGCCACCGGACTAATGCAGTCCACCCTCGGTATGGCATCGGAGCTGCTCCTCGTAGGTCAGTGATACAGTTCCTGTCTCGGTTTAATGGTGGTCTGATATCCACTTTTGTGTCGGTGTTCATTCCTCTCAGTGCGCTACTAGACGCAATTCCACCGAATCGGGGCGCATCGGTTCCAACCCGAAGGCTTTCCAAAGGTAACAGCGATGCCGGAAAACAGTCCATCGCTATATTGGCATAGGGCGATCGTCTATTCATGTGCGTTAACAATGGCGCATATCCGAGCAAGGGTATCCATCAGGGGCATAAGTATGCCTCAAAATTGTGGCTGTAAACGTTAACGCTGTGTAAACAGGCCGGCCCCACAAGAGGCCACCTCTCGAGTCCGGTGTGTGTGAGCGAGCAGTTCGTGCGCATCATAGGAAGCAAGTAGGGCACCCCAATTCCAGTCCAGCCTTGAAACTACGGTGCTGGAACCCCTACCCAGGCCGGTGAATTTCGGACTGTGGTCGGGCATACCCGGGGCATGTTTGACACGTGCAGCGATACAACGCCAGCAAGTTTCTGATAGGTTATGGGAAGAACCGGAACTTCAATCGCCATGTACACCCACCAGACACATCCATTCCGTACACCACATACTCGAGTGCGTGCTTCCTTACCAGCCGAGATAGAACACGGCTGTTCCATATGGAACAGGCCTGTTCAGTCCGGTCGTGCGCGGAATATAACTGACGCTCAATATACTAGGGGGAAGGAATTCAGTCGCTCAGGCGTTCCTTCCCGTACACATGGATCAACCGCTTGTTCCTGATGTGCTGCTGTCCCTGGCAAGTCTCGGCCTCTTATCAGGAGAGCGCCGAGTGGAGAAAGCCCACCGGAGGGGAGAAGGCGGGAAAGATTTCGACACTAAGGCCGCGAACCCGCACTGAAACGACGCACCTCAAGAAGTTCATTGACCATTCTTGCGCTCGAGCGCGAGCTGTTGTTTTAAAAGGCACTGTAACTCGCGTTCAAGTTCCCCCACTCTCCCTGCCAGAGACCCAGTCTCCACCGCGTCCTATCCATGGTCGTCGCTCGCAGCTCTCTGCTTCCCCTTCTCCTCGCACTCCCGGGCCTCTTCAACACGGCACATACAACAGCAGTCGCCGACCTCCTCGACGCAGCGTCCCCTTCCTCGTTATCCTCTGCCTTCCACCGTCTCAATGTCACTGTCGGAGGCAGGCTTCACACCGCGGTACCATTCGAGAACGCTTGCTTTTCTATCATCGAAGGCCAGCATGTCAATGTCTCTGCGGCTGCATGCGCAGCCCTCCAGGCCAACTACACAAATCCTCTTTACCGGGTCGACCACTTCGGGGCGTACATGACTGTCCGTTCCTTCTCCCGCTTGCTCAGAACACGGATGTTCCCTCACCTGTGCTATCTCCGCAGCCACAATGGGAAACATGCCAATCCTCGAAGGTGACTGATGGATGCCTGCTCGACTCGAGCAACGTGAGCAACCCTTTGGCGTTCGAGGGTGTGAACTGCCGTTTGGGCAACGTCCCACCATATTATGTAAGTACATCCGACTGGTGTTCACTTTATCATTGACTGTATACGCGCTTTCAGATCAATATTCGCTCCGCAACGGATGTGCAAGCCGCGCTGGCATTTTCGAACTCGACCGGCGTCCGGTTATCGGTCAAGAACAAGGGTCACGATTTCAAGGGCCGTTCCGGCGGCCGGAGTACCCTCTCTCTTTTGGTGAGTATAGGTTCATCAGAACGGATACTTCTCTGACAGGTGCCGTGACGTAACCGGGTTCGGGCACCTAGACCACAGAACTACGAAATGTGCGTATGCCTGCGGACAACCTCGGCGGCGCATGCTGATACTCTGAGCATCATCCCTGCAGACATCCCACAACGCCCAGTTTCGGCCAGCAGGTTGCTCGGAGAACACGACGTACAACGCCATAACGACCGGAGTAAGTTGGCACGAATTACAGCTGCGGCTGTATTGTTGTTGACCCTTGGATTCAGGCAGGTGTCCTTACGCAGGACCTCTACGAGTTCGCCGACAGCGTCAACCGCACTATCGTCGCCGGGTACCACCAGACCGTCGGCTTCTCCGGTGGATACCTCCTCGTGCGTCTCTCCCTCCCCACATGGAGCCGGGCCCAATTGTCGTCCATGCTAATAGCATACACATGTAGGGTGGCGGACACAGCATCCTCTCGCCGGTGTACGGACTCGCCGTTGATCGGGTGGTAGGTCCTGGTCGCACATCTACGCTGCGCTTGCTTATCCATTGACATCTAACCCCTCTGCTGCGCGTGATGCGCAACCGGCAGGTCCAAATGACGGTCGTTACCCCAGATGGTGTCTACCGCATCGCGAACGAGTGCCAGAACCAGGACCTGTTCTTCGCGCTCCGCGGCGGAGGCGGGTCCGCGTTCGGCGTCGTCCTCGAGTCCACACACCGGACCGAGCCCAAGTTCGCCTTCCAGGTGTGAGTTTCATACAGCCTCGAGCTCGCGTTCAAGGTGATGTGGAGTCGCTGACCGAGGTGTACTTATGTGGGTAGGGCTGTCCTCAGGTTCACCCCAACGGGGACTGACCTTGCTGACTGGTATGCCCTGACGGTCAACAACTCCCTCAAATGGGCGAACGATGGCTGGGGCGGACACATTGCGGTACGCTTGCCCCTCATTCGTTGCCCGCGTCGTCCGCATATTATTGTACTCATTCGACGCATATACACGCACCATGATGCAGGGCCCAACGCTGATCTACGTCAACCCGCTCCTGAACACCACCGCCGCGCGCACGTCAATGCAGCCTGTCATCGACTTCGTGACGGCACGCAACGGCTCGGCGACCGTCGAAGAGCTCCCGTCGTGGCTTGCGTTCTTTGAGAAATACGTTCCGTCCGCCGAGGTGGTACGTCGTCCCCTCCCTCCGTCTTTCCTTCAAAGGACGATCGCATCTGACCCCTTTACGCGGATCCCCCACTTGAAACAGGCGGTCGGCGTCGAGTTCTCCACCGGTTCGCGGCTCCTCCCCAGCCGCCTCTTCGCGACGGCGTCCGGGCGCGCACAGCTGAGCGCGCTCATCAACGAGACGCTCGCGGACGCGGACGCGAGCCTGTACATCGTCGCGGGCACGCCCTGGCTGTACAAGCCGGTGCCCGGCGCTGCGGGTGCGACGGCGACGACGCCCGCGTGGCGGGATGCGGTGTGGCACCTGGAGGTCGATTTGCCGATCAGGTACAACGACACGCTGGTGGAGAGGGCGGACGGGTACCGGGCGGTGAGCAAGCATACGCAGAGGTTCAGGGACCTCGCGCCGGAGAGCGGGGCGTACTTTGTGAGTGGCGGTCTAAGCTAGTCGGGCAAGTTGGGTGGGAGCTGACGGGGCGCCATTTAGAACGAAGGCGATGTGTACGAGCCGGACCACGAGGTGGCGCATTGGGGCGCGGAGAATTACGAGAAGCTCCTCGCTGTCAAGCAGAGATAGTGAGTGCTATGGACGCTACTCTCTTTGGTGTTGCGGCTGCATCGGTTCCTTGACGGAGGCTGATCACTCGCTCTCTTAGTGACCCTGACCACCTTCTCGACTGTTGGCAGTGCGGTGAGTATCTCGTGTATCTGCCTTGTGCACGAACATTCCGTTGATTTGACCCTGACAGTTGGGTGGAAGGGCGAGGACGACCACCTCCTCTACCAGTGTTACATCAAGCTATAGCTGCGGCTTCGATCGTACCGTTGGGGGATGAACATAATTCTGAACTCAATTCCTCTGCTCTCACTTGTAACCTCCATTCGTCCTAAGTCCTTGCCGGATCACTCTCCACCGACATCGCGGAGAATAGAGACCTGCGCTCGTTTGTTTAGATCTTATTCCATGTCACGTTCACGCCCGCGCACCAGACATTCTCAGCCGTTCCTGTACTATTCCCGGGCCCAGCTGCAGCCATCGAACCTTGTAAGTGTATGCAATAGGCTATGATCCGTCGGAGTCAATGCTTCATCTGAGCGCCCCGCAGGGTCCTCACCGATACTTGCGGTATGATATTAGTGGACAAGACGACACCGCTCAACCACAGTGTCGCGATCTCGCCTGACGGCAGGGTGCTGTGCTGTGCCAGAGCGAAGGATGGGACGGTGTTCTTTCGTCGAATGTGCGACCTCGTTCCTGCGGACTAATCTCGATAGAATTGTCTTGATCTGGCTTCCATCTTCACGATACTTCTGTTTTCGGTGTTTGGATTGGATAGCTCAAGTGTACCATCAGCGCAGCGCGACTCCTTCATTGATCAGGCTTGTACCCCAGGTTGCAATATGCAGGAGACGGAAGGTGGGATCGTCGCCTTTTCTACTCGTTTCTATCGTCGAGGGCGCGACGATGTTCGTTTGTGTCCCAGTACGCCGTGGTGTGGTTCTTCATGGTCTGCGGCATGGTCAAGGACATCTTCGCTTGAACCACCAGTGCTGCACCTATGTTCTGACGTCTGCCATCGTGCTCGCGTCCTTCACGATGGCCCACTCCTTCCGCGGGAAAAACATCGGGTCGACGTTTGCGTTGGTTCCATGGACGCCGAGGGCGCTCGGGGGAGGGTTTGGACTTCGGCGCGAGCCAGATAGAACCACACCCGGCAGCATTGCGGGGGTGGTGACAGGAAGGCTGGCCGGCCATGCGTACGTCCTCGCTCGCGCTCTCAGCCTCGTCCTCGCGCGTCCCCAGTCGGGTTTCGCGCGCGAGCTCGATAGTGACCATGTGGACGTTGCTATAGAAAGGAATGTCGGCAAAGAAGGGAGGGACATCAAGCCTGCTTGGGATGAAGAGCTGCTGCCAACACACGCGTGTGCCAATAGCATGTCACAGCAGGAATATGGAGTCGCAAAAAGGAACACACACTTACCTTCACGGGAGCAGTGAACATATCCCAGAGTACCTCGATCAAAAGCTTTCCGCAACTGTCGTTGCTTGTGTCCCGCCTTTCAACGCGGCGAAGCTCCGCCGACCGCGCTATCAGCCTGCTGCACCGCTACCAGGTGAACGTGTGCCCTCGGACCGATGACAGGAGGCACGCGGACCCTCCTGAATTTCCATGGATTTCGAAACAATGCGCCAGATTTGCGGCAGCACTAACATCGATCCATCTAATCGACCTGCAATCGCGAAGGGGGAGGGCGCAAGTCACGACCAGATGGACCAACGACGTTCACGAGTAGCATACAGACTAGAAATATTCGGTTCAATAGAGTACATGGTCGCCGTGATGACATCCAAACCCGATGGATACATAGCTTGCGAGTGCGAGAGAGAGAGAGAGAGCAGGAGCTGTGGTCGGTTACTCGAGCTTCTCCAGTTGTTCCAGTCTTGCTAATACGACGTCTTTGCTTGTCTCTTCGATCTCTCCAGCCAGAAAGACCTCGTCCAGGATGGCGTACACCTGTCCAAGGTTCACTTGACGCAAACAAGGATGTAGATATAGGACTATACCTTGTAGAAGTTGAACACCAAATCGAGCTCACAGACGTTATCGAAGAACGAGTCTGGAGAGGGAATGGCTGGTGAGGAACCAAAAACCAGCAGCCATCTGTCGCAGCACAGATGACACGACGTACCGAGCACCTCGACGAACAGGTGAATCGCCTCCAGGTATGCAAGTTCGTTGTCGTTCGCATCCACGCAGATGCAGAAGAACAGGCCAGCGTAGCGGCGGTACACGACCTTGTGGTTGCGGAACTGCGACGACGAAATGGGTATACGCCTCTCCAACCGCACATACAGTCCCTCACGCACCTCGACGAAGTTCGACTGGTATTTCTGGTCCCTGGGCGCGACTAACCGGTGCACCTCTCCCCTCAGCCGCACCTAGAGTATCCACGTCCACCCATCGTTAGAGCCCGGTCTTGGTTGTGCCTCGAGTATGGAAGGACGGCGGACCTTCTCCTCGTCATCGTAAGGGACGTACCATTTGGACAGTCGTGTCTTTCCTTGACGGTTCTTGTGTCTGGTCAGCTCCGCGAGACAGTACGAATCTCGACTCTGAGCGCGGACTCACTTGCACGAGGATAAAACGGATCATGGTAGTGGTTTGGCAACGTTCACAAGGAAAGTGAGGTCGACAGCGTATGGACACTGTATGGACTCATGGATGGCGGCAGGATGGAAGAGACAGCGTCGAGGTAAGATGGCCAACATTGAGTCCAGACTCCGGCTAACTGTTAGTCCGATATGGTGTAGTGGCTAACATTATCGCCTCTCACGCGATAGCCCGGGGTTCGATTCCCCGTGTCGGAATAATAGGGTGGTGAATTGACCTTTTACTTGTTCGTCAGTGTCAGTCACCTCTTTTTTTTTTTTTTTTTGAAACTGCACCTTCGTTGACATCCACAATGGAAAAAAGAATACGGGCGCCAGACATGCTTCGCATAGCAAGTACACATTGGTACGCCCATGGTTACATGCTTCGCAAAATCCTACTCGATTTACAACCCGTCCTTTTTCAGGTTTTCCGACCATGACGCGTACTTCTCCACATCGGCAGTCAGCCTAGCAATTTTCTGTTTGAGGTACGTATGGGCGGTTTCTCCAAGCAGGAGACATAGTGGAGGATGTGGCTCCGACGCGAGCCTGTAGATCACCTCTACTGCCTTGTTGACATCTCCTGGGGGAGCCCATCCGTTGCGCATGCGGGTAGCCGGAAGGTCGGGGTTGCTGTACGCCGGGTGCGACGGCGCCCAGGTCGTCTTCGCCTGGCCCTCGGTATGGAAGCCGGCCGGATTGATGAGCGTGACCTGTCAATTCGTTTGAGTTGAACGGCGGTACATGGTAGGCGAATATCAGCAGGGACGTACTTTCCATGATGAGTCGAGCTCAGAGGCCAGAGATCCAGTGAGGCCCTCGAGCGCTGCATCCACCAGGGCAAGCATCAGCAACGAACGACCACGAATGCACGCAAGAATCCCTGTCGTACCGTGCTTGGATGCGGAATAGTAGAAAAGTCCAGGTCCGCCAATGAGACCCGTGATCGACGAAACCTGGAATAAACGTCCCCCGAAGGGGTTGTTCACCTCCCTGAAGAACCGGACCGCCTCGCTCGTCACCTTTGCCGCGCCCCAGAAGTTCGTCTCGAACAGCTCGCGCACCGGTCCCTCCTCGTGCGCCTCGACCTCGCCCATGACCGCGATCACGGCGTTGTTCACGACGACGTCGATGCGGCCGAACGTGTCCTTCGCCTTCGCGAAGGCGTCGGTGATGTCCTGCGGCTGGGTGACGTCAAGCTTGACGACGAGCAGGTGGTCGGAGGGGTATTGGGCGGCGAGTTCCGCGAGGGTCTCGGGGCGACGGGCGGTAGCGATGGCGATCTCGCCCTTCTTGAGGACGAGCTCTGCGAGGCGGCGTCCGAGGCCGGTGGACGCGCCGGTGACTGCGAGATTGAAGTGTCAGTCTTTGGGTCGAACGTGGAACAGAGGGGGCATGTTACGTGACTTACTGAACCACTGGACTCTAGGAGACGACATTGGAGGGGGCCGGGATCAACTACAGTGGCGATATCGATGAAGGCGCTTAGTGGAATTTGCAAGCTTGAATTTGAGGTGCTTTGCCGCCCTCTCAGGACGAACTCCGCCCGACCTTGACTTCGTCTGGCGTTCATGGGTATCAGACGGCGAGTGTGACACTGCAATCACCCTAGACCACCAAGTGAGTCCAACAGTATTTCAATGTTCCATGACTCGTCGCAAACAGTACTGTGTGTTACACGAGGACAAGCGTGGGCAACTTGAAGTCGGATGAGTAGAACAAGGACCCTGTCTAACTTTCAGCTTTTGCCCACACGCAAATAAACGTTGTCAGCTTGTATTCCGACTCGCGATCATCCCAATCGCACATACCATGCGACTCTCACGTGAGCCTCGCAGCCTGGCATTCGAATTCGTGAGCATTCATTCCTCCAGGCCCTCGGACCATGCTTCGTAGGCGTCGATATCCGCGCTCAGGGCCGCGATTTTCTTCCTCGCAGCGTCTATGGCGTCCTTCCCCACCACGAAGTGCAGAGGGGGGTTCGGCACGCACGCAATCTTGTAGAACGCCTCCGCGCTCCGTTTCGCGTCCTTCCAAGCCACGATCTTGTCCAATCCGACCCTACGGATGTGCGTGGTTGGGAGGTCCGGGTTTTGGTACGCGGGATGCTTGGGCGACCAGGTGGCCTTCTGGACGACTTCGGTGCGGATCCATCCGGGCTCGATGTTCGTCACCTAGTTTGGCGACGGAATGGTAAGCTTCGCGACCAGAACCGTACACGAACCGTATCCCACTTTAATATTCCATGCGGGGTCCAGCTCCGCTGCGAGCGTTTCGGATGCTCCCTCCAGCGCTACCGACAAAAGGACGGCGTTAATACGGCGGTAACGAATGCACCGTGGCAAAGAAACGACATACCGAACTTGGACGCGGAATAGAAGGAGCACCCGGGCTGCCCGACGAGTCCTAGGTACGACGACATCTGGAGCAGCCGCCCACCTACCCCGGCTGGATTCGTCTCGCGGAAGCACTTCACGGCCTCCTTCGTGACCCTTATGGCGCCCCAGAAGTTCGTCTCAAGCAAGGCGCGGGCCTTTGGCTCCTCTGTTCCCTCCAGCTCCCCGACATCCCCAAAGCCTGCGTTGTTGAAGACGACGTCGATGCGTCCGAACGCGCGTTTCGCTTCGGTGAAGGCGTTGACGACTTGGTCTTGCTGAGTGACGTCAAGCTGCAGAACGAGGAGGCGTTCCTTGGGATGTCGCTGTGCGAGATCGTCCAGGGTACTCGGTCGACGGGCAGTAGCGATGACGATCTCGCCCTTCTCGAGGGCGATCTCGGCGACGGCGCGTCCCAAGCCTGTGGAAGTGCCTGTGACTGAAAGAGGGATGATGAGACACCGCGAATGCAAGTTGACGGAGACATACTGAACCAGACCCTGGGAGTGAAACCAGACATGATTGTTGATGGGATGGAGGAGAGTTCGCGTCCTGTGTATAGCTCACTTTATGTAGTTTGGTTCCCCTCGCCCCGCCTATATATTGGGAAATGACGCTCTGATCAGAGAGGGATCGCAAAGACTCAACGTGTCAATTGCCGGTGCTTACCATTGCCGATGGACTGGATTCCAGTGGACCTATTCCACTAGGACCGATGACCAATGCCGAGGGTGGACTGCGTTGGCTTGGTGGCGTCGCGTCCAGCGCCCCGAGAGGACTCGGAGTGAATCCCGCTGACAATTTTTCTGCAGCGTTTATAAATGGATGTCATGCCACCATAAAGCCAATACGAGAATTGGATCACCCACCTGCGAGGAGCCCGTGTGCCTGACGAGACTGGTTTTCTCGAATGCGATGACAGAGCGATAGTCGTCGATAAGACTTGCGTATGGAGAAGACACGGAAAAAAATTGCGGTGTCGGTATGTGATGGAATTAGTGCGGTGCGATACAGTATGCTTTCTACAAGATACAGGAATGCCGCGAGCAAATGAGAGGGTTGTCAAAAATGGTAGTAACATGGAGTGGGAAGGAGGCCACAGCGTCGCGGTGCTAGGGATACATCAAGGGAAGCAGAGGATTCAGTCTTCAGAAAGGAATGTGATGCATATCGGATTGTCCTGAAAGAAGCAGACGTCAGTAGGAGAAAGAAGCCTAATAGCACACTCACGTTCAGGACATCAAGTTCATCGACATCAGAATTCACGCCAGAGATTATCAGTCACCGCGTCTTCATCGTACACCACCGTGTGGTCCACCACCTTCACGAGGTACCTCTCGAATTCGTAAACGAAAACCACCGTGGAGACCGAGGGGCAGTAGAGGAGGAGCTCGAACGTCAGCGCCCGGAGTGCCCCAAAGTGCGTCGGCGGAGGATCCCAATCCGACACGTCCACCTCGAGACACCGAAGGTGACGCAATCGCATCAGCATCCCGTAGAACTCTAATCGCTGACGGTCTCATCAGCAGAGCATTCGACCAGTCGAGTGAACGCATCCTGACCTACCTGTCGACCATCCACCGGGAAGACGAGCGTGCCGACGTACCGGAGGTCCGAGCAAAAGGTCCCGTCAGAAGTGAGGGCCGACAGCAGCTCCAGAGTGAAATCGGGGGTATACGACGAGTCTGCGATGTCCAGCGCGCGGAGCCGCTTCCGCGAACGCCGCAGCGCAACGACGATCGCACGCAGCTCTTCGCGCTTCTCCTCGAGCTTGCTGTGCGTGAAACACGTTTTGACGCGGACCACGGGGCGGCCCGGGACCAGAGAGACGGCGGCTTCGGAGAAGGTGCATTCGAGAATGGCGAGCTTCGGCAGGAAGGCCGCGCTTGATGGGAGGATGGGCGGCGCCATCTCTTCGGGAGTGGGCTCGCGGTAGTCCGCGAGGAACAGGTTGCAGAGGCGCGATTGGGCAGAGAGGAAGGCGGCGAGGTGGTCGTCCCAAAAGAGATCGGAGTGGAACGTTTTGAGTTGGAACGTGCACCCGTCGAGGATCCATGCCTTGTCGGGCTGATCTCCGTTGGTGAAATAGAGATTGAGGAATCGGAGGCGTGTGATGCGCAAGAGAGCTTGGTGGAGGATCTCCCAGTAGTCACCCTCCGGCTCGAACTCCGATTCATCCTCATCCTCGTCCTCGTCCTCGTTTTCCCCTTCTTCTCCGTAGACAGAGAGGGCAACGACGAGAATGGCCACACGGGGGGTGCCACGGAGGACATCGCAAACAGAGATTGTTCTGTCGGGTCCCCTGAGATCGAGCGTGTTGTATATTGCCCGTTCAGCCGCGGTTTGAAATTGTTTGGAAACTGTACAGAGGGCAACCAGAGTCGATCTTGAGCCAGCGGCATATTTGGCGATAAGGCTACATGCGTCGGGAGGCAAGGCCATGGACACGAAGACGCGGCCTATGTCGCCGTTAAGACAACCTCTAGACCGCGCAGCTCTCGATGGCCCTAGTTAGGCTGTGTGGGAATGCAGAAGGCTGCAGAAGAGAGCATATCAATGTACGTCAACGCACTTCATCACGAACACTCCTACCTTTTTCAAGATGTCAGGATGATGTGGGCCTCGTCAATATCGTGCAGAATCTGTATTGTTTTAGCTGGGAGTTCCGAAGAATCGTGGAAGCGACCTGCCGTAAAGTAGGCCCGAAGTCGGCCGCAGTACGCTCGCATGTAAAACGTATGTCAAACGTGATTCACGGCCACAAAACACGTTAAGGTTTCAAGTGGAGTATGGCCTATATATATGGAGCGATGCCGAACAGATTGCACTCGTCAGCAGTCGCGGGCATCGTGCACGGCAATGAAGTCATACCTCTCCTGCACAGCGAGCCACCGTCCGGAGTATCTGTCGGAAGAACGGGGAGCAGCGGCTCCGCGTCTCGTCTGAGCACAGTGGCAGCGATATCGGCCAAGGGGGTCGCGAGATGTGGCCACAACGAAGACCCTGAATGCGCCTTTTATTCATTGTGTGGTGCCGTGGCCGGCCTATCAGATCGAGGGAGACGGCGAGTCGGACATCTGGAGTTATACCGGCCGGTCAGTTACATCACTATGCTTGTTGGGGTGGTACAGTGCGAACTCACGGAACGGAAGTGTGGCTCGACGTGCGTTCATGCTGCCCGACTAGAACTCGCGTTCCCTTCCCCTTCGGCGAAGTGGAAGGTACATCTCTGCCGGACTCTTTCGTCTATTCTGGGGATCGAATGTGGGGGCATGTGAGCCTCGTGGCTCTCGCGTGCGCTCGGACTGCTCGGTGCACCCGGTCAGCCCGGCTGCAGTTGGAGACGCAGTTGTGTGCCTGGAAACTCACATTCTGTATTTCTTGCAAGTCCGTTGCTATGCACATACGAATGTCAGTACGCATAGAAATTCTGCGATGCGTCACAAACACATCTGCGCTCCGAGAAAAAATTCCCAGATGATCTCGAAGTAGGACGGAGCACCGATGGCGGCAAACCTTCTCATCTCGTAACTGGACGCCGTCGGCCGCCAGACCAAAGCATGGGAAACTACGAGCGTATCCCTTCTTACAGATACCGAGGACTTCATAAGCGATTCTGCGGCGTTCGCCGCAAGCTGGAAGTTTCTCCGGGGAGGCGATCTGGAAGCGCCTCGTCTACGATTTCGGCTCCGGCGTAAAGGCAGCGAGGGTAGTAAAGGGACATGTCGCATGCAAAAACGAGCCTCACGAGGCAACTCGGATGCAAGTACCGGGACCTAAGCATCCAAGGTAACCAAAGGGAACATGGGAGTAGGTAAGCGAACGTACCGAAGTATCTCCTTTGGCAGGGCTAGACGCGCAGTCGGTGATTCTCTCGCATACTTAAAGAGACGTGGACATGCCGACAATACGAAAAGTCTTCAATGAGAGGCGCACTGTCATCTGAAGATTCTCCATGCCTACTAGAAGATGGAAAGCCTGTGGGATCTAGCTTCTATGCTTGTGCGCGGAATCCGTTTCCGACTCCCATGTGTAAGGTGAGATCCCGCATCTTCGGGAGAGCTTGAAGTGAGTTCGTGCTCCGCCCCCTTCCAAGGAGTGGACAGCAGGGCCACGTGTGAGGCTCTATATGGATGCGGTAGTTGGCTTGACAAGGTCTTGCTTAAGGCCGTCGCAGCCAGTCTTTTTTACACCCACGTGGAGCGCGGGCGTACCTCGATCCTTCCCATATTCCTGCGAGATTCCGTTCGATTGGGGGCCGAGCATAGAAGCCACGCCGAATAAGGATATCTGCGTCTAATGTCAATGCTTTCGGCCTCATTCGAGTCCGAACTCGCTCGCAAAATCGCACCAGGATGCGAGATGCCAAAGGACCTGCGCACGCATTCAATGCGGATGAAAAATCCATCGAGTTTGGGAATCGGTAACTTTCCATCAAATTTTGAACTTACCAAAGTGGAGAAAGTAGACAACATCATGTCCATCGACCGGTCATCGGCGGCGGTGCGACTGCAACCAGTAAAGAGCTTATGGGGCAATTAATGGGTACATGAGTAATCCGGCGCACCGGACAATCTCTAGAACCACGCACCCACAGTTTAAGATCCCAATCCCAGATACAAAACTAACGTTAGGGATAGTGCGATGCCTAGACGGCTTCGAGGAAGTCCAGCAAGTGACTTGACGAGTCATATTGAATCTGTATGAGTGCCACGTAATACGAAAAATGGGTCAACCGATCAGCTGGACACCCCGTTTAAACCGGGACGACCTCACCGTCGCTGTATATCATAACCCAGTCTTGGATAAAATATCGATGGTCAACATCTGCTGGAATCTGCGCGGTGCTTGTTGAACGTTCCGAACATCGAGGCACCGTGACTGCGACGCACGATGGGAGAGTGTGACTAAACCTGTGACCGCGCAGTGTAACACGTAACGCGTTACACTGTACCAAATGCCGGACGAGCACTGGCAGCAACTTAACTTGCGACTCAGAGCCTCTACTAGTAGATTCGTCTCGTTTCCTCTTTTCTAGCCTCGTCGCGAGCTTGAACAATACACGAATTCAGTCCCTAGCTGTTGTATCTTGCGATGCCATAGGTACAGTGTCCAATGTGACCTTATCGCGCTCTAGTACTCACTACCTAGTACACAGTACATTGGTGGCACCGAGCGGCGGGTCGATTTGTCAGTTGTCGGGACATGATCCTGGCTCGAAACTAGATCGATCGTCAAGCCGTGTTCGGATATTTGCTGTGAGGCGCATGATGTAATCTCCTTCAACAAGTTCAATTTTCATTGGATACACTGGTCGACTGGGTACGGTCCTTGCACAGGTTGACCTTGACTCAAGTGGCGACCGTGTCCGTTTACACACAGGTATGTCATCACATACGTTGGGGTAGAACCTGTTTCTAACCTGTGAATGTTCTCCAAGATCCACACGGATTTACCGCTATGTGAATTCGACCATATGCGTAGTCACTAGCAGATGCCTAGAAAGTGGCCTCTACCCGTGCTATAAGTCTTGTCCAGACGGAAGAGCTGCCATTGAAATCCAGGTGGGAAAACCTTCTACGGCGATGCCATTTCTCCGCAACAATGCGCTCTGCGCTCCGGGATCTGGGAGAAGCCAGGAAGGCGTCGTCGAACCGGAAAAACTTGGCGTTGGTTGTCTGGAAGTGTCGGCGACTACACAGCACGGTCACAAGGTCCTCGTGAGTGAAATAGTCGGATTGAAGTCCTCCATCGCGTCGCAATTCACCAATGTCAGCAGAGTCGGGGGCCTGCGCGCGTTCAATCGTTCACGGACGAACGGCGGCCTATCCGCGGTTTGCCGTGGGATCACTTGCGGACGAGCAATACAGTTAGAACCCGCCATGCAACCACGCTCCCCGCTCGCTCTCAGCTCGAGAGCCTTCCGTCCGCGGAAACGCTGCTGCGCCGAGAAACATTATCGGCCCCGTCAAGAGCCCGGGAGCGCACACATTTCGGAGGTCAGTCGACATCATGATCGCGGTGCCATATCCGATGCATCTTCCGAGCTGGGGACGCGATGTCTTGTCTCGCTATTGCAGGAAAAGATACAGGTCAGTTGGCCGTGGGCGAGCGCCGATTCGGAGTACGAGACGCAGTAGGCTGGCGTGAACCCGGACCCTTACACTCCGCAGCACCATGCGAGTCTGGAAAGCATACACTCCTCGTCATGGAGCCAGTAAGTAGTATGAGGGTGGTGGAAGATGTCGGCCATCTTCGATTATCTCCGTTGAACTTCGACAAGTTTCCCCAGCTGAGCTTGTTAGTACTCGGAAGTTATTATTGAGAACTTAGCGGTGATACATGTGACACCAAAATAGTACACCGCTGGCCACGCCATGTGAACCAGCACCAAAGAGCTCTGTCCGATTTCGGTCACGAGCAGTTTGATGATCGTTCACCATTCAGTTCACGTGCGATGCTTCATCTTAATCTAGTATACAGTAATTCACGAATTTATCGAATCCAAGACAACGTCCACGACCGCGCACCTCTTCTCCTGCAACACAACCCTGATAGCCTCCTCCAGCACGCCCTGCACCTCATCCGCCTTCGTGACGCGCTTACCCCACGCGCCGCCCGCTGCGACGGCAACCTGCGAGAAGTCGGGCGAGTCGGGGCCTAGCCCGATGGTGAGCTGGTTGCCCGAGGCGACGCTTCCCAATCCGTCTGGGTAAACACCCATCATGGACAACTTGGGTGACTGGACGGGGGCACTGGTCAGCATGATTGTGTTAGGATCCGAGACGAGAATGAGCCACATACCTTCCAGCCGCCGTTGTTGAGGATGACGGTGAGGAACGGCTGCAACAGGGGTATTGTCAGTGCCATAGACCTTTCGACGGACGGAAGGGGAAGGGGAACGTAAGTGATCACCACCACTCACCGTGTTGTACCGCCGTGCGATCCAAAACGCGCTCGCGGGGATCCCAAACAAGAACGTCCCGTCGCCAACGACGTACGCGATCAGGTCGTAATCCTTCTTCGCGACGAGCCCGCCGAAGTACGCCCCAATGCTCGCCCCAAGACCGTACCCGAGGCTCGTCCCTCCCGAGGCGAGCACGCTCCCGGGCTGCTCGGGACGCAGGTACGTCCACACGAGCGGGTAGTTGCTGATCGCCTCGTTGACCCACAGCACCTTCTCGCCCTTGCTCGCCGTCTGCGCCGCCACGGCACTGCGGAGCGTCGCGACGACGTACGGCACGGTGGGGCTCTCCGAGTCGGGCGAGAGCGACTTGACCGCCTCCTGTGCTTCCTGGGACGCCACCCACGCCGAGCGGAGCTCCTTCACCCGGGCCTGGCGGGACGCGACCAAGTCGGTGGCCGCCTTGACGTCGGGCACGTCGAGCGCGGCGACGAGCTGCGTGAGGGCCGTCTCCGGGTCGGCCTTGCAGAGCAGCTCGGCGTCGACGTGCTGCCAGCCCCAGTTCATCTTGAGCGGGTCCGAGTCAATGACAAAGACGCGCGCGCCGTCGCGCGGCTTGTTGCCTGCCGCTTCGACCCACGGGACGTCGAGCTCGAGAATGATGAGCAGGTCGGCGCGGTCGAGGAGGTCGTTCTTTCCGCCGAAGGCCGTGCCGATGTAGTTCTCGTGCGTCCAGGGGATGCACATAGACATCGGGCACGAGGTGTACACGCCGATCGCGAGGAGGGTCGAGAGCTGGGAGAGGAGGGGGACCGTCTTCGGGTTGCGTCCGGCGTTGGCGGTGATGATGAGCGGGAACTGGGCGACGAGGAGTGCATCCACGATCGTCTTCACAGCTAGATGATATGGCTGGTCAACAACTACAGTCTAAGAACGTGCGTGAGGAGATGGGCAGAGTCTCGGCAGACGAGCGATGAACGCAAGGAGGGGAATGGCGGCGCATATAGGTTAAATAAGGGAGGCGGGCGCGGGGGTAGATGGAAGGCGGCGGAAGATGACAAGAAGTTGGGTTCTCATTCAAGGAACCGCCGCGAGCACCACCAGGACGGCAAATTGATCGCGGCCACTGCCAGCAGTGAAGAGACGTTTCACGGTACCGGTGGTAAAAGATGGCACAGGGATGTGGTGCACCTTCAGTATAAACCTCGATACATTCCAGCACATAGATGTTGTGCTGCCCTTGGAGGACGTGAACACACGCGAGAACCCGCAGCCGCGAGGGAGGCATTTTCGCGTGAGCTCACTGGTGTGAGTCACTGGAGCGCCCATGCGCTCACTGGTTCGCACGGGTGTTCACTTTCCCGTACGTACCCGTGAACTGGATTCCATCTCTAACGTTCTACCTTTCAGCATCGCTGTGGAGGAGGGTACGTTACACTACTTATTATGGACCCTTTGAAGATGGCGATACACATTGACATATGCCCGAGAGGTCGCAGGAACTAGGGGTATCGGCGCAAGTGAGTTCACGCGAGCACCCGTGAACTTGAGCACGCAGGTGACAAACTAACTTGCCCCGCCAAAAAAGCTAGCACCCGTGAAAATCTGGCCGTTTGGCTGGTGCAAGTTAGTTCGGGACGGTCGCGATGAAAGTCGCTCCGGTTAACACTACTTTGGATGTGCCCTGCCCTGAAGCGTCCGCGGCATCCACGAAGTCATGCGTTTAAAAGCCACGCGCACAGGACGTGGTCGGCGTGCTCTAGGCCGTAACTTGCGTGCGCTCGGCGATGCTTACTGCAGAGTTTGTCCCAATTTGTCGAAATCAACCTTGCCTACACCGTAACCTGGGCGTGAGTCCGCCTGAGGCAGTCTCCTGCCTACGGTGCGGATCTTTCTGGTATGACGATGCTGATAGACTAGGCACATGCACAGTTTACCAAACCTTATACCCGTACACGCGCGGCTACATACCCGACCTCTATGGGGACGTTACAGCAAGTTCGGAAAAGCATGAGACAGCCAAATTTTTTCAGACGTCAGCGAATCTTCCGAGCTATCTTCCGAGCTATCTTCCGAGCTATCTTCCGGCCCATCTTCCGAAGTAGACGCCCATGATCCTGTCTCACTGCGAACCCGGACTGCGCTATACAGGCACGATACCATCCCTTTGCCCTAACTTTGTGGGTACACCAGATGGCCAACGTGTCTAGCGATCTTGTAGAATCGGACTCCCGCCAACGTCACGCACGGGATGAGCTGCACCGCGCGAGTTGCTAGTGCGCGCAGCCCCTGGCAGAGGATGCGCCTTGCACAGGTGGTCTGAAGTTCAGTATTTCAATCCTGAAGCCACTTTATCGTTGAGATAGAGGCTGAGCGCTGAGCGGGGAGAAATGAGCGGTGGAGCTAGCCTCACGGTACGTACACTGTCGGGCGCGCGCTACCCTCTGAATCATCCTGGGTGTTGTCAAGGTGTTGTGCCCCCCGCGCTCTTCCCCGTCTGCGCGAGGGTTCGGGCCATCTACCGCGTTGCTTATACCACTTTTCCAATTCTACCAAGTATCGCGCGCGATGCACAATACAACCCGAGGGCCGCAAAATCCAAACATTGTAGAGACCGCCTTCGCGCATCACGCGCGGGGCCACTGCTGCACATGTATGCCCTGGTTAGGTATCCGAGGTGTTGGACTACTCCAAAGACCCCCTTCGAAATGGCCTGCCGCCTGAAGGAGAGAGAAATGGGGCGTGGAAGGCATGTTCGCGGTCGGGGTCATGGGCGCTTAGAGGTCAGAAGACGCGTCGGAAGATGCGTCGGAAGATTGGTCGGAAGGTTCGACAGGTGTCAAAGCAGCGAAGAAAAAACGGCCTGTCTCATCCTTTTCCGAACTTGCTGTAAGTAACCGTACGGGTACGGGTACAGATAAGACCAAAATCGCAACGGGTATACCCGAGTCCATCCCCAAAACGTTAGATCATGTGAGAACTTCGACTCACCTGAATTAGGGAGCCCCCCTCCTTGTACGGATGGCCATTTCGAAACGTCCAATTCCTCGTCAAAGATCGACGGATCAACGTCTTCCTCGGTAACTTCCCGACGAGCCCAGAGGTATACAGGGCCTTTCGGTTGGCTCGTCGCGCTAGAGGGGGGTGGGGATGATAAGTAGCCGAAGACTTGGTAGGCGTCGAATTGAATGAAGGCACAAACATTTGCAAGCCACGCATAACCATCTGTCTAGCGTTCTTCCCGCTCTGGATCTGCGCAGTGTATCGCATGTACTGCCTGACGATCGACGGCTGATCAGGAACATCTGCAGCTAATCGTTAGACGAGCACTGGAAACTCGATAGAAATGAGTGACCTTGGTGCCACATCGGCCATTCGTTCTTGGTTCCCTTCAGACGTCTGTCTGATGAATGAGGTGCATGGCCGGCGAAGATGAGGACGGGAGTGTGTCCCCGATCGACGTTATGCACAGCGCCTCCAAGACCCTGATGAAAACCTTATCCATGAACGTGGATATTTATAAGATAGGATATTCAGAGCTTACCTGCGTTCCGACATCGACATGAACTATAACGGCTGCAGGCTTGCCGGTTACCTGTGCGTAGCCCTGAGCTGCGCTAAGCGCGACCATCTCGTGTGGGCAAGTGATTATCTCGACAGGAGTCTCGCCGTTCTCTACTCGCTCCCGCTCGAGGTCTTCCAAGAACGCGGGATGATCGTTTCCCCAGTTGACGAAGGCGTGGGTAATCCCTGCGTCGACGAGGGCCTTGAAGATCATGGACGCGGTGGTGTACATCCTGGCAAGAGTGATCGGGCTCGGAGAGATGGGCCTGCGTGCGCGGTATGGCGTTGGGTCTTTATGAGGGTGCTGAGGGTCGGGCTGCAAAATACGGCTATCCTTCCTCCCGCGGGATGTCTAAGTGGGTGTCATGTGAGGATGTAGCCTTCGGCGGTCCGTGCCCAACTTCTGGAGCTCGCGTGGGGTCTCAGACACCTCGAATGGGTAAGCCAGTCAGCTGTCCTCCACAGATGTGAACCACAAATTAAACCTAGCCTCATCCCCACGAATGCTACAGCCGCGGGTTATAAATGTTCGAATTCGATGACAAGGGAGGAGTCAAGGAGCACTGACAAATACTTGACGCTCAAGCGCTCAAGCGTTTACGTAACTCATGTCACGGTCACTATCCCGGGCCGTCACCCCAGTCGACCCGTCTTTATCTTTTTCGAACGTACGCCTTACGTTTACATTTAAAGCTTGTTGGCAATTTCAGTAACCGCAAGTATTTATTTGACTACCATCTGATAGACGACTCGAAGAACTCACAGCGCTTTGCAGAATGATAGTGCCAGTGCCAGCAGTGGCAAACCGTTGTACTTCGAGCGTCCTCCGCCGAGTTCAACTGCCAAACGGCCACGTCGGACGGCTGCCTTGAGAGACAGATCCGAAACCTGGTCTTCAAATACACGCACGATCCGAGTCGTCCCGGGACTCCTTCAGAATAGGAGCTCGATTATTACGTAGGGATCAAGTCGTTACGCCCCCGAGAATACTTACTAACCTGGTAAGTATTGCCTTTTCTGTAAAACCGAGCACGTTCGCTGATGACTCGGAGTGACTTCGCTGGCAAACAAATCGGTTGTAGCTGACAGGAGGCGGCGTGTACATATAGATTCCAAGACCCCCCTGACCCCGGGCGGCGGCTTCCGTTTTGTCAACTCATACCCTTCCCTCTTTTCACCATGCCGAAGCGCAAACAGGGCAAACACGATGAGCCGCACCACCAACCTGAGCAGCTTCTACTCCTGAAGTCCAGCATCATCGCGAAACCGCCTTACTGCCAAGGCACCCTTGCGCTACCCAACAGCGACTTCACGCTCTTCTACGGCACGGAGGGAAACGCTCAGTGAGTGACATTGCTTGTGAATAGGAATCGTCCTCCTTATCTACATCCCATCCCCCATGTCAAGCCGCATCAACCTCTCCACCGCATCCATTGCGCAGCTGCAGCACCTGACAGACGCGTGTGCCCCAGCCACGTTTGGCGTAGCGGGAGAAGATGTGTATGACGAGACGTATCGAAAGGCGGGCAAGCTCAATAACAAGGATTTCACGATCGGCTTCGATGTGAACAGTTCGAGCTTGGTAGACGTGATACGCACCGAGCTACTGGTCGAAAACCCCAAGAAAGTCAAATGCGAAGACCTCAACATCGAGCTCTACAAGCTTAACGTCTACGGTGCGCCCACATACATCGCTCGGATCCCCGTCTTGGAACTGACGACCGGAGCTGAACATTAGGCAAGGATGCGTTCTTCAAAGCCCACGTTGACACGCCACGCAGCGAACTCATGTTCGGCTCGCTTGTCATCGTCTTCCCGACGCCGCATGAAGGGGGTGCTCTCAAGCTCCGCGACGCAGGGCGCCAGGAAGGAGAGACCACGGAGTGGACGTTCGACTCGTCTGCTCTGCTCGCGCAGCAGCAGCGGCCTCCGTCGATCGCGTACGTCGCGTTCTTCAGCGACACCGAGCACGAGGTCATGCCCGTCACGTCCGGGCACCGTGTGACGATCACGTATAACCTCTACTACGCCCTCGCCGGGGCAAGCTCGACATCATCGCAGCCAGCCGGTGTGCCTCACCAGATCTCAACGAACGAGCGGTCCTTCAAGGACGCTCTGCAAGCCGTCCTCCAGGACGAGTCGTTCCTGCCCAACGGCGGGAACCTCATGTTCGGCCTCAGGCACCAGTACCCGCTCGCGACGTCCTACCAGCCGGACCTGAAGGAGTTCACCGGTGTCACCAAGTACAGGGACAAGTTGGCCGCCAAGGCGCAGGGCAAGGCGGCCGCTAAGGAGGCCCTGCTGGCCCTCGAGCCGCGCCTCAAGGCCTCGGACGGCGTGATGCTCAAGATGCTCCGCGAGTGCGCGCTCGACGCGTCCCTCAAGATCCTGTACGAAGCGCTCGAGAGCCAGTGGTCCTCCGCGATGAGCTACGTGATGGCGGACCGCGTGCTGCCCCTGCCCCAGATGGACGAGATGATCGAGGAGTCCGCAGCGGACTACCTCTTGGCGGAGGGCGGCGAGCTCGTCCAGGACGTGGTGGCCCTCCTGGCGCGGCGGGCCGCTGGCAAGAAGTCCCGGTCCGAGTACGATGATGATGCGACGCCGGTGTTCTGGGTGACGGATCACCCGGGCGTGCGGTCGGGCAAGGGGTTCGAGAGGACGATCCAGACGTATGGCAACGAGCCGGCGCTGGACGTCGTGTACTGGCGTATCTGGATCTTTGCCCGCGTGGGTCCCGTGGGGCAGCGAGAGACAGCACAGGCTTGATAGAAGTCCTTTTTGCTTTTTGCTTCGTGAAAAGATAGTTGTTGACTCCCCATTTCTGTGCGTTTTGTAGACCTACTGCACGACTCGACCGATGACCTGGTAGTACCAGCCTATTGAACAACGACGCATATACTATTCGCGATCGACTAACGCATCAACGCTGGTGCTAGCGCTACAGCGAACCCTACATTTATTATAGCACATCTATAATCTTGGTCCGTGCATTGAGTTTGAAGCACGAGTCACTCGCCTTAAGCCTTCCGATATCAAATTCTGCAGCTGCCAGTGCAGATGGTACATAAGTCGAATTCAAAGGACTGAGAAACAAACGAGTTGCAACTCAAGCACCCTCAGGCTCAGGGAGTCCAGATCTGATTTTCGGAAGCTGACGCTCCGTATTTGTCGGGCCGTTGGAAATTCAATAACTATGGTGCTTTCGAGGTTTTCTGTTGACCACACTAACTTCCATCGCAACTATTTTGTCACCATTTCGTAGATGGGAACTCTTGAAACGACTCGGGATCCGTCTGTGCTGTTTTCCTGGGGATCTACTGATATCGATTATTACGTAGTCATCGAGGAGTTGGCCGGGGGACTTGAGATACTAACCTGGTAAGTATTGCCTTTTCCGTGGAACAATTGTCCCACTGAACATGACTCGCAATGATTTTGCAGGCAAGGAATTGTGACCTCGTTTCAGAAATCTTGTTTCGGTTATAGTCTGAGGCTAGGCCGACGTGGCAGCGTGCTCCTACAGTATATATAGGACCACGTCCCCACTGGCAGCCTCGTCTCCCTAAACCATACCATCAACAGTCACATCTCCTCGCCATGCCGAAGCGCAAACAGGCCAAACAAGAAGAGCCACCCCAGCGGCCTCCACAGCTTCAGTACCTCAAGTCCAGCATCGTCGCAAAACCGCCGTACTGCCAAGGCACCCTTGCGCTGCCCGACAGCGACTTCACGCTCTTCTATGGGACCGAAGGAAGCGCTCAGTGAGTCTCCTTGTTTGTGGACACTAATGTCTCCCTCACGGACCCCCCGTGTCAAGCCGCATCAACCTGTCCACTGCAACTGCTGCGGAGCTACAACATCTAGCAGATACGTGTGCCCCAGCCACGTTTGGCGTTGCAGGACAGGATGTTTACGACGAGACGTATCGCAAGGCAGGCAAGCTCGACAACAAGGACTTCATGATCGGGTTCGATGTGAGCCGCTCAAGCCTGGTGGACGTCATCCGCACCGAGCTACTGGTCGAAAACCCGAAGAGAACGGTCAAGTACGAGGACGTCAACATCGAGCTCTACAAGCTGAACGTTTACGGTGCGTCCACACACGCTCAAGGCATTCCCTTTTCCGAACTGACGATGGGGCGGGCCGGAATGCAGGCAAAGACGCGTTCTTCAAAGCCCACGTTGACACGCCGCGCAGCGAACTCATGTTCGGCTCGCTTGTCATCGTCTTCCCGACGCCGCACGAGGGAGGTGCTCTGAAGCTCCGCGCCGCGGCGCAGCAGGAGGGAGAGACGATGGAGTGGACGTTCGACTCGTCTGCTCTGCTCACGGAGCAGCAGCAGCCTCCGTCGATCGCGTACGTCGCGTTCTTCAGCGACACCGAGCACGAGGTCATGCCCGTCACGTCCGGGCACCGCGTGACGATCACGTATAACCTCCACTACGCCCTCGCCGGGGCAAGCTCGACATCATCGCAGCCAGCCGGTGTGCCTCACCAGATCTCAACGAACGAGCGGTCCTTCAAGGACGCTCTGCAAACGGCCCTCCAGGACCAGTCGTTCTTGCCCAACGGCGGGAACCTCATGTTCGGCCTCAGGCACCAGTACCCGCTCGCGACGGCCTACCGCGACAGACATGCCGCCAAGAAGGCGCTCCGGGACCTCGAGCCGCGCCTCAAGGCCTCGGACGGCGTGATGCTCCGGGTCCTGCGCGAGTGCGCGCTCGACGCGTCCCTCAAGGTCCAGTACGAAGCGCGCGAAAGCCAGTGGTCGTCCCTGACGAGCTACGTGATGGCGGACCGCGTGCTGTCCCTGCCCCCGCCGGACTACATGATCCAAGACTCCGCCGCGCAGTACCTGGTCGAGAAGGGCGGCGAGCTCGTTGAGGATGCGGTGACCCTCATGGAGAGGCGGGCCCGGGCCAAGAAGTCCCGGGCGTATGAGCGCGACTCTGATAATGCGACGCCGGTATACTGGGTCACGGACCACCCGCTGTTGCGGTCGGGCGGGGTGTTCCAGAAGACGATCAAGACGTATGGCAACGAGCCGGCGCTGGACGTCGTGTACTGGCGCATCTGGATCTTCGCGCGCGTCGGTCCCGTTGGGCAGCGGGAGACAGCTCAGGCTTGAGAGCAGCCGTTCTTGTCTCGTCATATGCACGGCAAGATGATTCTTGAATGGCCATGGATCTGTGGGGGGGTTGCAGTCAAACAGCACATCTCGAAGTACGCCAAAACATAGTCGACCAGCGCGATGTTATGCATATATTACAATAAATCTACAGTCTCCGTCCGTACCTTAAGTGAATCCAAAATTGCGGGTTGATATGGTGGCGACGAGCTCTGCTTCGGTCGTCAATACGTATAATGGCACACACCGCACGCCGTATACGATCATCGGTGCAGCAACCACTGGAAGACACCTCTCCGCCGAAGCGTGTCTGAGCTCGGTAGCTGCAAACGACACTGTCGTGGCCCGGCATCCCGAACCCCAGGGTTGGAGACCGGCCCGCTTCCGCTCGTCTGGGGCACTATGCTCGTGGCACCGGCAGAAGTGGCGGAGGCTGCGCTGCTGGAGGAGCCTGACGCGGTCCGACTTGGTGCACCAGACGAATGGGCAGAAGTGGAGGCGCGAGATGATGAAGATGAGGTGGTCGTGGCGTCGTCCGCGGTAGAGACGTCGACGCTGAAGTTGGAGATGACGAGGTCGGCGCTGCCGGTGAACGGTTCTGTGCCGGTCTGGATCGCCTGGAGGTACTGCGTCTCCGCCACGCCTTGGTTGTTTACGAGGTATTCTGCGTCGCCATTCGCTCTTGATTAAACATGCGGGTGAACGAACACGCTGAAAGAGGTACGACGTACGGAAGAAGGCATTCAGGTCCGAGTTAAAGTTGGTGATATCGCCTTCGGCGGTGATGAAGGAGAACACGTCCCAGTTTGCGTTCGGACCGTGCTTCAGGTTCCATGTGTGCCCGCCAACTTGGATGTTCTGAGCAACGACGTTTCCAATACCACCGATGCTGTATAACTAGGTGAGCATTTGTTTATCGATATGAAAGTCTACAAACTTACCCGCCGCGATTGGAGAGCCATATCATACTGTATCAGGTAAGTTAAGTCCGTTCAAGAGGGAGACGGATGTAGGTCGCTTACATCTCGTATGAAGAAGCCGACGAAGCTACGTCGCCCGACTGAGGTACACCAGTCCATATGTCGTATGAAACGTCCGCTCTCAGATCATTAGAGGCGGATTGGTAATACCATTGCCAACTCGTCGGCGCAGAGACGAGATCTTGCAGCTGCATACCCTTGGCGGTGTTGTGATACACATTGGGGTCTTGGGCATGTCACTATTAACGGTTCCCGTGGATGCAAAAGGAAGAATGACTCACAGCTCTTGACGTTGTCCGGACTATTCGCCCACGTATAGCTCGTCTCCCAAGAGACAGAGTTCCCACTCGTAGAACGGAGAATGGTCGTCTGCGAGCCGGTTCCAGTATCTTTCAAATCCAGTTCATCATCCCTCTGAGCCCCTTCGTCCCTCGTAGTGCAGAGAACTCACCTGCGCCCCATAAGTTCTGACAAAGCGTGTACGCCCCCGCCGCCGTACAGTCGTTCCCCTGGAGCGTGGTCTGTGCTGAGGCGCCTGGGATCGGGAGAGCTTCGAGAAAGAAAGCGAGCACAGCAATCAGCTCCGCCGGATATTGTGCGCGCATAAGTTAGAGTAGGTGTAGACCAAGGATAGGTTAAGCTGGGAGCAGCGTGCGTCGTATTCGAGCGTTGACGTTGAGAGTCCGAGTCGACAGTCCAAGGAGAGCAGGAAGTCCTCTGGACGGCGGACACGAGGCACGGCCTTATAATCCCGCACGACAGCCGTCTAGATGTCCTGAACTACAACGGATGGCAAGTTAGAGACGGCTATGCCGCTATCGCGCCAAACACCGCGGGCACATGTACACGCACCTTCGCTTCTACGGTCTGCTCGTCGTCGTCAACATGAAAGGAGGCCTGGCTGGTGCCGGACTCGGAGATGCCACGATGCAAATTTCCCTCCGTACACATGTCGGAGCGGCGAATTCCCATCAGCGCGCGGCACTGGGCAGGCCATGATATCTTCCGAAGGCGCGCCATACCAAATGGCATGGTGCGCTCATTACGAGGAGGAATGAAAATATGGAATGCCGAGTAGTAGCTCAAGCCTCAAGGATTCGAGTCGTGCACTCGTACTCTATGTACATATGCCCTCGACACAGCCTCAGAGACCACGGAAGCGCGCGTGGTACGATGTGGAAATTCTTGGTTATCGGACTAGACGATGCGTACAATGCGCTACTGAGGTGTAAGACCACGTTCTGTAGAGTGAGGTATGGGATCCGCGGTAAGCACCCTCTTCATCCGAACATACTCGACGCCACTCTTGGAAAACGTCTCCCCGAACCGCGTCATGCCGATCTCTTTCCGCTCATACCACCCCGCCGCGGTGACTCGAGCGTCGCACCACACGACGCGAGTGGGTATCTTCGGATTCGAGAGAGCGTCATCGAAGACGTGCTGGAGAAGCCGCGTGCCAATCCCTTGGCCCTGGTACGCAGGATCGCAGGCGAACTTCCGGAATCGCAACGACGGCACAAAGCCCATGTTCCCGTCGAGTGTCGGCTGCGGCAGCGCTTGGTCGAAAACTGATATGACTGCAACAGCTTCAACAACACCGTCGAGGAACGCGCCGTAGTGGTTTCCGGAGTCGTCTTCTGGGAGCAGGACGTGCGATACTGGGTGGTCGGGCCAGAGGACCGAGTGTCGTAGAAGCACCGTCCGGTCCGCGAATATCCTACGGATAACTGGAAGGGACCGCGATGAGCTTAGCCGACGACAGGAAGAAGACTGTGGCGGGACGCACTGAGTTGAGAGTTGTTAGATTCAGCGATCATCGTGGTTGGAAGTGAGTCAAGAACGCCCATTCCGACGACGTTTTCATAAGGGGCGCCTAATAAAGCGTCAAGTACTCAGTGTGCTGAGGCGAGACCATGATTACCTTCCGAGACGAAACCATCGAGGGACAAACCATACTCGTACATTTCGGAAAAGGCTGAATATCCGCATAGAGTTAGAACGACACAATTGAAGCACACCTAATAGTAGATCCAGAATGGAGGGGATGAGGAATGAGGACGGGAAGAGTGAGAGAAGCACTCGCACCGGTAATACTGTACATGGTTCACTTCAACAGTTCCTCCACTACTCGGTCGTCATTAATGTTCGCAACATTCGCGCCACGGTAGTTCAATCTCCTCAACACGTCAATCTGTAGGATATATGGCCACTAAGGACGGGATGTTCGGAAGGTAGGAAGTAGGACACTCACCACCTTTGCCCTGTCGAACCCGAGTGCCTCAAATTGCCCCACATGTGCCCTATCCAAGCCCGCCATCGCGATCTCATCTCGCGGACCATCCTTCGCGCCACCCTTCAGCGCGCCCTTCCCCGGACCTCCCGCATATATCATCGTCCAGTACCGCGCGGTCTCCTCGAAACTACTCTTGCTCGTCATGTAGTGCTTTGCCACCTCAGCGTCTTGAGGGTCTCGCGGTTCTGGGGAGCAGAGAAGCGACTGGAGGGAGATGAGCGTGGATTTGAGGGTGAGAACGGGCGACCATGCGTCCTTGAGGATGTCTAGGCAGATCGCGCCTGAGGCGGAGGAGATGTTGGGGTGGTAGACCTTGGTGATGAACTTCATCTTGACGGGTTGGAAGGGGTAGTTATCGGGAATCGTGATATCCTGCCCATCGTAACGGGCTGCATGTGTGAGCAGGGCGCATAGGAAGAGGGAGATGCAAGACGTACGACTTGGAAGCGGCCGCCCTCGTAGGGCGTATCCTCCGGGCCATCGAACGACCCGATGAGATGAAAGGGGCTCTCGTCAACGAGGTCGATCGTTACCCTTGACTGCTTGTCGTTCTTGCAGTCTGGTGAAGCCCGTTGCCCGATGAGACCTCTTTCCATATGATTGATGCATCGGCAAGCGCACCTGCAATCTCCTTGTTCACTCTACGAAGTCGTGCATCCATCTCTTCTCCAGTCAAGAAGCGATAGGGTGTATAGATACAGGAGTAGCGCAATACAAAGCGTATTTGTACAAGGGAGGAAAGCGAAGAAAATGAGGCGAGGCGGTCGTGGATTGTGGACGTGGTGGATAACAAGGAACTGGGCGTTACGCGCCCAACGTCCCTCAACTTCCGTTCATCATCATCGAAGCCTCTCATCACATTTCGTCCATCATAGGCCGCGACGGCACAGTGAACCACGCATATTTTTTAACGTATGTTCGAGTCCATGGACGACGCCCCTCGTAGCGGAGGAGGCATTTGAATTTTGTGCACCCCGGCCAAGCCATTGACAAGTGACCCCGAACGCATACAGTGGTGGAGACAGGTGACTGGTGACCGGTGAGATGTTTCTGCATCGCTGATGAGGCGATAACTGAGGCTTGGTTTACAGTACTTAGACCATTGGACGCATTTACCCCACGAACTCGCTCGCGGACATCTCTCCGGTGTATTTGTGGAGAGACGGGCTCTCAATTCCTGACGGAGCTCAGCGTCCCGTGCCTCCTGTCTTGTATCTCCCCGCAGGTACCCGTGAAGCCCGACAGTCGTGGGTCGGCAGAAGTCCTTCAATATTGCCTGACGAAGTGTGGGGACGCACAGGCTTATCCAGGAGATCTATCATCTGACTATGGGGAGGGGCGCCCAAGTCCAAAAGTTGCAGTGGTTGGATTCACATTCGCAAGTACGGCCGGTGTTCTCAGACCGTCCGACGTCCACTTCTCATGCGCTCGCTCATCTCAGCTTTAAAATACCCTCTGAGTAATTGTCTGGGGCGCCTTGGTCCGCAACGCAACCTACTTGACATCCCTGTCTCGTCCCCGGCGAAGTCTATCTCCTGTCCCCAGTTGCGCTCTTCTCGTTCCCGACACCTCGGAGCCAATAGCGACACAACAGGAGGCTCCCACTCATCGGCATCTGTCCGCGAATATGTACACTACAGCCTCCGTGTTCTTCAACACCCTGGCCGACGCAGGCATCACTCACGCCTTCGTCAACTGGGGCAGCGACCACCCCGCGTTCCTCGAGGACCTGCGAAGGCAGCAAGTAGAGAACGACGGCAAGACTCTCCTCGAGATCGTGACATGCCCGAGCGAGTTCGTCGCGTTAAGCGCCGCGCATGGTTATGCGCAAGTGACGGGACGGCCTGCGGTGGTCATCGTGCATGTCGACGTTGGTACACAGGTAAGTACAATCGATGGCGTTGCGCGCGGTGAACAGGGTAATGACGGAATGGAAACGACAGTCATTGGCTGGTGCTGTGCACAACGCAGACAGAGGGCAGGCTCCTGTCCTGATCTTCGCGGGGGCTTCTCCGTTCTCGGCAAGCGGAGAGCTGAAAGGATCGAGGAACGAGTTCATGATGTGGCACCAAGGTGAGTATATGCGTGTTCGCGATGCGACATCGCCTGGTGTTGACTCAGATCACTACAGATGCTCACGACCAGCCCGCTATTGTTCGTCAGTATATGCGCTACACGGCCCAGATCCAGAGCGGTAAAACGGCGTCGAAGCAGATCATGCGTGCGTTGCAGATGTAAGTTCTGTTGCCGATTTTCGTGCTATTCATGGTTTTTATATCTATGCGCCTGTTCCACCAGCGCGAAGTCTGAACCAAAGGGGCCTGTGTATCTATGGGCACGCAGAGAAGCCACGGAAGAGGATGTCGACGAAACGGCGATGACAGCTGTCCTACCTCGTTGGCCCACCGTTACTATGCAAGCCCTTTCGTCCCATGGTGAGTGGCCGATAATAGTCCCATTCGCATCCGACTCTTCTGACAAAGTAACTCCATCAGCCGTCCTGTCGATTACCTCCGCCATTCTCAACGCCGAATTCCCACTCATCATCACCGCCAACGCCGGTCGGAACCCCGCCTCCGTCCCCCTCCTCTCCCAGCTCGCCACCAAGCTCGCTGTCGGCGTCCTCTCCGTCGCGCCCGCGGCCCTCTCCATCCCAGGCAACCACCCATACTTCCTCGGCCACGTCTTCATTGGCAAGCTCCCCCATCTCGAGGACGTGGACGTCGTGGTCCTGCTCGACGTTGACTGCCCGTGGGCAGACGCCACGGACAACGAGCCGCGCAAAGACGCGAGGATCTTCGTGGTCGACAATGACCCGCTGAAGCGGACGTTCGGCTGGTCGCACGTCGACGCGGAGATGCTCTGCGCCGCCGACGCGGAAACGGCCCTCACCCAGCTGCTCGGTGCTCTCGAAACGCCCGAAGGAGATTCCTCCACCATGGAGGCGAAGTTGCAGGCACGCCGAGCACGCCTCGACACGGTCCACGAGGAGAGGCTTGCCGCGCTCTCCGCGGCGGAGGTGCGCCTCGCGCCGGACGGGCGCACGCTCAGCGTGCCCTTCATCCTCGGCGCCCTCCGCGACTCCGCGAACGCCGTCACGCCCAGCCGGGGCGACAAGGTGCTCTGGCTGAACGAGGCCGCGTCGTGTTCTGCGCTCATCTGGAACCACATCGCCGCGCAGCAGCCGGGGAGCATGTTCATGTCGGGGGGCACGGCGCTCGGGTGGGTGCTGGGCGCGAGCGTCGGCGCGTCGATCGGGGCGAAGGTCGACGGGAAGGGGACGGAGCTCGTCGTGGCGATCACGGGCGACGGGAACTTCTTGTTTGGGGCGCCGACGGCGACGTACTGGATCGCGCGGCGGTACGGGACGCCGTTCTTGACGGTCGTGCTGAACAATCGGGGCTGGGCCGTGCGTTATTATTGTGTGTTGACTTCCGTTGCTGGCGCGCTGACCTTCTGGTGTTGTACGATGTACAGAGCCCGAAACTATCCATGCGCGGGGTGTACCCGACTGGGATGGGGAGCCTCGTGTCTGGAGAGAAGCTCAGCGTCGGCTTCGGGGAAGAACACAATGCAGATTTTGGAGGTATTGCCGCTGCGGCTGGAGGCGCGTGGACGCGGAAGGTTGAGCAAGCTGACGAGGTCAGGAGTGTCTTCGAGGAGGCGATCAAGGTCGTGCTCGAAGAGGGCAGATGCGCAGTGGTCGAGTGTGTTATTGAGTCTATCTAAATTGTGAATGTAGCAGAAGATGCGTGGTGTGGTTTCAGAAACCTGGGTGGGTCCAAGCATGACAACGTCGACGTCCTCAAGCAGCGAACCTCTGACCAAGGATTCTGGACGAGGGAAGGGATGGCTCGGGTCTCTGGGTGACTTAGACACGTCGATGGAACCGTGAGTCGTGGAGCTGGGAGGATGGGCGGTGTATCTCACCCACTCGGAAGGCGTCCGTATAGCTCAGAGAGCGTGCCGCGTTCATAGGCCTGGAGGAAGTGGCGGGCATGCTGGCGCTGAAGTTCGCCATGAATGGGCGTGTGTTGGCCAATCAGCACTACCGTCGAGGTAGAGAATAAGCAGTTCCGGGGGCACGACATGGTCGTCGACAAGCAAGACGAAATTGGTACTTGCGCCACACCACTGATACTGCTGTTTGTTGTCGGCGCCGACTCGCCGACTTGGACTCACACGTCCCAAGTAGTACAAAGCGATAGCATTGGCGAGAGGACAACCGATTGCATATGTTTGGGACGGTTCTACTATGGTACAAGACTACGAAATGCGAGGGATGAACCTCAGGCTGAAGAGCGATGCGTGCTCGAGTAAGAAATACACGGGTTGAACCGAGGGGAGAGGACGTGCTCGTTCTGGATACATCGCGGAGGGACCAATTCGGCTTGCACGGACGGACGTGTCGGGTCTCGCGGTCAAAGTCTCACAGTCGCAGACCGGGCGAACCGGCATCCACAACCAACATGGAGACGAGGACTGTGAGGCGTTTCGCAGCAGTGCCAGACTCGACAGCGCTTCAAGCATAGACGAGAACATGGTACTCCGTTGCAAGCACTTCGCGGCCGAAGTAGGGGATGTGGGCTATATGCACGTTGTTAACTCATTGCCGGACACGAAACCGCATCCAACTGAGTGGGCTTACCGGTACCGTTGACCCAGACCTTGCCGCAGTGGACAGTATTGTCAACTGTTGCCCGTGCTATGTAAAGGACCGTCCCGTTCGCTTCATTGCCTCCGCTGGAGACATCTTGTTAGTAAGCTACTACATTGCCAGTGGCTGTAAATAACATCCGACTTACGGAACAGGTACAGCGCGACGAAGTTGGGCCAAAGAGAAGCGGCCGGAAATTGGAGCCCAACGAACAGATAACTCGTGCCCTACGAGGACTTGGACGGCGTCCGAGGTGAGCTACGCTTGCTAGGTGAGCACGACGTCGACTTGGATACATGACGCAAACTGGGCGCACCGGGAACGGGATTTCCTTCCCGCCGAAGCTTATATAGATCACCCCGCCGTATCGATGAGTGGCCTTGCCCGGATCTGTCGGTGTATTGATTCAACGTCAACTCGTGGAAAAGAAATTTGCGAAATTGAACTGACGAATACCACCCTAATATCCGGAACGCCCCGTCAGCCTGACCCGTTCGGTGACGGAAAGAATTGGGCTGCTTACCTCGTATGACGCACGAGCAACATAAAGCGGATCTCCATTCACCCCGCCCACAATTGTAGAAAGTGGGATGAATCCATCCACGGGAGGGATCTGCGGAGAGCACCGAGTCAATTGTGAACGCCATGCTAGGTTGAGAGAGCATTGGTCACCCATTGCGGTCGGATAACGATCCCAGGATTGTCATCGCCACCGGGCACAGCGTCGCGCAGCTGTAACAGGATCAGTAACGGAGAAGAACAAAGTTAAAGGGCGACGCACTCCTGTTCCCCAGTGATCCTTACAGTACTGTTCGAATTCGTTCAGGGCGGGATACTGAGGCGCGAATCCATGTCCGAATGACTGCTCGATAATGTTCATGGTGATCATATAATCGGGGGATTGCAGTTGCGCAGGAGAATACATGACGCTTTGATGGAAGACCGACTGTGGGGTAATCTGGCCACTCTGGAGGCGTGTCTCGTGTCCGACGACAGGACGTTGAGCGAAAGAAGTATCCATGTATGCGTTATGCGGCTGGGAGGTCCCCCACGGATCCGGGCGGGTTTGAGCGTACGATCGCAAGAAATCAAGATCCAAGTTGATCAAGGACTTGATTTCTCCCTACGGAAATACTGGTCAGACGCTACTAGGCCGCCTCAGCATGAAAAAGAAGAACCCACCGCCATCCAAAAGAGGGCGATATCTGCCAATTCGTGCCGCTCATAACCTCCCCCAACGTCAGAATGAGCTCCAGCGAACCAGACCTATATCGAATTAGTCGAGACGTCGGAGCTCCCAGCGATGATCCCACCTGTTTGAGGACCTGGTCGGGCTTCAACCCACCAGATGGTGTCGTCCAAAGAGTGGGAAGGAACTTCTTCCGATTCTCTTGGATAGAGACCGCATGAAGCGCAACCTTCACTGTCGCCGGAAGACTCGTGTCGACGATGTTCAAGGCATCGATCTCCTGGTAGACGGAGCCGACGGTATCCCAGACTCCGACACATCTACCCGATAGTTCTGGGATCAACACATACGACGGTATCCACCATATTGGAAACGTACTTGATATCAACGCGCCGGGTGTCTGAGGGAATCGTCGGAGTTTCGTGATTCATAAGCTGGCGCCATATCTCAAAGAACAGACCGAGGTTCTGGCGAGTCAGTAAACCGATCTGGTCCTACGATGACACCATCAGATGTGTAATCTCGTCAATATAGATGATTCGACTGCTCACGATCAGCCCGGACAGTTTTCTAGCCGTGTACGCGCCCCTGTAGTTTTCACGGTGAGTAGGACATCCCCTGGACGATTCCGATCTAATCACCTAGAAAATCTACAAGACAGTCAATACTTGTCCAGGGACATGGCGCACGGTACTTCTTACCCGAATAGACATATCTCGTCTCCAACCTCGTAGTTCTGCGCAACGAACACGTAGGCATCACGGACTTTGCTTGCTGGAGGGCATGTTACGCTGATCAAATGCTAAATCCAGGACCGACAAGACGAAGAATTGCTCACCGACGGCCGTCCCGAGAGCCTCTATATATGTTTAAATTGTTATCAGTCCGAAGTCATTGAACTCGTATGCTCGAGCAACGTACGCAAGAGGGTCGTCCCGGTCACTGGATCGCCTGCAAAGTTGGCTTCAGACCCTACACCGCTCTGGTAAAAGACGATTTGTTTGTTCCCATTCCTGGACAATGGACGATTTTGTTCTAGTTAGAATTGGATCGAGCTTGTACATCATATATGGCTCACGCATCGACGCTTTTAACAGAGCGCGCTGTACACGACAAGTTTCGTCAAGCACGGCGCCATCAGTGGGGTATGGGACCTAAACTCACCAAGGCGCAGAACATTGGTGGCATACTGGAGCCGTCTACAATGGGACGGGCAAGTTGGTCGCGAAATAGGCGAGGAACACATGCAAGTTCCAAGCAGACGCCGGTGAACACAGCCACGGCTAGCGCGCGGGGAAGGGAACGCGTGAAAAATACAGCGATAGCGGGAATCGAACCCACGCATATGGAGCGCCACAACCACGCTGATCCGCTGAGCCAACGACGCATTGAAAGACATGGCTTTGAACGCAATATATGCTCATCTGGAACCTTTGGCCGTCGCAGCTAAACAGAATGAATGATCGGATAAGCATATGGCTTGGAAGACAGTTCAGATTCAGTGTTCCAAAGAACCGCAGGGACTCCACACCAGGAAAGTGCTTGGTAAAACAATAATTGTACCACCATCATCAGAATAAGTAGCGCTAGTGCATGCAAGTCACTACACTGTACCAAGGGTATAAATGTAACGGCACACTGGCAGGAGCCTCATTGTTTTTTTATTCCTGTATCCATGGGCCGTAGCTAGTACTACATTCCTAGCTCATACACTCGCTCTCGCTCCTCTCCATTTCCAATGAGCGCCCCACATGCTCGTCCTAGTACTTGTCTAACTTAGCAACACCTTAGACCTTGTTTCACTTGCTCTTATACTCATCTTCATTCTCATGTGTGTTGCCCGCGGGGTGATGCTTACCTTTCTCTGGTTCTCATGCTATGGAAGCTAGCTATTACTATAAATATAAATACGGAATCGGAACATGGTCTTGGTGGCAAGAGCTCTGTATGCCGTCTTTCCAAGCACATATTGCGTTCAAAGCCATACCTTTCAATGCGTCGTTGGCTCAGCGGATCAGCGTGGTTGTGGCGCTCCATATGCGTGGGTTCGATTCCCGCTATCGCTGTATTTTTCACGCGTTCCCTTCCCCGCGCGCTAGCCGTGGCTGTGTTCACCGGCGTCTGCTTGGAACTTGCATGTGTTCCTCGCCTATTTCGCGACCAACTTGCCCGTCCCATTGTATACTCTACCATACTGAGTGCTGCCACCGCCCCCTCTGACGGCTGGGCGACGTTGGTCTCAGACTTTGGTACAATTGAGCGAAGTAACGACGTACGAGGGATGTCTTGAGTTAACAGAAATGGTAAGCGCGTGATACATTGATGCGATGACTCCGTAGACCTTACCTCCTGGTTCCAAGACGACCTGCGGACTGTCCTGAGCAGGTGCATTAGATTCTGGGCGCAACGATCAGCGCTGGCTCCAGGAAATGGATGCAAAAATGACATACTAGGTGGTGCCAACGCTCCGTCCATACCGGTACCGTCACAGAAGACGAGTAGAGTCTTGGGAGCCATGTTGAAGTGTATGCTGTAGTTTCAGTTGGAGCTCGAGGAGAGGTTGGATGACGCTCCCTCGCGGTTGGGACCAAATCTTTATACTCATTCATGCAAGCTCAAAGTTCGCTACATTCCTGCAAGCTCAAAGTTAGCCAAGCGGCACTTCAGCTGGGAAGGAGTCCTCCAACCTTGTATGCCGGTGAAGGGGGTCCGACACGGTCCAAAGAAGGGAGGATATATGCTCGAACCGTAAGACAGCAAAACACCCCGACCGCAACGAGGCATCTTATCTGAATGTAGAACCATCGCCAAGCACATCATGTGCACGACGCATGTGTTTGGAGAGAACGATTATGGGCTGACAGCGTACAAACCTGGTACAAACCTTGCTTTTGCACCCAGGCCCGCTTCCAAGTCGACGCCTGTGCTGACGGTCTTCCATACCTGTTAGGGATTGGTTGGTGAATATAGCAGCACGAGCAAGACAGGGAACCGACGTCCACGGTCCTAGGCCTTGTCAGGAGATCTACAACGGATGTCGGACGGCGCGATGGTGGATGTGTCACGGCTGCAAGTTGACTCGACTGTTGCCATGAGTCCTTGAGTCCTGTCGGTGCAGGTTGAGAGTTGTGAAAAACGCAGGTCTTTCAAAGAGTTTACACTCACAGCTACCCTAGAGTGTCGTGATTGCCGGCATGCGCGCATTAGCGATTACTTGCCGGCATTGTGCACGTTGAACGAGGAGCATACGTATGTAGTACGGATTCGGAGTTAAGGGATGGTCATGAAGCACGTTTAGGCTTGTACATCTCTCGCGGCTCCGCATTTCCTTGAATCAAGAGATGGTGGAGGTGACAGAAATCCAAGTGTATGAGGAGAGAGAGAGATGACGTTGAGCGCCCGTGGCCATCTGTCGGATTGATTTGGGCGGTGTCGACCTCTGACTTCCTCTCTAGCCTGTCTTAACACACCCATCCGTTTGTCTTCAATATCGACATCATGGCTCCACCCCAGACACACCGATGCACCAGCGCAGCGGGGAGTACGTCTCCAAACTCTAGGACGACATCGGCGGCGCCATCGAGAAGCTCGACCCGAATGCCCTTCGTGGAAGCGCGAATCCTGGCTCCTCACCCAATGCGAGCGCGGGGTGCCGTGCGTGTTTGCGGTGTCCGCACCCGCAGCCGGAGTACTAGTGGAGGATACACTATCGGAAGCAGGTGCGTGCCATCCCCGACATCCAAACCTCTGTCCGGCTCTCCGTTCGCCCTCGTCATCCAATGATCCATCCCCGTAACCCGCACACCACAACTGTGCACAGGAAACACCGCTACTACTTCGAGATCATTGAGGAGCCAACGGAAGAGCAGCTCATCCCGTGAGGGCTCCGGGGCAGATCGGCCTCAGGCTGTCGTGCCTCTACGAGGACGCCATGCGCACTTCCATGACCCGATCAAGGCCAGAACCGCACGGCGCGGACGTCTGTCTCGCGTTCAAGAAGTTGTGCGACGAGTACGTACTTCCACATCGCTCACCGTGGCGACGCCCTCGGCGAAACCTTCATGTTTATCAAAGCGGTGGGTGACTCAATTGTGTCGTCGTACCTCCTTATCCCCGAGCGTCGCTATAACCTCCTAGCACGGAATCTGAGCGGTGATAGCAGCTTTTCCGCTGTGGGTGGTACGTGCAATTCAACCTCGTGTACGACAGCGGGACGAGGTGCGGGCTCAAGATGCTCGGTGTGCATCGAGAGTGTCTTCATGAGCTTGCCGGAGACGACGCGCTGGCTCGGAGTACATGAGCGCCATAGGCATCGAGGGCAAGCTGATGGAGGTATTCAAAAACCTACGTGAGTGGGCGTAACAATCGTGATAGAAGCCCTTTTGTGAGCAATTTCCCTCTAGCTGCATCGCTGCGATGCTGAGATCTTTGCAGAACGTGTACTTATAGCCAGCGTTGAACAAAGCCATCTCCGGGCACGCATATAACCAGCCCCGCTCATATTTTACCCCGTTCCTCTGCGTGCGTCTCTCCGCCGCATTTTGCTCCCGGGCGTGCTTTCCACCAGGCCAGATCACTTGCACCTATACACAAGTCTCTGTTTACTTCGGCGGGATGACCCCAGGGAAGAACGCCTGCCCACCCCGGTTCACCCCATACCACTCCGCATCATGCGCCAGAAGCACATGCACCCTCGGCAAACCCAACAGCGCTGCCACCCTCCGCATATGCTCCACCGCCTTCTCCCTGTCCGTATGCACGCACACCAACCGCCCCGTGTCGTCATGCCACGTCGCCACGTCGCACTCGCCCGTGAGCAGCCGTGCGTCGTGCGCGGAGTCGCCCGCGAGGTAGATCCACGACCCCGTCGCGTCCGTGCGCGCGAGGACGTTGACGTGGCCGGGGAGATGTCCGGGAGCGTCGACGATGTAGAGGCTCCCGTCGGCGAAGTAGTCGTGTGCGCGCGGGAAGGGCCCGATAGACGTCGTGAACTCGGAGGAGGAGAGGAAGCGCGAACGCGAGAGCGGGATGGCGCTCGAGAGGACTTCTGCGGCGGGGTTGGAGGGGTAGCCGTTGCGGAGGAGGTCCTCGGCGTCGGCGCCGATGATGAAGGTCGCGTTGGGGAAGGAGGACGCCTCACCGATACTGGGGTTACAGAGTTGAGGAGACAGGGCTGAGATAGGTACGCAGGGACTTACTGGTCGTAATGCAAGTGACTGACGATGATGGTCTTGACGTCTTCGGGGTTTACCCCGCCTTTACGCAGGCTCTCCTCTACGCTCTGCGGGGTGGTGATGATACGGTTTGCGATGACTTTCTGTACGGCAGGAGGGTGGCTGTCCAGGTCACTCCGGATGCCAAGGTCGAAGACGAGGTGGTCCTTCGAAACCGAGTGACGAAGGAAGAATGCGAGCGAAGGACACATTGTGGATTCTCCAGGCTGCGAGCCCGCAATGAACCGAGTGTGGATCAGCTGTAGCAGGCCGGCTTCCAAAGCTGAAACCTCGATGTAAGGCTGGTCAGCCGCGGGCTCCGGTAAGGTGAAACCTGACTGCGAGAATGCCGCCATAGCCAATCCGAGTTTCCATGCACTTTCGCTCCCCTACTTATATATAAAGGTGGGGGGAATCACGTCACAACGAACTCAAGTCTATTTCTAACGAGCTCGTGAGGAGGAGGACCTGCAAGAGAACGTCGACCCGGAACCCCGCCTTATCGCTGCGTACCTTGGCTATTTCAGTCGTGCGATATCTGCAATGATAGACTCGCTGGTCATAGTCCAGTATCCGTTGTACGAGTTACATATAAATGCGGAGCTCGATCCTGCATGAAATATCAAAGTGGGATTCCAGTTCATCTCCTTTCCTGTTCACGAAGCTCCACTCACTCACCATCTTCCGGCTGACCTAGGTTACAATCATCATCGAACCGGGATGGATCCGCACCGAATTGGCACTCAGGGCGACATGGTCGCCAGAACATCCCGCGGACTACCAAAACCCCAACCCCCACCACGTACGCCCGCAGTGTCGGATGGGACGACGGTGCGACTTGGAAGGACGCCAAACAGAGTGCGGAGGCGTTCTACAAGATTGCGTGCGTGCCGAACCCGCCTCTACACTTTGTGGTGGGGAAGGACGCCATAGAAGCTACGAGGTTGAAGAAAATCGCGGCTCTGACCGCTTATACTCTCAAATGTCGGATAACATGCTGCACGACCCGGGTGATTTGCGTGGTAAGCACAATTGTGATTACCACACCACAGTCGGAACAAACACTGACAACCTTTGTTTGCGTGTAGGCGAAGGCTGTTTCGACGGGTTCCTTTCTGTGGGCTCGTGGTGTTTGGGTGTGGACTTGCCCAAGGTTTCCCTCAGGTAATATTCAGCGCTGTTTGCGACGATTTCGCCCAACTCCTCGTGAAGGTGGTGGACCACACTCTGGTGTACGATGAAGACGGGATGAAAATCTATGATGTGAAGTTTCACCTCGATAAACGTTGATGTCCTGAACGTGAGTGTGTTATCAGGTTTCCTTCTCCTACTGACGTCTCCGTCTTTCAGGACAGTAAGATATGCATCACATTCCTTTCTGAAGACGGAACGCTCCGGCTTCCTTGACATATCCCGAGCACCGCGACGCTGCGCGGCATTCCTGTGTCTTGAAAATATAATACTGTATCGCATCGCACTCATTCCACATCATACCCATAACACAATTTTTTCCCATGTCTTCCTCGTGAGCAAGTCCTCTCGATCGTGACCGCTCTGTCATTGAATTGAAAACCCGTCTTGTCAGGCACATGGGCGCTTCCCAGATGAGTGATCCCATTCTCATATCGGTTTTATGATGTCATCACATCCATTTTTCATGCCGTAGAAGCCAAGTCGGCGCGATTTCGGTCCTCTCGGAGCGCTCGACCAAATTTCACGGAACCAAAACAGACTGAAAGAATCCATACCCGTCTGCAATGACGAGCACTGGCAATTGACAGTGGTACATGGAGTCATGGATCCCCCTCTCGATCATCCGTCTCTGAGCGTCATGTCGCGATATATATAGGTGGGAGTACCGGGGGACACACTACGGTGAGCTACACACCAGACGCGAACTCTCCTCCATCCCAACAACAACCATGTCCGACATTACCCCCAGAGTCTGGTTCAGTACGTTTGCATTTACTGGTATTCGCCATGCGCCTCCTCATCCCTCCTGCAGTCACAGGCACTTCCACCGGCTTAGGACGCGCCGTCGCTGAGGTCGCCCTCGAGAAGGGCGAGATCGTCATCGCTACTGCCCGTCGACCGAGCACCCTGGACGATCTGGCACAACGTCACCCCAAGGAACGCCTCCTCATCCTGCCGCTGGACGTCACCCAGCGCGAACACGTCGTGGATGCCTTCGCCACAGCGATACGCACGTTCGGGCGCATCGACATCGTCTTCAACAACGCAGGCTTTGGCGATCTCGGGGAGTTCGAGGGGATGGAGGAGCCCAAGACGCGCGCCATACTCGAGACGAACTTTTGGGGCGCCATAAGCGTCACGAAGGAGGCCGTGAAGTGCTTCCGCGAGACGAATCCAGCCGGGGTAGGCGGGCGGCTGCTCCAGATGTCCTCGTACCAGGGACTCGTCGGCCTGCCCGGGTGCTCCTTCTATTCCGCGTCCAAGTTCGGTACGTTACCGTGCAGGCTTGTCATGATCCGTATAGTTCACTGACGTCGTCTGGACTCTCGATCGCGTCTGGACTCTGTAGCGCTGGAGGGCGCCTCCGAAGTTCTCGCTGCCGAGCTGGACCCCGCATGGAATATTAAAGTGGGATATGGCTCATCTCTTTGGCTGTTTGCGGATCGAATCTCATCATCCTGTCGCCAACACTAGGTGACGAACATCGAGCCCGGATGGATCCGCACCGAAGTCGTCCCGAAGGCCACCTGGTCGCCAGAACATCCCGCGTACTACCAAAACCCGGGCCTCCCTACCACGCACATCCGTAGGGTCGGGTTGGACAAGCTCGTGACTTGGAAGGACGCACGACGGAGCGCGGAGGTGTTCTACAAGATTGCGTGCGTGCCGAACCCGCCTCTGCATTTTGTGGTAGGCAAGGACGCTATAGAGGGTACGAGGAAGAAGATCGCGGCCCTGGTCGCGGACATTGATACCTACGAAGCATGGTCTGAGGGGCTGGAGGAATAATTGCTCCTGAATGTCGGGCCGGGGTAACGGGCAGGGAGGCTCGGGGTGAGTTGCATGGTACGTGCGACGATTGCCAGTCAGAGCACAAGCTGACAATGTTCTTTGCGTGTACTAGGCAGATCTTGATTTGAAAGGGTTCTTTCTGGGTGCCCGTGGTGTCTGGGTGTGGACTTGCCTAGGTTTGCCCTCATGTAATATCCAGTGCTATTTGCGACGATTCGCTGCCCAACTTGAAAGCCCTGCCATTGCGGCGCAGCCTTCTCCTCCCTATCACGAGTCAGCTACCACGCTCCCGGTTCATATTTCACCATCTAGCCTATGGGGGAAAGTTTGCAATGACAAGCCGTGCACGACACATGCGTGCCATTGCCGGTGCCCATGTCCGTCACTAACACCGACAGCTCGAAGTTACGGGTGGATCCATGGCAGACAGACTGAGGGGCGATCGAATGGGACGACTGAGGAATTTGGGAGGATGACACGGATACGTGTTCACGTGCGCATTTCTTTCTCGGATAGTCTCTAGAGATGGAGGAGACGGCGCCCGACGCCTAGGGTCGAAACTAGGCATAAATGGAGGACAGGCTGAGGGGCCGTAAAACCTGGTCGATCCCGGTCCCCTCCAATGTCGGCTCCTAGTCCTAGCATCTGGTTCAGTAAGTCACATAACATCCCCCCTCTGCCCCACCCAAAGACCGTTGACACTTCAATCTCGCAGTCACCGGCGCGTCCACCGGCTTTGGACGCCGCCTCGCAGAGCTCGTCCTCAGGAACTTAAGGGCGAGATCGCCATCGCTACCGCCGCGACCAGCCCGCCGCCCAGTACTCCTTCGACCACCTGCTTGTTGTCAAGGTCGATATCACGCAGCGGCAGGACATCACCGACGCCTTCGCGAAGGCGAATGATACTTTCGGCCGCATCGACGTCGTCGTGAACAACGCCGCGATCGTGGTCATGGGCGGGGTCCAGGCCCACGAGGAGGGGCCGATGCGCGAGCTGTTCGAGACGAACTTCTGGAGCGCGGCGAAAGGCGGTCCGGTTCTTCAGGGAGGTGAACAGACTCATGGGGGGACGTTTACTCCAGGTTTCGTCGATCACGGGTCTCATTGGCGGACCTGGACTTGCCTGCTATTCCGCATCGAAGCACGGTACGACAAGGATTCTTGCGTGCACAAGTTCGTGGTCGTTCATTGCTGATGCTTGCCCTAGTAGTGGATGCAGCGCTCGAGGGCCTCACTGAATCTCTGGCCTCTGAGCTCGACCCATCATCATGGAACATTAAAGTACGTCCTTGCTGATACTCGCATTGCCATGTACCACTGTTCAACTCCAACGAACCCGACAGGTCACGCTCGCCAACCCGGCCGGCTTCCATACCGCGGGCCAGGCGAAGACGACCTGGGCGCCGTTGCACCCCGCGTACAGTAACCCCGACCTTCCGGCTATCCGCATGCGCAACGGATGGGGTACTTATGCTCACCCAGGAGAGGTCAACAAGGCGGTAGAGGTGATCTACAGGCTCACGTCGGAGCCGGATCCTCCACTGCATCTCTTGCTTGGAGAATCTGCCCATACGTACCCGAAACAGAAAATTGCTAGGCTGACTGCTGACGATGTCGAGAAGTACGCGTCATGGTCGGAAAACCTGAAAAAGGACGGGTTGTAAAGTCTAGTAGGAGTTTGCGAAGCGTGTAACCATGGGCGTACCAATGGATATTTGCATGTCTGATGCCTGGGGTATTCTTGTTCCATTGTGGATGTCAACGAAGGTACAGTTTCAAAAAAAGAGGTGACTGACACTGACGGAGCAGCAAAACAACCATAGATCGGAGACGTCTATTCCGACACGGGGAATCGAACCCCGGGCTATCGCGTGAGAGGCGATAATGTTAGCCACTACACCATATCGGATCGACAATTCAGGCGATGCGTCCGACCTGTCCTCCTCCCTCGACGCCTTCAGTCCTGTCTCTTCAATCCTGCCGCCATCCTATACGCTGTCGACCTCACTTTCCTTGCGAACGTTGCTGAACCATTACCATGATCCGTTTTATCCTCGTGCAGGTGAGTCTGCGCTCAGAGTCGAGATTCATACTGTCTCGGCGGGGAGCTGACCGGACACACAAGAACCGTCAAGGAAAGACGCGACTGTCCAAATGGTACGTCCCCTACGACGACGAGGAGAGGGTCCGGAGTCCTTCCACACTCGAGGCACAACCAAGATCGGGCTCTAACGATGGGTGGATGTGGATACTATAGGTGCGGCTGAGGGGAGAGGTGCACCGGTTAGTCGCGCCGAGGGACCAGAAATACCAGTCGAACTTTGTCGAGGTGCGTGAGGACTGTATTTGCGTTTGGAGAGGCTTGCACCCATTTCGTCGTCGCAGTTCCGCAGCCACAAGGTCGTGTACCGCCGCTACGCTGGCCTGTTCTTCTGCATCTGCGTGGATGCGAACGACAACGAACTTGCATACCTGGAGGCGATTCACCTGTTCGTCGAGGTGCTCGGTACGTCGTGTCATCTGTGCTGTGACAGATGTCTGCTGGTTTTTGGTTCCTCACCAGCCATTTCCTCTCCAGACTCGTTCTTCGATAACGTCTGCGAGCTTGACTTGGTGTTCAACTTCTACAAGGTACAGTCCCATCCTCTACATTTTGCGTCAAGTGAACCTTGGACAGGTGTATGCCATCCTGGACGAGGTCTTCCTGGCGGGAGAGATCGAAGAGACAAGCAAAGACGTCGTACTAGCAAGACTGGAACAGTTGGAGAAGCTTGAGTAACCGACCACAGCTCCTGTTCTCTTTCGCTCGCTCTCGCAAGCTATGTATCCATCGGGTTTGGATGTCGTCACGACGACCATGTACTCTATTGAACGGAACATTTTTAGTCTGTATGCTACTCATGAACATCGTTGGTCCATGTGGTCGTGACTTGCACCCCCCCTTCGCGATTGCAGGTCGATCAGATGCATGGATGGTAGTGCTGCCGCAAATCTGGCGCATCGTTTCGAAACTGCGCAATATCTGCCCTGCCGACTTGTACTCTCTAGCAGCCGGATATTTGAGGTGAGTTCCGAGATCATCGACCTCGGCATACCTTGCTCACGCAAGTTCCGTAGTGCGGGTTCTCATGTCATTGTAATTCAGGAGAATCTGCGTGCCTTCTGTCATCGGTCCAAGGGCACACCTGGTAGCGGTGCAACAGGCTGATCGCGGTCGGCGGAGGTTCGCCGCGGGGAAAGGCGGGACATAGGCAACCACAGTTGCGGGAAGCTCTTGATCGAGGTACTCTGGGATAGGTTCACCGTTCCCGTGAAGGTAAGCGTGTGTCCTGTCGTCTTCCTTTCATGCGACTCCATATCCGCGCCCTGACATGCTATTGACACACGCGTGCGTCGGCAGCAGCTCTTCATCCCAAGCAGGCTTGACGTCCCTTTCTTGCCGACATTCCTTTCTATAGCAACGTCCGCATGGCCACTATCGAGCTCGCGCGAAACTCTACCGGGGACGCGCGAGGACGAGGCTGAGGACGCGAACGATGACGTATGCATGGCCGGCCCGCCTTCCTGTCACTACCCCCGCAATGCCGCCGGGTGTGATTCTATCTGGCGCGCGCCGAAGTCCAAACCCTCCCCGAGTCCATGGAACCAACGCAAACGTCGACCCAATGTTTTTCCCGCGGAAGGAGTGGGCCGTCGTTAAGGACGCGAGCACGACGGTGGATGTCAGAACTTAGGTGCAACAATAGTGGTTCAAGCGAAGATGTCCTCGACCATGTCGCAGACCACGAAGAACCACACCCCGGGCGTACTGGGACACAAACGAACATCGTCGCGCCAACCTCGACGATAGAAACGAGCAGAAAAGGTGACGATCCCACCTTCCGTCTCCTGTGTATTGCAACCTCGGGTACAAGGCTGATCAATGAAGGAGTCGCGCCGCGCTGATGGTACACTTGAGCTATCCAACTTTCCTAACGCCGAATACAGAGGTATCGTAAAGAAAGCCAGATAAACCGTCACCTATTCTATCGAGATTAGTCCGCAGGAAGGAGGCCGCACATTCGACGAAAGGACACCGTCCCATCCTTCGCTCTGGCACAGCACAGCACCCTTCCGTCAGGCGAGATCGCGACACTGTGGTTGAGCGGTGTCGTCTTGTCCACTAATATCATACCGCAAGTATCGGTGAGGACGCGTGGACGTGACATGGAATAAGACCCTCGCAGATCTCTATTCTCGATGGCGGTGGAGAGTGATCCGTCAAGAACTTAGGATGAATGGAGGTTACAAGTGAGAGCGGCGGAATTGAGTTCAGAACGATGGTCAGCGAGAGACCGCCCGACGGCATAGCTTGATGTAACACTGATAAAGGTGGTCGCCCTCGCCCTTCCACCCAACTGTTAGGGTCAAATCGACGGAATGTTCGCGCACAAGTCAGATACACGAGACACTCACCACACTGCCAACAGTCGAGAAGGTGGCCAGGGTCACGAGGATGCGCGAGCGCGAGTGGTCAGCGGCAAAGAACCGATGCAGCTGCAGCCTCCACAGCACTCACTATCTCCGCTTGACAGCGAGGAGCTTCTCGTAATTCTCCGCGCCCCAATGCGCCACCTCGTGGTCCGGCTCGTACACATCGCCTTCGTTCTAGATAGCGCCCCGTCAGCGCTCAGCGCTCAGCTCCCACCTAACTTGCCCGACTAGTAGGCTTAGACCGTTACTTACAAAGTAGGCCCCGCTCTCTGGCGCGAGGTCCCTGAACCTCTGTGTATGCTGGCTCACCGCCCGTTACCCGTCCGCCCTGTCCGCCAGCGTGTCGTTGTACCCGATAGGCAACCCGACCTCCAGGTGCCACACCGCATCCCGCCATGCGGGGGTCGTCGCCGCCGTACCCGCAGCGCCGGGCACCGGCTTGTACAGCCAGGGCGTGCCCGCGACGATGTACAGGCTCGCGTCCGCGTCGGCGAGCGTCTCGTTGATGAGCGCGCTCAGCTGTGCGCGCCCGGCCGCCGTCGAGAAGAGCCGGCTGGGGAGGAGCCGCGAGCCGCCGGAGAACTCGACGCCGACCGGATGTTCGAGTGGGGGATCCGCGTAAAGGGGTCAGATGCGATCGTCCTGTGGAGGAAAGACGGGACTTGAGAGAGGGAGGGGACAAACGTACAGCCTCGGCTGACGGAACGTATTTCTCAAAGAACGCAAGCCACGACGACGGTCGCCGAGCCCTTGCGCGCCGTCACGAAGCCGATGGCGGGCTGCATTGACGTGCGCGCGGCGGTGGCGTTCAGGAGCGGGTTGACGTAGATCAGCGTTAGGCCCTACACACAGCGGGCGTGTATATGCGTCGAATGAGTATGATAATATGAGGACGACGCGGGTAGCGAATGAGGGGTAAGTGTACCACGCCCCAGCCATCGTTCGCCCATTTGAGGGAGTTGTTGACCGTCAGGGCATACCAGTCGGCGAGGTCGGTCCCCGTTGGGGTGAACCTGAGGACAGCACTACCCGCACAAGTACACCCCGGTCAGCGCCTCATATCACCTTCAACGCGAGCTCGAGGCTGCACAACACTCACGTCTGGATGACGCACTTGGGCTCGGTCCGGTGCGTGGACTCGAGGACGACACCGAACGCGGACCCGCCTCCGCCGCGCAGCGCGAAGAACAGGTCCTGGTTCTGGCACTCGTTCGCGGTGCGGTATACACCATCGGGGGTAACGACCTGCACTTGGACTTGCCAGTTGCCCATCACGCGCACCAAGAGGGGTGAATGGACATGAGAGCGCAGCCTGAATGTGCAAGCAGGACCTACCACCCGATCAACGGCGAGTCCGTACACCGGCGAGAGGATGCTGTGGCCGCCACCCTGTGTGTGTATGCTATAGCATGGACCACATTAATTGGGCCCGGCTCCATGTGGGGAGGGAGGGACGCACGAGGAGGTATCCACCGGAGAAGCCGACGGTCTGGTGGTACCCGCCAATGATAGTGCGGTTGACGCTGTCAGCGAACTCGTAGAGGTCCTGCGTAATGACACCTGCCTGAAACGAAGGGTCAGCAACAATTCAGCCGCAGCTGTAATTCGTGCCAACTTACTCCGGTCGTTATGGCGTTGTACGTCGTGTTCTCCGAGCAACCTGCTGGCCGAAACTGGGCGTTGTGGGATGTCTGCAGGGATGATGCTCCGAGTATCAGCATGCGCCGCCGAGGTTGTCCGCGGGCATACGCACATTTCGTATGGCAGGGAGAGTGGGGGAACTTGAACGCGAGTTACAGTGCCTTTTAAAACGATAGCCGCTACTTCTCGAGGGACAGTAGTCGTCCGAGTGTGCATCGTTTCAGTGCAAGTCCGCGGCCTTAGTGCGGAAATCTTTCCTACCTTCTCCCCCTCGACGTGCTTTCTCCACTCGGCGCTCTCCTGATCAGAGGCCGAGACTTACCGGTGCTCTCCGTTTACCATAGACATTCCAGGTTTTAGAGCAGTGAAGAAAAAAAGGCACCTGTCCCATCCTTTTCCGAACTTGCTGTAAAGTAAAGTGAAAATGTCGCATACTCGAGTACACGTTGGGGCGCCTAAGGGCGTCGGACTCCTGAGCAAGGTTGTGGAGCGCGAGCTATCGCCGTTTTGCAAGGCGCTGTAAATGCCATGTCTGTCGCCCTCTACCAGACCTGCCGGGGCAGGGTCGAATGCTACATATCGAAAAGGCATGTGAGATTCTCTTTCGGCTCATCACGTTGGTCACGGGATGCTGCCATAGTAAATTCGGACGCACCACGCCGTTAGAATTCAACGCTTCCGACTAACTTGGTATAAGACGAGCACGTCCTGGCCAGGTGATAACATCGTGAGCGTCGCCGAAGAACCAGGGCAAATGCTTGAAGTCCTCACCAAGAGCATCTTGACGGGGGTAGAACCGTGGCGAGTGAGGTTGATTTGAAGTCGCCGCCATTGTCAACGTTACGGTGCACCAAGGTCTGTATATTCGTGCCAACGTCAGCGCTGACATTTCCGCACACGGTCGCCAGTGGAGGGCGCAAGCGAATGAACGTACCTAGGTTCTGTCACAGATATACCCGGGTCCGCGTAATACCCCTTCGCCTCTATCTAGCGTGCGACGATAACGCTGCGTACACCCTTTGAGATGCACCATCCGCATACTCCATTCCAATTCACTGTTGGGAAAGGTCGTGGAGCAAAAGGGTCAATGTTGGTCCTAAGCGCTCACTGGATTGCCTTTTCTCCCCGACACGACGCTTGGCATGACCAACTTGCCGTCCTTGGTCCTGATGCCTTGAATCGGGTCGTGATATCGCTTCATTTTAAAAGGGGTCTATGTGGTGGACATTACCAGGTGGGAGTTATAGGAGGATGGGGATGGTGGTTGACTGTGAAGTTGACGTTGAGCGCTGAGCGCTCCCGCTTGGACGATTGGCAGTGGCAGCTCCACGTGTCCCACGACTTGGACGGAATCTGAATCTCTTGCCGCCGCCAACTCTCATCCTCCTTCATCTTTGCCTTCGCTCCTCACATCCAACCCTCAAAAACCCTTCAGCAGACATGTCGGACCCCACGAAAGCCCAGTCGGAGCAGGTGTTCAAGGTGCTCAAGGCACAGAAGGGGAACAAGGTGTGTCCGATGACACTAGATGACACCGAGGTCCGAATGTGATGAACGGTTGCGGACAGATGTGCTTCGATTGCCAGGCTCGTAATCCGACCTGGTCGAGCGTAACGTTTGGCGTGTACATCTGCTTGGACTGTTCAAGTATACATCGGAACATGGGCGTGCATATAAGCTTCGTCAGGTCAGTCGCATTATTTGGGACGGCTGCGCGGGCGAGTATATTCGGAGGGCTTGGAGGCGGTGATGCACCCATGGTCTGAATGTCATGGCGTACTAAACAACAACATTTAAAGATCCACGAACTTGGATAGCTGGCAGCTGAACCAACTTCGTACAATGAAAGTGGGAGGTAACGCATCGGCAACAGACTTTTTCAACAAGCATGGCGGCTCTGCACTCCTCAGCGACTCTGACTCCAAGAAGAAGTACTCAAGCCGCGTTGCGGAACTCTATAAGGAGGAGCTTGCGCGCCGTGTCAAGGAGGATGCTGCCAAGTGAGTACTGCATGTTCCTTCTCCAGGGATGTAGTGCGAGCGCAATCCCAGGTCCCCCGACAAAGTGATTGTGGAGGGCGCGGAGGCTGCTATTACACCCGCCGCGCAAGGCGGCGATGACGACTTTTTCTCGTCGTGGGACAAGCCGGTAGTCAAGCCTTCCCCTGCCGCGTCGTCCAAGCCCTCTTCACCCCCGATAATTGGCAAGTCTGCCAGCGTTGGCAACGCTCCTCGAACAGTCAGCTCCGCATCCCTCCGCTCCACCTCTACCTCCTCTCTCGCGTCCTCGAAGCCAGCTTCGAAGCTCGGTGCTTCCCGCTTGAACTCGTCTGCTTCCTCCGTCACGAACTCTGCGTCGGCCGCGTCCAAGAAGTCGAAGCTCGGTGGTTTGGGTGCGAGGAAGGCCGCTGCCCCCGTTGATTTCGAGGAGGCGGAGCGCAAGGCTGCGGAGGAGGCTGAGCGTACACGTCAGCTGGGCTACGACCGCGAACGGGAGAAGGCCGAGGAGGAAGAGCGTAAACGTCTTGCTGCCGAGCAGGCCGCTGCGAACAAGGCGAAGTTACCATCGGTGACTAAGTCCACTCCGGTTGCTGTAACCACGGTCGCCGCACCAAAGGGCAATGCACAAGATATGGAGCGGTTGGGCATGGGCTTCAAGCGCCTTGGGTTTGGTGCAGTTCCTGCGGCAGCAGCATCTACGAGGTGTGTTCATCGCGCTTGCCTTGCCGAAAATAATCCTGAAGGTCTGCACAAACAGCGCGGCGGCTTCGGAGGATGCGCCGACCTTCGCCCGCGAGAAGTTCGGCGGCCAGAAGGCCATCTCGTCCGACATGTACTTCGGGCGTAACTCTTACGACCCGCAGGCGGTCGCCGAGGCGCAAACGCGCCTCCAGTCCTTCCAGGGCGCGCAGTCGATCTCCTCGAACCAGTACTTTGGCAGGGAAGAGGAGGAGGACTCTGGTGCTGGACACCCGGTGGACGGTGGCCTCCTCGGGGACGGTACGCTTGCGGGCCTGGAGGTCGCGGCGAGAGACGCAGTCTCGCGTGTGCTTGCAAACCCCGACGTGCAGAACGCTGCGGAGAGCATCCGCCAGGGTGCAATGAAGGTCCGTCTTCCTCCCTCGATCATCTCGCGTCTTCTCTCAGTTGATGTCGCGTAGCTTTCCGACTATCTCGCACAGATGTCCGAGCGGTAGTCTATTGCTCGGGTTGTGCTGACGGACGTTTCGACGATCGCTCTGGGACGACTAGAGGGGAAAGGTTGGGTGCTGTTTTTTCGAACATATCTTTTGCATGCGCATTGCAACGGGAATAGCTTCGGCTGTACACTTCGTCTTGTATCTCCGACCTTCTGGTTATTTATTATCTCAGATTGGACGTGTGCGGTGGGATACCCTCACGCAACTCCGAGTTGCAGGCAACACTGGTGCATAATCACAACATATGGTGCGTTCCCCGTTATGTCACTATGCGGCCGTTTTGCGTTGAACAAGGTGGACAGGATCGAGCATATGTGCGGGGTTCAACGTGGATAGCCCACCTGCATCACGACATTCACTCTCTTGGCGGATTGAGTTCGGCACAACGTCGGGAGCGCTGTCTGTCTCGCATTCTTGCGCTCCACCGCCAACGGTCAACGAACATCGTCGGGATGACGATCGAGGCTGCTAAGGTTAGCCAACGCAATACGCCTCGGCATCACGTGGCGTGATACGATGATGCGACTCCGGTGCTCGCATGCTTCTTTCTCGCCTTAAAGCTAACGGCGCATCTTCCGCAGTGCACCCATGCCCTTCGCGTGGATGTTCAGCGGGATATTATCCGACGCTGTTCGCCGGCGAGTGGTGTACCTTTTTCCGACGTCCATCCCCCTTGGCCTGGGGTGCTTCGTACTCCGAGCTTCGGGTCTTCGATCCTTTAAAGTAGCATCAACTCGGAGTCTCGGCAAGGTATAAAAGGCCAAAGATGCGTCTGTCTGGATGTATCACTCAAGGTCACTTGCGTCCGGTCCCCGTCATCTCGTAAACAATCCCTGCCGTCTAAAATGCGCCTCTCCACTCTCGCCGCTTTCGTCGCCGTCGTCACCTCCGCGACGGCCCAGACCCTCACCGGCCAGTTCGACTGCATGCCTGCTGGCCAGTTCACGCTCTGTCAGAACCTCTGGGGCGAATGTACGTACTTACTCCCCGTACAAACATCGTTTTACCATACTTTCGAGGCTTTACTGACATTGCATTTTCTTCCAGCGGCCGGTGTCGGGGGCCAGAACTCAACGCTCATCAGCGCGAGCGGCAGCACGGTCTCGTGGCGCACGCAGTGGCAGTGGCAGAACAACGAGAACAATGTGAAGAGCTACGCCAACGTCCTCAGCAACTCCGCCAAGGGCGTGCAGCTCTCCGCTCTCAAGTCAGCCCCGACCGCTTGGTCGTGGGTGTACGAGAGCGAGTCGTCCGGCATCCGTGCTGACGTGTCGTAAGCCAGCATTCCTTCGTGCATCCTTGTTCGTTGTGCCGACAAATATTAATGCGTCTTCTGCCGCAGCTACGACATCTGGACGGGCACCGCGTCGTCGGGCGACCCCGCGACGACGGCTTCCTCGTATGAGATCATGATCTGGCTCTCTGGCCAGGGCGGCATCCAGCCCGTCGGCTCGCAGGTGCAGACGGGCATCAGCCTCGCCGGCCACACCTGGAACCTGTGGAAGGGCCCGAACGCGAACTGGCAGGTGCTCTCGTTCGTGAGCCAGGACGGAGACATCACGAACTTCAACGCGGACCTCAAGGAGTTCTTCGACTACATCGTCCAGAACCAAGGCGTGTCGTCGTCTCAGGTGAGCAGTCGTGCGTCGGCGTACGGGGAGAAGGTGCCAGGTGCTTACAAGGGGCGACTCGATGGCAGTACGTGCAGGCGATCCAGACGGGCACGGAGCCTTTCACGGGCAGCGCGAGCTTGTTTACGCAGAGCTACAGCGTTGCGCTTAACCAATGAGCGAAGAGGCTGCATTAGAGGACATGTGCGTTTTCTGTATCTATCGATATCAAAACGTGTTCGCCGTCAAGTATCGGGACTGGGGTGTTATGCTGTTCTGTGCCCGTTACACCTCGGTTGCGTTTCGGCCGCTGAGCATTGGGCTATCGGCCGCAACGTGGAGACTGGGAGTGTCTACTCTGTCCGAACATCAGCTTCCGTCGGCTGTTGTTCGTCAGATAAATTCAATGTTTGATTGGGTTCCCGACGTCCTCACCAATGTATAGTGGTGGACGAAAAGATCCCTCTTGTCCACCGCGTGTTATTCGCGTTGGACCAATGCAAGCGTGCTTGGAAGATGCCAAAGTCTTTGCCACCTCCCCCCCGTATCCCAATTACGACCAAGCCCGAATCCTGGGAACACAGCCCTGTGAGGAATCCCGTCCCCTTTCCTCCGTCGTTTCACTCTCTCCACCCGCCTTGCACTCTTCCGCCATGTCTCTTGCACTCCCTTGGGAGGTCATCGAGGGGGTTATCGAGCACTCTTCCGATAGCGTCGTCACACTCTACAGCTTCACACTCACTTGCCGTGACCATAATCCTCGCAGTACCATCCTCCTCCTTGATCGTATTGTACTCAAGAACCGAGACCAACTTTTTGCCCTCTGCGACGTCCTCTCTGCCAAACCTCATCTTCAGCCCATTGTACGATCGATCACCATATCCCCCGACAAACTCTATCCCCATCCCCTGCTTCGCTTGCTCTCCAACCTCTCCGAGATCGAATTCGCAACGTCCACGAGTCGGTTCGATTCTGGATACGCTACCGCCGTCACCTTACATTCGTCTGTTCTGAAGTACTGCCGTCAGTTCGGGGAACATATTCAGAGGCTATCCCTCGAGCGGGTGCACTTGCCTTCCCTTTCCGCATTCTCCGGAATCCTCCTGTCATTCGAAAGGATCCGATCCCTTTCTTGCTCGCACCTGAAGGTCGTGAAGGATGGCGCGCATCAGGAACTAATAACGCGACGTCTCTCCCAACAGCTGCATCTGAGGACGTTGGTTGTGAGTCCATCTAGATCTCATTATATTGTAACCCAAAATTTCGAGTCCTCACCGCTTACTGTCGTTAGGTCGGTGTTGACCACACCGTATCCGAAAATGTGCTTACACTGCTTGGGGAGGTACCAAAGCACACCGTTACAAACCTCATCTTTATCAACCCGGACTTTCATACACCTATCCAAGGTTCACATGGCACAAACGAGCCTGAAGAGGAGGATGGGACTATACCTTGTAGAAGTTGAACACCAAATCAAGGTCACATACGTTATCGAAGAATGAGTCTGGAGAGGGAATGGCTGGTGAGGAGCCAAAAACCAGCAGACATCTGTCGCAGCACCGATCACACGACGTACCGAGCACCTCGACAAACAGGTGAATCGCCTCCAGGTATGCAAGTTCGTTGTCGTTCGCGTCCACGCAGATGCAGAAGAACAGGCCGGCGTAGCGGTGGTACACGACCTTGTGGCTGCGGAACTGCGACGGCGAAATGGGTGCAAGCCTCTACAAACGCACATATAGTCCTCACGCACCTCGACGAAGTTCGACTGGTATTTCTGGTCCCTCGGCGCGACTAACCGGTGCACCTCTCCCTCAGCCGCACCTATAGTATCCACGTCCACCCATCGTTAGAGCCCGGTCTTGGTTGTGCCTCGAGTATGGAAGGACCGCGGACCTTCTCCTCGGCGTCGTCGTACGGGCGTACCATTTGGACAGTCGTGTCTTTCCTTGACGGTTCTTGTGTGTCTGGTCAGCTCCCCGAGACAGTACGAATCTCGACTTTGATTGGATGGCGGCAGGATGGAAGAGACTCAGAGTCAAGAGACGGGATTGAATGCGTCGAGGTAGGATCTGATTCGCCAACATGGAGTCCAGACTGCTGCAAAAAGTTAATCCGATATGGTGTAGTGGCTAACATTATCGCCTCTCACGCGATAGCCCGGGGTTCGATTCCCCCCGTGTCGGAATAACTGCCTTCGATACATGGGTTGTTTTGCTGTTACGTCAGTGTCAGTCACCTCTTTTTTTGAAACTGCACCTTCGTTGACATCCACAATGGAACAAGAATACCCCGGGCACCAGACATGCAAATATACATTGGTACGCCCATGGTTACATACTTCGCAAAATCCTACTAGACTTTACAACCCGTCCTTTTTCAGGTTTTCCGACCATGACGCGTACTTCTCCATATCGGCAGCGAGCCTCGTAATTTTCTGTTTGAGGTACGTATGGGCGGATTCTCCAAGCAGGAGACGCAGTGGAGGATCGGGCTCCGACGCGAGCCTGTAGATCACCTCTACTGCCTTGTTGACGTCTCCTGGGTGAGCATAAGTAGCCCATCCGTTGTGCATCCGAGTGGCAGGAAGGTCGGGGCTGCTGTACGCGGGGTGCGAGCGCCCAGGTCGTCTTCGCTTGGCCCTCGGTATGGAAGCCTGCCGGATTGATGGGCGCGACCTGTCGGGTTCGTTTGAGGTGAACGGTGGTATGCGAGTATCAGCAGCCTGAGGGACGTACTTTGATGTTCCATGATGGGCCGAGCTCAGCTGATCAGAGGCCAGAGATTCAGTGTGGCCCTCGAGCGCAGGGCAACATCAGCAACGAACGACCACGAATGCATGCAAGAATCGATATCCCTGTCGTACCGTGTTTGAATGCGGAATGGTAGGAAAGTACAGGTCCGCCAATGAGACCCGTGATCGACGAAACTTGGAGCAAACGTCCCCCGACGAGGTTGTTCACCTCCCTGAAGAAACGGACTGCCTCGCTTCTCACCTTCGCCGCGCCCCAGAATTTCGTCTCGAACAGCTCGCGTACCGGCCCTTCCGAGTCCTTATGCGCCTCGACCTCGCCCATTACTGCGATCGTCGCGCTGCTCTGAGCGCCAGGGGATAGACTGCAGTCAGGGATACCAACTCGAAGGTTTCTTGAAAGAGTTGTCAAATCCAAATACTTTTTATGCAGTTCAAAGAGGATCATGTTAGTGGGAGGAGTTTGGCCAATGGCAAGTTACAGCCGATGTCACCGTATAAATAACGTTCACGTTAGAGTCAAGCGTCTAGCGCCGGTCGCGGAGACCGTGGTGCCTCTCACCTCCTCCCACATCCTGCAGTAAGTACAGAGTCCCACCACCATTCGCATATACGTGGCCCATCTCACGACTTTTCTATCTTCAGATGCCCTCGACTCAACGGCCTGAGACGATCGACGACAGCGTGCGCCGGTCCAGATCAGCCCCGATTGGGGCGCGATGACCGCGAAAAGTCCATAAAGATTCCCGGACCACACCATCTCAAGACAATCTCCCTCCCCCCATCTTCTCCGACATTCACACCATGACTTCCACCTCGGACATTCCTACGCGCCAGCGTGTCGAGGAGTACATCTCCAAGCTCCAGGAGGACATCGTCGGCGCCTTCGAGAAGCTCGACCCCAACGCCCCGCCCTTCAAGCATGACTCCTGGCTTCGCGCTCAAGGCGGCCGCGGGGTCTCGTGCGTGTTCGCAGTGCCCGTACCCGGACCCGGAATGGAGGCCGTGCAGGAGACGGTGCTGGAGAAGGGTGGCGTGAATATCTCAATTGTCCACGGTATGCTTCCTCCACCCGCTATCAAGCAGATGCGCGCGGATCACTCCACCATCCCCGACATCCAATCTGCAGTCCCGTTCTTCGCTGCGGGCATCTCCCTTGTCATTCATCCTCGTAACCCCCACGCGCCGACCGTCCACGCCAATTATCGCTACTTCGAGATCACCGAACAGCCGACGGAGGAGGAGGCCGCGCAGGGCAAGCTCGGGAAGCTCATCGCATGGTGGTTTGGAGGCGGTTCGGACCTTACGCCCTCGTACCTCTACGAGGAGGACGCGGAGCACTTCCACAAGACTATCAAGACCGCCTGCGATCCTCACGGCGCGGACGTCTACCCGGCTTTCAAGAAGTGGTGCGACGAGTACTTCCACATCACCCACCGCGGCGAGTCGCGCGGCATCGGCGGAATCTTCTTCGACGATCTCTCCAGCGAATCACATAAACGATTCAACGAGGACGCCGCACGCCCCAAGACCCCGGAGGAGATCTTCGCGTTCCTGAAGGCGGCCGGCGACTCGTTCGTACCGTCGTACCTTCCAATCCTCGAGCGTCGCTACAAGACGCCTAGCACGGAGCACGAGAAGCGGTGGCAACTCATTCGCCGTGGGCGATATGTCGAGTTCAACCTGGTGTACGACCGCGGGACGAAGTTCGGGCTGATGACGCCTGGGGCGCGCATCGAGAGTATCCTGATGAGTTTGCCGGAGACGGCGCGGTGGGAGTACATGAGCGAGTTGGGCACCGAGGCGGATAGCAGAGAGGGGAAGTTGATGGAGGTGTTGAAAAACCCACGCGAGTGGGTGTAGCTATCGTGATAGATGCGTTTTGGTGAGTACTGTCCCTTTCGCCGTATCGCTGCGATGCTGACGCCCTTGCAGTATTTGCAGGTATAGTCGGTAGCCGTCTCCGCGCGCATATAGTCACCTCCGCTCATAATCATCTGGTTCATTCACGTGCGTCCCGTCGCCGGTCTCCCTCGAAGAGCATAACAGGATGGCGCGCTGGCGCTGGTACCATCGTCCTCCGTGGCGGTTCAACGTTCAACGCGTATCCCACGTATTGTCATGCTCGTTTCGGACCTCTTCAACGGCCAGGATCCAGGCACCATCCACCTCCGGTACACTTCTCCCCACGGGTGGTGCAGCCTTCCATGCCTTCTCGCCTTGATACTGCCCTAGAAGTTTGCGGACGTCCTGCTCCCGGACCCCGCGCCATTCTGCTTAGATCTTAGGCGACCCCCAGCCTTGAGACGCTGCTCACCAAGCAGAATGGCAAGATGCCGATGAAGAAAGCCACCATCTTCACTACCGCCGATGGCCAACTGGGGTGCGTTTGTAAGTCTCCGCATGCCAGAGCGCGCACCAGTGATGACGTGGGTCGGCTCATACTCACTGGCATACCATTCGCGCCATATGCCATGCCCCCAGCTCGAGGAGGCTGGGTGGTGGAGCGAAATTCTCGAGCAGAGGCATGGGCTCTTGCAAGCGGAGATGCAGGGGTGCCGGTGGTTGCTGAAGCGACCCATGGCCAGGCGGCTGCAAACGCGGGAGGGCTAGCACAGGCTCTAAATCGGTCGTGGGCCGTCTGGTCATCGAGCGGTTCGTAGCGTCTGTGGCAAAGGCTCCGCCGCAGGACGCCCTCCTATTGGATGCTCGGGTTTGGACCCGGGAAGGGTACTTCAATTGCAGCTTTCTTCAAAGACGTGGGGAACGGGGTGGCATGTGGAGGTAAGCATCATATAATACAACCCTTCGCACAGCACCTGGTGCTTCCAAGCCTGTCCGATTGTGCGACTCTGCTTCGTGATAGATGGCTATCGAGCCTGTGTCCATCTGAAGGTACCGGTAGTGATTTCAGTTTTTCCGGATTCCCTGCTATGGGCCAGGACACATTGCCGTGGAAGACGTTGTCTCGGACAGTCAGGCGAGTCCCTTGCTAGCTGCCACTGCACGTCCCTGACCCTCCCCCTCTGTTTTCGCTTACGATGTTGCTGGATAACTCAACGGTCCTCGACTCGGACTCTTATACAGCTCAAGTCAACAGGATCGCTTTAGACTTCATCGGGACCTATCCTTACGCGGCGCGGAATGCGATGGTCCAGTTATCCCTATTATTCCTGTCGTTTGGTATGCAAACAGTTCAACTTCGAAGTCATTGATTCCACGACGCTCAATGGACGCCACTGGCAGGAGTATTGACCATCCTATCCATCACTTCGATACACCTCGCCCTGTAAGGCAAGCTTTGTCTCTCGAAGTCAGCACACGCTAACACTTATCGAACGCAGCCGTCGAGGATCGCTCTCGCACCCCCGTGTCAGGATACTTCTCCTCAGCACTGTACTCCTGTACGTGTCCACTGGGGTGTACATGGCTGCCCTCATATGGAACGCATCAACCTGGAACCATGTCGTCGTGAGGGCGACAGACAGCTTCTTCTCCACATCCTATGATGGACCGGAGGAGATCGCCGAATTCCAAGGTGCAGTCCGCACACAGTCCTGGATGTTGACTGTCTCGACGGTGATAAACGTGAGCACTACCGTCAATGCAGAACAACGATGTAACACCTATCTCATCCAGTTCATCATTGGCGATGCAATCGTTTGGTGGCGCGCGTGCGGCATCTGGCGGAACAATGTCGTCTACGGCATGGGCCCGTCGCTCGTGGCTCTTACTCTAAGTATGTGAATCTCCATCGTTTGTATCCTCATTCTCCTGCCTGACACCCCCACCGTCTTCGGCATCACCGGAATCTATGTGTCGTCGGCTCAAAGCACGCCAACGACAACGCTCGGTTTATTGCTGGGAGAGAATGCCTACACTTACGTATCGGTGATGCTATCACTCATCACAAATGTCACCGCAACGTCCTTGATTGCCTATAAGGCATGGTGCGTGGTTGTCATACTAGTACTTATCTATATGAACACTAACTATGAGCTGGTGCAAAAAATAACAGGCAGCACAGGCAGCTGGTCAAGACGTACCTCAATGCAGCCGGGCTCAAGTCTCGCGTCTTGAAGGCACTCGGGCTCCTCGTAGAGTCTGGTGTCGCTTACTGCACATTTCTGGTGATAATGATTTGTTTTGCGTCCGTCCTTGCCAGCTCTCTGACTGACGGAGCCCAGGTATTAGTCATAGTTTATGGGGCAGAGCCCGCAGCGCCTCCCAGTAACCCTGCCCGAGTGTGGTTCAACCAAGTGGTTGCATACTTCACCTTGGGGTGCATCGCGCCTCTCATGGCAAGTACCATCCATCCTACTTCCACGCACGGCCTTCGGGTTGAAGTTCAACTCACAACCCATCGACAGGCCATCTTTCCTACCGTCGTCGTCGTTCTGGTGGCGCTCAAACGATCGCCCATTGACAACGGGGGATTGTCAGGTGCTGTTCAATTGGACGGGGCCAATCAACTGCAGGACGGGCCCGGGAGTAGATCCAGTACCGTCGTTTTTCACCACTCCACGTTCCTCAACTCCGCTGGGCTGGATACGGAGGCCTGTATGGGAGGAATGCCCGTCAGTTGAAGGGCACACTTTTCAAGCCTTCGATGAGCACGAGCATGCAACGTCTGTCGACAAAGTTGTTTAGGATCATATCCGTGACTCATCGCAGCTTTGCTGTACGTATCTCCGCATACGCCTGCGGCCGGTGGACTAAAAATGAAGCCGGAGGGCCGTTCCCCAGCTTAAACCCTGTACCTACTGAACAACCGTCCTCACACGGGCCAAAGAGCGGTGTCGCGCGAGTAGAGAGGGTGTTTGTGGTCCCATGTAGTCTGGTTACGTGCAATCGAGAACGGCACCTATGATCGTTCTCGTTTACTCCTTAGCTATCGAGTCTGCATTGACCGTCTCTCCGAAACTACAACCGGGACGGCAGGCGCATCGTCCGAGTCTGCGACGCGACCGTCCACTCGCGCAAGGTCTCTGCATCGCCCGCCTCATCAACGCCGCTAGGTCTGCCACTCGCCGCTGCTGCGAGACGTTCGACGATCGGACGGGCAAAGACTTGGGGCCTCTGCTGGCGCGGCTCGTACTCCCCAGTGCCAGTGGATACGTCCTATGGCGACATGAGCAAAGAGTCCGCGAGATCTGAGTGCGGTCGGTGGGGGCCGTTAGCCAGTTGCAAGGTGAAATCGAGCGAAAACTTACGCGTACGAATGAGCGGTACCTATGTCAATACCAATCGTTCTACAGGTGGTCCTCCTGGGGATGGACCATGGGATGATATATATGCGCGTAGAGTGAGTCAAGCTCAAGGTAAACCGTGGTATGGATAGTAGCCAGGTAACTTGCAATTGCAATTGCCAGTACGGAGGAGAGGAAGCGCCCGCGGCGAGACCTTCGTGGGATTATCGCCGCCCACTCGTATAGGCGCGCACCGAATATTGCTCCTCCTCCTCCTCCTCCTCCTCCTCCTCCTCCTGGATCCCGCGTGGGCGCCGGCGCTGGCACTTACTGACTCCACTACTCATCATTCAGCTACCTTCAAACTACCTTACGGGCTCCTCGCTCCTCAAGGCCTCAACCTTCAAGGCCTCACGTTCAACTGCATAACGTGTATAGGGCTCCTACTCGCGCTTTAACCACGGCTGTTCTAAAACCTGACTTGGCCAGCAACACAGCTTCCACGGCGGATCAAGATAATGTTGTTCGAGACGGCGCAGCAGCGGTACATGAGCGAGTGAGGCGAAGAGCAGAGAGGGCAAGTTGATGGAGATATCGAGCAGCCCGCGCCTCGAGTAGGTATGGCAATCATGCCAGTGGTAGAGGTGCTCTTGTCATTGTGTTTCGCGAGTACTTATTGTCCCTTTCGCGCCATCGCCGCGATGCTGACATCTCTACTTACAGTGTATGTACGTCTGGTCGGTATTGAATAAAGCCTTTCGGGCGCGCATATAGCCGCCCCCGCTCATAATCACCTCGTTTATTCTCGTGCGCCCCGTCGTTTCATGCTTGCAATTGTATCGTCATCGCCCCTTGCCCTCAAGTTGTCCCGACCAGGCATGGGTGAAGCTACTACTATGGTAACCTGGTGAGCCGCCGAGTATATATCACACACGTCGTGGTACGTCCTGCTCAACACAATGCGTCGTCCCCACTCTAACACTCGAAGCAAGCCCTCGTCTCAGGCTCTACTAGTCCGGCGCAGGCGCCAAGTGCTGAGGCCCAAGTCTCGCCCACTCCCCCGTCTGCCCGTTCCCACTGCTCCCGATGCGTCAGACGCGAGCTCACCTAGCGAGTCGTCTCATTGCGGACCCCAAAGCAATCGTTCCATCACACCGTTGGTTCTCGCCCTCGATCAGGCACTGGCTGAACAGGACGCCACGGACGCCGACGTGGACGTGGACGATGATCTACAGCCATCCGACTCACCTCACGAGGATTCGGAAGATTACATCGAAGATGCTGTCGCACAGCCACACAACGACGAGGATGCCAGCCGCGACACGGAAGTGGAGGCGCTGCTATTCTCCTCTCCGGAGTCTCCGCCGTCGTCCTCGGGCGCAGTTCAACTCTCCGGATCCTCTCCCCGCACCTATGTGGAAGATGCGCTTCTCCTGCGAGACGGATCACCCGAGGACTCTATGCGACCGTCCTACTCTCCTGAACACGGTTCTTCAAGTTCGGAAACACGCGGAGGTGGCGCCGCGTGCGCCCTGGCTCCTCGTTACCAGGTCGTCGCCAAACTGGAGGAAGATCAAGACGATGAGATGCCCCCGCCTTCACCCATCGATGCGGAGCGAGCTCTGGAACCCTCCACGCCCCCACGAAAGTACGAGGCGTGGATCACATTTCCTGGCAGGGAAATGGATGAGGAGAGGATGTACACGACCTTCCACTATGTGGTTGAGCGGGACCCGCAGAGATACGAAGGCGACGTCTCCAGGGTGTCATCCTCCGACGCCTTGCAAGGCGTCACAAACCTAGCGCTGTCCTTCGAGTGTCCAGGCCCCCGGGACGAAGACGGCGGGAAGCATCAAGAGCGACGGCGGGGGACGATCATCGAGGCCGTGCGTCGGCTTGGTGCCATCCTAGGCGGCAGCCTGCGTGGACTTGAGGTGACGGCGCCATGGCCGGAGCTGAGCTTTCCGTGCGTCCCGGATATCCTGGAGGTCATCCTGGATAGCTTTCCGGCGTTAGGGAGTCTGCACTTTGGGGACTTGGCGTGCGAGTGCTACGATTGCAAGAGTGTGTATACGGTGCGTTTGATCCAAGCAGCAATCATACGCGGGAGGTCTGACCGATACGACGTACACGCCGACAGGACACTGCGAAATTCAAGCGATTGCAGGTCGCCGCACTGGAGGGTCAAGTTTCTGGCCCCTTGATGTCGACCGGGCTGTGGAGGGTGACGATCGAGAGGAAATCCATGCATTCCTTGGAGAGAGACTTCACAAAGTACATCGGGGATGCTGAACAACTTGCTGATGAGGTATGTCACGGCTTGCTCTCCTCTTTCCGTCTTGGCATCTGAGGGAAGTCACATACTTGCGCTCTCAGGCCCTGTTTGGAATTTATACAGTAACCTCGCGCGAAGGCCCGGCGCGCGCCACCGCGCGTTCCCAACAGGAAGCGCAATTCTTCGCCAAGCTGTTGAAGCGGGACCTCCCGTCCGCCACACACTTCCTGGTTGTCTCTCCTGAAGTCCGGGTCACGTACGTGCCATTCTCCTCACCGCCGGAATCTCAGTCCGCGCACAGTGTGCATTCGTCCAAGTCCCCAGAAGGAAACCCAGAGCGCGACTCGCCAACCCCTACTGTGGACCCTTCCCCCGGTTCCCACGAGAGCAGCTGTACCGCCAGCTCCGCGCGCTCCACATCGGAATACACCCCTCCACCTGAGACCGGAATCAATCCCTCTGTCGTTGGTCGGTCATTCGACTCTACCGAGGACACGAGTCCCCAGGACGACGTCTCCGACGATCCAGCGCAGCATATGGACCACATCGATTGGTATCCCCAGCACGACACTTTTGCTCAGGGCTACGAGGGCTTTGCTCTGGGTATTCAACAACAGGGTCCGAGCGTCGAAGCCTTTGCCCTCAGCGACGGAGTCGAAGATTTTATGCTCCCCTCTGCCGACGGATGGTACCATCCATACATGTCCATGCAAGAGGGCGATGGCTATGGTATCAGTCCTGATGGTGCAGGTACTATCGACATCGGCGTCGTGCAACCCTGGAGCTACGGGTCGATGGCGAGCAGGTTGGGCTGCGAGGATGTCTACACTGGCACAGGAGCATCGTTTAGTATCCCCCACCATCCCGGTCAATACTGGGCGGGAGACGTCGCCTGCGATCGGCCTCATATCCCGCTGGAGGCTGTGAACACGGGTGATCCAGGACTATCTCTCAACGACTCCGCGGTTGTGGCGTCCGAGGAGTTCCACCCGGAGACTGCTGGCAGTTGGAAGTGGACTCAGCTGGATGGTGTGGGAGCTGCAGCTTTGACGGTGTCCATGCCCTCCGATGACTCGGATGAGGGGTGCTTTGCGCCCGTGGGATATCCCGCATCCTACGGATATCCAGAGGCTTTGTCGGCTCGTCCGAGCTGTCATCACGAGGGAGATCGAGGCTCGAGCTCGGTAACTTTAGACGAGAATGTCGAACACCTTGGCGGTACCGGGGAGTCTGAGGCACACCGTAGGCTGTGGGGAGACATGGACACGATGTGGCATCCTGTCGAGGGGCTTCAGGACTAATACTACATTGTGCTCGAACGAAGCCCGTTATACTATATTTGTCTTTGTGCGCCCACGGCGGACTTAGCCCCGAAGCACATACTTGTATGTACGGGAGATTCGAACTCTTGCTGTCCAGTCCAACCACAGGGTGCCTCATTTACTAGAAGGCCTTCGACCATGCATTCATCAATCGCATCCTGCGTGAAAAATAGAGTCTGAGTACAGATTGATTGCACTCGAGCCCGAGGAGTCGTGGCCGGCCCGGGCGTCCGGGATTAAGGGCAGGGGCGAGCGCTAATGCTGCCTGCTGCGTCGCGACGTCGTTAGGGCCTGGCAGGACTTCGAATTTGACTCGAACTACCACCATGGTACGCGGTACTATCGTGCTAACGTTTCAACTCAGTTGTACACTTCACCTCGCCTTTAGGGTCGCTTGTTGTACATCATGTGCACTCCTCAAACTTTCTTTGCCACGCATTTCAAGGCGTCTCGGCCCCCCCACTGCATCTTCCACTTCGAACAGCACCGGATGGTCAGTTCATAAACAAAGGAATCGTATCGCACTGGTAGGTGTGCGAAATTTCCGGATGAGAAGCCAGCTATATCCCGACGCTCACTGTTACCCGCGCCCAGCACATTCCGGGTGCCGTAATCACCAATCTGTCTGCCGCGTGGGGCATCTTGTGGGCCCATGTTCGGAGCATGTGTACGTGCTGTTCACAGCCACGAGGGGCCAGTCATCGCAACGCAGTTTAGATTCACCAGGGGCCTGCATTCCTGACACTATGGGTATGGGTGGGGTCTCGCCCAATTCTGGAGTCCGTAGAGGTCAGGGCACAATATCTCTACAACAATGGCCAATTTCTAACCTGACCGTATCAGTCTCTAGGACCAGATTCGCACCAGTTGCGACCTCACATTAGGGTCCAGCTCGTCTACTAGTACTAGGGTGCGTGCCACGTGTATACGCCGTACGTACCGTCCTTGCCGAAATCCGGTACTCGTCACTGCGAACGTTAACCTTAAGCTTTACCGCCTCCCAGTTCCGTATCCATCGGTACTGCGAAGAGATGAATCGATGAGATGCCGAATGCCCTTCTCTCGATGCAGCACGGGAACTCGCATGAAACTGAGGATGCCGATGTAGTACCCTATTCTCAGGTCCATAAAGTATGTCTGGCTACGAACTACGGCGGTACCGATGTCCCCATACCCCATGGACTCCGTGGTTCGACTCGATCTGACACCCTCGCTCCTCCTTTTGCAAATAAAGGAGGCCCTTGGCTGCGCCGTGGTTGGTATGGTTGTCTCCATAGCGTGCGTCCTATTCTACCTTCAATCGTCCTACTGATATACCCCTCTCGACGGCTGACTGTGGTCGTGGCGCAGGATATATGGCATCACTATTTTACAGGCCTACATATACTTCCGGAACAGCACCCAAGATTCTGTGCGTTTGAGACTATTTGTAAGTAACCCAACCCATCCGGCGAGTCCCCGATGAATGTACTAAGCTAAGATCGGTTGCACGCAGGTTGGGTTCCTATTGTACGTGGCCTCAGAACGTCCGCTTTGCATGGTTGACTGCGACTGCACGTAGCATCCTCGACACCCTCTCATCGGTGCTCGCTGTCAGAGCCTTCTACACATATATTGTAACCGATTTTGGGGACCCGTTGTCATTCCTCAATGTCCCCCCGTGAGTTTTACTGGACCTCGCTGTCGATCGTCTCTCATTGAATTGCATTACAGCACATCGGCGGTGAGTAACGTAGTGCGGGATGGGTAGGCCAAGTCGAAACTCACCACTCATCATGACTTTAGCTTGAGAACGGAGTCGCGGTAAGATCCGACGCTCGATGGGAATATTCTGCATTTTGTACTGACCGTGGCCGGCGGTCTGCGCAGGTCCTGCTCAGAACACTCACACAGTGGTATGTGCCATTCTCGGTGTTTTCAGCAGCCTTTCTCAACACCAGCCAGCTACTTTGCATGTCGTGTTTGGTCTTGTGAGTCGTGTCTCGTACTTTGGATGCTACGGGATGATTCTCACATACAGCTATCGGCACAGTGAGCAAAGGGAAGATTCCACTCGTCGCCAGCATCGTAAGTCGGTTATTCATTTGTAACCGCCATGCAATTCCTCGACTACGGACTTTACAGGCAATCCTTGCTCTGTCTTCTTTCGGTGCGTGGACCAACACCGAAGAGCACAAAGTCACTGAATTTCTCATACTTTTACAGGTGTCGGGATGGGTACGTACACATACCCAGTTCCAATGACGGAGAGCCACTGACATTGCCGTCCTGTGTCAGTTGTTACCGTGAATATGTAAGTGCCAGAGCATGCATTTTGGGGTCACTACGGCTGACACGCACCTGGCCGGATGATGCTATGTACTCTAGATACACCAATAGCTACATCTTTTCCATCGCTACAGTCAAGATGCGGCTTCTCACAGGCATTGTCAACGGCCTGAGCGTGATGTGCGACATCGTAATTATGGCATCACTTTGCTATTATCTCCGTTCCAGGAGGACGGGATTCAGGAGGTACGTCTTGGCTCCGACTCTTTAAGAGGACAACGACCTGATTCGGTGCCGCACCGGGACTGTACAGAAGCGACTCAATCATCAATCGGTTGACCATATATGCCGTGAACCGAGGGGTTCTTACTGTGTGAGTTCCGAAGGACACATTGGAGCCACTGCCTCATGATCGAGCCGCTGATATTGCGCTGCGACCCAGTATTTGTCAGGGAGGAGAGATGATCACTGTACGTTTTTTGTCCAAGTAAGAATCAACATTTCTGAGGCTCACTTGGAGGCTGTATCAGCTGGTCGTCCTTCCGGGACGTTTCATATTTCTCCCATTCACACTCGTCGAGGCAAAATGTACGTGTATGTCTCTCGTCGCTCCAAATGTCCCGCTGATGGTCAGTGTCAGTGTACTGTAACACGCTCTTCGCAACGTAAGTCACTTTCCTGCCAATGTTGTGCTATCCGGAATATTCCATAGGTGACTATCTATTCGCATAGGCTCAACGCGCAAAAGTCCCTGAGAGAAGATGGAGACAATGCCGTCGAATTGGGCCCGCCAATCCCCAATCGCCGCATGAATAGTCGACTCGGAACACAGGAAACGGGGAGCATCGGGGCACCGCTGAACGGACGGATCGGAGCGTTGGTGCCTCTTTGCATCTCGACATTCTACCTGCCTGAATGAATGACACCGACCCGTAGACTTCTGACGGCATCTCGACCTGCGTCCTGGACATCTCCAGTGGCAAGGATACGGTTCGTGTGCTGGGAGTTTTATGGTAGTGTATTGTTGCTGACGGTTCCATGAAAGGGAGGGATACGTACACCGAGTGTCGACCTCGGCGCGTCGTAAGTCGAACTCCGTTGGAAGGCATGCTTCTGGTTCCGTAATAGGCCACTCCCGGGCCGGAGGGATTGCAGGGAGCTCGAGTGCGCAGGGCGGCGGGCATGCCACTGCCTCGACTATCTCGGCCGATGGCATCTTGTGGTAGTAAGTACCTTGCATGCCAGAGTACGGTGGTAGAATCGAATAGTACGTGTAGATTATAATACTTCTCTACAATTTCAACTTCAACTTGTCGCGACCTTCAACTTATAAGTTAATAAGTTAGGCCAGAGCTTGAGCGGGCTCGCCGGGCCTGCGGCCAAAAGACCCGACAGCCAATCAGCGCTTCGGTGGAGGCGTCAATGTTAACGAGCTCGTCTTGCCTGTCGACCACGACGACCCCCTCACTCTCTGCATCATTGCAACTCATACTAATGCTGATTATACTTTTCGTCTACCCTGGGACGCTAAGCTCCACTACGATACTGCCCTCGCCTCATTGCATCCCTGCGATGGCTCTCCAACACATGCAGCAAAGTCCGACGCGTTAGAGCTCGCTGCTCCATCCACGCAACGGCCGCGACTCTCCCAAGTCTGATACGGTGATTCTGGTCTACACTGTGGTATGCGCATGTCGCCATTATCCTCACTGGGAAGGGCGGTCTGTGGACTTGGACTTCAAGCTTCACCGTCGGGTACGACTACGGGACGGTGTGCGGGCTTACTGTGTCACCTCCGGAGTTCAGATCGAGAGCATCTTGATGAGCTCCCCGAAGACAGCCTGAGCACGCTAGGAGAACGTATGTGAGATAGGAATCGAGGCGGGGAGCGGGGAGGGAAAATTGACGGAGATGTAGAACGACTCCGGCGAGCAGGCGGAACTTATCTTGCCAAGTGCTTTGGTGAGTACTATCCCTCTCGCGGCGTCGCTCTGGCGCTGACATCTCTGCAGCATATGTACGCACAGTCGATGTTGAATGTAGCCGTTTCCAGGCGTGCATATAGCCATTCCTGCTTATACCTCCCTCGTGTGCTCCCCCGCCCGCCTACTTTCACTATTTGGTGTGCCTACATGGATCGTCCTCAAGTGTTGGCGATGAACTATCCTATTGTAAGGGTGAAGTATCTGCGTCAAGGTATGTCCAGCTCAACACGGCGCGGTTTCGCCTCTCCCAGTCCTCAGCACTGTGACGAACCATTCACCGACCTGTTGGAGGATGCGCCTTCGGCAGTCGTACGAGATGGATGACCTGACAACACCACCCAGCGATATGCCTCGCCGCCGCCGTGCGGAACAAACCAGGGAGGTCATCATGTCCCAATCAGCGGAAGGCACGGATCAGATTTCCTGGCGAGAAGAAAAATTAACACCGGATTTTGTCACGTAGGCTGCGCGCATCTGAAGAAATATAGTGAGCGCGAGATGAAGCTGATGGCGCGGAGCGGTACCGTGGACCTGACGAGTTCAACGCCCAGTAAGGTATCGTACAACTGCCACCCTCATCTCCCTCTGTCTCTAACGCATACATCGACACGGATCATCCCACGCATAGGTGTCCAAGGTATGCCAACGCAATATGTATTATCATGAGAGGAATATTCGGGGCGACCAGGGCGATGGACACCTCGAGGGACGTGCACTCGAGTCGAGGTCCCGGAAGATATGCACCTCCAGTATAAAGTTCCACGGAATTCTGATACTGCAAGGCTTACCAGAGTTACGGACAATTGTGTGGCTTTCTCGGCGCCGATTTGGACGCTTACGCACGTTCATTGCTAGAACAATGTTTGACATACTTGCTGCAGCCGCTGGTCATGATGGGCTTTCTACACGCTCTACACGCTTCTCAGCCACTCTTTGCTTCGTATCTGTGGCTTTTGGTGCGCCCTATCATTCTCACTTTCGATCAGCACGGCCTGGTGTGAAGAAACGCTCGGGGCATGGTACGAACCCTAACTCTGGACCCTGGGGAGCACATCCCTCCACGACTCACTCACTACGGCGTTTTAATCGTCCATAATTGCCGATGCAAAAGGCGGTGGCACCGAGGACGCAGTAGCATGTATACACAAGTACGTTCGAAGGTGTGCACTGTTTTCAACTGCGAGCAGGCTATACCAGTACAACTCATGGACTCGTAGCAGTGCAGTTGACATTGGCAAGCCTCCCTACAACAGGTACGACAGATTGGAGCCCGCACGAGGTGCTTCGAAATGTTCTCCGGGCGGCCTCAGCTCGTCTGCTTCGTCCGACGCGCTCCGGGAATGGATAGCGCACATTCCCAGAACCATACCACCGGGAACAGGAGTCATTTAATTCTCATGCCATTAAAGCCGTCAGCGCCAGATATCTCTGCGATACCCACATCTGTATCCGTCTCCGCTGTGGGGCCCGGCGGTTCAGGTGCGTTATTATCCTTTGTTGGCGACCAGCTCATCCACTAATTATCGGTGCGGTGCATTTGTAGCACACCGAAATCCGGTGCTGGTAATAAGTCGCCGGGATCATGCCATATCTCTGGCGGCCTCGCAGCTACGTCAGCGCTTTAAAACAAAGATGGCTGAAGGCGCTGCGCAGACACAGCGTAGATAATCTCACTATCGTCCGAAGCATATAAACAACACATGCTTGTCCATGAAGGACCCCAACTACGAGCGCCACTCCTCATCTCTCATGGCTTCCGTGTCTCAACTTGAACCTGGTTTGCCACCCGCGGTCCTTTCGGGGATCAGGGAAGCTCTTAGTTGTATCCTCATAGGTACTATTCTCGCAACATGGTGCGTCCGACTGCCATTCACCCCTTGCTCTTCCTCACTGCGTCACAATACAGTGTATATGGCATCTCCATTTTGCAGGCCTACATCTATTTTCGCAACAGCGGCCCTGATTCTGTGCACATGAGATCCTTTGTGAGTATCTCGCCTTCTGTCCAACAAAAACTGTAGGCTGATATCTGTCGTGAAGGTCGCTTCCCTGTTGTACGTACTCTAAGAGCATTCCGAGTCGGCAGGATTTATGACTTGCGCAGCATCCTAGACACCATCTCGATAATTCTGACTATACAAGTCCTTTACGAATTGGTCGTGTCCGACTTTGGAGCCCCATTGTCAGTTCTCAAGTTTCCTCAGTGAGTTTTCCAGGTTACTTTCGCTGTCGGTTTGGTCTCAGACTCGGATGTCTGCATTGTAGCGCAACAGCGGTGAGTAGCATGGCTCTGGATAGGCAAACCAACTTGAAGCCGACGCTTACATCGAGTTTAGGCTGAGAATGGAATCACTGTAAGTATTCAATGGCTGAAGGCCATGTCTAGACTTTAAACACCGGACACACCCAGGTCCTGATTGGAACGCTCACACAGTGGTGCGTCCCCACTGGTTTCCCCGAGGCCAGCAGGCTTTCTCATTACCCACAGCTTCTTTGCACACCGTCTTTGGGCTCGTGAGTTGAACTTGGCACCATGCATCGGTCAGCCGCCCGACGATGACTTCGACCTATTGGGACAGTGAGCGAGCGGAACGTACCACTCGTGGCCAGTGTCGTAAGCACATCATCCACTCGTAGTTTGGTGTTACTTGACGGTGGGCTGTATAGGTTGTTCTTGCTCTGTGCTCTTTCGGTGCGTCAACAGACAGTACCATGGATTCGGAGCACCGTGTATCTCTGACATTCGGAGTTTTGCAGGTCCTGGGATGGGTGCGTCATGGTCTTGAGACCGAGTACCGATGCCACAATATAACTGTTAATAATCCAATCTGACATCAGCTATAACTGTGGATATGTATGTGCATTGCGCCACTGGCACGACTTCGCCTGGAGACACGAGGCTCACCCAACACTTGATCCATTAGCTACACGAGGAGCGATATAGATTTCCTCAGTTCAAACGAAACCCGGATTCTTTCAGGCTTTTCAAGTGGCCTGAGTGTAGTATGCGACGTCGCCATCGTGGTAGCACTTCGCTACTACCTTAACTCAAAGCGGACTGGATTTGGAAGGTACGCCGTTGCTGTCTCAGGAGTACAAAGAGTGGATTCAACCAGATTCAACCCCTGTGCTGCATAGAACTGATTCAACGATTGATCGACTGATAATATACGCAGTAAATCGTGGTGTGCTTACCGCGTGAGCTACTATGCCTCGAGAACCCAACAGCATAGGATGCCTTGCTGATCTTGCTTTGGGAATTAGTATGTGTCAGGCTGGCCACTTAATCACGGTGCGTTTCTTTGTACATTTAAGATACTACTTAGTATACAGCTTGCTGATCATTCCAACGCTAGACTGTCGCTCTCCCCGGACACTTTTACGACCTTGCATTTGCTATTCTGGATGGGAAATGTGCGTTCATCTCTCCAATTACTTCGAGTCTTCCGCTAATGATCGGCCGGCCCGGGGTCAGTATACTGTAATACGCTCCTCGCAACGTAAGTCGTTCCCCAGCTAGTAGGCTCTTCATCACATGGTTCCTCGGGTGACTAATAGATTAATATAGGCTCAATGCTCAAAGGTCCCTAAGGGGAGATGGAAACAATGTCATAGAATTAGGCACGCAAATCCTCAATCACCTGAACACGTCGACCCAAGGAAACGGGGATAGTCAGAACACTGCTGGACGGTCGGAGAGTGTTCGTGACTCTTTGGATCCCGTCATCGTGCCCACCTGAATGACTGTCCCATCTGTTAGGCTTCTGACAGCGTCCCGACCTTCGTGCTGGAGATCTCCGCCGAGACAATGGTATGTGCCAGTGGGCCGCATTTTTCAGGATGGTTGCTGACTGTTCGGTCGAAAGGACAAAGGACGGCGGACACCAAGTGTCGACCGTGATGAATCCGGAAAGACGGTGTGATTCTCCCTGCTCTCCTGTTCTCATTCTGAGTCAGTGCGGTTGCGGATATCATAAGTACTAGGCGCGTTAACGTTGGCTAAAAGCCGAAGGAAGACCCGGCGATGAGGATGATTGAGAAAGGTACTACTATACGACTTCAGATAGTACGAGATAGAGTTATTTATCGTCAGCCAAGAGAAACCAATACATCGTTTGTGTTTAGAACATTGAGATCTCGTCTTCGTATTCTGACTCTGGCTAGTAGGCTGAGCAAAGGCTGAGCCTGAGGCCTGAGGCCTGGAGACTGGCGGAGGTCGGGCCGACCAAAGCCTACCCTGTATCCTGGGCGTCGATTCTGGCGCCTTCCTCTCAACTAGTACCATGACCTGCGTGGCTGCACTTATGCTGAATCTATTCTTCCTTCGCTTGTTTCAGGATGCTCAAACCTCCTACGATGCACTACGTCACCTGCAAGTTCGGGAACTCGTCTGTCCTGGGCGCAATGTGGAGTTTGACGTTGCCTACGACCTCGGAGCGAAGTTCGGGCTTATGACCCCAGGTGCGCGGATCAAATTCTCATCATGAGGTTGTCCAAGATGGCGTGTTGGGAGTACATGAGCGAGCTTGGAATCGAGCTGGAGAGCAGAAAGGGCAAGTTGATGGAGGTGCTGAAAACCCGCGCGAGTTGGCGAACATGTACAGGTGTAAATGGTTGTGATCTCGTTAGAACTAGTTTGTGAGTGTTGTCCCTCTCGCATCGTCGCTAGAATTCTGACAACCGTGTAGCATATGTACATGCTATGGTCAGTTCTGAATATTGCTGTCTCTGGGCGCGCATATTGCCACCCTTATTCGTCTTTGCCCTGTCCCTTCCCTTGCTTCACCTCCTTCCGCCCCGTGGTGCTTCCAACTGTGTCGCCATCGCCTCAAGTGCCGAAGAACATCATTTTTCTTGCAAGGATGAGACTTAGTCACGCTCCCTGGAGTATGAGTTGGCGGTTATACATCATGCCCGTCGAGGTACGTCCAGCTGAACACGGTGCCACGTCACTGCTCTAAACCTCGAATCTCCCTAGGACAACACTTTCGCTAAGGATAAGGAGCCCCCCTTCCCAGTGTGCAGCGTGAGCGCGATGTCATCCGACGGAAGGACACGGCCAAGACGTGACCCGTAACCATCATGCAGCTTCCTCGCACACCGTGTTTGGGCCCGTAAGTAGTTCCCGACAGTGCTATGTATTGGACGAGATGACTTACACCTATCGGAACAGTGAGTAATGGGAACATAGCACTCGTGAGCAGCATTGTAAGTCCCGCAATGCCTTCACGATTGGGAGATTACCTGACTATGGAATCTACCAGGTTATTCTCGCTCTGGGCTCTTTCGGTGTGTGGATGGACAGGAACGAAGGACTCGATGCGTGATGTCGCTGACTCCATTCGCGCTTCTGAAGCCCGAGATCGGTATGTCACCACCCCGGACCAAATTGCAAGGCGATATAGATACTGACGGTGCCATTTTGCGCTAGCTATGTCCGTGCATATGTATGTGCATCGCACCGGCATTCCGCCTCGAATGCGAAGCTCACTGAACGACATTGCGTTAGCTACACGGACAGGTACATCTTTGGTCTTGGTTCAACGGAGAGCCGGATCCTCGCAGGCGTCGTGGACGGCCTGAGCGTGATATGCGATGTCGCGATCACCGCAGCGCTTTCCTACTATCTTCACTCGAAGAGGACTGGATTTAAGAGGTACGTCTTGGCCAGGCTTCGAGGAGCATGCCGCGCTAATTCAATTCTATACCGCATAGAACCAATTCGATGATTGACCGGCTGATCATTTACGCCGTAAACCGGGGGGTCCTTACTACGTGAGATTCAAACTATGCGTCGAACGTCCTACCTAGCAGCCGTCGCTGATCTTTTGCCCCCAGTCTTTGTCAGGCCGGCCATCTGATTGCTGTACGTTTCTTCGTCCGTTCAAGAGCTCCTATGGTAGCTGAGTCCCACTATGTAGTTTGTCGCCCTTCCGGGACGCTTTATCTTCCTCGTATTTGCGCTCCTGGAGGGAAAACGTGCGTGCATGTTTCTCGTCCTCTAGTACGGTGTTTTACTGACTATAGTCTATTGGGGACAGTGTACTCTAATACGTTCCTTGCAACGTACGTCGTTCTCCGGCCAGGGTTTCATCAATACTCCGTAGGTGACCGACCCATTCGTATAGGCTCAACGCGCAGAAGTCCATGAGGGGAGAGGGCGACAACGACATCGTGGAATTAGGCCCGCAAGTCCCCAATACATCAATACGTCGACCACAGGAAACGGGTCGTCTTCCGGAACACGGGTGGGCGGCGGTTTGAGAGCGTCAGTGCCTCTTCGCAATTTCCTCGCTGTGTGTATCCTGAATGACAGATGTCCCGTCGTCTCATAGACGGGTTACAGCGTCCCGACCTTTGTGGTAGACATCTCCGCGGAGAAGTCTATCGAGCCTGAGGTTCGCGTGCCGCTTTGCCGGATCGTTTATCTTTGCTAATGCTTCCATCGAAAGGACGTGGCGTATGGTACACCAAGCTTCGACCGCGATTCATCAAGAGCGATGGTATAATTCTGCACTCGTGATACGTTCGGGAAGTGCGGAGGAGTGTGTAGGAACCGGGGAGCCCATCTGTCCCTCCGAGTCTCAGCCGTTCCGTTTCTGACCCGGCTACCCCACACCGTTCGCAGACCGTACTTATTGTTGGGAGACCGGGATCCTACAATCGTTTTAATTGTCGAGGTCTGAACGAACGGCGACCATGATCAGCACTGCGGTGTATGCGTCAATTTCGTCTTGCGTGTCGCCCGACCACCATGACCTGCCTCGTTGCAACTGTACTGAGCTACATACATGATACTTCCGCCTATCCTCAATATAAGCACCATAGCCATATCCAACAAAAGGAAGGGAAGTCTCATGCGCTCTGCGGCAAGGCAACGAAGTTTCCCATATCAATCCTCGTCTACATGCAAGGTATGTATGCATATCCAAAACTGCCTGATACAATGCTACTTACCGACGTTCAAACTGGAACAGGTGAACTTGTCTTGGCAACGCGTCGTCTCGTCGAACGTGCCCCGCTCCCTTGCCCCTAGTCACCACCGCCACCTGGCATCTCTGGTCGGAATTCCTGCTCATTGGCAACGGGCGTGAAGAGGGCCTGAGTCAGATATTACGGCGCGCGAAACGAGGAGCAGCGAGCCCGGAGAATGCCAAGGGTATGTCAGAGGCTCAGATAGCGTCCGTGCAGCTCAGAGAGGCCACCAACGGGGCCGATGTTGACCAGCAGGCATTACTTAGGTTCCATAAAGGCGTTGACGAAGAAAAGCTTTGCGCCGGCATCCTTCGGGAGACGATGGGAACCTGACTCGGAGGGGGGTGAACAAAACAATTGTTGACCTCCTCGCTAACGCCGAACCCCGGACTACGTCCCAGTCCGCTTTATGAGACCTTCACCCGAGGTTCAAGACCTGAGCTTCGAGCTAGTGGACGTGGACGTCGATATGCTCAAAGACGAGATCTCGGCCAGTGTGCCCGGGCCCAACGCCAACGCCGCAGAGGAGGCCACGCCACCCCAGCCAGCCTGGCCCACGGCCCAGCCGAAACATCGAGGCTAAACACTCACGAGGAGGAAGCTGAGGAGGACGAGGACGAGGGGGAGATCGAAATTCCGGGTTGTGGCGACTCTCGTCCCTTCAACGATCGCGACGCAAAATCGTCGAGCTCTCCCACTAAGCCTGCCCCCAGTGCTCGACTCGAAACTGATGTCCCTCCTCCCTCCCCCAGGGTCGCAATCAAGGACGAATACGAACACGATGATCTCAAGGAGGGACCCAGGTGTCCTCTGGGGTCGTGTTTCAAAGACCACCGCCGCTTTGCGGGCGAAACGGGAGAACTCCGCAGATGCCGCACAAGTTCGGCGGGCATAGCGAGCCAGACCGTGCCAGCCAGATCTCGATGAGCCTCCATATCAGCACCGAGACTGCGAGCTTGGAGTTCCCATTGCCGTCCACTGGCACCAGTGTCGCTGCCAGAGGACACCCGGTGTGCTGCCGATGTTCAAGCTGACACCGGAAGGGTAGGGGCTGATTCGGTCAGGTACCCGTGTTAGGGAGCTTGCCAGTTACGCTACTGTACTTACTCGGGTGGCACAAGAAACAGGCGTTCTGGAGGAGGAGCGGGGATTGACAATATTGACAGACGTGCCGATCGATCTCAGACAGACGTCACTCATCTGCTCAGATTGCGCACCAAACAATCTGAGCGCGATCACCCTGTTTCTGCCGACTCCCCTCATCTTCTTACCCCAACCCCCGACTCCCTCCTTCCTCCATCCCCGAACATCGTCCTGTACCCTCTGCATCCTCGCCGTACGCTCACTTACGACACTAACGAATCATCATGGTACGCTGCCTTCTTCCATTCCAATGTCGACCATACTTACGAGCAACATTAGCAATCTCCCGACTTCCTCCCCATCGACTTCCTCATCGTCGGTGGCTCAATATGCGGTCTCTCCTCTGCCATTTCTCTCCGTCGTGCCGGCCACAACGTGACCGTCTTTGACTTCGACGATCCGTTCGTGCAGGTCCGTGGCCACCGTTCTCTTGCCCAGTCCCCCCTCTCTTACCCGCGTTTCCCCCAGAACCCGTTTCAAGCCGGGTGCCGTTTGCCTCCAAACTCGACCAAGATCTACTACCGTTGGGGCTTGGAACAGCGGCTGAGGGATGCTTCCATCACGGCCACTGGCAACCTGTTCGCAGCTTGTGAGCCGAAACATTGCGCTCGCTGTCTTGGCTTACTAAGCGTAACCCCGCGAATGCAGACGATACCGGCCGAGTTTACGGCGGACATGACTGGGAAGACGACGTGATTAGCGAGACGGGCGGCGACTTCCTCTGTATGCACGTAAGTGTGCGGGCGACTGCGACCGCGACCGCGACCGTCTTGGGGCCCCCTCTCGCTAAACTTGCATCTCACTAGTTCTTCGAGCTACGGCGGATTCTCGCTGAGGCTGCCGTTGAGCACGGCGCAAAGGTCCACCCACCAATGAAAGTTGAGAGCGTGCATCCTCACCCGGATCGGCCGTGGATAACACTGGAGAACGGAGAGGTTGTGTACGGGGATGTCATCGTCGGTTGCGACGGTTCATCGTGGAAGGATTGGGTGACTCGAACGGCGGTCCTCAAGGCGTTCGGGCAGGGCGAGGTAGCCGAGCCGACGGGGATGCAGTTTTTTAAGTACGTGGGCGCGCCCCTTCTCGATATGTAGCTAACTTCCGCGTCGTTCGTAGCGTCATGATTCCCGACGCAGGGCTCGATGACATCCGGGATGAGGGCCTCAGGACCCAACTTCGGAAAACTGTACGTGCTAGACGGTTTTCATCGTAGGTTAGCCTGACGGTTGCTGAACATCAGGGAAAGGTGTTCACATGGCTTGGTGCCGAGTACAGTGCCATCGGGTACCCGATAGTAAGTCCTCAAGTCGTGGAATATGATGAACAACGTTACGAGCTCCATCTCTAGAAAGCGCCAGGAACATGGGACCCCAAGTTTGTCCTGTTCGTCTACGGACCTCGGTACGAGGAGGTTGGAACGAAGATGGTTTGGAAGGCGCACAAAGAGGAGTTGCTAGCAGTGGTCAACAATGCAGACCCACGGTATGTTCTTTCCGCTATTCTTTCCGCATATTTAGGGGACTTCCTAACGGTTACATCCCTTCTGCGCGCTTTCACCCCTAGGTTGGCAGAACTCGCAGCCGGTGCGTCGAGTATCAGTTGCGTCCAGATGCCGAGGCGGAATCCCTGCCCAGAGTGGGTGCATCCCGATGGCAGGCTACTCGTCATCGGTGAAGGCGCACATCCTCTCGTCGTGAGCCATCCTATTCGCGTGGCTTTCGTCCCTGTCTCACACATGGCTGCGCATCGATCCCTAGATAGGAACCATCTACGCGCCCGGAATGGCCACAGGCGACGCCGCTGCACTCGGTCGCGTGTTCTCCCACCTCACCCGGAGGGACCAGATCGACAGCTTCCTCTCGGCCGTCCAGGAGGTCCGGAAGGAGCGTGTCGAGGACGTGATGAGGAGAGCGTCGGGCAACATCTTCGCCGTCTCGATACCCCCCGCGGTGGCGGCCGCGCACGACCGCGAAATGGACAGACAAGTGGAGAAGGGCCTCAAGAGTCTCGAAGGCAAACGGAGGATCCAGCCGCAGTCGAGCGAACAGCTGATGGCGGCCGTCGAGAACATTTTTGCGATCGACCCCGAGGACGAGGCCGACAACTGGTGGGTTCAGTGGGGATCCCTCGAGTCGCGTGCAGCACGGTGGAATCTCGCAGACGGCGAGGTTAAGGCCGAAAGCAAAGAAGAGGAAGAAGAACTTGAAGAGGAGAAGAAGAAACAAGGGAAGGGGTGGGAGGCAGCGTTCACGGTCGCTGAGCAGGTTACGGTAGTGACGACGGAGCCTGCCAGTGAGGTTCTCCCCCTATAACGTTTTCCCTGTTCTCTCTCTTCATTGCTATGATCGTAGCTTTGGTGCGCTCTCCTTTTCCCCATTCCTTTCCGGTACGTCAGCGTTCATTCACTGCCGCGATACTTCAAACTTGGCTCACATGGGGATCTCGACAGGCATATACCCCACCGCTTGCGTTGGACCTACATAATGACTCGTGGATATTTAGATATCGTATCACCGTGATCACCCATATCATTCGGCATCGAGTAGTACTGTATATTCGGTTCGGCATCACCTATACTGCGTGTATTTACCTCTCGTTGGTGCCAGGGTAGGTCGTCTCTATCCAGACCTCCTGAATGGTTTGGGTTAGCGCTGAGTAGAGACACCATATAGCCAAGTGGTTACGGCGACTTGAATTGCGTTCACCTGTTTCCCTTTGGGAACGCAGGTTCGAATCCTGCTGGTGTCAATCAGAAGTTGGGCAGTTTTTTTTCTATGCTAAGGGGTGCTGAGTACTTACTATGCTGGTACTGTATGTTTTGTGCTGCATGACGAGCTATGTGATGAAAGCAGCATGGTATCCATTGGTGGTGTCTACATGTATACAAGTACCTAATGAAGATCTCCCCCCTCGCTCCTGGGGGCTCGAGACGGACGTCTGAATCGCTCGGAGCTAGAGCTTCGGCGCCATGATATCCATCTTGACCACGCTCCCGCCATCCACAGCGATCGTCGCCCCGTTGACATACGCCCCCGCCCTGCTCGCGAGGAAGATGCATGCGCCCGCGACGTCCTCCGGGGTGCCAATTCGGCCGAGCGGTATCCTCGCCTTGATGATCTCTCCCCGCTCGCGCAGCGTTTGCGCCATCACTACAGGATAAGAACCGTCAACGACGAGGGACAGGCGATACGAACGGACGGGAGGGTACTTTTGCTCTGGAATGGACCGCAGGCGAGCGTGTTGCTGGTGATGCCTTCGAACCCGAGCCGCCCGGCGAAGTTGCGGCTGAGGTGGTGCAGACCGGCTTTGCTCACAGAGTAAGCGTACGTCTCGTGGGAGGGCACGACGAGGCCCTCGACCGACCCAAGCTGGAACGCATATAGTCGTGGTTAGCGGGGTCTCGTACGTGCGCCCGGATCTTGGAGGTATTGGAGGGGCAGAGAGAGGTGGAGTAGGTGCCGGGGGAGAACGTGTAAGGCGATAGGACGTACGTTGATGATACGCGCGGGATCACGCCAGGTGCCGTCTTCTTGTCCGCCTTGCTCTGCAGCCGCGCGGAGGAGGGGCAGGCACTTCTGGGTGAGGTTGAAGACGCGTTGGAGGTTGAGTGTGAGGAGCTTCGTCCACGCGGAGTCCTAGCGGGCGCGGAGGATGTCCGGGCGGGTGAGCTTCGCGAAACACGCGAACGCAAGAATACGGCGCGACGCAACGTACCGGATAGTCATCCAGAGTGTCACCCCATGCGGCCCCTGCGTTGTTCACGAGAACGTGCAGCGCCTTCTCCCGCTTGCTGAGCTCGGCGACGAGGTGGTCGACCTGCTCGAGCTTCTGCATGTCCGCGGGGATGGCGATGCATTGTCCAGGCCCTAGCTCGTTCAGCTCCTTCTCCGTCGCGGCGCAGTCTTTCGGGGACCGCGAGGAGATGTACACCTAAGGCGTATTCGACGCGTCAGTGTCGCGCACGGACTTCCCGTTGAGACTCCAAGGGAAGGAGAGAGAAGACACGCACCTTGGCACCGTTCTTGATGAACCCTGTCGCGATCTAGCAATGGTCGTGGATAGAGGTCAAAACGTTGACCTCGAACCCCGGAGGCATTGGCACACGATTACGACCTGGAACGTACCATCTTGCCAATGCCGCGGGTCCCGCCTGTGATCAACACGACCTTGCCCTTGACATCGAAGAGACTGTTTACTTGGAAGGATGCCATCCCAGCCCAGACGTAGATACAGCACGGCTATACGAGAGGAAACGAGGGTGGAGGCGCAGGTATAGTGGGGAGTTGGAAGGCATTGTGGGTCGGTATGAGTTGGTCTCCAGGGACGGCGCTTCTCAATGTTCGTGCGGGGTAAGCCGGCGCTACAGTCCGGCCTGGGTTCTTCAGTTGCCGCTGCGCAGTCCAGGTAATTCCGAATCCACTACAGCTTAACCACGCTGTTACAACACTACTAAGTATGTACATGCTCGTACTTGAATGGGAATAATTGGCCCACAGGTGGGGACTGCGAGCGCTGTGGTAAATCTTCCGGCGCATGCGAGCGAATATGTATTCAATGATTCTGTACGTTCCGAGTCGCTTTCCTGCAAGGGGCTGCTACACAAGTATCATGGGTTTTCAATCGTACACGCGTGCCACACTAACCCTCAGCCGACGAGCTCCGCATCTACGGCCCCGTCAGCAACTTCCTGTGTCGTAGTTTAGGTGAGCTAGTACGGCAGTACGACGCAACATATACACAGGAATATACTCACCTCATGCTCCTTGTCACCGTTAATATGATCCCCTGCAGTAGATCCAGACTCCGACTGTTCGAGGTCCGAGCCCAAGCCATACCACAATTTACTAGGCAGCGGCCAATACTTCTCCGCCTCGGGCTCGTCCCAGCAGTCTCGGGCGATGAACGGGCAAACCTTCGCTTCCCCTGCCGTTCGGTGCTCCACCAAATCAACAAACGCAGCAAGCGGCATGAACGACGACGAGAACCGCTCGCGCGTGGCCTCGGTGTCGTGCCTACGAGTGTGAGGGTGGTACACAAAGCGAGGGAGGCGGTGGCCGGCACGCATGCGACTGGCTGCCATGGACTCTAGGGCGGAGAAGGGGAAGTCCTCGTGAGCCAGCTCCGCTTCCAGCCCAAGGACGCGCAGCGCCGGGCACACTACGTCGAGAGCGTCGGCGCCGGGGTCCAGCGCGCGGAAGAACCTCTCGACTAATCGTCTTCCCGAGGTGCCTGGTTTGACACGCTGACGAGTGACGAGGAGACACAGCTCCTGCAGGTGGGTGAAACGGGGGAGGATGGAGGGGTGGATGTGGTGGATTGTCTTCGGCTCGTCGATGTTGACGTGCAGGGCGGTCATATTGAGGAGCGGGATCATCGTGTGGAGGTCTTCGAGCCATGTCCCGCCAAGTGTCCCGGAGATTTCGGGACGCGATGTTTCTATGAAGAAGCCCGATGTGGACTGAGCGTTGTATCCGGAGAGCAGGAAACTGGGAGCGGAAACGGAGAGCTCCATAAACGTCAGGGTGCCCAGCAGACCGAGTGGGGGGATTCGGAGAGCATGGTGGTACGGCGACGCCGGAGTGGAGGGTAACGCTGACCTTGCCCCGTCGATGCACAGAAGGATATCATCTGGTAAATCCAAGTGGGCAAGGAGAAAGAATGCCACCTCCAGGTTGCTCTGATGGATGGACATCGTGTGAACGTGGTCTAATCTGACGACGGGGAGAGGGTTACGGATTTTGGAAGGATCAATCAACAGGTCGACAGAGGTGAGATGGAGATATTGCAGCATCGACGCTCCGGAGAGCATCCGGAGTAGCGATTCCGCAGAATATCCTGGACCGAGCTCGCCAACATACAGAGATGAAAGACAGAGATGAGTCAGGTTTGGAAGTGGGTTTGTCGGCATCCACTCCCAGACGTAATTGACGACCAGGCTGAGCGCCTTCAACGGGGAGTTGTTTCCGTTGAAAAGGGCCCATTCAAGGGGCTGAAATGACGACGTATATAGTAGCCATCCTCTGAGGAAGAAGCATTCAATTGGGAGTGTGATCTCCGGGTAAAACTCGAAGGAGCTTAGGGCGCTAGCAGCCCTGCCCCAATAGCACACTTGCGAGGGCTCAATGCAGCCGTCATCCATGTGGATGGCTCGAACGCGAGCCGTATGTTGTTTCAGAATGCCGCGCACGAGCATCAGCTTTCTCTCATCTCTCGTGGAGAGGTGAAGTGTGATGGGGAGTCCCGAAGAACGTTGGACAAAGAGCGCCGCCAGAGGCTCTTTGGCGTTCAAGTCGATATGACACCAGAGAGAAGGCGCTCCGACGACCGTGTCGCGCCACAGTCGGCAAACATGGGTCAGCGTGAGTATAGATCGGCCGTGAAAGGGATCTCCAGTGCGTGGAGCAGTTGCCTGCTTGAAAATAATGCGATGGAGTTCCGGAGGTAGACCATTGATCGGAGCCACCGCGTTGGTGTTGTCGCTCAATTTCCGAAATACAGCGAGAAGTCGGGGGACGGCGGAACATGCCTGGAATGGTTTTAGTGTGTATCCTTCGATGATTGAATTGTGGATAGTACTTGCATCAAGATAACTGAGATTGAGTGCAGTGATAAGTTCCTGGGCAGGGATGGACAGGGAGCACAACGATTGTACGTACCATAAATCGGACAACCTGTGCTCGAAGGACTGCTCGAGTTGGGTGATAGACTCCGTCACCGACAAATGCCTGTTCCTGGAGGTTTTCGAAGAGATTTCAGAGTACATGGGGCAAGGTTCTTTGGTGAGACAACGAATCAGTGGGGGGCGTTGGTACAGAGTGTGAGCTCGTATCTTCCTGTGCGAATTAGAGAGGCAAACATAGTATGGATTCATAACATAACTCACAGACAGATAAATGCTACCTGCTAGGTGTATGATGATACTCAGTTGTTGCGGACGGATGATGGAGACTCGACGTTCGCGTTCAAGGACAACGAAGACCTCCGCGGGGGAGTTGGAGGACAACTCGGACGACGGAAACTTGAAGCTTGGCTTGATCGATGGAGATTCGAGGAGTGAGCGCTAGGAGCGTCTGATACACATGGTTGACCGGTTTTCACCGGGCACAATTCGGCCCGCATCGTCCGTCTGTTCTCAGACGGTGCATCTACATAAGTGGCGCAATCATATGGGCAAGCTTTCCTTCAAAAAAATACGGCCCCGAGATACACTCAATATTCACTTGACCAACACATCTACAAAATGGACCATTATAGTGTTTGAAGCCGCACTGCACCTTCTCGAGCACCGCCGTGGCGCGGCTGCACGGAAACGGCCGATACGAGTTACCTCATTGCAAATGAGCACTCCTGACTCTCATGTTTGATTTGGCTTGTTCAATATTCCGCCCTCCTCTTGCGATAACCGTACACGTTCATCGTCCAACTGCGCTACAGGAATCGAAGCTGCTTCGAGAAGAGCGAGCGGTATTTAAAGCGGCAATTGGTGCGTTGCTGCGCCAAAGTGGAGCCCAAGTCATTGCTGTGATTTGACCTTCGTCTTCGCGATAGGTAATGCTGCCAGCGAACGATCAGCGGATGGTAACATTCGCAATGCTGCCATACGAGATCCTCCAACAGATCTTCAACTTTGTCGCGGCGGAGCCAACATATCAATTCGATCCGTCCATCCAGCGGCCGGGTGCTCATAGTCCATGGCTCCAGCTAGTCCGTACGAGAAAGGCTTTGCCACTCATCTGCCGGAAATCCTTCTGGCCAGGCATGTCCGTCCTGTACAGAGACATCGTGTTCCGGCGCATGGGCCAGGTATCGGCATTGGCAGACACGCTTCGCACCGCCGACATCGGTCCCCGTCTTGTGAAGCTAACCAAGAGTATTCGTTGGGACTCTTGCGTTGTAGCAGCCCCGTGCGCGGACGTTATCCGTGAAGATATAACGTTCATATCTGGGCAATGCACCCAAGTCCAGTCGTTCTCCTATCATCCCCATGGGAATTTTCCTCTGCGATGTGAGACTCCGGATCGCGATGAACGCGACGGGTTCTTCAATCCCCTGTGGTTCATTATGATACCACCCTCGCTCTCGGATCCGCCGCTTCTTCAATCCAGTTCTGTTTCCAACTTGCGTGTCCTCGACATACCGGTGGACCTCTCGGCTGACAATGCGATGCTTGTGGCGATTCACAGAATCCTCCCCACACTGAAGGCCTTGGAATCCCTCGCTCTCGGCCGTTGGCCCTCTGATCGCCTGTGGCGATGTCCAGGGGAGCTAATGAATATGCCCAAAGTATCCTTGCCGTCCCTTACAGGCATGCGCGTTTTTGCACCCGGGGGGGCTGTGGATACGTACATATGCTCACGCTGGGACGCCCCCCAACTCACTCGCCTCACCATCCTCCTCTCTCCCGAATCGTCTCCCACACGTCTCTTGGAGACTTTCGGCCGCCGTTTGCGCTATCTTCATCTCTACCCAACCGAAAACGTGTCAGCGACGATCCCCCCTTCGGCATATCATCCGGCTCTGGAAGACTGCCAGTGCTCTGCGCTCTCCGCTGTGTGTCCTCGGTTGGAGCACCTCGTCATTCCCAAGCTCCTGAACACGATCTCATACCCTCTCCTCATCGACTCTCCCACCCTCGTCCACCTCGACCTCTGGGCATCGCCCAAGGACCAACCGTCCGAGTCCGCCCACCGCCAGCCTGAGGACCAATGGCACCACCGTCACGCCGCACTGGCGACGTACCGCCACATCGCCGTCAAACCCGAGAGCAACGTCCCCTCCCTCCGCACCGTGCGCTTCCTCTTCACCTCGCACGAGAACGGGCTGTTGTCCGACTTCAAGTCCCCGACGCGGCACCCCGACTGGCCGTGGATCTGCCACCCGCGCTTGCTCCCCGAGGGCTCGGACGACGTGCTCTACCACCGCTTTCCGCAGGGCTGGGTCGCGCAGACCGTCGGAGCGATCGTCCCGCAGGAGCTCAGGGAGCTGTCGTGGGCGTGGGAGGGGCGCGGCTTCTGCGAGGACTGGCCGGGGTGTATGGCCACCTTGACGATCATGTGCTGCCAGTGCGGAGGACAGTCGAGGATCAGGAGTCGGTCAGCGATTGGTGGAGTGACGAGGGCGAGGGTGAAGAGGGCGAGGGTTGCGCACACCTGCCAGTGGTTGAAGACGATGATGTGGTCAGCGAGAATATTGACGGGGAAGAGGAGTCGACGGATTTACAGGACGAAGACGAACATGGGCACCTTAGGGAGGAGCAGTCCTCACAAGAGGGGGACGAGGATGACGAAGAGGAAGATGACGAAGAGGAGGATGACGAGGATGACGACTATGAGGATGACGAGGATGACGACTACGAGGATGACGAGGATGAGGACGACGACGAGGACAGGGACGACATGGAGGCCGGGGAGGTGCCAGAGAAGCAGGGGGGGCGGGAAGAAGTGACCGGAAAGCAGCTTGAGCCTGCTGCTGAGCTTGTCTCGCCAGAGTATCCCGTAGCGCAGCTGGATCGCGCAACCGTCCTGACCGCGTTCCGGCGTGGTCGTGACAGAGAGTCCTACAATCACGTCAACCTTTGGGATCACTACTAGTAGATTGAGTAGAGATAGCAACAGTACCGATCGTCCACATCGACACTGGATGAAGAACCACAGGCCTTAATTGAGGACGCTGACGAGTCTCCCTTGTATCTCCCGGTCGTCGACATCGTAGTCAAGCATCGACAAACCGCGCATTCCGCAATGACATGCCTAAGTACGCAAAGACACATTTAGCACGTCTATGTCTCAGCAAGACAAGCTCATCGGTTACTCACTTCAATATGCGGCTCCATGTTTGGGCGATTATCGTTGTGATTGTGAACGATATAGACGACGATGTCTTGTTCCGAGAGAGCCGTTCATGATAGTCCGTCCGAGAGCGAATTCGCGGCCTTGCCAAAGGACACTTGTACGCTGCCAACACGGACAAGACATGGGTTGTCGCAAACTCTGTGGATAGCTAGCAGTGTCAATCAAACAGCATTCCGCGGGAATACTGGTGTCGAACGAGAAACTCGAAGCGAAAACATCACAGAATGGACAGCTTACTTACCTGTTCCGCTGTTTTGATAAGTAGATGGCTTGATGCAAGTTTGACGTCACGTCAGCGCCAGTGGCGTCGAACAGTCTGCACCGAGCATTGCTCGCACTCGCACCCTTCAGATACGCTTCTTCCGACACGCGATGGTAGAACTCGCATTGACAACCTGTCCTCATAGCCTATAAACCGACCTATCAGCGGGGCCGTATACTTGTTCGAATTCGAACCCAATTGACGTACCGCGCACAGGACTCAATCGCTGTCCCCGAGGCGTAGGCTGATCTCCCCCTGCAGGCTATATGCACACCGCCCCCTCCGCGGCCTGGAGACTCTCGTCTTCTCCACCATTCCGCTCAGATCCGAGCCTCCGCCTTAAAGTCGCCCATGACAAGGACGTCCACGCGCCCCCATTTCCGAGTGACCGCGCGGCGGAAGACCGGCGCACATCGCGAGCGACACGCTCGCGTTTGGATCTCCGTGCAGGGCGGGCGCGCCCTTGCACACGGCGGCGTTGTGGGCGAAGCTGGCCACAGTCCGCCTGCGAATAGTACCATCGTCGTCGCTCCGAACCGTCAAGACAGCCCGGCACCTCGTACGCTAGGGGGCGATGGGTTCCGGATCAAGGGTGCGCGGTAGTAGTACGTCGCGATGATGGTATCCGCGCCAGTTTTCGCGCGCAAAGCATTAAGCAACCTGCCAGACGTCTGAATCGCAGCCCAGACCGCGCTCGGCGGCGTGGGTCCCTGCCGGCCTGCCACGGCGCGCGTTATCGTTGGAATGCACTTGGCATAAGTTCATCTTGTTGGAATTCGCCCAGGTCCGCGCGTCCCCCGAACGCCCGCAACGGAGCTCGTAGCTGCACAACGTCGGTCGATAAGTGAAGTATGTGTCGCCTTCAGGGGCGCTCATGCCTAAAATCTCCCCACCTGTACAGTATACACGCCACTGGGGATCTGACGACTGACGACAGCCAGTCCGTCCGTCAAAGTATATCCACAAAGAGCGGTGAATACGGTAGATTTGAGTTGGCAGGGACAGATCTCGGTCCGCGGGTGGCGCACCTGTAAAACACGCACGAGGATCGATCTCAGCGCTGCTCGCCAGGCTGTGGCGTATGCCATATTGTAACTTGTACGTTCGCAGAGTCCACTCCTGGCCGCATGTCGCCTGCATCCCATCTCATCCGAACGCGGCCTACCGGACGTCACGGTCGGGGTATTGTATCCCCTGGAAACTCCAAGTCAGCCTCCAACTGAAGACCCGCTGATGAGACGGACCTCGAAACTCGGGAGCGTGGGATGGCTGTTCCGCATCGACACCGACGTGATCGTAGTAGAAGTTGGTCGTACTGTAAGTAGCTGGGATGGAGCAGATGTTGACGTTGATACCCCGAGCCCGCCTCACGAGTCACGAATCCGCCTGGTAAATGTAAATCCCGAAAAGATAACGCTTTGAGTTCACACAGGGCGCATATAGTCACCACGACTAGCTATGGCGGGACGACTAACCTGTCCGCCCGGCACCGCGCCGCAAAGCCAGCGAAGCACAGTACTAGTGCTAAAACTCGGTTGTAAGCTAACCTCCGACCCCGGTCCGGATGCGCGTTGTCTACATAGAGTACCTCAATTCAATTCAATAGCCAAAAGCGTCATGTCAGCATCGGCGGACGACTCAGAACGCGGTGTCGTCACGCTGCTGAGGCACTCACCCATTCGAATTCCGCGCCACTAACGTCACACGACCGCGGCACAAAGGCAAAGGCGAAGGGGATCGGGATCCCCGCGGTCGGCGGAAGCGGGAACGAGCGGCCGTCCCGCTCTCCATTGACTCGCTCGCCAAGCTGCAGGGTGCGATGATCGTCATCCGTCCCTATGGCCTCGCCGGACTTGATGGCATCGACGACTAAGTAGTGACCGCGCACAATCCGCTGCGTTCCAAAGTTGTTGTTGCTGGAATTAGTCGTACTTACCCACGTCGGCACATCACCGCATCGCCGGTTTCCCCCGCTGGCCCTCCTCGCCCACGGTCCATTGACCACGAGCTGTGCCCGCGGTGATCTGGCGACGCGCAGCTCGGATGGGAACCGGCGGCATTGTGCACAGCATATCATCCACCGAGCAACTGAGGCCGGGACGGAGTAGCCAGATTTTGATATGCATTGACTTCCGTAGATGCACGCCGGGACCCTGCTAGGAACGATCCAGGAAACAGCGTTGGATCAGCGTGATATGCTTGGGGTTCCGATGAGGCACGCACTGCGGGAGCCACACATACGCGCACGGTTCAGAGTGCATGTACAGTATGGACGCAAAAGGAACGTACCTAGGCGTGGCGTGACAAAGATTCTCCGTCCGCCTGAGTTTTGTGGCGTCCGAGATTGGCTGGAGGGCGCGCTGACCTTGTTCGAGGTTCAAGTTGGCCTGTGAAAGCAATGATATGTTGCGAACAAAAGTGTGTAAGCACAGCCGTCGGCGGCGGCTTCTCAGTTTATCCACGCACAGAGATTGGACACGTACGATGGATGCAAATGAAGTACGAATACCGCATCCACCAGGTTTCAAGGAACGATTGAATTCGTTCACCGCACATGCCCGCGGCAAGGATTATGATTGGTATCGTAAAGTCGCTACGCTCTAAGGACCTGACACCATTCAGACCCGCCATGCCGTGATTATCAGTTTCTGGAACATGCAAGTGTATGTCTGGCCGCCGATCCGGAACAAAGAGTCAGAGCGTGTGGGGGACCCCCGAGCTGTCGCAAATCCGAATATTGCGTCAACGTCGCATGCGTAATTGGCCGCGGCGCCAACAGATCGAGGAATCAAACTTACATATTCCAGGAAGGCGCGCTGTCGGTGCGCATAGTGGGTAGCTGACCCGCGGTACAGCGTCCCCAAGACCGTTTGTCTTGGTAAGCGCTGTTGCAAGTTGCCGTTGAGGGATGCCAGAGAAGGTTCACAGCTAGACGGCGACGCATATAGTGACCAGAGTTTGGTACTTGTAACCCCAAATCGGCCTCATCGGCTCATTCGTGGAATCTCACGGCGCGTGATCTTGCTGCCCGTGGTTAACACGGGGAACTTGCGGGAAAGTGAACCATCTTCAGCACGAGGCCGGTCTTCTCCCAGACACAGGTCAACGTAGGCTGGCGCTCGGACCGATGACCGACTCTCATCGGTGTTCACGGACCGAACGCATTACGATGTTGAGGTCACTACATTGGGCGGGACGAAAGGATGGTCAGCATGGACAATATCGGGCCAGAGTGAACGAATTGACCTTGTGCTCCCTTGTCACAATTCTGGATGTGCACTCAAGATTTGTGATTCCACCACCATTCATGATCGCGGCAACAGTCGTCGGGTGAGTGTCGTCCGACCTTCGATTCGAGGTGTATGCGGCGCCTTGACCCCCAAGCTTGCATGCATCCATGCATGCTTCTCAGAGGATGCGAGCGAAAGCCGGCAGACGTGGTAGAGCACAGAACACGTATGGCATTTGAATGTACAAACATACAAGATGGGGGCCACAAGGGATTGAAGCCCTTCTATCCGGAGGTGGAGGTTACGTACGAGTTGACACGACTTCCGTCGCGACGACCACACTGGTCGGCCACCAGCGTAGGAAGAAGGGCGGCGGTGGGCCTTCGAGCTTCGAGAGCCATGTTGCATGATTGCGAACGACCCAGGATGCGGTTCGCTCTGCGAAGGGGAAGGGGACGGGACAGGGAGGGCAGTCGAGCTGGCAGACAGGGCGCGGAACAGAGGCCGTAGACGGCGAGATGAAGAAGAGAACGAGAACTGGGGCGGGGTGGTGGCATCGACCATCCATCCACCAGTCTTCCGAGTCCCATGGCGTATTCCATAAGAGCAGCCAACGATCAGGAGAGCGCAAGCAGTCGGAGTCGAGCAAGGAGCAGAGACAGTCGCCGTGTGGCGTTGGGCGGGTGCGGCACCACGGTGGGGTCGGCCGGCGGAGTCCGGGCGGATTCAATCTGGGATCTGAGATGGGATCATGCACCACCAAAACAATGGAAAGGAGATTGACTCCTTCGGACTCCTTCTCGGATCTGCCCTCCCAGCAGCAGGCTACGTATCGCTGCGTGCAGTTGCCCAGCCTCCTGCATGTACGTTGATCGCATTTGAAGCAGGTCAAATGCGTGGGGTACAGCCCGAGTCGTCCTCTGCTGTGCGTTTCGACGTGCCTGCAGCAGTTGACAGCCCTCGCCTCGCCACATCGTCCAGATTCGCATGAATCCAACGTGTCGATACAGTGGCCGAATCTCGCGGCATCTCCTTCACCCCCTGTCGGGTGGCGGTCGATTCCATGGAGTGGTCTATGGGCTTCAATTGCGAGTAATTGCCGGGCTTCGGAAGCCAGCCAGCAGCCATCCTCCCGGCACTTTCGGACGATCGCACGCCTCTGTGCTCGCCTGCCCTCGTTAGTGTCTTTAGCGCATTTTCAAAAACGAGAGGCGCAAAGGAGACCGTCGTAAGTAAGGCGGTACGTACCCGTCGCAACGTGCATAATCCCTGATTCATCGGACATGCTCGTCCTTTGCATTTCAGGCGAATTCTCACAGATGCCAAGGTCAGGCCGATGGGCCCTGCCACTTACCTCCGTGCCCAGCGGACGATGTGCCAACCCGCTGCTTCCATTCCCAACCTTGCGTTCCCCCACTCCGCGCGACACAATCCGTCTCCGCGGGCCTCTCCCGGCATCCCAACACCTCAGCGCGGCCCATGACGTGAATCCCGGCCAGGTTTCCGCCCTCCCCACCCCCGCGACCGGTCTTCTGCCCGGCAACCATCGCCTGCATATGGAAGGCTCGAAGGTCCGAGTCATCCCCGCTTCCCGGACAATACAATGGATCGGGGCAAAGTCTTGCCATGACATTTCCAGCCCCCGTCCGACGACATGACAGACACCTGGCTCCCGAGCACGGCGCAGTGCACAGCTCCCGCCTCCCATAAATCCATTCCATTTATTCCCCTCCCCACCCATCCTCCGCCTCCCTTGTCATCCACTCTCCACACCACCCCTGCCTCTAGTAGTCGGAACGATGGCCGACATTGAAAAGTGCCAGTCGACGCTTAAGGAGTCGGCAGACCTCCCGCTCCGCGATGACGCCTCGGCAACCCTCTCTATGACCGCAGTCGACCAGCGGTCACTCCCGCCCTCTGTCTCCGACTTTAGCGCGCCCTATCCCGACGGCGGCACGCGAGCGTGGCTCACCGTCTTCGGCGCATTCCTCGCGCTTTTCTGCACATTCGGGCAGCTCAACTCCTTCGGCACCTTTCAGACGTGGTACCACGAGCACCAATTAAACGACCTGCCCTCGTCAACAATCGCGTGGATAGGTTCTCTCCAGCTATGGGTCTTCTTCTTCTGCGTGAGTTCCTCTTGTTCGCGCATATAGCACGCGGAAATGACTGATCGGGTCTGGTTGTAACACAGGGGGGCTTCGTCGGTCGGCTATTCGATGCGTACGGACCGCGGCCAATAATGATCGTCGGCACGCTCATGCTCGTCCTCGGCACGATGATGACAAGTTTATCGTCGAAGTACTATGAATACATCCTCGCCCAGGGCATCGTTGTCGGCCTGGGCATTGGTACCGTGTACGTTTCAGCGCGCGTGGAGTTATCATCTCTATCTCATCTTATATCTCCAGATTCTACCCAAGCCTGGCCGCCATCTCCACGCATTTTGACAAGTACAAGAGCACAGCACTCGGCATCGCAATCGCGGGTTCTGGTGTTGGTATGTCGCATTCGTCACACGGCGCCTGTGCAACTTCTGACTTCTTTTGAATAGGTGGTGTTACATGGCCTATCATGTACCAAGCACTGTTCACTCGCCTCGGCTTCGCATGGACTGTCCGCATCACTGGTTTCGTCACGCTCGCTCTTTGCGGCATCGCGATAGTCACAGTGAAGAGCAACCTGTCTACACCCACACAGAGCCAACCATGGCTGAATATGAGGATGTTCCGCGACCTCCCTTACATCCTCGTCATCATTGGAAGCGTCCTCATCTGCCTAGGTGCGCATACACCCTCCCCAGATCTCATCTCCCGCTCCCCAAGACTAACCTCCCCTTGCCTTCCATCTGCAGGCCTCTTCATCCCCTTCTTCTACATCGTCGACTACACGACCTCCCAAGGCATCTCCCCCCACACCGCGTTCTACGTCCTCTCCGTCATGAACGCCGGCGGGGTGCTCGGCCGCCTCGCGCCGCCCTTCCTCTCCGACTCGCTCGGCCGGTACAACATCCTCGTGCCCTGCGCGTTCCTCACAGGGCTCGCGACGCTCGTCGTCTGGCCATTCGTGACGAGCCTCGCGGGGATCATGCTCTTCGCGGCCGTGTACGGCTTCTTCTCGGGCGCGTTCAACGCGCTCATCATCCCCTGCGTCGCGCAGATCTCGGAGCTCAGGGAGATCGGCACTCGCGTCGGCGTGCTCTACTCCATCATCTCCTTCCCGTGAGTCCCTCCCCCCTCTCCCCTGGGGTGCAATGAGTAGCGGGGCAGGCGCTGACTTTGACCTTGTTCTTGTTCGTGCGATAGGGCGCTGTGCGGCGGCCCGGCGGCGGGCGCGATCCTCAAGGCCGAGCGCGGCGCGTACCTCGGCATGATCCTCCTCGGGGGCGTGGCGGTCGTCGCGGGCTCGCTCTTCCTGCTCTGGGCGCGGTGCGTGCTCAGCCGCAGGGCGCGGGAGCCCAAGCAGCTCCTCTCGCGGCTGCTCAACGTCGTCTGATGTTGATGTCCGTGTTCCACATGTCCCTTCTGCTCCTCCTTCCTCCTTCCTCCCCGAGTCCGAGCCCGGGTCGGAACCCGGCAGGTCGGACGCTTTCCGTCTTCTTCTTTTGGACTCCGCCCTATCTCGTTGTCGTTCCTGGGGGTCCCTGACCCCTGGGCGTGTTGTAGTTCGCTTTTCGCTCATCCCATCCGCATCACCTCCCTGGACTCGCGCGTTCTCTGTTTTCGCATGTACATAGCATTATACGTATACCCCCAGGCCTCTCACCGGCACCTCGCTCGTCGACCGCATGTGTATCATTATTTGTAACCTACCCCTCCAACCCCCAGGCCTCACTCACGCATCGCATCGCAACTCGTACGCATCACGCCTCTCTGCCTCACACTTACTCACTTACTTACGCTTACTTATTCCCGTCCGTTACTCACTACATACTCACTACACATACCACGCTCGCGGATGCCCGAGCACTTTGCCACACGAAGTCGCGTCGACGTCATGTCCTTCTAGATCTGTTAATGACAAGGTTACGGTTTCGATCCTCCCGGGCCCGGGGTGTCTCCCGGAGAAAAAGTTCGACGGTACTGGTGCCTAGCTTGGGGGGCCCGGGGAGTCGCCCATTGCAACCTTCCCAACATGGATGTACTAGTGACATACTTACAAGTACATCGATATCATTCCCCGGTCGAGCTTCTCGCTTGACTCCGGTGTTGGGCAATGTACTCGCCGAGTGACCTACCGCTGGGGCCGGCCCCCGACGCGCGCGTAGCTGCATTGATGTAAGCCGGGCGCGGGCGCGGCGGGGCAAGTGCGAATTCATGTCGATGCCGGGCTGGCATGGGACTCGGTCGGAGGCGCATCGGCGGCGGCGGTAGAGGTCGTTAAGCGACACCGGGAGGATGCTAGAGCCCAGAACCAGACCCACTGTGCATGCATTCGAATGTTCTCCAAGTTCCAACGCCCTCGATTTCTTGGACCCTCCGGATCCGGATGCCCTGCGGTAAGTATACGTAGCTCGCCGGATACTTACGCGAGTAAGTAAGTTACTGGATTCGTATTCTGAGCCCGCACTGCGCGCGCGCGAGAGCGCTCCGCTGGGGCGGGGTGAGAACTTGTGAGAAGAGGACAAAGTCTATAGCTATCGCGGTCCACTCGCGTTCTAGTGGGAGAAGCGTACCGGAACCGTCGCGACTGCGGTACACTGAAGGATATAAGATAATAGGGCGGCGGGATCGGATTTAGTACGAGGCTCACTGGTACTGGGCCCGGGGTAACTGCGCTTGCCTCTCGTGGCGCGGTGGCGCGGCGCGTACGTATCGATTCTCGAACTTCGAAGTCGCTCTCAGTGCGGGGGAGCTTGAACATGGACGCTGGGAGAACGCGGGGTGTGGGGCGCGAGTGCTGACGATCATCGCGCTCAGAGCGCTGTACATGTTGTGGATTCTTGTTTCTGAAGTCTAGCTGCAAAATTAATGATCTCTAATGCAGCTGAGCTATACCTTCGATCATGCGTTATTGGCATGTACTCGTCTACCATCGTCTGTGCTCGACGGCATTTATATATAGGTGGCACTGAGGACATTATCCCATGTTGTCAGGGACAACACCTTGGCAAAATCGTGATAACTGATTGAATGTTATCAAAGCGTTGACGGTCGCATCATGCTCCGTTCATGGTGATAAACATTCCGAATGTTTGCTAGATGAAATCTAAATGTTTTTGCGAGCTACATTTTGAACGTCGGCGGGATGTTGTCATGGTGGGCAACATTGCGTCGACATTGATACCTTTAATTAGGATGTTTTGCCTGTGAAACTAGATAATACCATATAGACGAAGGTTTAAACTCCGCTGACGGACACATTGCGAATGGCCAACTAATGTTCTTAGCATGTTGTCGCCGATAGAATTTATAATGGTGCCCGGACCAGCCAACATGCTGACATAATTCACAATATTGCTCAGCATGTCCTACGTAGCAACACCCGACTGGCAGACAAATATCATTTTGAATGTTGGCTCTCCTGTTAATAGCATGATTTCCCCGCCAACATCCACATGACATTCGCCAAACGTCCTGAATGTTACGAGGCACAACAGGCAACACAACGTATGAAATTTGGCGCCGTGTGACAATGCGATTCGTGTGACAGAATCATGAACGACTCGGAGGGCGAATCGCCCGACTTCGAGCACCAATCGTGGGTGGTGTCCGCGATTCCGAAACCAATCGTCCAGTGAATCGACGGTAGGAATCCTACTAATCATATCCTGTCCAGTTCGCGTGTACCCCCGCGCCTGAAGTTGCTCATCGGCGACTTGTCCAGTGCGCCGATTCTGGCCAACGGTCGCGACGTGCGAGTCCATAACATATGTCAGCATCTTATCTTATCCTTTGTCACAGGAAGTTTGTAGGCCAGCACCTACTCACCGAAGAGATATTCTTGCAGAGGGAGTTCTCAGGCATCCTCGAAGTTGAACTGGAGCGCCTTGGGGACGTCGACCTTCTCGATGAACCCGGACACCTCCATCCTGTGAATGATCTTCTGCTCTGACTTCGCGTGCTTTACGAAGCTCGCGTACGTTCCCGCCGATGCGATAAACCTAAGATCAAGGTCGCAAACATCACGTCGGTGGCCATCCAGGAACTCCGAGCGCGCGGGGAACGTGGGCACAGCTGATGTCAAGGGGGGACACAAGCTAAGACGAACGGCCAGGGACGTGCGCGATTTCTTCCTGCTGCTTATGGTAGACCTTCATTTGGTTCGTTCACCACGAGTGCGAGGGAGGTGATGACGAGGATGTGGTTGTATATCGACGGGTACGCCTCCAGTCACACAACCGCCTCCAAATCCAGGTGACTGGTCGGCTCATCTTGGTCGGCCGCGCCACCTGCTGCGAGAAGCTGCGAACGCGGAGGATGGAGCCCGCCTTGGCTTCGAACGCGCTCGGGTCCATCTCCTCGAGCTCGTCGACGTCGTCCGCAACGGAGAGGCCATCGATGCGCTCGAACTTGATGAGCTTGTCCTTGACCAGCTGAACGGGGTAGTCCACCGCGTTCATGTCCGACGACTCGGCCTCCCCGGCGACTACTCAGGCGCATGCACCTTTCCTAACCCGTTCTCTCCCAACAACCCACATCGCTTCCCGTAGTTCAACAAGACCTCCAAGACCTCCCTGCCCTGTATCAGCAGTCGTCCATGGAACGAAGTTTCCAAGTCGATCTTGATGTCCCGCCCCTTCGCGTACAACACCAGCGCGCCCCCATACCCAAAAAATCGTCCATCGCAGCGGTTAGCGTGCACGACAACCTCGAACGGAGAGGCACAGGAACCGATCCGTCGCCATCTGGAGCTTCGCATCGAGCTCAGGTCCTCCTGGCTCGTCGCGGGGGACACGCTCGTCGGCGACGTGTTCGTCGCGCTCCCGCTCACGGAAGAGTCATGCGCGAGAACATGCTCGTTGACGCGTCCAAGGAGGCGCGGAGCGCGGATTAGGTGGGGTACGCTTTGGCTGGCGGTGGTGGAGTGTTTGGTGGCTCTGGAAGACCTAACGGCAAGGCGGTGTAGCCCGGGTAAGAGCAGAGGGCTCAAGAAGGAGGCGAGGCGATGGGAACGGGAGGCGGAGGAGAAGTGGGGAGGGTCGTACTTCGAGCGCTCTCTGTTGGAACGGGAGCGGTCAAATGCGCAGCGTGGCCGCCGGCATGTCCGAACCCGAGCCCCTTCGAGAGCCTGGGGAAAGGTGTGTAAGATAGCTGTACGATCGGAAAAGGAAAACTAACTCACTATTAATTGTCCTGGTGAGAGCAGCGGGACAAGGATGGGGCCGTTGGCAGATGGGAGAGACAGAGGACGTTAAGCACTAGGACACCCCAAAACAGATCTCGCCCGTTGACGAGATAGGCCGGCCACTCGACGACCGAGAAGATCAACGGGACGCGTTCTCCGAGCCAGCCCATCGCGGTGCACGAGAAAGGTGACAGCTTTCACGATTCGAGCCTCTGCTCGGTGGCCTGGTTTCGGAGACACGCGCACGACAGCGTGCGTGAAGTCGTGATGGGTGTCTGCATCCAAGTCGAACTCATTCGCGGCGTCAAGTGGGCTATTCGTCGCGATAGGAATGAGATCTGGCAGACCGCGAGCGACGGGAGCTGGGGTCTTTAGTACTGCAGCGCCGAGTAGGTGAGCCCATGGTCCGATGATGCCGCCGCGGTGTAGGAAGTACTTTAAAACGCTGCGAACGAGTACAGGGGACATGGCGCGCTGGACAGGACCAATGAAGTGGTAGCGAGTGCGAGTGCGCGAGAGGGCAACAACAGCTAAGAGAACGACAGTCGACATTGCAATGCGAATCGGCGGCGACGGATCAAGAGCGGAACGGACAAGAACAGCCCTTTGCGACAGATAGCAGATTGGGGACGGTGACGTGCTTATAGTATACTTGCGCGATTTCCTGCAGCAAGGATTAGACTTGATGTAAGACTAGCACGCTTGCGAAGACTGGCCTTGGCATTCGCGATGGTGAACCGGTAGTTGCGACCGACGGGAAAGACGCCCCAACCCCATGAGAACGAGAGAAGTTGCGCGAATGCTTGGGCGCCTCATCTGGCGCCCCAGCGCCCCCGGGCCGGCGCCCACCGCCATCCACCAACTGTCGACACTCTTCCTTCGAACAGTGAGTATCGGTGAACCGTCTATTGTCTTGTCCCAGATTCTACGCTTTCCTCGTGAGCACTTCTTGGACACTGTCGGCTGCATTGTCGCTAGTGGACGCTGCCCAGGTGTCGCGGCACCTGCCAAAGGACGAGCAAGCAGGCAAAACAAACGCAAGGTCCTACAGGGACGAAATGAAGGATCAAGAGGATGAACCGTTGGAGAAAGGTCGGAAAGAACCGAGGGAAGTGGAATCCGGGCGGGTCGAAGGTAAGTACGATCCTCCTGCTCCAAGTCCGTCTGCATCTGGATGGACTGTCTTGGTTCGGCTCGTCGTCACACATCCAGACCGCCTTCCCGCGGTATATCTCCTGCCACCTGTCGTGGTCGAAGAGGTCTTTTGGGAGCCGGATGCTCTTCGTGCCTCGCTGGGGAGTGCCGGACGTCCACGTCGTTGAGCAGCCGGAGCGTTGCGAGATTGGAAAGCCCGCAAGCTTTGCACGTTCGGAAACGGCGGACGCTGCGCCTCTTTTGTCATCGCCTTCGTCCGCGTTGGCGTGTTCGTCGTCATCGCCGAGTCTCCCCCAGCATCGGCCGAGGACAATAATGCAGCCTGGACGGTGGATGGTCCTGCTAGAGTCGAGACCAGAAGACCTGCCGAGATGTTGTCAAGCGGGTCGTTGTCCGTGCTGACAATGGCCTTTTCTACGCTCTCTGCGGAGGAGGCATTTGGTCTGATCTGGGTGTCAGTAAATACTAAGTTGGGCCTGGGTTCAATCTGGAGATGATTGTGCGCTCACCGACGCGAGGCTTGTGCTCGGGCGAGAGGCTCCAAAAGGCTTTCGCCGCCCCGAGCTGCCATTTGCGCCTGCCTTCATCGGAGCATGGTACTTTGATGCTCCGTAGTGTTCCTGGGTGGACACAAACGAAATCAGCCCGCCAGATGGCCGTGACGGCGGCTCGGAATCAAAGCTGACTGGTTGATGCCTGCTGAGAAACGAGCGAGGCTAGGTTCGTTGGTTAATGGACGCGTTTAGTTGCGATACCAGACGGCTGGTCCGAAGCGCGGAACACGCGATGGCGCGCGAGCGCAGTGGAGATGGAGCAAGAGTTCCAGAGGTTGTTGAGGCCGGGATGCTTGCCTACATAGTCACGTCCGACCGCGACGCTCGAGAGAAGTGAAGACGGCGGACACAGTTTCTGACCGTCATCCGAGTACTATGTGTGCGAGACGGACATTTTCCTGTGCTGGTGGAGAAAGGGCAGATTGCGGCCATGACGTCCGTCAACCATTCTGACGGCGGATCGCAGTGCAGGATGGAGAAGACGGCGAGACGTGGCTGGAGACTTCACCCAGGATCGACGAGCGCGAGCTGAGTTCCGGCGACGCGTTGTCGGACTTGGACCAGCCATATGCCTACAGCGACACGGGTGAGGGGCAGGAGGACGCGGACGAGGAGGGGCCCGTACCTGCCATCGATGCGTTGCCGTTCTGCCAACTGGTGAGCGCATCCGCTCGTCCTCTCCGCCGCTGACAATGTTCTCCTAGGTCCGCGCGATCGCGACCCAGATCGACCCCTCCTTGAAGTGGACATACGAAGCGGTCCAAGCCTTGCACGAGGGCGCCGAGGATGCTCTCGTTCACCTATTTCACTTGAGGTGGGAGCCGAATCGAGTTCGAATCGTACTTACTGACAAGATATATCAGCTTTAACCAGGCGAGACTCGTCCGTCGCACCGTCGTCCCCGTCGTCACCCCCGAAGATATGCGCGTCGTGCGCAAAGTCCTCGCTCCGAGGCGGGTTATACATCCCGACCCCCCGGAGGACGGGATCGACGTTTCTGGCTTCAAAACCGAGATGCGTCAGTTACTTTATGAAATCGGACTCGAGGATTTCGAGTGGGAGGAAGACGCACTCGAGATCTTGCGACAAGCGGCCGAGGACCACGCCGTGGAGATCTTCGAAAAGAGGTGAGACGATTAGTGCCGAAATACTTCCCGGACAGTGTATATCATCTTACCTTCACCTTCCCAGCAATGCAATGACTCGCCAGGCCGGCAAATCGACGGTGGGCCTGAACGAATACCGGTTCTGTCGCTTTATCTTGGGGCGTCGCAAGTTTGACTGGTGAGAACGGCGTTGAGCATAAGGAGGCGTTCAAGATGCTCGTTACACGCAGACGGGGCTTCTTACAATCTGCATCGTCTGGCCGGGCCCTAGTCGCGATGGCGATCGTATTTCTTGTCTCTGTATCTTCTTGCGTATCAAATATCTGCATGTCATGTCAGTATCTTCTGGAAATTGGCATCGAAGAAAAACGTGCCACACCGAAGTCCGCGCGATTCAACATGGAATGGCTGTGGGAGCTCAATCTTCATGCAAGTCTATGCCGCCGACCAATCTTCACACTTCTGCGGAATCAAGTTCGCCAATCGCGTCTCGACGGCGGCTTGCTGGCCCCGATGGCAACGCGTCCCCACTCCTAGCCGTTCTTGGTGCTTCGATCAAGGACTTCGCGAATCACGTATTGCAACTATACGAAATGAGGTCAGCCACCGAACCTGTACACGTTCGAGAGACAGCTACTGACTTTGACATACGCTGCCCTCACGTGACGCGCAGGACATTATGTGTTGTCACCAAAACGACAACGACCGGGATCTGCGAAGCCGCGACGCAGTCCGCGTGACTCAGGTCCTCGAAGCTCGAGCTCTTGCGCAGCGCGGCAAAGAGCAGCAGCCCAAGTACAGCGCACAGCGCACAGATCGTGACTTCGGCGAAGATCAGGCGTTGCTGGTCAGGAGGAATCCCCTCCTTGTCTTGAATCTTCGCCTTGACGTTGTCGATCGTGTCCGAAGACTCGACCTCGAGAGTGATGGTCTTCCCGGTCAACGTCTTGACGAAGATCTGCATACCACGGCGGAGACGAAGGACGAGGTGGAGGGTCGACTCCTTCTGGATGTTGTAGTCGGAGAGGCTACGGCCGTCCTCGAGCTGCTTGCCGGCGAAGATGAGGCGCTGTTGGTTGGGTGGGATGCCCTCCTTGTCCTGGATCTTCGCCTTGACGTTATCGATGGTGTCGGACGACTCCACCTCGAGGGTGATAGTCTTGCCCGTGAGGGTCTTGACGAAGATCTGCATCTCCTTCTGGATGTTGTAGTCCGAGAGAGTGCGACCGTCCTCAAGCTGCTTGCCCGCAAAGATGAGGCGCTGCTGGTCGGGGGGAATGCTATGAAATGGAGAGTGAGCCTGTCGCCCCCCACTGAGGGCTGAGATAAGCCGCCACTCACCCCTCCTTGTCTTGGATCTTGGCCTTGACGTTGTTGATGGTGTCGGAGGATTCGACCTCGAGGGTGATCGTCTTTCCTGTGAGGGTCTTCACGAAGATCTGCATGGTGGAGCGAGGATGTGTGCGGCATGCCCGACGGGAACAGCGCGCGCCACGGTTTCTGGGCGAGACGGGTCTTGTTCACAGTCGCGGGCCTCGGGGGGTCGCTGTCCGCCCGTATGTTGAGCGTGAGATGTCGCTGGATCCTCACGGGGTGACGGTGACCGGGCGCACGCACATACGGGAAGGTGTTGGATCTAGTAACGCAAAAGTGTAAGCGAATGAACAGAGTAACTTCGGACTATAGGTGAAACGAGTCGTTCCATATACAAGATTCGAGGCGGCTGCAAGTCGATTCACTCACATCGCACCCGATATGCCTCGTTCGGAGCAGCGCGACCCCGGTCAATCATTAGAATGCACGATGAAGTGCGAGCCGAAGCTGATTGCCTCTTCATCATCGCCTCGAATGAAAAGGCAGTACACCACGTACTGAAGCAGCGGGGATGCAGCCGCCACACAATTTCCTGAGAATCATTCGCGCCCAATGTTTTTGACTTCTGGACCGGAAGCTCTCCAACATCCTAGATGCTGAACTGTGGGTCATAACAGGGCTTGTTGAAGCCACAGCCACCTTTGTGACTTTGATTGCCCGCGGTTAAGTGCATCTCGGATGTCATGTGACCGTGGAAACCTGAATCGTCGGGCCAGACTCCCGATACCCAGCCCCTGGACCCCATGGATTTCAACATCCCCCGGAGTACCCACCATGTTGTTACAATTGGTAAAGCACGAGCACGCAAGACGCGAATCGCGAGCGATATGAACCGTGAGGGTTGGAATGTAGCTCGGAAGCTGAGACTTGGACTTTAATCCACATCCACCTCATCACGTCCGAAGCAGCAACACCGCACAGCCCGAAACTGTGAGGCCGCTACAGCACGCTTCACGACGAATGTGGAACAAACAGCGAAGAGGTGACAGCGTTGGTGCGGGTGGAAACGGACAAATGCAAAAACCTGGAGGACATACCTAGATGATCGGAACTAGCCATGTCAGAGATGCCCCTATGTGCTGGATTCGGCGCCCCAGTTCGTGCATTCATGCACCCTGAGAGTTCATGTCTGAGCAACGTGCAAGACTCCAAGCGTACGAGATCACTCACCAGTATTTGGAAGCGCAGGCAGGTCCTGTAAAATACGGGCGACATGGAGTTTGAAGCGCACGCTCGTTCACCACGTGCGCCGCTAACGTTCGCAAGTTCCCTATCCAGGCCCGTACATTCACAACGGACACCAGGGGAGATATAAGCCGTGCACGAGGACGCCAAGGGTCTTCTTGAAGCCTGTGTCCTATGAGATACGTGCTGGCTCGCATTCGAATCGCACTTACTGACGGGACTTTACAGCTCCAATCATCCAATCAGGCGAGACTCGCCCGAGTGCCATCGTCATCCCTGAGGACGTGTGCGTCGTGCGCGACCCCTCGCCCCGAGGCGGATGATATATCCCGTGCCTCCCAAGGACGCGATATCCCTTTCGAGCTTCAAGAACGAAAGCCGTCAGTTGCTTGACGAAATCGGCTACAACGCCTTCGAATGTGAGGAAGACGCACTGGACGTCTTGCGACAAGCGGCCACCGACCACGCCGTGGAAATGTTGTCTTCTGAAAGACATGAGAAGCATTAGCGGTGGATTGCTTCGTACGGCACAGAACCTACACCGACAATCCACATCATGTCGCTAGGCCGCTGTCCGCAACGGTGCTCGCATTTCTTCTTGATCCCGAATCTTCTTGCTATCCTGTGTTGAATGTCTGTATGTTACTTTAAAATGCTCCAGATATAGACGTCCGCCATTCACGTACCTCGAGTTCATGCCGGACGGACACGCGAGTCTCATGCATACAGCACCGCCGCCAGAAGATTCGCCCACTGATGGCAGGCCAGGCAGGATAGGAGAACACCGTGCCGTGAGGGTATTGTCAAGTCCATATAGGAGGCTTGAAAGGACACACCGTCAGACTTTTGTCGATCGCGAATCGCTCGAAGCGATACTAGAAAAAAAACTCGCCTGCACCGGTAAAATTCCTTGGAGTCCTTTTAGAGAATCACAGACCAGCGCCGCAGGCTCAAACATGTTCTACCTGCCGTAAAAGACAGTCAGGTCACCCCGATGGGTGGTTGCATCTGGGCGTCGTGCACGACGTACACAGAGTCGATGGAGACAAGGGTGGTTGGAGTGTATTGCGAGGCCCGAGAAAAGATGGACGGTACGCGAGGTGTGACATGCGCATCTGCACACACCAGAGCCCCTCAGAGGATTGCCGCTTTAGCAGCCAGAGCCTCCAACGTACGGGTGCTAGGCCATCGGACGTGGGGAATCGAAAATCGGGTGTTGAGTCGACGAACATTCGGCGTACAGTGGTTACACTGCGTGTGCGCCCAGGTGTCTTGTAGGTCGGATGATAGATCACAGTCGCGGCGTAGAGAAAGCAGAGTCAGCGAGTCGCGCGGCGAGCCCGACAAGCTCGAAGTCATAGCCAGGTGGCAAAGGCAAGTTGGAATCGGATGCGCAGCCCAACTCTGGCGCTTATTCAGCAGTCGTCCGGGTCTCAGCCGGAAACACCCATGAACTCGATTACAACTTGTAAATACCCGCTGGTCCCACAAAAACCAGTCACAATCCATGCATCTCCGTACACAGTACACAAAGTCCAGACAGACCGTGCGAGCGACACCTCCGGGATCATTAGGCTAACTAACCCGACACGCGATTCCGGTACCCGCAGGAGGGCGAAACTCGGGTTGACCCTGTGCCCCCTCTCGAACGACTCGAAGTCAACGCTGCTTGCTGAGTGCTCTCAGACCAGGCTGCCATCCTCAGGCACCGCATTCTCTTCACCACCCCCGTCCCGCGAACCGGCCGGAGCGATACTCCCTTTGAATGGAAGCCATTCGACAAGGGCAAAATCTTCAAACGCGTATGACCGTACGCGTCCCGTGAATGTGGCAGCGAAAGCTGAACACCGACGGCGCCATGTTCTCAACGCAATGCTTTGCCGCAGAAGGTATTGTACATAAGACACGAACAATATGTAAGGCAATCCCTAACGAGGAAACCCGGTGTTACTAGTTAACTACGACGGAAGACGAGGTTTTGCGACGCGTGCAAGGAACACGGCGCGGGAGGACTCTCCCGTGCGAAGTAATTGAGACAACGGAATAGAACGTAAGGGACTAGGGACTAGACAAGGGAGACGGTGTAAAATGGGAGAGACGTGGGAGGAAGACTCGATCTGCCGGTAGGGAGTAGCGGAGGGGCGATGGGGAGGGGGGAGAGAATACGGGACGCCGTTCGGGGCTTGAGAGGGGAATGGAAGGGGAATCGATCTTGAGGTCTGGTGGGACCCGCGGGCTTGTCATGAGCGATGGTGTGCATAGATGGTTCGTAAGGCATCGTTGAGCCAGGGGAGCACGCCAACGAGCTCAGCCGGGGGACGAAGGCGGTCCTAGCACAAGTTCTAGTTGCACGCCTGACGGGTGTTGCTAACTTGCGTTGTGAAACGAAGTGAGTGAAATACACGGTGCTTGCCTCCGGCAGCAGGTGGCAGGGGGTTGGAGACTTCAGGGCCGTGGTTCTTTCGGCGGGGGTGCTTGTGATAGTTTAGAGGGCGAGGGGGGTGCTGCAACGTGGACCTGTGCAGGCGAACGTCGCGGTGCCATCGGATTGCCCAGCCCTGGTAGAGGACATTGTTTACCACGTAATGTGCGTGATAGACTTCCCTGCCGTTGACGACAGGAACAGCGTTTGGGAGAGGGCTTGGAACATGCGCCTTCTCGGTATGCTGCTGGCCCAAATCCAGAACATCGAGCTGAACTAGAGCTCCAGCGATAAACCACCACGGCAGACCAGTCGATGGGCTCTGTGAGAACTGTACAAGGGCGACAGAGACGCCCCAAGTGACGGGGGCCAGGATGATGCGATAGTTCGACCCGCCATCCCAGTAGGCTTTAAAGTAGATGTCGCCTTGTTTTTGATGCAGGAAAAGACTTCCGGTGGAGCCGAGGAGCTGCTTTCCCTTAGGGATCGCCGCAGGATGCTGGATTATCTGCGCTAGAGTTGGGGGTTCTAAAGTCAACACGGAGGATACGTAAGCAAGAAACTCGAAAGGATACCATACCCATGTATGTCTCGTCAATGACGTGTTTAGCTGTGGACGTATAAGCGGAGAATACAAAATTTGAGACGGAAATGACGCACTGGAGACTGCACGGAGACGTTGAGAGCCGTTGAGAGTTGTCCTGCGGGCCAACCGATGGTATTCATACTTAACGCGGGGCAAAGATCCTTGGTACCGCTGCCGGTAGGCCCAAGTCGGACGTTGGCCTGCTACGGCAAAGCGAACAAAACAACTGGCAAAGCATGGCGTTGATTGGTACCCGGAAATTATAGCATCGTCAATGGATATGATGGTGACTTCAACAGTCGCCGGGGCCACAACCTGTGCGCCCCAAAATAAACAGCAGGCAGCCAGGGAAAGTTCAAGGCCACAATGCACACCTTTCATTGATTGATGATGTGATTAGGACCTTCCGCGGCGAACGAGGCAGATAAGAGCCATTCAGTACGCTTGTCCTGCACGAATTGAGTGCGGCAACGGCCGACGGGACGCGGACACGGTCGGCTTCTTATGAGAGTCTGGAAGCTGAAGATGCACGTTTAGACGCACCGTCATAAGAGACAAACGGAAGACATACTGTGCACATGCGCAAGCTCTGTTCTCTTCTTCACTTCTGCCAAACTCGGCCGGGATTCGCGAGGCATCAACGGGTCGCCGATCCTTCCGCACCTATAAAGTATAAAAATTCCTTGGTATCCTCCATTGTTCGACATTGTCCCCCACGTACCTTCTCGGATTGATCACTTCATCTTCCTCTGTAATGCCTCCCTCTGCGACGCCTCCCTCTGCGACGCCTCCCTCTGCGACACCTCCCTCTACGACACCCCCCTCTACGACACCTCCCTCTACGACACCTCCCTCTACGACACCTCCCTCTGCGATGCCTCATACGACGTCGACCCCTACGAGGCCTCCGAAACGAGAGATCAGGGGGAAGCGAGGCAGACAGCGAAACAACTCATTGGTATGGGACTTTCCTACACCACTCCATGACGCGAAGCTAACACATGTATGTCCCCAGACCCGGAACTCGGACAGACCAAAGAAGCAGCGCTGTGGACATTGGCTACCACCCGATGAGGCGTCCTACCCCCAGAGCACCACTTGGTTTACACCCGTGACGCTACCTCCCGCCGAAAAGCAGATAACGTTCCGCGGCTTGTGTACAGCGCTCATCCAGGGTAGAATCCCCGACTTCCGACCGCGAAACAGTTTCGACCTCCTTGCCACTGGCTTCAGTGACATTAAGGGCTCTCCAGTCGAAGTACAGGATTGGGTGGATGGACTACACGGCAGCGTCCTTCGCGACGAGTTCTTTGGCAAGAAGCAAGGGCTCGATCATTTGGTAGAGGCCAAGTTAGACTCTTACGTTGATGTAACAGGCGTACGTCGCACCAGTCTATGTCGCAGATAGTATCGCGCTAACATTTTATCGTCAGCTGAAGCCTTCCTCAAACGCCGACGACGTCGTGATCAAGCCAATCCCTGGCACCCCGTACTCTCTCAGGATCTGGCCTGGCTCCAGACTCCTCGCCGAGCACTGCGTAGACTTCGTGGAGACGGATACGACCATCCCTGTGAACACGCCGGACGGGTTCGAAATATGGCTCCACTTCCCTCATTACATGAACTTCGATCCCGCGAAAATCACGTCTCTCGACCGTTCCTTGGCCGCCGAGGCTGAGATCAGCGAGGGACCGGAGACGTACGTGTTGAGGGATGGCCAGAAATGCGTTGTGAGGCAAGCGGGCGTGGATATCCTGGTGTTTCATATCCCCAAGAGGCCGAACCTCGATCCCATTAGGCGTTGTGCAGCTGGGATATGCTCGGCGGAGGTTGATAGCGCCGGATTCGAGGCATTGGACGTAGACTCTGTGCTGTACTATAACATGACCGAACTGGAGGACTGGGAGTAGACAATGTTTGTATTCTCAACCACACATCCCTCAGCGTCCTCACGTGTTCTGAAATATGTCCAAGTCCTGATATAATAGATCGGCTCAAACGTATACCGAGCGACGAAAGGCCACCTCGGCATGCGTTCGGCGCAGGACGCACGGCGACGATGCGACATACGGCAAAAGTACAAGCCAAGCAGAGAAGTGATCAACTCACCTGCCGACGGATCTCCGTATCAACCAGACCCACGCAAGTGCGGGAAGGACGACGAAACCGAAACCACTTGGATGTGTTGTCTGACGGCGCAGATGCCGCCTTCAGTTGTCCATTCAAGCCAGCGGGGCTACGTCAGCGACTTGTCGACTCGACCACGAACAACATCGACGGCCGTGAAAATCCGGAATGGGACCGAAAATTTCTGAGCAGGTGAGAGCGGGAATGGGAGCTAACAAGTGGGGAGCCGATCGGAGTACAGTGAGTTACTGAGTACTGAATCAAAAGGAAGGTCGAGTGGGGTTGGTCAGTTAACTGGCGGTAGCTGGCAGGTATAAGTTATGGAGGGTGGGGCCGCCACGTCTGCCCCGGGCCGCAGCCGAATGGTACTTGATTTAGTAATAGTAGGAAAGGTCCAGACTGCGCGGCGATCACAGCCGTTGCCCACTCCCACCACCGCCGTTCGTTTCCTCCACTCGGCCTTTCGCCTTAATCATGAGGTATGTATGTATTGACATAAGTCCTTCAGCGTATGAAGTTGACTGGTCTCTACTAGCGAACCCCGTGGCCGATCCCACTTGATCCTCAACACCGCACGCACATCCCAACCGACTCTGTCGTACCGACTTCTTCAGAGTCTACGTTTCGCTACGTCGATTGTATCGCTGTTTCCGAGCTGATATCTATGGGTATTGGCGAGTAAGCAGCCCTCTTGGAATCGAGTACGTCAACACCCTGCCCTCGGACGAGGAATCCTGCTACCACGGGTACCTTGGATTCAGGGCTGACTCGTATCTTCACCCCCTCGTCTCCGACGACGACGTCGCTGCGATCCTCCCTAAGGAGCAGAAAAGGTCCGCGCGTAAAAGCCAAGTTACAGACCTTACAGATCTGGACCTGGACCCGCACCCCGAACGCGAATGCGACTGTGAAATAGAGATGGGCCGCGCACGAGCACAAGAACAGCAGAGGGAGCGGGTGGAGAGGCTTCGCCGCTACTACGCTCTATGGAGCTACTCACGACGGAGGTTGGATACCTCTTCGACCTCGCGCGCTGGTTACGGTGCGTTTTCTCATGCTTTCATTCTCCTCGATCGCGACGCACTGTTGTTGCTCAATCTTCGACCCTTTCCTAGGTGTTCCTTGACCAACTCCTGCTGCCCCCTACTTCCCCGGCTTCCACCCGGCCGTCTACCATTGCCCCTCCCCCCCTCGCCCTCCCAGCAGCAATGTCTTGGCGTGGCCCCACCGAGTCGTTCAATGTCGACTTTCTCCGCACTCTCAATACCCTCATTATTCCCCAGCTCCCGATCGTCCTTCCTCTAACCCTCTCTCCCCGCACTGTCGGTCAGCGCTGATTAACTCTCAACTCGACCTCGGATTGTGGTTCCCTTACGGGAGCGAGAACGACACACCTCCTGTCCGCCGGCAACTGCGGACGGCGTCTCGAGAGAAGGGGAAAGGGAGGGAAGTCGGATACTCACCCTCAGACATGGCAAGTCGCCTACCTTTGGGCCTCTTCTGTCGGAGAAGGAGGCCCGGGCAATATGCAAGAATGCCCAGGACTTCTTTGGGGCGGCATGAGCGCTTTGTGCGCGAGCTTTGCGACGCAGTCAGCATTACGAGTTTCCGTGTGGCGTTTGAGCAGGGCAGCCAGGGAAGGACACGGCGGGCAGACGAGGTTGCAGCAGAGGAGGTGGAACGAGCGATTGAGCTCGTTGCGGCCAAGTTTGTGGATGAGGTGTGTTCACATGATTTCCCGTCCACCCCCGTGACCAACCTTAGGTTCGTCACTAAGAATACACATCAGGCGGCCTCGTTCGGCGTTTACGAAACAGTCTGCCCTGGGCATAACGCTGCTGGAGACATTGTGCGGCGCGTTCAGGAGCGGTCAACTTCGGCTTGGGACGCATACGAGCAGCGATGCGCACTCCTCGCCTCGAATGTTTCTCCTGGCTCGCGCCCCGATGAAACCAAGGAGGAGGCTGATCTCTCGCCTACGTCTCCCACCTCAACGGAGGCCGAGGATGTCTCGTCTCTCGAGCCGTTCGCGACGGTTGCAAAGCGCGACATTCGGCACCCATCGGCTTCCCCTCCTCTGCGTCGAGTCTCGCAGACGCCACGGCATGGAGCCAGCTCCGCTTCCCCACTTCCAGCCCACCATCGGCTACATTTGCTCTGCCGACGCCGAAGAGGAAAGTGCGATGGCCCGACACAAGCTCAAGCTCACCGACTACCTCATCAAGCCCGAGCAGCGGATACGCAAATACCCACTCTTGCACAACCAACTAAAGGACAAGCGCCAAGCTCAGAGCTCGTCCGAAGACGAAGATGCCCCCACGGAACCCACGTGGACGGACCGCTCGGGACATACCCTCAGGAGAGCGACGGAGGCCATGCGCGAGATGACCAGCTGCGTGAACCGCGCGAGCGAGACGGAGGCGCACAACCTCCGCTCGGCTCTCATCCACTCGCGGTTAATTTTCACAAACCACCCTCTCCCCTCTTCCACTGCTTTCGGTGCGGGACAGTCGGCGGCATCATCGCCTTCCTTGTTGGAGCACACGTCGTCTTCCCATGGACACTCAAATTCGGTGTCCATGTCCTCGTGTTCGGCGGTGTCCTCTGCGCCGACGTCCCCGGGCTCCGCTGGTCCGTCGCAGCCGCCTGTTGCGACGGCCCCAGTACCTATTCCGGCGCCGAGCCCGCGTCTAGCTTACTTGACGGCGGACTTCGTGTCGTCGCTGGGGCCGTGCTTGCTCGCTGGTGCGTTGGACATCGTCCAGCATCCGGCCCAGCGCGCGAAATATCTAGGCGCGTTCTTGTACTTTCTTGCCAAGATCCCGAAGGGCGGGCGGGTGTACGAGCCAAGGCACTCGTCCGCGCTGAGCGAGGTTGAGGTGGTGGACATCGAGGAGGACGATCGTGAGTTCTCATTCATTGTAGTTGGAGACCTGAGCGCTAATCGAATCACGGGTCTCCTTCGTTTCAAAACCACAACGCAACACAGCATTATACCCGTATACCTTCCGCATTAGCAGCTACTGGCATCATCTCCAGCTGGCCACATCGTGCGCACAGGAGAAGGCGATCTGGATGTTGGTGATCAACGACGCGTTGTCGACGAAGCGGACTTCGGCGCGAGAACCTCTCTCTAGCCTCCAGGCGGATGATAGGTCGCCCACCATCGCCCCCTCTGCGACCGTGGTGGAAGACCAGCTTCCGGAGGACTCTCTGTGTCGCTTGTCGACCGTTCAGTCCAACTCGGAGCTGGAGAAGGAGAGCGAGATGAGGCACGAGACAACTTCAACGTCCCCGGTCAAGCTGAGGTACTCGAAAACGATGTTCAGGCTGGACGGTATCCCCAGGACCAAGCTGGAGCACCACTACTCCCAAGCAAACACGTTCTCCGCAGCCCTGAGCAGGCGTTCGTCGACCGCATCTGTCAAGGCGTCGGCCTCACCTTCCCCCACTCGATGATCCTGCCGGCGCCGTCCCGTGCGAGGTGCGCGCCCCACACGCTGCAGCTGCCACCGAAGTGTGCAGGGATGTCCATCGGGGATGCAAATCCTGACATCGCAACCGGGAAGGAGGGCGAGGCTCGTTGTTTCCGTGCGTACACCCGACCCTGAGTCCTCATGGCCGACTCGGCCTTCTCAGAACGAGACTCACGCGATCAGCTCGTCGTCACACTCTTTCTCCTCAAGGTCTTTGGCCTTCAGTGCGGGCATCAAGGGTCGCACGCTGAAGGCAGGGTTCAACACGACTCTGCAGTGCAATACGGGCAGGAGGCGGTGGGAGATGCGTAGTGGGAACCGTTCCACCCGAGACAGCCGGGCTTGTGTCCGACTCCCCACCAAATGCGTGAACGCTGGTCAGGGACCGGGAATCCAGGGTCGAATTGGACGTTCTTGGCTTAGCTGTATTATAGATCACATACTGTACTTTGAACTGTACACAAACCAACCTAGCCTCAACTTGACCTGAACTTGCCGGAGTTTGCGTCAATCGTTCATGGCAGAACACGCTGTGTAGCGCTCGCGGAGGACCATCTTCTCATCCTCACAAAACCACCGCATACACCCACAAAGCCTCTCGCCTTCCCTAGAAGACATCCTTGGCCGATGCGCCAGTCGCGACGCCGCCGCTCCGATGTCTCCTGACAATCTCCAGCTCCTCAACCGCGCCGTCAACGACAGGTTCGAGGCCGGCACCCGCGCGACGGTCATCAAGAACGTCACGCTCTGGACGGGCGCGCAGAACGGGGATCGTGTACGGTGACATCCTGCTCGACAAGGGCCTCGTCCAGGCGATCGGATATGTCCCGGAATGGGACTACTCCAAGTAGCTGGGTGACCCCCGGACTAGTGCGTTTCGAGCTCGTGTTCCTGGGGCTGTTAAGCAGTCTGTTTGACTTTCGGTTGTGCGCTGACGAAAAGACCAATTTTGGCAGTGGACCTGCACTCGCACGTCGGGGTCGTCAGTACGCCCGTCACGGCTGGCGCTCTTGAGCTCGATTCGCCCAACGGGCCCGTCCTTCCCTGGCTGCGAAGCATCGACGCGGTGAACACGCACGACGCTTCCTTCGCACATGTGATCGCGGGCGGCGTGACGACCGTACAAGTCCTTCCCGACAGCGGGCACGACGCAATTGGTAAGTCGGCACAGTGTCCAGACGGCGACGAGAAACGTACGACTCACATACGACTGCAAATTACGTCTTGCGGACTGGGCGTGACGCAAGCGTGCTGCACTCCCTGGCGCTAGCAAGTTCGGAATGTTGCACCTCTCGGCAACTCAGAAGATGACTGAGACACCATGCTCATTGATTCAAAGCAAACCCTTCGTCGGAAACAATATATTCGCGCGTACGGAGCCAACGAGCACTGAAACGAGACGCGTCAAGCTACTTTGCTGTCTTCCATATCCGCCACGCCAGAGGCTGCGGATCAAGGGTTCTGCACTGCCGCGTTGTGTTCTTGTTCCACTGGATATTATGGACATCGACCCTGTATTAATTATGAATGAGAACCCTCAGAGTGAGATGAAAAAATCGAACTCACGCATGGTCGACTGCACCACCTGCAAAGGAAAACCGGCGGGCACCAGTATATGGTGAAGGTGTATGGTCGCCGGGAAGGGGACATAGTGGGCAGAAATATCGACCAACTTGACCCCAGTGTCACAGTCAGGTTGGTTTTGCAGCTGATGAAACTGAAGCAAAGACGACGAACCATCAATTGAGGCAGGCGAGCGAGTATTCGATAATGGCGGATTGTTTTGTGTGGAGGCAGCCTGAGGACTAGAACGTACTGTCAGCGTATTGCAACAGTGACGAACAGTAGCGGAGTACTTCGCATCAACGGCGGGGGACATCGCCGAAGTGGACATCCACATGTAGTACACCATATGTGCAAATGGGATGACGTCTGGTGGCCAGCGCCGAACAAGTCGTTGATCCCGGAACTCATCCGACAGCCGCCTGCAAGTCTCAATGCTCTCTAGGCTGATGAAATCACATGCAACTTTTATGCAGTCTACTTGATTTGAAACCTAGGACGAGGTGAGCAGACATGCGGTGAATCAAGATGACAGCATACTTGATGAGCGCAGCCGGCAGGGATAAAGACTGCGTTGCCAATATACTGCCTGATCACATATGGACGCACTGAATACTTCTCCTTGAGTTGCTGGAGCATGCTCGGAGTCAGGTAGGTGTCCTGATTGTGGATTGGGTCTCCTGAACGATGACGTTGTGTTGTGGCTCTCTCGTCGAGGTACATGCGAATACGATCAGTGTCTTCTGGTGCAAAGATGTGCCACAATGCGTATCCTGATGGACGAGAAGCATACATCAGTATATTCACCGCGTCTGACGCATCAAGATGCAGTCTCGTCGATCCGGAATGACTGTCATCAAAGACAGAGGCCAAAGCGTTGTACATCTTCGGTCCTTGTAAAATGTGTCAGTTTGGTGCCTTGGACGACGGTCGAAGGATGGGTTGATGGGGCATACCGAGGTCAGGTGCTATGGAATTCAGTGGGAAGTGAGCGGCAAGGTTGTGTGCTCCGGTAGATCGGGTGAATTCAGGCATAGGTACTACTTGGTCGAAATCTTCGTAGAGTTGGGGAAATATTGTCTTGAATGAGGCTGTTGGCGGCCAGTCCTTCTGCGAGTCAGCCGATGAATCTCAGACGTAGAACAAGAGAACCTACCTTCAGCTTGAGTATCTGTTTCGGAGCAGCGTCGTCGGCGCGGTTGAAGAGGGAAAAGAATCCAGCGACGGTACACGTCCGAGTCCTACCAGTCTCACAGTCTTGGACTTCACAATTCGTATTCCCATGCTGCGCAATGAAAAATTCAGGACGCCATGACGCTTGAAAATCTCTATCAAGACCTGAGACGACAATTGGCTTCCAGAGCTTCCAAAGCGACCTAAACTTGTCTTCATGTAGCTGTTCCTTGCGCAGCGGACGAATAGTGCGTGAGGGAGCTGCAGCCGGCAAGAGAGTTGGAGCCAGCGAGGGGGTTCGAGGCGGCGAGGGAGCTAGAGCTAGCGAGGGAGCTGAAGGCAGCGGGAAGGATATCCTAATGTCGAGTCAGCTTACACATCACGCTGCGAGACCTCACAAGCTTGATGCGAAGAAGGACCCAGATGACTACTCACAAGCCGGGGATACTCTCCAGCTTCTCTCGGAGCAACTCCAATTCGGGGACCGTAAACCTCGTGAGACGAATGAATCTTTTCCTGGAATGGCAAAGCGTTCTCCCAAGCTTTGATGATCCTGAGTTAGCATACGCACAGGTGGGGACAGAAAGGATCTTACTCACCGACTCAGAAACTTCAAGGCATATCCGGCAAAACTCCTTTCCACAGTGTGAACAGAAATGACTCTCAGAGAATATACTGGTGGAACAGCGGTCTGGGAAGCAGTGATCGTGAGTGAAGACCGTTGCAATCCGTTTCCACAGGCTGTTTACCGCACAACGTCCACGTCGATACTTCCATGGGCCGGTACGTCGCACTGTTATTGACATATGCGTCGAGTTCTCTGTGTATGATCGGTAGGAGGTACCCTTTCGCGACGGACTATAACTGCTTCAGATGAAGTGTCAGGTGAGGACTATAAAGGACATTACTTGTTTCATCCCAACCTCGGAAGCTCCGAGCTTTCTCGAGTACACAAGCCGCAAACCTATGCCTTCATTCTGACCTCCGTTCGCCCGAAACGTATAGGTAACTCTGTTAGGCGCACTGTCATGCACGAGGATCCGGAATGCTAGCACCAAGCTCAATGAAATGCGATAAACACAATCGTCATGAGCACTCACCTTCGAATGCGCACTCCTTCTCTTCGGAAGATTGGCAGCTAGCGCAGAACGGGACATTCGGTTTACCGCGAGAGTGGGCCAGTGATTCCGATATATACTCGCTAAATTCGCAGCATTTGGTCTTCTGGGGATAGTGCGTCATCGCAAGGAGGCAGGGTAGTCGGTAATATGGTCTGAGGTCAACCACGGCGACTCGCAGCCGCTTGCACGCAGGCGCCCAAATGGAGTTCAGACTCCGACACCTTCCCTGGGCGTCGGGCGAGGCCTCTCTGGCGTTCCCTCCTCAGGCCTCAGGCTTCTCCCACTTGAGTCTCAACGGCCTCCCGACTGACAAGGGCACGTACCACGGCTCCCAATACCTCAGTCAGTACTCGTGCCCTACAGCTTTACAGCATTCACTAAAAACTCCCCTCGCGCTCGATTCGGAGCCGCTTCAAGTTCAACCACATGTTAGAACCCATGCCACCCCGAGAAACCTCAAAACCTGCCGAGGATGGCGGTCAATGATCGCCGCGCAAAACCTTCACCCCATGCTTCTAACACGGATAGCCATTCCATGCCGGTATCCGCAGGCCCGCACCCATCTGTCTAGAACCTATCGCCACCAGTGTTCACGCTAGCGTACCGAATTCGCGTGTTGTCTTGGATATCGGCTGTGAGCATTAACGCAAATGAATGTATATTGGTGAGGTGAACGAACGTATTCAGCGAAAGGAGCGAGGTCGGAAGTATCCGATGGTATGACAGTAAACGATGGGGAGGGATTGTCAATACGGTATCCAGCTAGACGACGGCCGGCACCCGAGACGAAGGCCAGCGGTAACCTAAGCCACAGTCAAAGGTATGCGCAGGGGGAAGGGGTAACGAGGTTGATTAGAGTCCATGAATCTGAAGCACGAATAAATAGGGACAGCAGAGTCCTAAATAAGAAGGGGGGAGCTGTGAAAGCGATGAGAATCAAGGGTTTTGAATGGAAAGGAAATGTCCAGCAAGACGAAACTGGCGTCTTGTGCGATACATATATGTAGCTGAGAGGGAGAAAGAGGGTTGGGAACGTAGGAATGTATTGAGAGGCTTCTGGTGGCCGTGGGTCCTATCCACGTCTCGTCGTTGGTTTCAGCGGACTCCGGAGAAGTTTGAATATAACTCACCACTTGCGTCAAATCATCTGAACCTAGGTGCTCGTTTCCTGTTGTGCGTTCCGTTGCGCTCGTTCGCCCGGCTGATATTATCACAATTAGCTGCTGAGCATGCACGCAAGCGGACTCCTTACATTCTAACTTCGGCCGTGTGGGTGAAGTCATATTCCGGTTGTACTCGAAGTCGATCCTGTTGGTACTTGGTCAAGTTGCGCAGCCAATCGCCGCTATAAGCATTGACCGGCAAGGATGTCGCGGGCGGTGTCGAGTTGTCGACCTTGCCCGAGGTAAACCGGGAGTGAGCTTCTGCGCCTCGACCGGTGCCGGTCACTGGGTTGTGGCGCTCCTCCCGAGCGATCCCGTCGAAGACACGTAACCACTCCTCTAGGATAGGATTTCTCCATTCCTTACGGAGTATTCGGAACTGCTTGACACCGTTCTCCGTCGCGGATTCGTCGGAACTCATACCCTGTGGACCGAGACGTTCCAGTATGCGCACGTGGCGATGGAGCGCTGGATCGGTATACGCAGCTCGGAGACGACGCTGGAAGAGCTGGATTTATTAAATGTCAGAAAGCACGGTTTAGGTGACAAATAGATCAAGCTTACATAGCTGCGACGTTCTCGTCTGCGTCTTTCCTTAAGTCGTTTCCGTATCTCCTCCGCAGTGTAGTCTTGATTGAACTTATCGATGAGGTACTTGAGGTGCCGCCGAAAGCATCTCCTAATGAGCTCTTCGTCGTCGCAGGGGAATGTACCTTCCTTCAAGTATCCCTCTACGAAAACGTCAGCGACAGATCGGTTCCACGCGGTCCCCGGAGTGCTGAGAAGGTCTGGACAAAAGTCTTCGACTGAGCAGCATGGACCGTCCTTATCCTTGAAGTCGTTGACTTCCTCCTCGGATGGGAGCAGATCGACGTTGAAGGGGGCATCAGGACACTTCCGACCCATGTACTTTCCCGTCAAGGTCCGTATCGCAGCCTATATTTAATGTTACGTCAATCCTCCTTGAATCATGGATCACTTGCCTTCAAGGCGTTATCCTCAGGACTCCGTCGGCGGGGTAACCCCGTTTTCGGGAAAGGCGCCTTCTTGGACGGTTGTCGTAGGGGCGGCTCCTCATCGTCATCGTCTGCCTCGTCTCCGTCATCGACTTCTCCGTCGACTTCCATCCGTTCTTCGTCTAACACTTCCTGTGCCTTGCCCTTTCCCTTTCGTCGGCCGTGGTCCGCATTCGCTCGCTGCCTGCCAGTCGGTTCTGTAAACCTATCCCTGAGTACGTTCAAGAGCTCCGCGTTTTGGTCAACCAACGCGGTCACCGCGACACCGAGCCCCTTGAAGGAGGTAGTGAGCTCGCGTACGTCAAAGCGCAGCCCACTGATGTCGCCTCGAGTAGCAGGTAGATCCTGGTTCCAGATGAAGAACAGTCGCAGAACTGTGTGTAGCGTGTATACTCACGAGATCCTCAGCTCCTCTCTCCGTTGGGGGGTCAGCCGCCCGCGCCTTTCCTTTTTCCAGCAGCCGAGTGAATGGGTTCGTTGATCTAAACCGGGTCGCGGGAGGAGGTGATGTCGTGGCTTCCAAGGTCGCTTGGCGTGGTGATGCTGTATGGCGAACGCGGCCAGTCGGAGAGCCCTCGCGACCAGTCGGGAAGATGGCACTGTTGATGTGCGTACCGTCGGGAGGCGTCATCTGCCGCTGAGGAGGCGATATGTGCCGGGATGGATTGTTTGGAGGTGTAGTAGGGACTACGGGCTGCGACGCGATCAGAAACCGCACACAGCATAATTGTCCAATTCGCATACCATGTGCGCGGCCGCCGTGAACGCCGGAATAACCATCACCTTTCGATGGGCAGTCGCTCCGGGCGTACCTTCCAAGACCATGGCTGTAGAGAACGCTTGCCCTGCCTCGACACCTTGACGATTCACGGCACGTCTTGGTCGCTTAGACAAGCCGGTGCGTTTGATGGCAAATCGGGCACCCTGACTGGCCGTGGTGCCGGTTGTGTCTGACTGGACTTCCTCCTCGGAAGGTAAGTCTTGCTCTCCCAGCTCATTGGTGGCTTTTCTCTTGGGCGGTACTTGCTGATACGCTGCGCATAGCATTCAGGATCAATGCATCTCTCAGGCCCTGGTATAGTGAAATCTAACCTTGGATCTGATCGACATCCATGATTGAAGTCGACATATTAGCTGGATAGGCACCTGGCGGAGGGAATGGATCTCCGGTAGCGTTCCCCAGTTAGCATCTAGGATGACTTTAGTCGATGAGGTGCCCAACCTGTTGGATGATGTGCATCTTGCACACCTGGACCTAAGTGAGGGTCCTGCTGTATGTACGTATCTAATGTCGTACTTTTCAGTCTTGTGCCGGCTGGGACAGAATGTACTGAGCACGTACCTAGTAATGTCGATCTCATTGGTTCGTCGACGGGGTCGCTAGCCATAGCGGTTGAGAGACAGGAGGATGAGCAAAAATAGCGCCTGAAGACAAAGAAGATGAAGGGAAGGAGGGCGACCAAAGGGCGACCGTGTCCCCAACTCTTGCCAACACGCGGCGCACAGGCTTACACAAGGCACGCGATACTCGGATGAAGGCAGGGCATTCCGGCGTTAAAGGCCGTCCGCGTGTCAGCGTGGACGTTCCATGCGAGGGGCTCGCGCCGAATGTAGGAGGTCAGTACTCAGTACTCAGTCCCAACTTCAGACTGCATCGCGAGTAGTCCGCCACATTTCGAGTACGGTGGGGTCGCTCATGGATAACATATTCGTGGGATTATAATACTGTAATTAATCTGTGTAGCGCGTGCAAACCGGCCGTACAGCGTCCGAATACAGAAATATAGCGGCTGTCCATGGAAAGAAAGCCTCTACAATTGGTGGATGGATGATGACGAGCTTCAGATATTGATCTATCATGATGCGTCCATGCTCTCTTGGTCAGAGTTCAGCGCCAGGTAGGACGCATAAATTTTCCGGCCTTTCCGAGGTTACGCAGTGCGTGCAGGAACCCCCCTGTCGGCGACAAGCTCATCTACTCTCAGCCATTGCAAAAAGCGAAGTCTTGCCTGTTCTAATATGGCCTCCTCGACCCACCCTCTGGCCTGTCGATACTGAGCTTGTAGAACATTCCCGACCTGATGGAATGCGATCAGAAATATTCCAAAAATTGATAGGATCTGTGATGCAGGGAGTACTCAGAAGAGGAAACGTCAACTAAACTGTGAAGTTACCATATTCGCAATCGCATTCCGATACTCGGCCCATGGGAGGTTATGGAGGACGGAGTGACACATGAGGAAGACCGCGGTGCCATAGAAACCCGGCAGGACCCATTTCTTGAAGAAGGCACTCGTGCGAGATAGCCTTTCGGAGTCCTACGCGAGAATAGTATAAGCTACTCAAAACACGGATATTTTTAAGAGGGCGAATCATACTCGGACGATGCGCACTACGTGCGAAACCTTGTTGCCAATAGCAGCAGGCATTGCTGGGCCCGACGGAGCTAAAGCGTCGTCAATGGCACGGTGAGCACGCAGTGCATGGCCAGATACTAGTACTGACCACACTTCGCTCGCCAGACTTTGATGTTCGTTGACTGTCCCTTGTCGGTGCTGCCGGTCACAATATAGCTATAAGCACCTCGAGTGCATCCCTACGTCCTTTGTTGAGCTACTCATCCACGTGGCGAAAGAAGTGTACTCACAGCCACTGCTTGCACCACATCGTCCTTGTCGAGCACGAGAGCCTGATAGACATCTCCGGACGCAACGTCCCATATACACACGTCACCAGTGGTCGTGCCACATACAAGCCCATGCCCGTCGTTGATATATGCGACGTAGACAGCGTGCTTGGTTCGTGGCTTCTTCGGCAGCCGAAGGTGTTTCTTGGACCTGCGCTTTAGTCCGCTGCCACCAAGACTGTACACGCTGATACCATCAGCGAAATTGTAGACCGCGATCTCCTCTTTATTTGGGCTCAGGGCGCTCCGCCCACTACCGAAGGAACAGTCAGTAAAAGGTCATGGATCTTAAGTCGGCTCCTTACATGTGCGGGAAGGACTCGGGGACGAAACGCCACAACACATCTCTGTTACCGGTATCCCAGCATCTGCGCGCCCCGTCAGTCAAGGGCAGTGCTCTTAAAAAAGCCACTTACATTACACCGTGAGCCATGTAACAAGCCAGGAGCTGCGAACCCGACTCCAGAAACTCTACTCCAACTGGTCGCAAACGGTCGTCGAAACTACCATTCAGCTCGCGGCTGTCGTCGTGACTCGAGGCGTGATTGTCGTTGTGGGTTGGCAATGGAAAGCAAGCCACTCCCGCGTAGTTGTCTGCGTTGCCCAGTGATCAGTACCCAAGTGCATTGACCCGATGCGAGGAACGCTCAACTTGAAGTAACTTCGCATATGGTATAGACCTCCGTACCTACGCCAACTGCTAGAAGGCGTGACGTCTTGTCGTATGTCAGACACTGGATTGTGCCCCGTACGCCTAGTTCTATTTGGTATTCAGCGCTATTGGTCTGCTGCCATTAAAGTCATCAAACAGTGCCACTAAGGAATACCTGAGCGAAGGTGCCTACCGGCGAGAAGTCCTGGAGTTGAAACAAATGCCCGTTGTCGCAACCGGCAATGAGAGTATCGGGGTATACGGGGTGCCAAATAGCGCAGTCCACCGGCGACTTGAATATCAGTCTGTAGAGTTGTCGACCTTCTTCGGTCTTCCAGATGATGAGCGAGTTATCGTCCCCGCAACTTGCGAGGTAGGTGCCGTCAGGTGAGAAGGAGAGGTGATTGATAGTGTTGCTATGGCCAGCTGTAAGTGTGCTCTGCTCAACAAAAGCGCTTTGCCAAGCTGTCATCGTAGGAGATATTTGAACAGTGGGTGGAGAGGTAGTCGGAGTCTGGCGCGACCACGGCTGGGCGATGAGTTTACAGAGTTGACTCGACCGACTAGCGCTCGTTCACGAGCGTGGGCGCTCGCCGAAACCAGGCGACTGTGGCACACATAACGCACGACTGACCCCCCACCTTCCACCCGCCTTCCACGCCTTCTCGATTCTCGCTTCGTTCCCAGGTTCGCAGTATCGTTGTGGTTGCTGGCCGCATGCCTCAAAGCAATTAATGGAAGGGCACAGGCTAGCCGCTCCTCTCGCATATGGGCAAGGCGAGTCCGACTTTCCCGCACTTCTTGCGCTCCTTTCATCCGACCACTTCTATCGCACCATAGCTGCACGCCGCCCCCAAGAATAATTTGCGCCATGTAGAAGATCAATGTCAATCCACCTTCAAGTTGGGTGAGGGTACTCCATTCTCGTGCGTCGATTCTCTACGAGCCTCACACTGCAGACTTTTCCATCAAAGCTGTTCTTGGTCCCGCAAGCGACCACAAGCCTCATGGCACAAAGTATCGAGCAGCCCTTCACATTGTCCGTAGGACATTAAACCTACATTCCGTGGTACGTCGTACAGCGGAGTCGGGTATCATTTACGGTTTCGGGAATGCTGAGTCCAGATCCAGGGTCCGGATCCACTCACTGAAAACATCCAATCACGATTGGTGCGCCTTCGTGGCAAGGCGCGAGGCGTGTGTGCTCCTGTCGCATTTCTAGCAGGGACGTAAGTATGTCAAGTCGTGGGCTCCTCGACGCCGCTCGAAATCGCCGGGAGTCGTGGGTTTCTGAATCTCAGAGCGGGCACTACTGGAAGCATGGCATCCAGGCTGATGTCACATGAGCATGAATGTGTGGCGGTCAAGTGTCCGAGATGACGCCCATCCCATGTGTGAACAAATCCACCTTCCATGCACGCCCGGCCAGCCTTCGAACCTCGATATTCAATCCGCCGGCTGACCACTTTCTGTCACGGCCTTGTCGTCTGTAGAATACCTCGATACTCACTGTTATGTCGCGAAATGATCCTTTACAAGCTCAGGTCTCTTACGACCGTAAGCATCATCGACCGAGTCTAGTGCAGAGTCACTGCTGATCGCCGCCTGGCACGCTGGTAGTCAAGGCTGATCGCGAATGGAGGACAGCCTTCGTTGTACCGTCTGCCCCACCCATTATCGAGGGGATTCCAGTGGATTTAAAGTTCAGAGATCCCTTTCGGTGTGAGTATAATGTCATCATCCCAGCCGCACATATTTATATTCCGTAGACATCGAGATTTTGGAACGAGAGGTCATAAAACACACGAAAAAACTTTCGGAGAAGGATCAGGACATCAATGGCCTATGGATGATAAACGATGTGCAGGGTGCATCCTTGAGATCCTACAGACAGCAGGTCTTGGATCTCCAGGCCATGTTGAAATCGCGTCTTGATCCCCAGGCTTATAGGCATGTCTTTCCATTTGCCCACAAAGATTAGGCTGGTGAGTACTCATCGATCATCAATCTGGGTGTCGCACCGAAGCGTAACTCTAGCCTCCCAACCCAACATTCAACCACCCCTCGTCGCATTCCACGTTCCCCGACATGGTCTCATGTTTTGCGGTTTTCGCCCTGTGCTCTGATAGATTCGAGGCTTACGTTGTCGTCGCACTTTGTACTGCATCAGTCTGCATCGTTGTCTTGTCCGTTGCTTTATATGCTTTTTGGCTCAGCTTTCGACGAGATCTATGTAACTCCTTTCCAAGTCTATGCATTCATGACGTCCACGACTCCGGGTATTATTATACAAGCATGCTTTACATGGAAGTGAATAAAATGGATCGAATCGCACCGAGGGAAAGGGAAATGGTCAGATATGGGTACTTGGGACGACGAAGCAGGTCATGGAGCCTGAGAAACGACCATAGTAAGGTTCAACCATGATGCGCAGATCTTCAATGGCTGACTCCGCAATCTGTGGTGTGCGAGGGTTACCTCAAGTCTCATCACGGTGCATATTGGCCTGGACTCACCTCATACGTGTGATTGACTCGTGCGAGTAGAGACTCATACTGTGAGACTGTGCCTAGAAGACGTCCAATGGTGATTTCTTCGCCACCGGGTCCAGGCATGTAGGACAGCGTGTGCTGGGACTGGAGAATCATCTCCTGGAGCTCGTATCAATACCGCGTTCAGGAGTACTAGTAAAGCGACGTACATCCAATGCTTCCAACGCGAGACTCTGTTTGACCCGCGTCTCGTTGACACGCCCCTCTAACCCATCGTACTTGTTCAGCTGTCCCTGGAGATGAGCTAGCGAAATCTGCTTTTCGCAGATGGTCATCCAGACTATGTTCTGTACGGTGGCGATGAAGTTGACGTGGTCCAGGATCTTGCACCTATCGGCGCGAGCGGCGGCCAAGTCCTCAAAGTACGGACCGGAGACGCCCGCAAACTCCTCCTCGTGTACCTTCCGCAGGTGGAGAGCGTCCAGATTCAAAAGGTCCTGTCGGCGGAATTCAATGTGGATAGTTTCAGTCAGTATCACTGCCCGACTCACTGGTGTGCCCATAAGCAGGAAACATATCTTCCATTCAGCAAAGGTGCGCCTGATGAATTCCTCATCGCGCCGTAGCTGCTTCACGATTGGTTCCAACCGCCTCAAAGCCCTACGGAGGAGTGCGCGCTTCTGCACAAAGACCGCGGTTTCCCTAGACGACACCTCATAGAACTGATTGACCTGGACACAGGATGTCAAAATCCAGCACGCGGTAAGGACGCTGCACGTACCTTGTCGTACAGGTTGTATGCGATACAACATGTACGCACCGTGGAGACGATGAGAGTAAGCAGCCGGTGGAAGGCAGTGATGCCGCGCTTCTTCTTGCCATGGAGGACTTGTAGCTGATGCGCACCATCTGAGAGAGCTTGCTTGGTGTCATGGCGATACTTCTTGTTGAGAAACGTCAATCTGTCCACGAAGGCTTTAGGCCAGTGCGCCATCAACTTCGGCATTGCGTAGCGGCCTTGGAACCTGGTGTGCAGGGACTGAGCTCCACAGCGGCGAAAAGAAAGAACCGTAAAGGACGTACGATACAAGATCCCTCTCTGCAGCGCTTACGGCGCAACGGATGACGTCTTCTACATCCTGGGCACAATCGACTGCATGTTCGACTGCAATGAACGCGATGGAGTCCGATGACATGACGGAGGGTTAGGCAGTTGGACGTGGGTGAAAGGAAACGGATGAGCGAGTCGAATCATCCATCAAGCGGTGCCACTCAGTCGCGTTGGGTGAACGAGATCAGAGCGCCGGCATATGGTAGCGCCCATGGGAGCGTGCGCCCGCACGGCAGGACGAGCAAGAGAAAGAGAAGGGGAGAGACTGTATAGGAACTGAGCCTGGCGCCGGTATGGAGCGCGACTTGAGAAAGAATAGGGCGGGAGGTGACGTGTTTGGGCGAAACGGGGGTGGGGCGGGGGTATGGGACGCCAGACACGGATGCGGACATTCGACTGGCGAGAGAGATGTGGAAGCACGAACATGTACGGTCGACGGGGTGCCGAGGAGCCTCGAGCTCCGACGAAGACGGGAGTGGAGGCGGCTGAAAGGCGATGGAGGCGGCGGGACAGGGGATACACAGTGAGGACGAGCGCGAGCGAGCTGGCGCACGGTGCGCGCGAGGCGAGCGCCATGCCGCGGATAGCGTTCGACCGTTCGAGCGAGGGTGAACCGCACGGTAGGATGGCTCCAACGAGGAAGACGGGGCCATAGTGGAATTTCGTGTGCAAAAACTGGTGTTGGAGTCCGGCGACGCCGAAGATGAATGAAGGCGGTGACGAACACCTCAGCCCAGGGGGATATTCCTTCTCCTTGGGGTTGTGCACCTCGGGGAACAAGGATCGCCCGTCGACCGGAAATCTCTCGACGACGCACTACGCCGGCTGAGCTAGCCCTCAACCTGAACAACGATATAGGCCACCCTGGATCGCGTCGCGATAGTTGTATGTAGCTCATCAGTGTCAAACTTGCCTCCAAACCCGAGGAATGCTCACATATTCGCATTAAAGAGTCCGCAGCCACGGAGAACAACCAAGACAATGACCCATTGATCCAGAGTCCGCAGCGTACTCCCACTCGAGTGACACGATGGGCTGCAAAAGGCCCTGGGCAAGCACGGAGGAAGGTTTCACAGTGAGCTCGCGCCGACTACGTCGCGCACAGTGAATCGTGGATCGCCCGGACACGATTCAGTGAATGGACAGAGGTCAGGTTCAAACGGCTGCATATCGTGCACTTCAGGAGGATGGATATATCATCAAAAGCGATTTACTCACCTGAAGCTCGACGCTGCCTTCGAGGCTTCAGCGCACCGACCCTCCACTGGTCTTGGGGCATAGCTCGCCGCCGTATGGAGAGCATGGATAAGACCTTCGTACGAGTCAGGGTGCAGACGAGCGCGATGTGAATATCAATAGGAGACTCACCGAGAGAAGACAAGACTCGTCGTGTTCGCGTTCCCCCTCGAACGAATCGAAAAGCCACCGCCTTAGCCGCGAACAGGGAAGACGCTTTAAATACCGGAGGTCGGATCGCCTGAGAAATGGTTCCATTCGAGGTTGCACACGAGGTGCGGGATTCGGCGTTGGACAGCGATGTCGGGAATGGCAATGGAGAAGGACCGACGCGAGGTGTGACAACGCGCATCTGCGCATGCCAGAGCCCCTCAGAGGATGGTCGCCTTCGCGGCCAGAGCCTCCCACGTACTCGCCATAAGGTGTGTTGGGCCCGGGGTGCAGTGGATGATGTGTATCCGGTGTCGCATACGAGTCGAGGAAGTGGGGGAAGGTGAAACCGCCGTGCGCTGGCGGGGCAACGCACATGCCCTTACTGGCGCTTAATCACGAATCGTCCGATTCGGTCGGAAGAGGAGCTTCATGTTTTTGAAGAGAAAACAAATACAGTACGAATACAAGGAGCATAGATACACGTTGAGCCCAAAAACGTATGCAGGTCTGAGTCCGACAAATACAATAGATGACGACTCAAGAAAGGACACACGGGAGCGTTCAGACAACCTCGGGGAAGTGCAGCCGATCTCCATCTGGCCTGGCCAAATCCAAAGCCTCAGCGCGCACCGGAATGTTGAACAACAAGTTCTTGTGTCCCGGCCGCTTCAACATGCACTCCTGGCCATCACGGAGGATAAACTTCTCTGCGCCGGGGAGGATGTCCAGCATCGAGAACCCAAACGAACACTCTAGAGGACGCACACGCATCATGCCAGCTCCAAGCCATGGAATACGCAAATCAGGTACCGACCAGACTTCGAACCCAGGTGGCGAGTTAACCGCATCGCCAGTCCTCGTGTGGACGAAGTCCAGACAGTACTCCCGATGAACGACCGAGCCGGGGAAGAGACGGATAGAGTAGGGACTGTTTGGGATCCGTTGGCGGAAAACGTTCCGAGTACCAGGCTTAGGTTTTACCTGGTGATGGCGCGCTCAGTCAGGGGTACCCGGACGACTTCAGAACCACTTACCCCAGTGATGCCGCCGCGGTCGTTGAGAATGGAGGTCGCGCGGGCAATAAACGCCTGCTTATAGCGGTCGATTGACTCCGAGTCCATGCCTTCCTCCATCTCCGCATCCCCCGCCACGGCCCCTCCTAGATGTATCTTGAACTGTTCGTCTAACCACGAACGGATCCCGCGCTCCGGTCCGCGATAGTTGCCCCCAGCGAGGATGAGGATCTCGAAATCGTTCCTCGGTCGAAAGTTGGGATGCCTGTCCTGGATCCAATCAAGGTAGGACTCCCGCAGTGTGCCCTCAGAACAAGCCTTTGACGAGCCAGAGGAGACGGTGGGGAGGTTGTAGACGTAAGACGACGAGGATCCCGATCGAGTGGACGCAGTCGACCGTGAGGTCGGCGTCGACTCAGCCTTGGATGTTGATGGCCGCGCAAGGCCTCGGCGTGCGATTGGTCGCTCGCTACTGTCGTAAGGGCGCTGAGCTCTCTTCATCTTGGGCAAAGTCAGTCCGACGTGAGATGCCTTTCATGCACATCCAACCACTCACCCTGTTGGTAGTAGGACGTCTAGACCTTGATGTGGAATGGGTGTGTGACGACATTGCGAGGATATGGCGCAGTGAAGGAGGCGGGATAGTTTTGGATGCCGGGGAGAGAGAGGGAGAAGACGAACTTGAAAGCAGATAGCTAGGCGCCGTCCCCGAGGTGGCCGTCCGGCAACGTCCGAAGCCCCAACTCTCGGCTCACGGCTGCCGCCTCCGGGCAACAACCTACGTCATGATACTCGACGCCGAAGTCGCTTGGCTTCGATTGCCTCAACCCAGAACTGATTAGCTCACGCCCGCTGTAGAATAAATAAAATGTCTTTGAATAAATACGCAGAATAGTCAACCAAATACGTAAGACCAATCGCAAACACCGCCAGATATGATATTCGAGCACCTGTCCACCATAAATACGCAGTCGCGGCCTACAGCTCGCACATACTCCCGCCGACACCCCGGGCCACAGCCGACGTGAACCTCTGCGCAAATCCACTAACCATCCTCAAGCCGTTGTCGATGACGGTGACGAGGAATGTACTACGGTGTCGCCAAGCTGGAGGACCACCGTTGGTTTATTACGCTAACGTGGCAGCGAAGTGTCGCGGATAATGTGAGGTCAGCTCGCAACTTTGAACGCTGGTCAATGCCAACTCATGACGTACTCGCTTTTTCTTTGGCCATGTTTCCGAGCCCGCGCTTCTTGGCACGGCCTTTGTATGTTCGAACAGTCTCAGATGTCACCCATGACGGTTCGCCGTTCGATAGCAGGTTGAGCACGTATCCAGTCAAGGACGGATGCGGATAGTACAAGTCCACGACAATCCATTTCCCGTTCTTCCACATCCAGAGTTGACGCCTGTCTCCAGAGGCAGTATGCACGTAAAGATAACCGTCCTGTGGTTTGGTCGCAGAGGGAATGACTGGGGACGACAGGAGATCAGCACCCTTGGAAGCATACCAGACAGTCTTCTCGTCACGATCTCGAATGGCGTGTGAATGCTGTGTGACGACTAACGATGTCTTGCTGAACGATGTCTCAGCATTCTGTGTCATTCACATATGAGTTGTCCGGGACACTCACGTGGGTGATTTGCTAGCTGTCTTCGCGAGGCCTTCCGCTCCCCGAGCAGTTGACGTAGAACCCGTACCCGTAGCGGGGTTGGCATTGGAAGCATAGATGGTTGGGGGCCGTGGTTGTTGTGGTTGAACTTGGACTGAAGTCGTGACCGAAATCGGAGGGACAGCTTGGTCACCACCGTCAAGGGGAGGCGGCGCTATGCTGGAGGACCTTCGGGTGGTGGCGGGGCGCACCCTATCCCTTGAGAGTAGCGTGAGAGCGGGCCTCAGGCATTGTCCATGAACTCACCCTGCTTCACCCGGTTTGTCAATGTTCGAAGCCGTCGTTTGGTCAGGCTCCGCTTGCCGCTGCTGTATGTATATTCTTCGAGTGAGCAAGTCCAAGCCAAATCAGGTGAACGTCGCTCACGATACTGGAGACGAAAGCTACATGATGACCCCGGGTCGCCTTCCGCTTGGGAGCATCTTCAGCCTCCACTGTGACCGATGGCCTAATCGGTGTAAGGGCAAGTCGCGATAATTGATTTTCTCCATGCACTCACCGAGATATGATGGTGAATTGTTTGACGAAGTGACGGTGGCGAAGAACGATGGTGGATGGTGTCACCCTGATATCTTGGTCTCCAGGTAGTAAGAATGCGGGAGTGTCAGAATGACGGACGTGAATCGTGACAGGTTCCTTGGGCTCGATCATGACACCGCAACCTCAGAGCGCAAAGCTGACTGTGAAAATGGTGTTGTCAACAGTCGAAAGGAGGTAGGCGGGGGAAAAGAACGACCCGACCAGCACCTTGAACCGATGGACACTTCACTGAGTGGCTTGGGCAACGAAAATGGTCCAATCGGAAAATAACGCCGGTAAATTGTGGAAATGCAAACCTACAAGCTTCTTCGAGGAGGGAATTTCTCGCAACGAGGATGATGCATGCAAATCTGTCACGAGTCGGTGGAGCCTGGAGGCCTTGAGGGGCGGTGAGGCCTGTCAGAGGCATGGGTGGAGGCAAGTGTATGGGCGCTTGCATTCGCTTGCTCTCAACGTCCAACTCTCAACGTTGCAACGTTTCAATTTCAACTTCGGGCCCGACCTGCCCTAACACGCCCGAGTCATTCACTTAAGGAACACGTATCGGCCTCACGACTGGAGCTTAGCTCATGATCGGCCTCAAGGCTGGAGCCTAGCTCGTCAGCTTGAGCCTGAGGCCCAATCTTGAATCCTCAGAAGCCGCGGCCGAAGGATCGGTCTGTTGCAGCGTGGCGAAATTCCATACTGACACTCGACCAGCTCCCCGGACCGACTCGGATTCCCGCGGCTGAAGAACCCCTTATCCGATGGAGCGAACCTTTAGCTCACTGTTCCTTCGTGGGTCTTCTGTCTCACCATCGCAGTCGTCCCAGTTCTACTCGTTTCAGCGAGTACGTCCTTCTCATACCGTTCTCGACCTCCCCAGGAGACTAAACGAAGCTATACCAGCTTTCTCGATTGAATCATGCAGGGCATTTACTTCGGTGCCGCGCTCAGCATCGTAGTCATTGCCATTGTGGGCTTCCGATGGTACATCCTCGCTGTGGTCATGCTCCATTCTCCAGACTCCCCCTCGATTCGCCTCCATAATGCCGGAACGACTACCTCCATATGGCGAGCACTCATCGCGACGCCGTGCATGGTGCCCGCTTTATCGGCGGTCCCGATAGCCTGCTCGGGATCGATCGACCTCAAAGAAGACCAAGACGCCTGCCTTGGGCTGATAGAGGTTATAGGTAGCCAACGAGCCTTTGCTCGAAGCATCGCCTTCAATACGCACCCACCCGACGCCTTTCTCTCCCCGGTCCAGAAATTAGTCGACCTGAACGTGACAACGTCGCAGTCCGGACTGCCCTCTACCCACGAGCAGAAGCTTGCTGGCTTACGGCACCGATGGATTGAAGGGGTGCTGGAGCTGGTTTTTCACTTAGAGTTGACTGTCGCCAGGTGAGTATCGGTTTTGGAATTTTTTAACCAGCGGCATAACAAGTAATAGGATCGCCTCCATGGACCTCGCGATGCGCAACGGCGCAAACGATATGAGCATTCTGTTAGGCATTTTCAATAGGTCCCCGAAGGTCATGCTGCGTAAGGCCATGGAAATCGCGTTGGAAGGTATCACCGACTCGATGACCTATCTACGGTCCTCTATCACCCAAGCTCGGTCACTCACCGCCGAACTTCGCGAGGGGCTCCAGCAGGATGCATCTGTGCTCCCTGAAATCATCTGTGAGTTAGCAGCTTTGTGACCACTTCGCGGTTCGACTCAAATCTCTTACCGTATCACACCGGCCATGCAGACGGGGACCGCGACTCCGCCATCCTCGCGGCGATCCATCTTCTAACCAATCTCGACGACTCACTCGAATCCCTTCGAGACGATGCCGATGAAGCTGTGGACGACCTGGTTTTCAACGCGCCCCGAACATTCACCGCATTGACATGTCCCGTACACGACGTGGATGCACTACTCTTCATCCACTGTCGCTGCGCTCCGGAGACTTGTGGATTCTCTGGATCGTCTCACGCCGTCTCTATATCGCTGGTTCATGATAGGCAGATGACCGTGAATGGGGACGCTGTCCTCGCCTCGTTCGGGCATGTTGCCTTATAGGTACAACCTGGATGGTCGTGTAAATTATATATTCGTCCAACCGTCTACGACATCGAGCTGCATTGATACCTCCTTATAGCATCGCAGTGAGCCTTCGCATTTCTGTTTTCATCCGTCCGCCGCCGTCAAATCGATGAGGTAGCGCCGTAGCGTTAGGTTAGCCTCGTCCAGACGTTTTAATTTGGCCGGCACACCCCGAACGGGCACTCACAGCGATTCATCGCGATCCAGCCTTCCCAATCCGACATTCCGAGTCGTCGACTGGAGCCGGGACTAAGAGCCGGGACTAAGGGTCGGTCTAGTCCTGGTGTCTCCGCTCATCCGCGATTGTTCGCATGGAAGGTCGCGTGAATCGTTACCTGATGATCCTCGCGACTCGGTATAGGTAGTGTGAGAAGGGCGAGACGCTTCCGGATCTGCGAAGGGTGCAATTGTTACACGCCTGATGAAGCCATGATGCAACGGCGCGGCACGATCTGGAAAGAACAATAAGGGATCTGGGAACGTGACAAGCTATCACATCAGTCACATTGACATTGATTCCTCTAACCCTAGAAATATCCGTTCCTGGAGGCGCCCGCAATAATGTCTTTGTTCTCTTGACGCTCACGTTCTACTTATCCCGGGGGCCGGTTTAGACTTCTAATCCGGTTCGGTAATAGACCGGAGGGATACCGAGAACCAGGCAATGCATGCCTGTGATGACCAGCCGGCAACGTCGGGACGTCGACACGAGCGCGACGTACGAAGACTCGAGTACCTCGATCTTGGGTGACGCCGGTACCGCGTCGTCGAAGGACATGCCACATATCTGCAGTGAGGTAAGTGGATGGGTTTGGGATGGGTTGGATCTCGTGGTCTGCTCACCATGAGTTTCGTACGCCTCCAGGCAGGCAGATTTTGGGGTCCGCAGCGCGCTGACTCTCATTCGCCTCCAGAACACGCAAGAAGGGTGCGTTTGGCAAGTGTGGGGCCTATTGGGTCGTGGCAGCATCATACACGACCCTCGTTAAGCGAACCAAGCCTCTTCAATGCAGCACTCCGCTGCACACCTGCTAGCAGGCACTCATCATGTCGAGCCACGGGTAGAACGCACTGTCTGTGGTAGCCTGCTGGCCACCAGCTCCTTCAGCCGAACCTTAAAGAGCGGGGTGCTCTCGCTGCGACACAGTCAACCCCACTGCGACCAGGACCGATCCATCTTTCTACCATGAACGGACGTCATTCCTTCGGAACTCCCAGAGGACAGGACTCGAAGCTGCTTCTCGGCAACTCCACCTCATCAGACGCCTCCTCTGAATCCTCGTATGACACAGCTTCCGAGGGAACTGTGCGTTCAGCACAATCACCGACGTCCTTGTGTAAGCGTCTTGCGCTTGTTAGTTGACAGTGCTGACTGGCATGTATAGGCCTGCATATGTCGAACCAGGTGCAGGAACGCCTAGTCATTGGCGAGGTCGTGCGCGACTTTTTAGATGCAACGATGAACGCTTGCATCGTCGTTGTGTGGGTATGTACCACGAACAGTCATGGCTTCATCACGGGCTGAATGTGGTTATACAGACTCGCGCCCTGGTTCACAGGCCCATTTGCTCCTCGACGGGAACGACTTCCGCGCGCTCTTTATGAGAGCCTTTCTTTGTGCGTTCAAGTTTGCTGTCTCACTACTAAACACGTGCTAATATGAACCTTCAGGTTATCTTCGTCGTGTCTTCACAACAATCCCCAGCACGGGCGAGATCTCGTTCACGACGGTCGACAAGCTTGAGCATGTAAGGTTTCCCTCATAATATGCAGTGGGTCGTGCACGCTGACACTGCCACCCCCAGAACGAAGAGACCACAGCTCCGACTTTGGACATGAACGACATTGCGGCGTACGCGACACAGCTGACGGCGGTTTATCCACCAAAGGGGAACAGAATCGCTCGTTGCTTGCTCGCCTTGCTGTGCGACAGCGCATTGGTCCCGACGCCCATTACATTTGCGGATATCCTATGGACGCTGGCGAGCATCGTTGCTATCACGTTAACAGTGTTCATACTCGGAGCATACCATGGTACATTCCTCGTCACCGTCATCGACAACGGCTTGAGGATGGTTAGTGGATTTGCGCAGAGGTTCACGTCGGCTGTGGCCCGGGGTGTCGGCGGGAGTATGTGCGAGCTGTAGGCCGCGACTGCGTATTTATGGTGGACAGGTGCTCGAATATCATATCTGGCGGTGTTTGCGATTGGTCTTACGTATTTGGTTGACTATTCTGCGTATTTATTCAAAGACATTTTATTTATTCTACAGCGGCGTGAGCTAATCAGTTCTGGTTGAGGCAATCGGCTGCCGACTTCGCGCCGAGTATCATGACGAGGTTGTTGCCCGGAGGCGCAGCCGTGAGCCGAGTTGGGGCTTCGGACGCTGCCGGACGGCCACCTCGGGACGGCGCCTAGCTATCTGCTTTCAAGTTCGCTCTTCTCCTCTCTCTCCCGGCATCCAAAACTATCCCGCCTCCTTCACTGCGCCATATCCTCGCAATGTCGCCACACACCCATTCCACATCAAGGTCTAGACGCCCTACTACCAACAGGGTGAGTGGTTGGATGTGCATGAAAGGCATCTCACGTCGGACTGACTTTGCCCAAGATGAAGAGAGCTCAGCGCCTTACGACAGTAGCGAGCGACCAATCGCACGCCGAGGCCTTGCGCGCCATCAACATCCAAGGCTGAGTCGACGCCGACCACGGTCGACCGCGCCCACTCGATCGATCCTCGTCGCCTTACGCCTACAACCTCCCCACCGCCTCCTCTGGCTCGTCAAAGGCTTGTTCTGAGGGCACACCGCGGAGTCCTACCTTGATTGGATCCAGGACAGGCATCCCAACTTTCGACCGAGGAACGATTTCGAGATCCTCATCCTCGCTGGGGCAACTATCGCGACCGAGCGCGATCCGCTCGTGGTTAGACGAACAGTTCAAGATACATCTAGGAGGGGCCGTGGCGGGGATGCGGAGATGGAGGAAGGCATGGACTCGAGTCAATCGACCGCTATAAGCAGGCGTTTATTGCCCGCGCGACCTCCATTCTCAACGACCGCGCGGCATCACTGGGGTAAGTGGTTCTGAAGTCGTCCGGGTACCCCTGACTGAGCGCGCCATCACCAGGTAAAACCTAAGCCTGGTACTCGGAACGTTTTCCGCCAACGGATCCCAAACAGTCCCTACTCTATCCGTCTCTTCCCGGCTCGGTCGCTCATCGAGTACTGTCTGGACTTCGCCCACACGAGGACTGGCGATGCGTTAACTCGCCACCTGGGTTCAAGTCTGGTCGGTACCTGATTTGGCGTATTCCATGGCTTGGAGCTGGCATGATGCGTGTGCGTCCTCTAGAGTGTTCGTTTGGGTTCTCGATGCTGGACATCCTCCCGGCGCAGAGAAGTTTATCCTCCGTGATGGCCAGGAGTGCATGTTGAAGCGGCCGACACAAGAACTTGTTGTTCAACATTCCGTGCGCGCTGAGGCTTTGGATATGGCCAGGCCAGATGGAGATCGGCTGCACTTCCCGAGGTTGTCTGAACGCTCGCGTGTCCTGTCTGAGTCGTCCTGTATTGTATGTGTCGGACTCAGACCTGCATACGTTTTTGGGCTCAACGTATCTATGCTCCTTGTATTCGCATTCGTATTTGTTTTCTCTTCAAAAACATGAAGCTCCTCTTCCGACCGAATCGGACGATTCGTGATTAAGCGCCAGTAAGGGCATGTGCGTTGCCCCGCCAGCGCACGGCGGTTTCACCTTCCCCCACTTCCTCGACTCGTATGCGACACCGGATACACATCATCCACTGCACCCCGGGCCCAACACACCTTATGGCGAGTACGTGGGAGGCTCTGGCCGCGAAGGCGACCATCCTCTGAGGGGCTCTGGCATGCGCAGATGCGCGTGTCACACCTCGCGTACGGTCCTTCTCCATTGCCATTCCCCGACATCGCTGTCCAACGCCGAATCCCCGCACCTCGTGTGCAACCTCGAGATGGAACCATTTCTCAGGGCGATCCGACCTCCGGTATTTAAAACGTCTTCCCTGTTCGCGGCTAGGAACGGTGGCTTTTTCGATTCGTTCGAGGGGGAACGCGAACACGACGAGTCTTGTCTTCTCTCGGTGAGTCTCCTATTGATATTCACATCGCGCTCGTCTGCACCCTGACTCGTACGAAGGTCTTATCCATGCTCTCCATACGAGCGAGCGAGCTATGCCCCAATACCAGTGGAGGGTCGGTGCGCTGAAGCCTCCCGAAGGCAGCGTCCCGAGCTTCAGGTGAGTAAATCGCTTTTGATGATATATCCATCCTCCTGAAGTGCACGATATGCAGCCGTTTGAACCTGACCTCTGTCCATTCACTGAATCGTGTCCGGGGCGATCCACGATTCACTGTGCGCGACGTAGTCGGCGCGAGCTCACTGTGGAAACCTTCCTCCGTGCTTGCCCAGGGCCTTTTGCAGCCCATCGTGTCACTCGAGTGGGGTACGCTGCGGACTCTGGATCAATGGGTCATTGTCTTGGTTGTTCTCCGTGGCTGCGGACTCTTTAATGCGAATATGTGAGCATTCCTCGGGTTTGGAGGCAAGTTTGACACTGATGAGCTACATACAACTATCGCGACGCGATCCAGGGTGGCCTATATCGTTGTTCAGGTTGAGGGCTAGCTCAGCCGGCGAAAGCGCCGTCGAGAGATTTCCGGTCGACGGGCGATCCTTGTTCCCCGAGGTGCACAACCCCAAGAAGAAGGAATATCCCCCTGGGCTGAGGTGTTCGTCACCGCCTTCATTCATCTTCGGCGTCGCCGGACTCCAACACCAGTTTTTGCACACGAAATTCCACTATGGCCCCGCTCTTCCTCGTTGGAGCCATCCTACCGCGCGTTCACCCGCCGAACGGTCGAACGCTATCCGCGCATGGCGCTCGCCGCGCGCACCGCGGCGCCAGCCGCCGCGCCGCCTCACTGTGTATCCCTGTCCCGCCGCTCCATCGCCTTTCAGCCGCCTCCACTCCCGCTTCGCCGGAGCTCGAGGCTCTCGGCACCCCGTCGACCGTACATGTTCGTGCTTCCACATCTCTCTCGCCAGTCGAATGTCCGCATCCGTGTCTGGCGTCCCATACCCCCGCCCCACCCCCCGTTCGCCCAAACACGTCACCTTCCGCGTATTCGCCTTGGGTCGCTTCTTCCTCAAGGTGCCTAACTCACGCTCTGACTGCCGCCCCAGTTTGACCTGTAGCGCGCATCGTTTGGAACGTTTGCCTTGTGTCTTTCATCCAATATAAGTCTGTATCCTTGCTAAGCGAGATCAGTTGTGTGTGACTCCAGGACGACTGGTATTCAATACCATAACTCGGATCTAGATCACGTCGAGTTGTTTCTAGGATGTTGGCAATGAGCGCAGTTGGCGGCACGTCGACAGCCGACTCCTCTCCGCTCATCCTCCCGCCTCACATGCTTCCTCCATCCGCTATGAAGTTGGGTGCTCCATCAGCGGCATCAGCTGTCGGATCATCCGGGTGAGCACAAGCTGTGGGTAGTCGTGAATCATAACAATGACATACTAGGTGTCGTCGACGCAGGTTTCGCCCACAGCTGGCACCACGACTTCTTGAGCTTGGTCCGGGGCGGTCGCCGTTGTGACAACCGTCGGGGAGGTCGGTGCGGAAGTCGTCTGGGAGGTCGGTGCGGAAGCCGTCGCAGAGGTCGGCGCAGAACTAGCAAGATCGACCGCTACCGCTACCGCTCCTCGAGCCTGGTCGCTGACAAGGTTACCTGCGGTTGGGACCGCCGTCGGAGAGGTCGGCGCCGACTCTGTAGCGTCTTCCATCTCGGAGTCCACGGGCGATGGGACAAAGGGCGCCGGCCGGCCATTCATCTCAACGTGGGGCCATCGGAAGTGGTCCGCGTAGATCATGCCAAGTTCCCGCTGCCACTGGCTATCTTCGTAGCTGAGTTGTGCCTTAGCCTCTGCGACATATCGCACACATTCGTGGAAGTCCAGCGCCTGATTGAACCTCAACGTGGCTTGGAACCGATGGTTGCTGCAACCACGGTAGAAGATAGTCAGAACAACCATCTGGTAAGCCTGACAATGAGTTAACGACGGGAAAGGTGTGAGTCAGGAGTACGACACACCTCGTTAGATTCATAAAAGAAGAGGTCGTCCACCACAGAGGTGAGTATAGGATGAACGTCCATGGCAACGCTGAAGGCATCCTGGGGGTGACAAATCACAACCCCGACTAATCAGCCCGAGACAGTGATGTTATTTACGTAGATCCGTGTAACGAGGGGTAAGAGACAAACGTTTTTCGCGCGAGAGCTCGGTGATTCCAACGCGAACGGGCCTCGAAGCGTCGCCAACGCTACTGAGGTTTGCGCGGCCAAAGGCCATATCAGCATCGGCGGTGAAGACAAGGGACGGATGACTAGGACACAACGTCAGTTCAACAAAAGCCCACGATCCAAGTTTCGCCTTACAAGGAACCGGCCTCGCGAGGCATTCTGGCAGGGGGAGCTCGGGGGTAAGGATCGAGGAGGGAGAGGGAGAAGAGGCCCCGTTTATATTCGTGTTACGAAGATGAAAACAAAGGATAAGGACGATATCGATCCCTTTAATGATCTGCACAGACAAAGGAATCAAAATCAGGAAGGATGAGCATACTGCGCTTTCATATGACTCTAAGGCTCCCCGTTTCCTGGCCTTCAACAGTGATTGAATGTCGACCCCGTCCGAAAGGGCGGGAAGGAAAGTCAATGACACCATAAAGACGAGGTGACGCACGGAACCGTCGCTGTAATCCACATGTTTACGGGTAGTCAGACAAGAGATATGCAAGCGTGCGCGCAGTTATACTGATCCTCAGTGCTTGAACAGCTACAGTTTTCTATGCTCTGCTAGGTATCGGAGACGATATGAACGACTGCAACACTCAACCACATTGATCTGCCAGAGGTTGTACGCGTTTTGGCTCACTGCACAGTCCCTTATGGAGACGACTAAGCACAGTCAGCAGCTGCCTAAACTGTGAATACATGAAAGACATACGGGGATACACAGTCCTTCAGGTGGTCTTGCGCTTCTTCGCCCTCTGACGTTTCGGTTCGACATCCGACTGTTGCGAGGTTTAAGCACAACATAGAGAGACAAGACAAAATGACATACACGTTGGCGCTTTGCGTTGTTCTGCGTGGCCTTTCTTCCTCTCTGCGTGATCCTCTCGGCCTTGTGAACAACGCGCTTACCCTTCCGCATAGTAGACTTGGATGAGGGAGCTTCATTACCGCTCTCCTCCGCGTCGCTGTCCCCATTACCATCCTCGCCGCCCTCTTGGTCTTCACCGCCGCTCTCCTCGTTCTCGCCTTCCTCGCCCTCATCCTCGCCTCGTCGTCCCTACCCTGGCCCTCGACATCCTCGTCCTCGTCCTCACCCTCACCCAGGCCCTCGTCGCCATCCTCTTCGTCCTCTGCATCACCATCCTCGGCATTGCACAACCAGAACTGCTCGAGCTTCGCCATACACGTAGCGATCTTCTTAACGTCTGCCCCGATCTCTGCGAGAGAGTGACTCGAATGAGGCTCGTCATCGGTGGCGTACTTGCCTGCACATGCTTGGTCAGATTTGAAAGATGACACCTGGAGAGGCTCACCGATAAGACCGCTGCATTTCATGCCCTTGCTGCTGTTGCATCGGACACATCCCTTCCTGTTTGGACGATACTGGCATAGATCTGCAACTCCTGCAGTGGCACATTGTACGCATGGCGGCGTGGTTCGATTCAGGCGATGCTTCGAACCCCCAGACGCCTGATTGACGGTGGAATCTGCGTTAGCTTCATCTTCGGGCGACAGAGTCCGCTGTTTCACCTTCATCTTCGTCGCTTTCGTGGGAGTGCGTGTGGAGGCCTGTGCAGCCGTCCCGCTTCTTTCTAGGCTCCTTCAGATGCGCTCTGCGTTTCAACTTTGCAGTAGCGGTCTTCGGCGCGGGGGTGGGTTTGCGCCCCATCGTGCTAGCAGTGCAGGAGTACGGAAAGCTGGAGGTGACAGTGATGACGGCTGTGGGGCAGGAGTCGGTGAGCGAGAGACCACACGGCTGCGAAGGAATAGCAATACCCAACGGTGTTCGATATCCACTCAGCCGCAGCACACGCTAGCTTCATGTCGAAATACCGCAGCACAGGGAGACAGTGGATGAAGTAACAAGTTGGAGAGATGAATGAGAGACGGTCTCGATCCCACACAAGCGCTGCGGCTGTGTCGAGATCATGATTACTCCGGAGTTTCCCCCTCCCTCATCAGGTGTCCGCCGTCAGGGATACTGTACTGTACTCTCAGCGTCCGAACCGATCACTGCAACTCTCCAGCAGATAGGCAAGTTCCATGAGCTAGGCGATATATGGCCTACTGACACACGTCACATACGGCCTGTTAGGAAGCCGGCATGAAGGCCGGATTTTCCTCCTCCCCCGCCATCGATTTCGTTTCGAAGGCTACAGCAAGGAGGTATCGGGCTGACGAGAAGGCTCTCGAAAGCTTCCGCTCTGCAAACCGTGAAGATAAAATCGAGGAGACCAGGACACAGACGATCAGTGCAAAGGCGACGACGGACAACATTGGGGAAGGTACGGTTCGATTATGTTCGTTTCCTCTATGTCCTAACTTAAATCCCGCAGAGGAGCAGGAGTCCCGTGGGATCGGCGTTCTGGTGGATGGCGACCTTCGCTACATCCGTACGGCCCTCATTCAGAATTCCCTGTCGTTTTCGCTGTCTGGTTGCGCCCTGCAATTTATCCACAATCCAGCCGGTCCCTATGAACGCTACGTTCATGGCGCAGAAGAAGGGTACAACACCGGTCGATGTGCCTTGCATCCACTCAGGGATTCGAACAGGAACTTCATCGCCTATCACACTTGGCTTATGGTCACGCTGGATTCCATCCCCTCCGATCTTTCTCGAGCGACCGAGAGTTGGTCGCAACTCTCTGCGCAGTTTCGGGATGAGATCGAGCGTCTTGAAGACCTAAAGGAGATTGAATGGGAGATGCAGCAAGTCCAAGGTCCTGTCAGGGCGATTGAAGTGGGATCCCCGCATGTGGATACCTGTGAGTTACTTGCATTATCGTACGCATCGGATATGAATCGTAACACCTTTCCTAGCACGATTTTTCGCGTTCCAATCGCGCGCCTGGAGTAGAGCATTAGCACCCATCTACTCACAGGCGGTCATTGCTGCCACGATGACCGTCTTGTATCGCCTGCCGGACGAGCGACACGCCGTTCTTCTTGCGGGGATGAAGGAAACATTTCGATTGACGCCGAATACGCCGAGGCTCCTCACCTCACTCCGAAGACCTGCGACTTCTACGTTTCCTTGCTCGCGATCCGCGTACCATCCTTGCTTCCTTCGATCTCGATCCGTCTGTCCGCGAATATATCTGTTGCCCCTCCTGCTTTGCCCTCTACCCTACCGGCGATTCTTCTCCCGAGACATGCACGTACAAATCAACCAGAACGAGCAAGCCATGTGGGGCGAAACTTTGGCGCACGCGTACAATTCGCGGCAAAGTGATGCATTTCCCTGTGCGGAAGTATCTTCACCAATCGATGTTCCACTGGCTCGGACGCATGCTCTCTCGCCAGGAGATCGAGAAGTGGCTCCAGGTTTTTCGTGGGGGTCCCCCGAACGACCCGCCGATGAAGGACATCTTTGATGGACTGGCTCTCCGACGCTTTAAAGCCCCCGGGGAAGAGACACCGTTCCTCGAAGGACCTGTTGACGAGCTCCGCCTCATTTTCAGCCTCTCTGCCGACGGCTTCAATCCATTTCAGATGAAAGAGGCGAAGCAAACTGTGACCAGCACCGCGATTTATATGGTTTGTTTGAACCTACCGCCTCACCTCCGGTACCGCCCAGAGAACATGTACCTCGTGGGCGTCATCCCTGGCCCTACTAAGCCATCCACGGAGCAGATCAACCATTTCCTTGCGCTTCTTGTCGACGATCTTTTGCTGTTCTGGAACCCTGGAGTTCGCTACAACAAGACATCATTGCGTCCTTTCGGTCGTCGTGCACGGGCCGCCATGATCCCATTGGTCTGCGATCTTCTCGGTGCTAGACAGGTAGCAGGGTTGGGGGCGCATAACCACTCGCACATGCTTTGCACTTGTTGCTCTGTCGCTCAGGACGATATCGAGAATTTCAACGCATTTCCACCTCGTGATTTGAACGCCCATCGTGCCGCCGCTGTCAAGTGGCGCGACGCCGAGTCAACGCTGGACCGCGAGTATGACTTCGCTCGCACTGGTATCCGGTGGTCCGAGCTCCTCAGGCTTAGCTACTGGAACCCCATCCTATACGTCGTCGTGGACTCCATGCATAACCTGTACCTCGGGTTACTACAACGCCACATCCGGGACATATGGGGAATCTCGGCACACCTGGATGACGGTGACGCAACTGGACGGAACTCAACAAAGGCTCCGCCCCGGCCATCGCTAGCGGTGATGAATGTTGGGTTGAAGTGCCTTCTTCATGGATCCGACGCCCAGCTTGCCGCATGCGCTAAACCTGTCCTGTATCATCTATGTATCGATCGCAACCTAAGGAGAGCAGGAACTATTCGCATGCTCATGAAGCATCTCAAAGCTTGGGTAAGTATCCTATCTATTGTCTTTCGTTAGTGAACTGAGACGTGAACCATATTAGCGTGACAAGGAAAACCTTCCCAAGCCTGATCCAGGTGTCAACATTCCCGTCACGGAACCGGCTGAACCTGAGCAAGGACCCAGCCCACAACCCCCACCGAAGACTATCAATATTGGTACCGGTGCTGGCATCCTTCAAAACGTGAAATCGTCCAATGCACTCGTTAGACGCGGACTCTCAGCTTTGAGGGAAATGTCCAAGATACGAAGCCTTAGCACCATTGGAACGAGAGCTATGTTAGCTGATCGACTCTGGCGCTGGGTGAGTAGCGGTTCGGGAAGGAATGGATTTTTGCTCACCCTAGTTGTTCAGAGGGAAGAACGTTTGCAACAAGGTCTTTCGCTGGAGCCGGATACCTCCGCTGATTCAGCGGGGGTCGATGATCTTCCGACAGATAATCCCCCGATGCCTGGCGGCTTTCCTTCGTCGTCCCCTGAAGTCGATCAGGGTGTCCAGGAGGCTCTGCAGGTAGTGTTGATTACTGAAACACGTTCTACGTTTCTCACGGCTCATGTAGGGGAAAGAAGTCACCGATACGCCATAGGAAGGGGGATTCCACAGTACGTTCTTTTCATGTCGCAATTAGTGCCGTGTCCTTACACGAACAACTAGCCGTTGCCCTCTACTGCTGCTCTTGGTCGGGATACACTTGCCGAGTACATGCGCGATCACTCCTCCATGCAATTGCCGAGCTGGATCAATGCTGCTCCTCTTTCGCTCGGGACCACACAGCATGGGAAACTAAGTGCCGACCAGTGGAGGACGGTCTCCACCATCAACTTACCTATCACGCTCATTCGTACCTGGGGACTCGAGGATGGAAGGCGATTAGATATGCTCAAGAACTTCCTGAGTCTGGTTGAAGCAATCGTTACGCTAGGTACTGGGAATCCAACGCTCACACCCTCGCGCACGCGACAAGCTGTTGAGAGCGCATTTGACGGCGCCAAGGATCTCTACAAAGGAGCAAAGATCCAGCCTAACCACCATCTCGCCTTCATCTCACCATGTTCATCGCTCTATTCGGTCCTGTTCATGCTTGGCGATCATTTGCCTTTGAACGTTTCAACTTCATGTTGCAATCGCTGAATACAAATTCAAATTTCGGTAGGTCTTTACTTATCTCATACTTACTAAATCTGACATGATCTCTGGCGTAGGGGAACTGGAGATGACTTTCATGATGCAGTGCTGCCGCATGGCGAACCTCAGACCGATTTTGCGGCTGACCATGTCAAGACAGCCATGCCTGCCTTTCGAGCCGCGTACGATCAACTCTCCGAAGAAGACCGGCGCGGGATGCGGTCGGACGAAACAATCCGATACGATCCCAATACGACTGTGGTACCCATGGGCCGAAAAGGGAAGACCCTACGAACCGTCTGCTTGGAGGAGAGTGTGTACGGTGGCTTGCGTGCAAGGCTTGAGGGAGAGGCTCAAGGGAGGGACACAGGCCAAGGATCCTCGAGGTCGAGCTACGGCATCGTTCCCAGACAAGTCTCTACATTCCCCGCAGTCTCCATCTCCGGGGTTCTCTACAAGGTCCACAAGCGATCGCAAGGCGACAGTAACGTCATATTCCGTCACCCTTCTCTGAGGTCCGAGGAACCCGGAAGGATCGTGTTGATCTTCACCATCAAGAACCCGGCGAGCAGCGCAGAAGAGATGTTCCTTACAATCCAGCGACTATCGCCGCTTGCTGAGGAAGATCGAGCTAAGGATCCGTACAAGGACTTCGGGGAGGTAGGGGGCTCACTTTATTACGACAACTTCGAGGAGCAGGTCTTCGTCGTCCGGCCAAGCGATATCATCTGCCACTACGCGAAGACGTCTATGAAAGGCGTTGCTCTCGGCTCCAAAAGACAACACCCAGAGAGCACGGCTACTACGCTTCCCTCAACGTTCAAGAAAGATTGCGTACACGTTCTCAAACTGGGAAAGGTAAGCTACCATTTATTAAAGAGCTACTCCTTACCGCTAAGAGGTTGGAATCAGCTCCTGAAGGCGTCGGGATTGATCGCGGATTGGCGGGACGGGGATGGTGAAGAGAAGGCGGTGCCTGAGGATGGCAGCCTGGTCTGAGAGCATGCAGCGTTGACTTCGAGTCGTTCGATGGGGCATGGCAGGGTCAACCCAAGTTTCGCTCTCCTGCGGGTACCGGAATCGGGTTGGTTAGCCCGATGATCCCGGAGGTGTCGCTCGCACGGTCTCTCTGGACTTTGTGTACTGTACGGAGATGCATGGATTGTGACTGTTTTTGTGGGACCAGCGGGTGTAGTTACAAGTTGTAATCGAGTTCATGGGTGTTTCCGGCTGAGACTCGGACGACTGCTGAATAAGCGCCAGAGTTGGGCTGCGCATCCAACTTGCCTTTGCCACCTGGCTATGACTTCGAACTTGTCGGGCTCGCCGCGCGACTCGCTGACTCTGCTTTCTCTACGCCGCGACTGTGATCTATTATCCGACCTACAAGACACCTGGGCGCACACGAATTGCAACCACTGGACGCCGAATGCTCGTCGACTCAGCACCCGATTTTCGATTCCCCACGTCCGACGGCCTAGCACCCGTACGTTGGAGGCTCTGGCTGCTAAAGCGGCAATCCTCTGAGGGGCTCTGGCATGTGCAGATGCGCATGTCACTCGCGCATCGCCCATCTTTTCTCGGCCTCGCAATACACTCCAACCACCCTTGTCTCCATCGACTCTGTGTACGTCGTGCACGACGCCCAGATGCAACCACCCATCGGGGTGACCTGACTGTCTTTTACGGCAGGTAGAACATGTTTGAGCCTGCGGCGCTGGTCTGTGATTCTCTAAAAGGACTCCAAGGAATTTTACCGGTGCAGGCGAGTTTTTTTTCTAGTATCGCTTCGAGCGATTCGGCGATCGACAAAAGTCTGACGGTGTGTCCTTTCAAGCCTCCTATATGGACTTGACAATACCCTACGGCACCGGTGTTCTCCTATCCTGCCTGGCCTGCCATCAGTGGGCCGAATCTTCTGGCGAGCGGTGCTGTATGCATGAGACTCGCGTGTCCGTCCGGCATGAACTCGAGGTACGTGAATGGCGGACGTCTATATCTGGAGCATTTTAAAGTAACATACAGACATTCAACACAGGATAGCAAGAAGATTCGGGATCAAGAAGAAATGCGAGCACCGTTGCGGACAGCGGATTGTCTGTGTAGGTTCTGTGCCGTACGAAGCGATCCACCGCTAATACTTCTCATGTCTTTCAGAAGACACGATTTCCACAGCGTGGTCGGTGGCCGCTTGTCGCAAGACGTCGAGTGTGTCTTCCTCATATTCGAAGGCGTTGTCGCCCATTTCGCCAAGCAACTGACGGCTTTCGTTCTTGAAGCTCGAAAGGGATATCGCGTCCTGGGGAGGCACGGGATATATCATCCGCCTCGGAGCGAGGGGTCGCGCACAACGCACACGTCCTCACGGATGACGATGGCGCTGCGGGCGAGTCTCTCCTGATTGGAGCTGTGAAGTCCCATCAGTAAGTGCGATTCGAATGCGAGCCAGCACGTATCTCATGGGAAACAGGCTTCAAGCAGACCCTTGGCGTCCTCGTGCACGACTTGGATCTCCCTTGATGTCCGTTGTGAATGTACGGGCTTGGATAGGAAACTTGCGAACGTTAGCGGCGCACGTGGTGAACGAGCGTGCACTTCAAACTCGATGTCGCCTGTATTTTACAGGACCTGCCTGCGCTTCCAAATACTGGTGAGTGATCTCGTACGCTCGGAGTCTTGCACGTTGCTCAGACATGAACTGTCAGGGCGCATGAATGCACGAATCCAGCACATAGGGGCATCTCCGACCGAGGCGAGGATATCCAGTCCCGGTTTCGGATGCCTGCAGTCCTCCAGGTATGTCCTCCAGGCTTTTGCATTTGTCCGTGTCCACCCGCACCAACGCTGCCGCCTCTTCGCTGTTTGTCCCACATATTTGTGCTGTGGCGGCCTCATAGTTTCGGACTGTGCGGTGTTGCTGCTTCGCACCGTGATGACGAGGTGGATAATGACGAGGTGGATATTAAAGTCCAAGTCTCAGCTTCCAAGCCACATTCCAACCCTCACGGTTCATATTGCTCGCGATTCGCGTCTTGCGTGCTCATGCTTCCCTATTGTAACAATATTGAGGCACCCTGGGGGATGTTTCGCTACTCATGGGGTCCAGGGCCTGGGTATCGGGAGTCTGGCCCGACGATTCAGGTTTCCACGGTCACATGACATCCGAGAGCCACAGCCACCTTTGTGATTGATTGCCCGTGGTTAAGTGCAGTCAACGAGCCCTGATATGACCAGGATGTTGGAGAGCTTCCGGTCCAGAAGTCAAAAAACATTGGGCGCGAATAATTCTGAAATTGTGGCGGCTGCATCTCCGCTGCTTCAGTACGTGGTGTACTGCCTTTTCATTCGAGGCGATGATGAAGAGGCAATCAGCTTCGGGCTCGCACTTCGTCGTGCATTCTAATGATTGACCGGGGTCGCGCTGCTCCGAACGAGGCATATCGGGTGCGATGTGAATGAACCGACTTGCAGCCGCCTCGAATCCTGTATATGGCACGACTCGTTTCACCTATAGTCCGAAGTTACTCTGTCATTCGCTTACACTTTTGGGTTACTAGATCCAAAGCCTTCCCGTATGTGCGTGCGCCCGGTCACCGTTTTCCCGTCAGGATCCAGCGACATCTCACGCACAACATTCAGGCGGACAGCGACCTCCCGAGGCCCGCGACTGTGAACAAGACCCGTCTCGCCCTGGCGCGCGCTGTTCCCGTCAGGCATTCCGCACACATCCTCGCTCCAACATGCAGATCTTCGTGAAGACCCTCATAGGAAAGACGATCACCCTCGAGGTCGAATCCTCCGACACCATCGACAACGTCAAGGCCAAGATCCAAGACAAGGAGGGGTGAGTGACGGCTTATCTCAGCCCTCAGTGCGGGGCGACGGGCTCACACTCCATTTCACAGCATTCCCCCCGACCAGCAGCGCTTCATCTTTGCGAGCAAGCAGCTTGAGGACGGTCGCACTCTCTCGGACTACAACATCCAGAAGGAGTCCACCCTCCACCTCGTCCTCCGTCTCCGTGGCGGCATGCAGATCTTCGTCGAGACCCTCACGGGCAAGACTATCACCCTCAAGGTGGAGTCTTCCGATACTATCGAAGCTGTCTATCGAACGTGTACAGGTTCGGTGGCTGACCTCATTTCGTACAGGGATACGAGATTCGCGAAGTCCTTGATCGAAGCACCAAGAACGGCTAGGAGTGGGGACGCGTTGCCATCGGGACCCAGCAAGCGGCCCCGTCGAGGACGGGATTGGCGAACTTGATTCCGCAGAAGTGCGAAGAATGGTCGGCGGCATAGACTTGCATGAAGATTAAGCTCCCACAGCCATTCCGTGTTGAATCGCGCGGACTTCGGTGTGGTACATTTTTCTTCGATGTCGATCTCCGGAACATACTGAAATGATATACAGATAGTTGATACGCAAGAAGATACAGAGACAAGAAATATGATCGCCATCGCGACTAGGGCCCGGCCAGACGATGCAGATTGTAAGAAGCCCCGTCTACGTGTAACGAGCATCTTGACCACCTTCTTATGCTTGACGCCCTTCTCACCAGTCAAACTTGCGCCGCCCCAAGACGAAGCGGCAGAACCTGTATTCGTTCAGGCCTACTGTCGATCTGCCCGCTTGGCGAGTCATTGCATTGCTGGGAAGGTGAAGGTAAGCTGATATACACCGTCTGGGAAGTATTTCGGCACTAATCGTCTCACCTCTTTTCGAAGATCTCCACAGCGTGGTCCTCGGCCGCTTGTCGCAAGATCTCGAGTGCGTCTTCCTCCCATTCGAAATCCTCGAGTCCGATTTCATAAATTAACTGACCCATCTCGGTTTTGAAGCCAGGAACGTCGATCCCGCCCTCCGGGGGGTCGGGATGTATAACCCGCCTCGGAGCGAGGACTTTGCGCACGACGCGCATATCTTCGGGGGTGACAACGGGGACGACGGTGCGACGGGCGAGCCTCGCCTGGTTAAAGCTGATATATATTGTTAGTAAGTACGATTCGAACTCGATTCGGCTCCCACCTCATGTGAAACAGGTGAACGAGAGCATCCTCGGCTCCCTCGTGCAAGGCTTGGACCGCTTCGTATGTCCACTTCAAGGACGGGTCGATCTGGGTCGCGATCCCGCTGACCTAGGTGAACATTGTCAGCGGTGCAGAAGACGAGCGGATCCGCTTACCATCTGGCAGAATGGCAACGCGCCGATAGCAGGTGCGCGTTCGTCTTCCTCCATGCCATCCTGGCCCTCACCCGCGTCATCGTAGGCATCTGGTTGGTCCAAGTCCGACGACACGTCGCCGGGACTCAGCTCGCGCTCGTCGATACTGGGTGAAGTCTCTAGCCATATACCATCGGCTTGTCCGTCTACTGCGAACCACAGTCAGATCTTCCTCGCATGGATGGTGGACGTGACGACCGTATGCGCAATACACTGAATCTGCTGAATCTGCTACTTCCCCAGTAGCACGATCCATTTGCAGCCCTTCGAGTTGCTTCCTGCTCATAAAACGCAGCAAAAACGACCGTCTCCAGTTCAAGATAACACAAAGTCATTCCCACAGAACGCACCATCTTCGTTCGAATCGGCTCACATCACTCTGAGCTCGACACTCGTGAACCACGGGCTAATGTCCGTATCGGCGCACGGTCCCACCTCCACTGCCTCGCCCTTCTCAAATTCTGTCGACCTTGGCGCCTCAGACGATCCAAGGCTCGCTTACCGCCCTGCTTGCGCTGCGCGGCGGCCTTTTGCACCCGATCACAGAGGTGCAGCTCCGTCCTAGGGCGACCGACGTGAATGCGCTGTGGGTACATCGCCTCTCCGCGTCCCTCGGGGCGATCGCGGACCAGATCACAGCAGCCTGACGCGCACTCGCCGTCTCTCCCTCGGCTCCCGCAGTTGACGGCTCTGACGACGTGTCCCTTGGGGCAAAGCTGGACACCATCGAGCGGGTGCAGGGGCGGCTGGGTGCGGACCTTCAACAGGTCCAGGCCCAGCTCGCACGTCTGCAGGTGAGCGGGGGCGACGCGGCGTCGGCGTCCTCGAAGCATGAGGAGCAAGCGGAAGTCGTGATTGTGGAGGTGGAGAGCGGCGCGGGGGAGGGCATGAGCGAGCTCAAGAGCGCAACAGAGATCGCGATTGAGGAGCTGTAGAACAAGGTGGACGGAGCGATCGACACGATCAAGTTGGAGTGCGTCCACTCTGTGCTTGATTTCTGAGCTCTTTTGGGTCGCGCGGCGCGAATGCGTCTCGTTTGCGCTGACCTCCATTCGTGCTGGTTGTACGCCCGCCTGACGCCACGGTGACGTTGAACAAGATGGCAATTGGGGCGCCGACGGTGGCGGGTGGCGGACCACCGCTGGTTTTCCCGAACACAAAGGGCGAGTTCGAGCACCTTATGAGTGAGTCCGCCTCTTTTGTCATTTCGTAAAAGGTTGTAATGTGCGTTGCAGAGGAGCGGTACAAGCATCTGCTCAAGTCGTATCACCTCGTGCCCATGGGCGACACGAATGACATCAAGGCAAAGCGCGATCCACTGCGCGAGTTCGTTGGCCTCACGCCTCACTCATACTGAGCAGATGATTACGGATCCCTCCGAGGGCATACTTGTCAACGTGTTCTGGCAAGTAGCCCGCGACGTGCTCGTGGTCCGCCAATATCGCGAACAACAAGAAGCGCGGACGCGGGGTTGTATCCACGAAGACGAACTTGCGGCAAGGATGGACTGTACTCACATTCGATTGCCTCAGATTCCGATTCCCCCAGTTCGTTCCAGCCCTCGTCCCTCGGTTGCTGCGACATTCCCGTGGAATTGGGGTTCTGGGCAGCGTCGTCCAGTGATATCGCAGCTGACATTGTCCAAGGAGCATTTAGCGAGGAAGCGCAGAATCCAGCGTAAGACAGCAGGCAACTCACCACTCGGAGGGTGTTCGTCGTAGCGGAAGAGGCCTGTCGTTGGCTGAGCGTCAACCGCCAATTTACGCGCCGCTGTACGAGGCGCCCAGCGTTCCGACTGCTGTGGACCTGTGTCGCCTGTGGATTGCGTCGGTCGCCATAGCCGGCTTATTTTTGGCATTATAAACTCACGATTCTCTATCGTGAATGCCAAGGCAAGTCTTCGCACCCTGTACCAGACTTCCGGCAACTCTAACACTTGCTACACTTCAAGGGAACCTGCACAAGCTGCTATCTGCAACAAGGGCCTCTTCTGTCCTTTTCCCGTCTTGATCTGCAGTCGCCTTTGGACCCGCATTGCAAGCACAGTGTTGGCGAGCCCTCCTACGACCGTCGCCACCGTCCGCGATGTCCGAGCAGCATGCCAGGGCTGGTCCATCGACGCGCTCGTCACTAGCGGCGCAGAGCTATCGATTGAATATGTGGCGGTCGGAGGTGTACTCTCCGATGCTACCCCATCCCCTTCTCCGCCGAACAGTGCCGAGCAGTTCACGAACGTCGTGTACCCGCACGCACCGCCGCGTATCGTCACGCAGTACCAGTGCCTGGAGTGGCCTGAGCTGAACGAGTACGACGACCCGCGTGGCCTCCTGATTCTCATGCGCCAAGTCGAGGACGCTATCAAGCAATTGCGCCGTGCAGATCAAAAACCGTAGGGCAAGGGCCCTCTCTACCGCCATCCAACCGCAAGGAGTCCCCTGCCATCCCTGCGCACCAATACCGTCGTCGCGAGCTAAGACCACCCATGAACAAAGTCGATCCACTGACTGTCGTCGCGATCGTCACGCGCGACAACGTCCTCCTCTACTGCTTTCCTGGCATCGGCCGCATAGGCAGTTTTGTCGCCGTTGACGCGGTCCTTGATGGTATCCGGCGCGAGATGCGCAAGCGCTTGGAGAAGGCTCGGGGACGACGCAGCACACGATGCTCGTTTCGGTAGGTGATCGCGAAGTGCACGTTCCTGTCGCTGGGTTCACGGAGTCCGTGCCAATGGAGATAGACGGACGCCCAGGGCTGGAGGAGAAGGTTCCAAGCGCATCTTCGTCGTCAACGTCGCTCAAGCGGCGGCCATCACTCCTACCGCCTCTGCTCTAAGCGTCGCCGGAGCTCGTTGAGGAGGTCTGGCGCGCGACGCTTAATCGCGACACGTGGACATCGATGTGTCCCGCGACGCCGTCGACCGCGAAGGCTGAGGTGGTGGTCGAACGATGCTTGGCGCCCCTGTCGTCGTCGGAGACCAGCTCAGATTGCTATCCCGTGCCTTCCCACTTCGATTCGGGACACACGCGGAAGCGATCGTGATGGCTGGACGCGGCGTCAGCGACCAACCCCCCCCTCTCCAACAAGCCACGCCGACAGCCTGATGGACCCGACGGTCGGCACGACAGCGAGTCTGTCGCCCCCGCTGTCGGAGGAGGAGTCTTCGGATGCGAGGCTATGGACGACGTCGACTTCGCTTCGCTGCCCTCCTCGGCATCCGAGCACCATGCCAGTGCCGGTGAGCCAACGCGCCGGTCGATGGCGGCGTAGAGCTATCGGCTGCATCCGTGGCGGTCGGAGGCAATTCGTCGTCTAATGCTGCCCCGTCCGCGCAATGCCAAGGAGGAGTAGGAGGAAACGCTGTCCCGATGCTGAAGGTGCTGCGAAAGCTGCACTACTACCTCGTCGCTCCTCATATATCATTTTTCTGACCCGTGACAATTACGAATCTGTTGTGTTCCTGTAACTTGTCGTTTCGTAATCGTGAAAGCTACATGAATCGCGCATGCGAGTCGCGCCAATACCGATTTCATCGGAAGATTTTGACCACGATTTGTGGTGTGAATCGCTCGCCAATCTGTCACATGAATCGTCTTGTCACGCTTGGAAACATTTACGATGTTGGCAAAGACAACACTCTTCCTGAACGGCTTGGAAGACATCTCGACTGTTATCAAAGTGTTGTCGGCTGCATCATGTTACATTCATGCTGAAAAACATTTTGAAGTTTTGCTACACGAAGATCAGATGTTTTTGCAAGCTACATTTTGAACATCGGCAGCATGTTGTCACTGTAGGCAACATCACGTTAACATTCTTACTTTTGATTATGGTGTTTTGGCCGCGAAACAGGGTAAAGACATGTGGACGAAAAATTAAACTCCGCCAGGCGGAACATTCTGCATGGCTAATTCATGTAGTTATCATGTTGTTGCTGATAGAATTTATAATGGTGCCCGGACGGACAGCATGCTGATATAATTCACAATGTTGTTCAGCATGTCCCACGTGGCAACATCCAACTGGCAAACAAATATAATTTTGAATGTTGGCCCTGCTGTTATTAGCATTATTTTCCCGCCAACATCTATATAACATTCAGTCAGTTGTCAAGATTATGTCAGCATGTTGTCCTCGCCAACATGGGAAAATGTCCTCAGTGTGGGGGCGCGCTCGTGCGAAGGTGTGTGGCAAAGAATCGGTGGCCCATGCACAGAGCGCGCGATTCACGCTGACGCTTACATACGTGATAGCCACATCGACGACAACACCACCCTCACTCCCTGCAGAGCGCAGTTCGCCGCAGGGGAAAGTAGAGGTCGCGTGTGTCGTCGCACTGGAGAGCGCAGTTCGCCCCAGTGGTTCCGTCCGTTGCTGATCTTGGACTGCTGCAGAACGTACTTCGCCACAGCAGGGAATCGGGATTGGATGTCGGGTCACTCGACGCACTGAAGAGCGCAATTCGCCACGGTGTGTTCAGTCCTGTCGAGGAACGCGGCAGCTGGTGGCTCGCCATTGATAGGGGCCCGGTCCCACAGTAACTGTGCGGCTCATCTGCCATACAACGGCTCGCAGTTCTGACTTAAACACCCCCTCCAAACCCTGAGGCCGAATCCCTGAGCCCCATATGATACGACTGCCGCGACTTCAAAGCCATAGACATTGTTTTTTAGGATGGATGGCATCCAGGCCCAGTGGATGACGCAGTGCTTCGCGCACCCTAGCGCAGAATGTGTTTTGCCGCACCCTCCACTCTGCCACACCCTTGTCTACAATTCTCTAGTAGAGCGTACATCGCCGCGGCGCCGTCTTCGACATCACGATAGAGCGCATCCCGCCGTGGTAGGGACCCCGAACTTACCAGGGACGAACTCCTTGTTCGCTTCGCAAAGTACAAGTACAAATACATATACGACGTCTTCGAGTGGACTAAAACTATTCTGGTGCTATATATCGTTGATGTTTCAAATGCTGCCACCTCAAATACAATTCGACAGTGTTCTTCTCCTACCCCGTCGTCCCAAATATTGGGGCGGTGAGTGACCTGCCATTGCTAATGCACAGCGGTGGCCCGTATGCTCATTGCCCTGCGACAACGTACACAATGACGACCTGTCCTTCACAGCCTGGAATACATTTCTCGTTGCTGGCAGTTGGGGGGACTGACTGCTGGTAGATGGCGTAGGGGCCTGACCGGGTCCTGCAAAATCCGGGTTCTGTGTATCCTGCATGTGGTGAGTGATGAGTGCCGGAGCCTGACGACAATCTCGAAGGCCCCCTTCACGGGGAAGGGATTAAGGTTATCATCACACACTTCAGTGTGCCAAGGTTGGGATTGAGACTCGATGCGTTGTTTCAGTACGGGTTCGCGGCCTTCCGGGTTACTTACGTGGCTATGTAAGGGACCATAGCTGTATGTAAGCGGACTTGGAAGATGCCAAAATCTTTCCCACCTCCCCCCCCCCCGGGTAACGCCGTTCGATAACATCGCGCTCTTCGGCAATGGGCGGGCAACCGGCACCCTCTTGCCACTGCTACCTTGCTGCTACCAGTGCCTCAGGCCTCAGGCTCTCGCTCTAAGTAGATCCTTGTGCTGCCCTAGTCGCTATATGCACCTCTGACTGGTCCTTACGTGTTGTTTACACAATGGATCGATCACATGCCTACGATGACCTCCAGGAAGTGCCAGTGACACCCGCCCTTGCGAACAATGTGTCAGAAGACGACCTGCTCAGCCAGCTGGTCGATGACGGACCTCCTCCTCTGGAAGCCGACGACTCTTCACTCATCGGAACATTCCCTCGACCCGTTCGAGTGCCTGGCCCCACCTCTCCGCCGTTGAACGCCTCCACCGCAGCTTTGAGTGGCCTCACTTCCTCAGTCCACTTCACGATCTCTGCCCATCCACCCGTCTCTCATGGCGTGCTTGCGGCGCTAAGCACATCTGGAATAGCTACCTCGGAGACGCGCCTAGTTGGGGATACTGCAAACGAAGAGGATGAGAGTGCGGAGACCGGAGACAGCGATCTCCCTTCCCTCCAAAGCGTCTTTGACTCTTTGTCTGACGAAGGCGACGACGACGTACTGGCAGTGCGGGAGCCCGAGGAGGCTGAGCACGCGTCTTCGTACGCACCCCACAATCATGCCGTCCCAACCTCTTCAACCGCCGTTGGAGCAACCCCAGACGTCCGTCCGACCCCGAACGTGTTTCGCGGTCCTTCGCACTCATCCCAGGAGTTGCGTGAGAGTGCGGTGAGCCGTTTCGTGCCCTGTACTAACAACCGATCTCGTACTGAGCATAGCCGCCAGAGCGTTCTCATTCCCGCCAGCGATCCACCGGGCTGGCTTTCAGAGTTCGCTAATCGTCACGGTCTCGCGGACTCCTCTGACCGCCGGGCGGAGACGCTTATCAAGTGTATGGAGGTCGTCCCAGACGAGCTGGTGCTCCGCTACGAGAAACTGAGGTCTGCCGACAGCGAGGGCGTGGATGGTTGCGCGATCTGCTAGGATGATCTGGTCAGCAAGTCTCCCGACACCACAGAACTTGAAGTGCCGCACGCCGGTGCTAGTCTGGCGTTCCCGTGCGCGGGAAAACACCTCTTCCATACCCGTTGCCTGTCACCTTGGCTAGCGCAGAAAACGACATGTCCATCTTGCAGATTTGACATCGACCCGGGCCGCCGAATGTTATGGGGTCTTTCACGCGTGTGGCAGCCTCCTCTGGTAGAAAGCATGCGCGATTGGTTGGCGGCCGAGGAGAACGCTAAGGAAACGGGTGTCCGCCGTGAGCGACCCGGTGTGGTCATGCCTGAATGTGAGCATTCCTGACTTGTTGAGCCATGGTCGTGCGCTGACCGTTGCTGCACAGACCCTGCAATACCGCCACCTCCATCCCCACCCCCCGCAGGCGCAGACTTTGAGGAGTTTGGGGACCTAGACGTGCTCATGAGCGGATCCGAGTCGAGGTTGAACTTTGAGCGGGACTTCGCGGCGTGGTTCGACCCCGAGAACGCGAACTCATTGTAAGGGATCTGGGCGGCGGCGTCGATCGGTGGCATGGTGATCGTAATGCTGCTAACGGGCGGATGAACGGTGTCTGTGTCCTCGGAATCGGACTTCGGTGTCTAATATCTAAGTTTGGATTTTTTTGGTACGGAATCTGGCCGCGGACTCGGGCTTCCGGTGCTTCTAGAGTTTGTTTGTTCTACGCTGTGGGGAATCTGGATCTTCCGTTCGTGCGCGCCGCTTTTCTACTCTCAGTCCGTTCCGCTCAGCAGTGCGCGTGATCGATAGTACCCTACGTTTGCCTCCTGGCTCCTCCGTCGTTGGTCTCATCTCGCCTCTCGCCTCGGCATCGAACTCTCCGCTCCCTCCTGGATGATCGAACACCGCTCATCCCGCTCCAGGAGAGCAGGAAGGTCCATCCACTTGTCAAGTCACGGCCCGGCGGACGACCTGGACTTGTGGCATGTGCCCGACGGCGAGCTCGTTGATAGTCGCTATATCTTCTTCCTAAGGGACATGTACACTGGGCCGAACGGATGCGGCCACCCCTATTGTCAGGAACATCCGCTGCTCCCTATCTCTACAGTGTCGGGAAGAATTATAACTTACGTTCAACACAATCCATCGCCACCTGCTCACTATGGCCAACACCACGCCCGCCCTCCCGCCGCCTGAGGCATACCTGAGTCACCCATTCGACATTCGTCACGATCCGCCTGGCTCCATCCCAGCCACTGCGTTCGGGTTCGTCCTCGACGACCCGTTCCGCCGCCGTTGGGCGCTCGACTTCCTCGACAAGCACTACGATCCGGACGGGCTCGAGAGAGCGGCCAAGTCTCCCGAACAGAACGAGCGCACCCTCAGCTGCGCCATGCTCATCATGGGCTCCGTCATCGCCGCCCACGTCTACCGCACGGTCCCCGACCTCCTCGTGTTCCGCCGGGGGCTCCTGCCCGTGAAGGAGCGCGGCGCGCTCATCCCGCGTCTTTACGTCTTTGTCCTCCAAGACGGCGGTCCGAGGATGACCGTACCGCCGACTCCGGAGCATGTCGCGCGGGTCAGGAAGGCGTTGGGGTTCGTCGGGGACGTCGACGATCCGAAGCCCACTTGGGTATCTATTGACCTGTGCGTCGAAACTGATCTTCAGGCGACTCGTTATCACGCGCTGACTCTCCATGCGCGCCACGTCAGGGAGAACTGCTAGCTTGTAGGCCGCGATCTCATGTCATGTATTAGTATTACCACGCCGTTCACCATCTGGCCGTAAACACGAGAAGGGAAGGAGTTGACGGTTGTGGCGATGACTCGGACGAGCTACATAGAAGTTAGTCCAAGATCAGGCCGAAATTGATTGATGTCTATTTCCTCGGACCTGCTCACGAAAATGTTGAAATCGCCGCAATACTGCAGTGAGTAATAATAAGTATCACTGCTTCGGTATGATTCGCGCACGAAACAAAAAAGGACCGTAACACTTACATCCCCTTCGCGATAATCTAATTACCACAGTGCGGCAACAGTGATATCTAAACAACACTCCAACGGTACTAGAGCAAGGAACATCATGATCAGTATATATGCAGGGACAATATGCCGTGTAGAGTGCACTTTTAATCGATATTATTCCCCCACGGCTGGGGAATTCTTCTCGGCGCCATTAATCCCAGATGGACCTTAGACGCCTACGGCCCGTCCGGCGCTCGACGAGCGCTCGACGCCTCCAGCCTCATTGGCGTCTCCGACCTTGGACAGCGCGACCTCGTCGTCCTGCTCCCTTCGACCGTCACCGCCAGCCGCCAGCTTCTCCAGTAGACAACGTTCTCCCTGAGTACTTTGCTTTATTCTCTGTTACTTTCTGTGCATGAAGCGTCGTAGGCTTCTACGGCTATTCTCTGGCGACCACCTGGGCCTCAACTCCAACGACCTGCTGGTGACGCTTCACAAGAACCGGGACCAAAGGGCAATTGTTGCCGGGGACCAGCGCATGGCAAAGTGGAGGAGCTCACACTAGGCTGGGCAAGGTAAGTGCTTCCTCGGTGTCAGGTCAAGCGTCGAAACTGGAGAACTCCCCGTTACCTACGTATCCCCATCATCATGTAGTCCCTTTCCCCCTTCTTCGGGTCTCGTCATGGTCCTCCCGGCCCAGGCCCAGGGTCCCCGTCGTATCCCACAGCCCAGTTGTACTCCTAGTCTCGCTCTATGGCGGCCCGGCCATTGCAGCTTTTCCTGGGCAGCGCAGGACGGTTTCTCTGGTCGCGGGACGTTTATTGACAGTTTACATTACTTTAAACACTGACTATAAGTAGTACCCATTTGTTTGGCTCGCTGTGAGGTTATGAACAGCAGCATTGTGAATGCATTTGGAATGCATTAAGTCGTCATCGCGTGGGATAAACTACTAAGTGCCTCCGTGTGGGGAATAATATGTCCTCGTGGGACTATTAATTCCTGCGTGGGGGTAAAATCGATTAAATGTGCAGTCTACACGGCATAGGACAACGATATAGACCCCACGCGGCTTAACCTAAAGCTTAAGAAACCCAGGACGAGATCGACGTACACGACTCATAGGTCGGCGGCCAAACCGACGACACCGCGGACGTTTGGTCTGCAATAAGGATTAGAAGGCGGCGGGTGAAATCGGCGTGTGGTGACTTTGCAGAAGGCGACCACCTCCCCCATGAGATCCTCGACGGGGTAGTAGATCGGGGCCTGGCAGAGGTGTTGGTCACTGGGGGGTGCTGAGTCGCTGTGTCTCTCAGAACCGTAGCTGAAAGTCAGTCGTCTGACCATATATACAGGACCTTGAAGTTCATAAGCTTTCGCAAAGCGAGCAGCCGATATGAAAAGCGACGATGGGCGAGGTGTTGAATACGCTTACGTGATCGACAATTATGTGGTGACGCCCATGTTGGATTTCATCCGCCCCTTCACCGACCCCGGACACCCACACTGCTCAGTGCTCACCATGGCCGACGTCGCCACCACCTCTCGGTCTTCTCGCCCGCGGACCCGCCGCGTAAAGACCCGACCCGACCCCGAACCTACTCGCGCATTCGGGTTCGTTCTCGACTACCAGTGCCGCCTTCGTTGGGCCAAGTACTTCCTCGGGGAGTACGAAAAGAGCAAACCTTGCAAGTACACTCCCGAAGAAGTCGAAGAAATGCTCGACGGCCTTTTGCTCGCTCTCAACACCGCAATTCCCGATCGCGTCTACCGCGCCCTCCCCGACGTTCCCCGCCTTCGCTGGCGCCTCTTGCCCATAGAGGATGACGACGTCGTCTTCAATCGTTGGGTCTTCGCGCTGAGGGACAATAGTACGTCAAGGAATTTGAGATTCCCGTTGACCCCAGAGCACATCGAGGCGGTCAGGAAGGAGTTGGGTCTCGAGGATGACCAGCAGCCCAAGTGGGTTCCCATTCCCATGTGCGTTCGAAGATCCTTTCAAACGACTACTCGCTCACTGATTCATCCGCGTTGCACCAGATTTTGATACTAGGTGGAAATGTATGTATGTCACATTGGTCCACATTGTGCCATGACCCAGTAGGAAGTGCCCACCACGGCGGTGACTGTCGCGCGCCACTCGAAAGGCCACCGCGCCGAACTCGTACAGTCGCGTTGTCGAGGTTTGGGAGGCCTACAGACCCAGTGTATGATGCGCTGATGTCCCTGTCGCGTGCTGTCCGGCGACGGCCTCTGTGAATATCAGTGAAGTTCTGCATTCCACTGCGTGGTATGTAGTACATGTCCGGGTCCTATCCCGCACCGAGCACCGCCAATGCATCAGAGCTGCATTTAGATTAGCAACAGCCATGCAAGCAACTTCTCCAACCACCCCTTCGGCTCGTCGTCCTCCGGATTGTAGGGCGGAAGCTGGCCCTGATAAAACGTCATCTTCTCGAGCGGGATCATCTCCGTCTGCTTGATCAGCTTGTATCCGAACGTCAGTAGCAGGAAGAACGGCTGTCCATAAAGTGCATCAGCCCCCGCCACCCATGATACACAAGTGATAGAGGACCCACGAGAGGGACGTATGCGGACAGGAATTGAGACACGACGTCCGCGTCGGGGGGCGGGTCTCCGGTCGTGTCTGCGATCCGCCAGCCGTTGTTCACGAACACCGCCCTGCAATGCGTGCGCCATCCTCGTCAGATCCGTCCGGGCCTCCGAGGGGCATGCAGATGGCATACGAGCTTACCATCCGTTCGTGAAGAGGACGAGCATGCACAGCACGAACGCGTACCAAGCCAGCTACGACGGGCGACAAAAAAGGGTCGGGGTCAGCGGGCGGGATGATGTGGAAGAGCTCACGACGACTCAGAAATGCACAAACGCACGTATGGCTGGCCCCAGTTCCTGTTCTTCTTGATCTTCTCGATCAGCGCCCTCGCCTCCTGGCCCTGCTGCGAATCGTCGCCCTTCCACTTCCGCTCGTAATACACCGTGCCCTGGTGCCACCTTCGCCGCAAACACAAACACGTCGGTCAAGTCCAGTCCAGCCACCACTGTTCAGGGATCAGGAGCAAGGGCCGCACCTGATGTACGTGAAGAGCATGCCCGCCCACGACTGCAACGACGCGACGCTCGCGACGTTGACGAGCCAGTTGAACACCGTGTTCGCGCTGCCCGCGCCGTAGCTCAGGAACGTGAGCAGCCCGACCGACGCAGAGACGAGCACGCTCGCGAGCGGCATCACGTACGCCGGCTGGTCGGACGGCAGCACCTGCTCCCCCGCGATCTCCTCGTCGCTCAGCACCGCCTCATCGCGCCCGACCGCGACCTCGGCTATGATCGAGAGACCCATTCAACACGTGCACGCTCCGAATGCAAGGGAGATAGATGCAGACGCACCGACGTCGCTGTCCGAGTCCGAGTCCCCGTCCCCGTCCCCGTCCGAGTCGCTGTCGCTCTGGCTCGAATGCACCGCGCGCGCCCGGGGGTACCTGAACAGGTGCGCGAGGAACGTCGGCGCGTGCCCGCGCCGCGCGAGGAAGAACAGGAAGCGGCTGCTGATGTAGATGTCCGACGCCGCCGCCGACCACGCCGACAGCAGGATCGCTGCGTTCACCACGTCCGGGAGCTGCGGGAAAGCGCGCGCGACGAGTGAATGTGAAGGGCCAGAGAGGGATGAAGGCTCGCGCAAACGCACCACAGCCCATCCGGCGCGCGAGAACGCGATCACGAAAGGGGCGGACCGGCCGGTCTTGTCGCCTTTGTCACCGAGCCCGAGTCTGTAGTCGTCTTGAGGGACCAACAGACCCGAGACAAGAATTCCGCCGACGTAGAATAGGGTGCTGGCAGAACGCATATGCGGTCAAAAACCATTTTCTATCTGATTGAGATGGAGGAATAAGGACTGCGACCTACATCCTGATCCACACTTTGCGCAGAGCTCGCGGGACGTTCTGGCCAAAGGTAGCAGGGCGTCAGCCGCGTCATTTAACCTGTAAATAAATTACCGATGGCGTACTCGTGAGGCATCGATGACCTCTCCGGCAGCCTGTGCACGCCGATCAGCGAACAACAAAAAGGAGGGAAAAGAGGTAACGCACAATCCCAGGAACTTCGGAGCCGAAAAAGGAGAAGGATGCCTGCATAATCACCGCCCAGAAGCCGAGGAATTGTCCTTTCGGCCCTCCGATGCCCAGGTACGTGTCTGCGAAGGGTTGGTTCTTCCAGTTCCTAAAACCTATCACACTATGGACAATAAATAATAGGTCG